>JAVLUX010000024.1:12375000-12975000 GCA_032164185.1 Moxostoma hubbsi | reverse complement strand
GGAATGGCATTTCCCTCCAGTTTCGAGAATGCCCTCCATTACATCATACTTCTGAAAACTATGACATTAGGAAACTGAAAACAGAGTTTTAAAACAAAAACAGATTAGTGTGGATTTGGCATTGCGTGGAAAGTCATTTGGGTTTGGAACAACATCAGAAGAATAAGTGATGATAGAATTGTAATTTTTGTATGAACTAACCCTTGAAGTCACAAATACTTCATAACACAATGCTTGTCTGAAACATAAGACATGAGCCAAAGAAAACCAACAAACAGAAAGCTCTACTGATCTCAAGTCTTATTTGGTACTGTCCAAACAGACCATTCACAGTGTTGTCCCAAATCTCCCTTGCTTATCCTCCCATGATCTACAGCCCCAATTAATGTACAGTGGATCTTCTCTTGTCTCAAAAGGCTGTAAAACAGACACTCATTAGCAGGTTCTCAGGGTAGCAGGGGCAGTGTCAAAGGGGAAATTATGGGAAGTCGGTGGAAGTAGGACAGGAATGGGGGGTTGAACGCAGAGGCCCTGAACAGTTATGCAAATGTGCTTGTCCAGATAGTAGGATAGTAAAGAAACCAATTACTGCAGTAGGTCAGTCTCAGCCAGTCTCTAGACTACTAAATGTCATGCTGCTTTTTTGAACTAAGTCATAAAACTGCTTTTAAAAAGGACCAATTACAACCAAAACCAATGAGACTGATGGTCCAGCTAGCAGAACAGTAAATATACAAAATAACTGTAGTAGGTCAGTCTTAGTCATTCTGGGCTGTTAAGTGTCATACTTCTCTCTGTACTAAGAAAAAAAACTGGATCTCTTATAACAAAAAATAATGAGTCTGCTTTTTCTTCCAGGGATCTGATGTTTCAGAAATTAGCTTGACAGAGCAACATGTGGTTCTTTTTAGGGAGAAGAGTAAACATTGAAACAAACAAATCAAGGATACATTTTGGAGCTTGTTGCAGTTAATGAGAGTCTACAGGGGTTTTGTGTTTGAAGTTGTGAACCACTTAACAGCACTGAGGTCTTTTGCACTTTGGACAATGAATTTTACGCTTGGAGGTGTGACTCGTGTTGCCTTCATCATCAACTTGAAATGGAGTTTTATGATGTTTAATTTACACACTTCCATGCCACATGATGACGCATGGACACCTTCACATCCTAATCTCTGTGCTGAGATTTCACACCCAGCTGTAGTTTCACACCATGTTAAACAACAATCCTCAGTTGCTAAGCAAAATATTTTTTCCCAGTGAGACCAACCACATTAAAGCAACACACTCAAATACTCTATGATTCCCTTGAGCCCTATTCATCCAGTTTAACATTAGAATATCAACAGTGCGTTATCTCTCTGTTAATTACCATTGTAAGCACCAGGAGTTCAACATAATGGGATCTCTGATATTGTCCCTGAGGAGCTATCTCAGCATTCCCGAATGTCTTTGAACAGAAGAATATCTAAAACAGGCTAGAGAAAAGGTCATTTACCTCAACAGTGGCCACCCCACCCAATCCCCATAGCTGCAATATCCCATTGTCTTCAATGAAAACAAAATAAACTGCTCAATATCTCTCAATCCTTATACCATGGGCTGTTTTTAGGCTACATGTTATAATATGACCAAATTATGACTACCAATTATTACGTGGCTCTCTGGGATACTTGGTTCTGTTTGGTCCATTATGCCATTTTGTGGTCAGATACTTTTGTATAATGACAGCTAAACTATATTTTTGTCCATTGTCCCTTAAAACCAGTAGGCTACAAGTCTCTTGTAGCTCTATTTCCCTCTACTTAAAATTTTTTCCTCAAATCAATATTTGATGTCCATTTATTTACTTATTTTGCTAGGAGTCATGTAATTAGCGGAATTATATACAGTCAGCTGGTAATTCTTGCAAAATAAACTTCTTAATGATCTGTACATTAACCCTTGCATATTGAACAATGAGTTCAATGAAGCCAATTTCAAAAGAACAGATTGTTACATCACAACAACTGGCAGAGTTCTCAGAACACAAGGGTGGGGAAGGATAAAAAAAACAACAACAAAAATGTAAACCCACTATTGTTTATGCCTGGTATGTGATGGGTCTTCCAGCAATGGGCCTGTTGGCATGCAGTGTGCTATTAGAATGAGAATAGAGGTCTGATGAGAGAGACCTACAGTAGAGCTTTAGAGCTTAATGGGCTCTGGGCAGCACAGACACATGTCTTAGTTTTCAATGGTTGGCTCATTGTCCCACTCAGCAAGGTAGTGGCAGGCCACAAAGGGGAAGGGTATAGTTTGAAGAGAACTCTTTCAAAGAGGCTGAGTGATCCAGAGACTGATTCATCCACAAACAGCAGCGTCCTTGTCCCAGTTCCACTGTTCCAGCACTATACAAAGAGAGCCAAGCGGCTCTTTTCCCATAGTTACACCTCCCAATTCTTCCTCAAACTGTAATCAGCTACAAAATGTTACTGTTGACAGGACGGGAAGATAATTTGCTTTTGATTCTTGCATGTAAATCCCACATATGGTTTTAATGCTGCTCTTGTGCTTGTTTTTAACAAATGTTTAAACAGACATTAATCACTTCTTGTAGATGGTTAAACAGTGGACTATTAAAATTTGAATGACAATTCAGTTTGTTAATACTTATTTTTCAGAATTATTGTAGTTATTAATGGTCATGTCTGTGAGATCTTTAACAGTGTAGCAGTTCGAACAGTTATGGGTAAAACTTACATGTTATGTAATGCTACTACATAATGATTGGGACAGAGCCTTGTAGTAATGTGGTCACGGACAAAAAGAGCAAGCCAGGGTTGCAATCTGACCCCCCATAACCAAAAAACAAAACAAAATGGCATTTGATCCCCTTTTTCCAAATCCATTTGACATGGTGGAAACAAAGCACAAGTTACAGCAACTGCAGCTGGCACTGTGATGCAAACACTGGCATGCATCATCTGCAATAAATGGCAGTCAAACAATCCACAATTCTCAGAATAACATCATGAAGCCATGGCATGTGTATCATCTATGATGAATTTTTGGATTGGGTGAATCAAAGTTTCATCAGAGCCCTGAGACAACAAGCCATGTTTAATTGTTAAAGTTGCAGAAACATCAAGTCAACCAAGTGTATTTTCTTGTTCATGTGTATTTAGTTCAAGGCTAAACTGCACTGAAATGGAAATAGCATATAAAAAAGAGGCAGTGCCAGAAGCCAATAGCTCTGTTTATTCTCCCAGCATGGCTGTGCTAGCATTGATAGGATTACAGGTCACACCAGAAGTGAGAGCCAGGGGACCCCGCGGCCCTTCAGAAGTTGCATTATGTTTTCGACTTGGGACACAACTGTAGAGGATATGCTCTACAGGATTTATGGATGAAAAAAGCACTACAAAGACAAATAAATAGAGAATGTATTTCCCTCATCTGGCAACATACTTTACCCAGATGGGATTAATATAGTTGCATTGTGTGATAATTCTTATGTCAATCTGAAGTCATCTGCTGTGCACTTACTGTTCACCATAGGATTTCCAGGGACACCGCTGTCTGGAATCCATTGTTTTATCCAAGAGCTTTGGAGAACAAAACAGTGACAGAGAGAGAGAGAGAGAGAGAGAGGGGGGGGGGGGGGGGGGATTAAGTTAAAGGGGTGAATTCAAGATCCAAGCTCCAACATTTCACATCCCAGATTCAATTAAATATGTCAAACCACCATGACATCTCAGAGAAACACTTTTTTTCCTTGAGTCAAATCCAGATTAATATAATAGAGTTAAATGCTTCATTATGTGCATCAGAAAACAAATAGGACACTGTAGATTCATATACAACCACTAACTGTCATTGCACAGGCCTTATACCCATTGTACAAGGATACAGTGGGAGGCCATACAGCCACCATCCACACATACAGCTGTTGTGCATTTAACCGTCTTCAAAGAACAAGTCAAATGGTTAGAGGGAAAGAAAAAGTCAGATAAAAAACATAAATATGGAACGGATGAGGGAAAGGATGTGCCCTTATCGACACAGTGCCTTTATACCACTCAGAACATACCACTCTCATTACTGAAAATATCTATGATTAAATATGTGGTGCACTGAGAGTATTAAGATCAAAGCAACTGATGAAATTGAATGATAACATAAGACGACCTTGTCCCCAATACAGCTAACTTGCTTAAATTACTTTGTTTACTCTGCGCAAACATTCAAATCCCAAAACAAACAGTTGCGTCAACCTTGAGAGTTTTGGCTGGCGGAAAAAGGGAATATTCATTGGACCAAGAAACATTGGTCACATTTAGCTAGGCAGCCCATTTGAAGGATGCCCGCCACATGCACAGAGAATGCCATACCTCTTCTTTGTAATTCACACATTAAAGTGACTCTATAAATAGAGCAGTAATCAAATCCATTCCTCTAAGAATCTCCCTCATTCTGTCCCAGATGCCTCTGCTGGATAGTGGGGAATGGGGTTGCAGGGTTGTTGCATTTATTAGCAGGATTGCTGAGCATTCTTGTGGGAAGTGGGTTGCACTCTGATGGGAGATTTCATTTAATTGGGATTCAGTGGTAATGTCTTCAGAGAAGGGAAGTATCCGGGTTGTGGTGTGGGGGGCAGACAGGGGGAGTTTTTTTAAAGAATGAAAGAGAGTATGGAAGAAAAGAAGCTTTTTCCGCCTTTTTTGTTATCCGTCAGAGGAAGAGGGGGGAAGCAGGGCTGATTGGCATGAATCTGTGATACAAGCGGAACTTTCACATTGTGTGGTTTTTAGGCCTACTTTTTACTGCTCAGATTGTCTGACAAGGAGCCCTGCCAAAGAGTTCCTCCATTCCAGTGTAAAAAAGGGTGCTGATACAAAAGGAGCGGAGGCCAGGGGGAGGATGACCCCTCTGCCTGGTTTCTTATACTTGTTTTAACTCATTTTTTTGGTGGGCTGCATCAAAAGATTAACAAAAGATGCTGTCAGCTTGTTAGCAGTCCTGGATAGTTTGACCTCAATGTATAGCTGAAAAAAAATTACAGGCAGGGAGGAGGAACAAAAGCCAACAAAAGTGTATGTGTGTGTGTGTGTGTGTGTGTGACATATTCTGGTTATCAGACTTTGTGGAAGACGTCCATAGTTAATATGATGCACTACACATTTTATTACTATGCTCAGACATCTGTGTGAACTTGAGGGAAAATTTATTTAAATATCCACAAAAAATTACATTGAAAGTGACACCAGATGTCTACGTGCAAAAAATGTTAAATAAAAAAAACTGCTCCAAAAAGTGGTGTTGATTCTCAGAAGAGCTCGAAGCTCTAGCATCAATTGTTTGCAGATGCCACTTTGTTTAACGTTCTGTAACTAATGAAATTACATTCATACATACATTTTTAAGTGTGATTTAAGTGTCCAAAACTTTTTGGGGCCACAGTATATAATTGTTAGTTGAACTTTAAACTAGTGTCGGGTCGGGTCCACCTTAGTTGAGTCCAAATCAAGTCTGAGTCTTTAAAAATCTAAACCAAGTTGAGTTTGAGTCCAAAAAGGGCCAAGTCAGACTCAAGACCGAACCCATAACAGGCCGAGTCCAAGTACAAATTAATCCGTTCATGAATCTGAATTAATATTGTTACCTTAATCTGAACGTTAATATTTTAATCTTATTTTAAACTTCACAACTGAAAAAAACTGTTTGTCAATATAAATGTAACAAAAACACATCTGTTGCATTTCATATATTTTATGATTAGCATCCTGCTGAACAAACTTCAAAGTGGTTTCAGAATGAAAGCATATGCTTTTGGTTTATGAAGCAAAACTGTCCTTCAACACAATACTTATTGCATTCTGTTGACATTTCAATTATTTGTTGCGTTTTTCCTCCATTCAAACATACATCAAAGAAAGTGAAAGCTGCTTTTGTCATTACAATCAGAGTTATTATTATTAAGATTTTTTAATTAGTTTTTATTTCTACTCCATTTTCAATTTGTCAATTCAATTTAATTTAGTTTTATTTAACTACTGACATTTATCTCTGGATCTTTTTTCTCTATCTGCCAACTGATTTGAGAAAATGCAGTACATACAAATGAGTCAACACAGAAGTAATTAGCACTCGCTGAGGAGTTTGTCTCATGATTTGACTGCAAATGCTACATTCAAATATACTGGAAAACCCCGCTGATAATATTAGGGCCATGTCGTCACGGACATGATTTTTGTAGTTAATTTGTGGGAAACCGCATAATGCAGGGCAGTTCTGTGTGCTGCTCGTGTACCTAAATCCATGATTCATCCGTGTGCGTCTCTCAGCAGCTGCAGCAGAAGATGATAAAAATAATAGATATTTGCTTGAGCGGCAGCCGCGTTGGTCTGCAATCAGTACTTCTTTAACTGCAAAAACATGGAGAATAATAATTTTGAGTCATAAATTTAACAGAATTTTCCTTCAAAAGTGTCAGAGATGTAGGCTAAAAAAAGACATAAGTTATCTGGTGGATTACAATATGATGTGAATGGTGGACAAATGCTGTAAAAGAATTTATTTTAAGCAGCTCGTCAATGCTTTGAAAATAGTCAATCAATAATGAATAATAGGTGTGGTTTATCTGTTTAGTGTTGCTGTCTGTCTTAACATTGATGCTTTTTTCCCCCCGACTATTTAAAAGGTTACAGTTATTTCATCAGCTATTATGGAGCAGTTCAAGCTGACAACACTCATCTAAAGGACTTAACGAGTTTTATTGTTTTTATATTTTGTATTTTCTTTGTAATGTTTTAATGCTGTTTTTCTTTTTAAGGTAGACAATATTAAGATCTGTCCAGGGACAATGGATGAAAAATAGCCTTTTGGCTAATTCTGGTGCATTTGCAGCAATGCTAATTAATGTACACTGTCCCTGTCAAATAAATAAAATAAATAAATAAAATAAATAAATAAACACTGTGTGGACCACAAGAGACTACAGATGCCTACACATGTAGATACATTACGCCTAAAGAGACTTAATGTCACATATTAATACTATTTATATATATTTTTTTTTCAATATGCTGTTTTTAGTAAACTGTGAGAGACATGATGTCGGTGACTTGACTCAATGAAGTTCTTGGTTTTAAGTTTTTAACCACAATTAAACCGCAATACTGTTTTGGCTGCACAAACGGCACATATAATTTTACCAGTTGTCAAGTCCTGTGTTGTGTAAAACTGCCTTGTTTCGTTTCTATTACATTGGATGCATAGCCGTCTTTATGTTTTCGTTGTGCCAGCCACCTCGGTATTCAATGTTATACAGTAGTCTCTGTAGTGACATTCAAGCATATTGGTTGACTAATGAGAGTGCCTGTGCATGTGTGTTTGCTTAAACACAGTGAAACAACTTTAGCTATGTCTATGACTTCAGGGGCTAATGCAGCTGCATGCACACATAGATGTTTTTATTAATTTCTGTTTTGTTATTTTTTTTTTTCATTGCATCACAGATTTCATGGACTCAGCTGGACTCTGAAAAAAATCCGGAGTCCCAAAGGCTTGCATCTGAGTCAAGTCAGAGTAAAAATCCATTCGAGTCCATTCAAATTGGACTTTTGACAAGGGCTCAATTTCGAGTCTAAACTCAAGTACCCCAACTCTACTCTAAAATAATATTTGTGTGCATGTAACATTCATTGTTCTTCTTAGATCAAAAGTCTAAAGCATCTCAGCTGTTGAGTCTGTCTTGAAAGTGAGGGTTAAACAGTGCTTATGTTTTGCAAGTGGGCTGTTGGGTGTGCTATAAGTAGGATCTGAAGCATTAAGTCTGTCAGCAGCAGTTGCCGAGCTGTCAGCTGGAAGTCATGGCCAGGGTCGTGCTACCAGCTCAATAGGCTCTTCAATGCAGAATAGGCGCCATTTGAAACATAAACAGTGAATGTGCGGTTGTTCGAAGGCCTCGCAAGGTCAGTTACCATGGATTGATCGGAGTGGGCCATCAATGTGAGAGTGATTTTAATTTGTTGACATAGAGACAGGGAAGAAAAATCAGCCCTGGATTTTACATGGAAAATGGCCCAATTTGAAAACCGGGGGTCTGATATCACGGCCCCCTTTGGCATATTGCGGCGCCATTTTTACAGCCCTCTTCAGCCTGTCTCAACCCGTTCGGCATAACGCGGCAGCACGATTCAGCTTATCATGGCCACATTTCACGGCCGGCCAACTGGGAAAAGTCTCAGTTCTCCCTATGGCCAGTCCGCCTCTGTATAGAGAAATGGCTGGTATTTGCTGTTATTTAGCATGTCTGTAGATTATATTCCATGTTGATAGCAATGACATGGTCTTATTACTCAGGGATGAATCTTTCAAAAACATGCTCATGGTCCAGGTCAAATCATATCCAAAAATCAATAGGAAAAAATAAACAAAACAATGTATATATACTGTACATCATTTTTGTTGTTGTTGTTGCGTGAGGACAATGAAGGGCCATCAGATTTTTTTGCATTCACTGTAAATTATTTGTGTAAATTTGCAGCTAAATTGAAACAGCAATCTACCACTATTCTTAAATACAAAGTTGCAGTCAAATATGTTGCATTGTGGGAGATAGAGAGCATGCTCATTGTAAAGTGACAAGTTTCAGTAAATAGTCATTATTTGCAAAGTTTTTGGGTAAAATGAACATTATAAATCATAGTTACAGCTAGGTGAAAGCTATTGATATTTTGAACCCCAAGAGTAATAAAGCTGTGGCGCAGTTCATTCTGCTGGCATATAACATACTGTATTCCTGAGGTAAGTGGCTGACAACCATACTGCCTGAACTTAATTGTATTTTATTTGAATGACAGCAGCTTCCAGATCTTGATGAGTTCAGTAAAACACACTGTATTTGAGCTTTACATTAAGTATACTTAACATTTGCAGTAAATTGCTGATCCCTCTGCTGCAAACGCCTTACTGTAAATTTCCCAGGAAATGTTTAGAGTGTTGTTATATCATTGTTTTTTAAATTTTTTTTATTTCTCAATATTGTAATGCATGGATGTTTTAAATTTTTACTCTGAGTTTGTATGCAATGCTCATTATTCTCAAAGATGATTCTCATCACATTCACTTTACTGTAATGCATCTTCATTTTATTTAAACAATATACACTTTCTTATTATTTCTTTGGATTCTGAGGTGAAATATAACCCCACCTATGTATTCTGTATTTATTCCCAGGAACATTTTGTCAATGCATGTAAACCTATAAAAATGCAACAGTTCGCACAGTACACATGCAGTGTTTTCACAGAAATACAGTCTACGTTGACACTTTAAGTAAAATATAAAAGACACTTAAAATTAAAAAGATTGGCATGATTATGTTTCTATTTTCCAAAAATGATATTATATTATCTAATAAATATAAATAATGCCTGCAAATAAAAAAACAATTTCAACCCATCTCCTAATAATGAAAAGTCTGCAAAACTTATGCAAAGGTATTTAAACAGTGATTATAGCAAATACAAACACAGTCTGTTAATAAAGCAAGTTCTTTTAAAATGTTAACACCTGCTTGTCCCCTTTTACCCTCCTCCTATTTGTCCCTATCCTGCTGTCCTTTAACGCGTCCTCCCATTGACAGTCTCTTTGCTGTTCCCATAGTACAATAGCTATTTACACCCCGCCCACTGGGCGTGTCTTACAACATGGGCAGTTTATAAAACCCCCTCCGAGACGCGTTGATGCATGGCAGTTCATCAGAGAGCCAGTGTGGTCGGATGACACTAAATTTCAATTTTTAGTCTAGGCTATTGGAGGGAAGTTTAGATTGATGCAGTGCACATGACTAAAGAGAGTTTTATAAACATGTTGAAAACATACAACAGGAAAGTTGTGCTCTCCGTCGCGGGGGCGACCGTCACCTGTGTCGCAATGATGATAGTTTTGTCGCAGCATCAGCGGATTCAGATGGACGGCTTGCAGAACGAGAGCGAGGTCGGCTTGCGCTCACTCCAGAGTCTGGGGGAATCAGAGGCTGATGATGGAGCTCAGACTGGACAGAATGGAAAGAAAGGATTCTCGTCTTATTTTTCCAAGCTGACCCGCAGCAGGAGGGATGCAGATAAACCCGCCGAGGCGTCCGGAGCGGCGACAGACGCGCCCGCAGAAGACATCAGCGCCGAAGATATCTTCATCGCAGTGAAGACCACTAAGAAGTTTCACAGGTCTAGACTGGATTTGCTGCTTGACACATGGATATCCAGAAACATGCAGCAGGTACGTCAGTTTACATTGTTATTTTTGATTTAATATATATATACAACTACAGCTCGCACATGAATGCTCGAATGAGTTTCTTTTTTATTAAGAAATCTTTCAGGTTTATTAAACTTTTGGTCATAAAGTTTATATAAATGCATTTTAAAATGTTCAAAATCCTGAAAAAAAAATATATATCAGTGTTACATTATATATAGGCCTAAATGTAATTAATTACCATAGTAATAATACTAACAAAATGTATTCACATGTTCAAGAAGGTCCAGGAGACAACTGCATACATGTTCTACGTTCATTGTTATTACTCAGTACTTACATATGTAATTACATTGTAACATGAGCACTGGAAAGTAAAGTTACTAAAAAGTTATTTTATATCTGGCACCTTAAGAAAGGCATTTTAAAAAATGTGCCCTGATTCATAGTCTCTCAGTGCTGCCTGTGGCAATGCATATGTTGCTGACAGAGCAAGGGGTGCCTGTTAGCCCCCCTTTTTCCTTCTCCCTCCACTCCTGCCCCATTGTTTGGGGTGTCCCCATGAATGTGCCGAGGCTAAGGATGCATCACAGCAGCGGCTTCAGATCTGTCCCCCTTCTTAGCGGTAACAAAGCGTCTTTCTGAAGGGGGAAAGAAATGCTTCGCCAGCCCCTTGTCTCCCGCTCGCCATGGGAACTGCAGATCTGGAGTGGAGGCCGGGTCAAGCTACCCAAGCGGTGGGAAAAGGGAGTCTTCATTATGGAGATGCCGGGGGCACAAAGGGACAACATCTATAGGCAAGGAAAGCTTTTGAGTAGCATGCCGAGTGGCTCCCAGTATGAAAATACAGCTCTGAGAAACAGCTGGCACAAAAGAACTCTCAGCACCTCAACAGCACGGAGCAGTCAATGTGATTTTACCCACCACCTAGAGTATAAAGTAAAAGGAGTAAGAAATAAGTAAAGCTCCAATATAGAGTGGCATAAAACTGCTTATGAGCATGCTGAATGCAGAATGACATGCTACAATGTAACCATAGCACTTGGGAGTCTCAGGGGGATCTTCGCTGCGCGTTCTATAGTGCAGAACTGTAAGATAATGATTCGGGAACATGTATTGTTGATGCGCTTTGATGGCTGAAATAGCAGTGGTGCAGAAATTGACAAAACTTAAAGCCTTAAAGAGACTAAACTTCTTGCAGAATGTTTTACTGTGCAGACTATTATGCACTTTTAAGCACAACAAGCTATAATCATGCAAAAATGCTCTCCAAAAAAGTTGCGCCTCTCAATTATTTGAAAATTGCACCTCCCATTAAAACCACCACCAATAAAAATATGAATGTTAGTATTCGATCCCACTAATCGACTTGTCAATTGTTGGACAACTAGTCAATTAGTCGACCACTGTGGCACATCCCTACAAAGAATGTGGAATTGTAATTGGTGCTGGAATTGGAAATTAGATTATTTATTTTTTTTCAGAATGGGAATTCATATTCAGGGGACTTTACTGCTGAAAACACAGTAACTACGCATTCTGTCAAAATTATGACTGAAATCGGGTCAATTTTAGACTATGATATGTCCTATATCAAACAGGTTTTGGCTCAACTGTACACAGATTCATATACATATCTAAACATTGCATTACATTTTGTGGCTATACAAGACATGTGGCTGGGCAATCTAAAAACATTGGAACCCATTTTTCTCAGTCTCATTCTTGGGAAAGTTACTGCATTTTTCCCAACTTTTTATGGCAGTTTAGTTTCTTCACTCAGTTAGTTCAAATTTGTCCTTTACTCTCAGGTTAAACTGATATGGCCACACCAGGCCTTGTGAAATAAAGTCTGTGCTACCTTTGAGTTTTCTCAGTACAGGAGATGATAGAAGTTAACCTACAGAGTAGAGGGTTAACATTAGGGATTAATAGTGGCAGCTGGTGGGGAGCAGTGTAGACATAAAAGACCAGTGCAGAATAGAACACAAGGGGGAGTTCCTAGAGAATGGGTGGCAGGTGGCCAGGACTCAAAGAACAAAAGGTATAAATGCCATCTATATGAATCCTCATATTCACAACATATACCAACTGAGGTCAGCTTTCAATTTATTTCAACATTCATCCGCGTGCAACACCGGAGTACGTGAAATCACAGTTATTGTCATCTCAACAACTGGGGATTATCCCAAGGACTCTGGCGTACCGTTTGGCAACTTGCCACAATGGCTGGCACCAAACAAGAATTTATAGGGGCTAGGCATTAAGTCCACAGAATGAGAACTTTGTGACATACATCAAGCGAGATGATAGTGGTGGTGGTGGCGTAGTGGGCTAAAGCACATAATGTTAATCAGAATGATGCTGGTTCGATCCCCACAGCCACCACCATTGTGTCCTTGATCAAGACACTTACCTCCAAGTTGCTCCGGAGGGATTGTCCCTGTAATAAGTGCACTGGATAAAAGCGTCTGCCAAATGTATAAATGTAAATGTAATGTGTGACTTGCATTGTGAACATGTTGCTTAGGTTTAGTAGCTTGTGTCCTGTGTGATGAACTCCTCTTTCCTTCCCTCTCACCTACTTCAGCTGCTGCCATGATGGTTGATTTATAGCTTGCTGTCTTGGGCTGTTTACATGTAAACAATGAGAGAAGATCCAATCGGCTCTTGCTGTTGACACTGTGGCAGTCTGCGACTCTTCTCTCTGGGAAACTGTCTTGTCTTTGTTTAGAGTTAGTCAAGGTCAGCTAGAAGCTCCCCAACACTTTTTAATAGACTGGAATTATCAGTGTTTTTCCAAACAGAATGAAACCATAGAGCTTTTGAAGTACTGCTAGCTGTCTGTTAATGGGATTGTTCACCCAAAAATGAACATTTTTGTCATCATTTACTCACCCTGTTGTTGTTCCAATCCTGTTTGAGTTTTTTCTTCTATGCCACCATACACTTTCATTGCATATTTTTCCATACTCCCTATCATCTCATTTTGTGTTCCATGGAAGAAAGTAATACAGGTTTCAATTACATGAATGTAAGTAAATGATGACGGATTTTAAATTTCTGAGCCAACTGTCCCATTAAATGTAGGCTTTGTAGTTTCTTGACTTGATGAGTCAGTTCTCTTAAATAGTGTTATTCTCTTCAGTCTGATCCCGTTTTGAATTGTTCATGCTGCAGCTTCTAGCTTCCGCTGTTTCTCCAAATTTCCCCTCTGGAACAATGCAGCTTCCCCGGCGAGAGAAATTCACAACAATGAGAGAACAGCCTGTGCCGTGGCTGTGATATCCGGTGTCCAGTTTCACAGACAGCTCCCAAATGCCATTCAGATCAACTGCTTCACTTGCTCAATGCAAAAGAAGTACCATGACAGACCTCATTACTTCTATTTGAAACACTTTATCACTCAGCTAATCAGTTTGTCACTTTGGGTTCTCTTTTTTCAAGTCCATGACTACAATTGCTAGGCATGTAGGACAATGTAAGCAGTGTGGATCTTTTGTGGCATGAGTTTCTGGTGGTTTAGTCCATTAAACTGGCACAGGTACAATAGAGCTAACTGTGCTGGGTGGTGTTTAATAGAGGAAGTAACATCTCTCTCTTTCCTTCCTGGGGAGTTGGAGACAGACAGGCAGGCTCCAGGCTTTCTCTAGTGGAGAAGGAATCCCTACCAACATCTACCCGCTCATCAGAGCTCCACATATAATCCAATGAAAACCCTCATCCTGTTTTGTGTGCGGAATGATGGAAAATGTATATTCTGAAGACTTGACATTTAAGAAAAAAGACAAGCATGAGTCACTGGGTCGTTTTGGCCCAAAACATCAAAGTATTTGAAACAAAGCATCCACCATGAGAGACCTTTCTTTAGGTAACCACTGCAGCTGTATGCAAATGTAGGCAAGCATATTTGGGATTTACCCAGTGATGGCTTTACCCAGCCTGAAAACACTCTTCATTGTCTCAATGGAAAGGGATAGTTGGAGCATGGTTGGGGTGAATGGCCACACACACACACACACACGCACACGCACACACACATTGTAATGCACTAATATGAGGTTTCTATCCTCTGTCAATGCCCAGTCTGCCTTGGCAGTTGCTTGTGTGATTAGTCTGCTCTTTCAGCATAACTCTGAGCAAACAGCACCAGCCTCTGATCCTTTACCAGTCCAACCGCCAGTCTACCCTAAACAAACAGAGGCCTGTGCTAAACATCTGCTCAGAGTTTGCTCTGCAAACCAATCAAATGTTATCTGGTAAATTTGAAAGTTTAAAAAAATGCAACTTTGGACAGAGGAGCGAGTCCACGCTTGTGTGAGCATGTAGGGATTTATACAAAACAACGCAACAACAAAACATAATACACTGTTGTGATAAAGATCACAAAACAAACACTTAAATTTACAGTAATAAAACTGGCAGCTGTGGTTGATGGAGATTTGCTAGGAAAAAAATACATTGACTACATTTCAGGCACTACAGTATGTCACTTTGGTGCCTGTATATTTATATTATACAGTTCACTACTGTATGTACCATTACATTATATAATGTTAATATACCAGCCTACTGATCTCATAAAAACATGTTACCATACCTACATTTTTGCTAAATTATTTTTAACGTGCATCAATTCCCTAGTAAAATAAACACTAGAGGTGCTACAACAACAATGACTTCTATTCACTTCCACAAAAATCACAAGTTCAAAACACTTTTACTTTAGCGCATGACTTGTAATGTGATACATTTTAGCTTTTGGATTTCAAAACAAGATTACAAGCTTGTTTGCGCTTGATCAGATTGCATGGTAGCTCAACTAATAGAGAGTTGTACTTGAAATGCAAAGGACGAGGATTCAAAAAGTGCCCTAGAAGCACCACAAAATGATGTGGTTGCTTCAACGATTGTGGTTTTTCATCTCTTATTTGCTTTAGGTTTAAGTTTTAGGGTAGGGAGGGAATTTCGAATTTTGTTCATTTAAAACTCAATAGTGCATTAAAGTTGAAAGTAAGGATGGGCATTTTGGCCATTTTGTCTACTCGAGTATTGTGTATTGTTGTTTCTGTGATGATTCATGAAGCACTCCATTAATCTCTGAAAGTTGGAATTTCCAGCTTTCAACTGGGGTGAGTGCAATGGAATGACGCTTTATGTCGGATATCAGTTTGGTTGCTATGAGACATCTCTGACAAAGAGGGTACCCCTCAATATCACATCGTAATCAGTCTCAAAATTAAAAATAAGCTCACTCTTTGGCACGTTTGTGTTTAGTTGTGAGGTTATTGTCACTGAATTTTGAATTAAGTGACAAGTCATGACATCGTTTTCTGGATCGATCATTGCTGCAGCGCCCGAGTACTCGAGTACTCATGCCAATTTCTAGTTGAAAGCCTCATGTGTTTAGGAGAAAATTGAACTCGCATTTAGCAACACATAGTGTACATTTAACCTCAGAACTTCCGCGATACATGTAATGAACCACGTTTTCAAAAATGTCGCCACAGTCATGTAATTTTCATTTGAGATCAGGTGGATTTTAGCAATAGTTTACCATAAAAATACATTTTGTTGTCTTGTTAAACATAATATAAATTTCAGTCGTTAACTAAAAGATAAATCATAATTTGTTTGTGTTCTTTTCTTCATAATTTTTTTTTCTTATTATAGAAAATAAGGGAACAACATAATGTTTTGTAGCATAGGCTTTGTAGGCCAAGAGGGCATAGGCAGATTGACCTGTTCAGACACGTGGCTGTGATAAGTTCTTCAAAGCCTATGCTACAAAACATTATGTGGCAGGTGCTGTCTCACCTGAGGTGGAAAGTAAACAGGTTAACGGCAGTGCATGACAGGGGCAGGCCACCTTTTCATCAGTCTGTCTGAGGCGTGTGGCATCTTTTTCTCAAAGGCTCCTTTGAGCCTGGGCTGCCGCCCAGCACCTGCTCTGTCTTATTTTTAACAATGAGCTCCCTAATCCCACCCCAATGCACTACTCCCTATTTAATGTTAACAAAACCCAACAGGGTCAGACGTCAGTGTGACTGCTGCATTGGGCTGAATGTATATTCAACAATCTGAGTGTGTCTGGGAAGATGGGAGAGAATAGTTACTGATGTGTCTTTTCTTTCTTCGAAATGACCTTCCCATGTCTTCCCAGATTTTTTTCATGTCTGAAGTGGATAGAGGGATGACCAATGGAGAAACATGGGAGTTGGATGGGGCAATGTAATGGGGGGGTGGAGTACTTGGAGTAGTGGGGGTAAGTGGGGTAGTCTGCGCCCCACTTTGTTCTGGCCCTGGGATGCTTTGGGGTGTGGAGCAGTTGCCATGGAGCGATTGAAACGAGAACAAGGAGCCTTTATTTTGGGGGGTACTTTTTGGCTTGTTTAACTTGCTGAGTTTTCCATGGTGTACAACTCACACAGTGCTTCATAATCAGTCCACTTGGGATAAATAGCACTCCAAGACACATGCTTCTAGTTTGGAATTTGCTAATTCCTGGTTTGTCTTTGCTCAATTTATTAATTGATGAACTTATTTGACTTGACTTGAAAGAGATAGCTGACCAGGCTTTGTCTTTGTTTTTGCAGACGTACATCTTCACGGACGGCGAAGACGAGGAACTGAAGAAGAAAATCGGTAAGTGCTACTTCTTGATGTGAGGTCGTAAGGTCAGAAAGAAGCAGGCATTCCTTCTTTAATATGTGCATAGTTTGCACTAAGTAAAAGCAGGCATTTAATCCTCTTAAAATTCTTGTGCTCAGCTAAAGGGGCACAGGGCTGTTGGAAGGCACATGCAGAAGCACCTGACCTCTCAGATAATAGACTTTAGTTAAGTGATAGGCATTTTTTAAATGATAGATTTAAGTTGAATATTACATGGATACTCACATACCATACGTCCTCTTCTGTGCACAGGATATCATGCCATCAACACCAACTGCTCTGCTGCCCACAGCCGCCAGGCTCTCTCCTGCAAGATGGCTGTTGAGTACGACAAATTCATTGATTCTGGCAAAAAGTAAGTATTACAAGATTATTGTTACGCTACATTTTGGTAGTAGCCATGTTTTAGTGTCAAAGCCAAATATATTGTTTGTTCTAATTAAATATATTCTGGTTTAGGTGGTTCTGTCATGTCGATGATGATAACTACGTGAATGTGAGGACGCTGGTGAAGTTGCTATCCAACTACCCTCACACTCAGGACATGTACATTGGAAAACCAAGCCTGGACCGGCCTATTGAGGCAACAGAAAGACTTGGGGACAACAAGATGGTAGCTGTTTCAAAATATCCTTATTAAGCTTATAATTTTATAAAAGTACATGCATTTTATGGTAAAACTTTTGTATTATTTGAGTTGTAAAGTTGTTTAAAGTAACATTTTTAGTCATTGTAGTGTTTGTTTACATTGCATTGTCATGGTAACAAAGATGTAAAATTGTCTATAACTTTACACAGAAAAGGTTAGTAAGTGATTTTATCACACTAAAATCGTGTTTACATGCATATCCTGTATGTCTTGTGGCTATAATTGTAAAACAGTGAGTATTTTAAAGTTAAAAAAAATGGCCCCCATTTACTTCCATTGTAAGTGCCTCACTGTAACCTTGATTTTGATTATACATTTTTTTAAAGAAAAGGAGGAACGAGTCGAAATGAATGTTACACCACAAGTGCTGTTGAATGAGCTTAACTTGTATTGAACCCAGAATATTTATTTCATTCTAGTATTGTTATTGGTTGTGATGCAATATTATAGAACAGAAACTGATGATTTCTCTTTCTCCTTTGCAGAGACCTGTCAATTTCTGGTTTGCTACTGGAGGGGCAGGCTTCTGTGTCAGCCGTGGTCTGGCTTTGAAGATGAGCCCCTGGGCAAGGTGCAAAACCTTT
This sequence comes from Moxostoma hubbsi, assembly GCA_032164185.1. Classification (NCBI taxonomy): domain Eukaryota; kingdom Metazoa; phylum Chordata; class Actinopteri; order Cypriniformes; family Catostomidae; genus Moxostoma; species Moxostoma hubbsi. The sequence continues at coordinate 12,956,850 of JAVLUX010000024.1, read as the reverse complement.
AAACTATCCTTATGCATTTTCTAAGAACACATTTAATATTTCAAGGCATTAGCAGACCTTTTGTTGACTTACATTTTCTCATTCTGACAGTGGTGGCCATTTCATGAACACAGCCGAGAAGATCCGTCTTCCCGATGACTGCACCATTGGCTACATCATTGAGTCAGTACTAGGGGTTCCTCTGACCCGAAGCAGCATGTTTCACTCTCATCTGGAGAACCTGCAACAGGTGTCCAAATCAGAAGTACACAAACAGGTGAGGCTTTTAAAGATTTAAAGGGATAGCTCACCCAAAATGGGCAATTCTTCATTTTCTCTCTCTCATGTTTTTCAAAACCCAAATTAAATGTAACACGAAATACTGTACAGTTGTATTAACACAGTGTGTCATGCCTTTTCAATCAGATTACATTGAGTTATGGAATGTTTGAGAACAAGAGGAACATCATTAACATGAAGGGGGCTTTCTCTGTTGAGGAGGACCCATCCAGGTAAGATGGTTAACATTTAACATTCTAGATCTTGTTTAAATGTTGCTCTTGTCTAAATCTTGTGCTAATTTAACCTCTTTGTTTTCACTTTCTCTCTCAGGTTTAAGTCAGTGCACTGTCTGTTGTATCCTGACACCCCGTGGTGCCCTCCTCAGGTTGCCTAGTAAGGCGACTGGCTCCTTTCTTGTATCCTCGTCCCTCACTGCCTCGGTATCTGAAAGGCATGTGGGACCAGTGTGGTATTGGGCCGTATGGCTGCTGCATTTACTCTGCAGTGGCGTACGGCCTTCGTGATTATACTGGGCTGCTGTGCTGCCCGCCTTTGAACATTTCCTTCCTGCCTGGTGCCTGAACGTCCTGTCCAATCCAGACACGACGTAGGGACCGGCAGAAGGAGGCTTTCAGTGTCAAGCTTTGCAGGCAATCAACTGTGCTTTATGTCATTACTATTGCTTGTGTCCCATTTTCAATTCTCATAGAATGTATGTCTCTAGTATACCCAAGCCTTTTGCCAGCTTTATATGCTTAGTTTTCATTTCTAATTAGCAAATTAGCTTGCTCTTTATATTTTTATTCTCTCCAAATACCGGTCAGGTTGGTCCCTCAGGTTTAATGATTTGATTTTGATGGCCGATGTTTTAAAATACTCTGAGTTTATTCGTAAAATGGGTGCTTTATTATCTAGTTGTAATTTTAAAGGACTCCGGACAAAATTAACAATATGAAGGACTATTTTATTAACAATGTATTTTCTTTGATGTCAATGTTAATATAATTATTGTTTCTATTCGTATGACATTTTGTGCTGGCAATAGGCAATTTTCCAGATATGCTGTCAGGTTATCTTAATCTGTGGCATATGAGGATTGAGCACTTTTTTCCCTAAGTCATCCTGACATTTTATGATGATGATAACTTTAAGCTTTGTGAAAATGCCCCAAATCTTTAAATGTTTATATTATTTAATGCCATTGCATTCAAACAATCGTGGCATATAGATTTTGGTGTGATTTTGTATTTTGTTTTGCTTTGCTCAGAGATGTACGAAAGTGTATGTTTCACAGCTTGGTTTGAATCTACTGTTTGTTGCTTATGTAAAGTGTCTCTCACTCCTCCAATTGGCAGCAGGGCTTTTGCCAACACAAAGTTATGTAAAAACAGATGGCAGCTAATGTTTAAGATGTGTTTATAGCATGGATCAGAGATCTCCGATCCATTTTGCACAGTGATCTGGATAAGAGCCAGATATTTCCTCATTCCTTTAGAAGTATTGTACATCACTATGCCTGCTATACTGAACATGTTATCTGAGAGCTTTACATGAGCAATGACAGTGATCTTAACAGAGTTACTTTCACTCTGTGGGAATGACCCATATTGGGTAAGCCTGTATATGTTAGTTTAAAGCGGTATTTATGTACTGTGCCATTTTAAAACAATTGTATTTGGACATAAATGTTTCAATATGAATGCATTTTGGGTTACTTACGTATCAGAAATAGTTCTGATGAAATAAAATGTATTTTTTTTATGTTCTAAATTTTTCTAATGACTGTAATTTATATTCCAGTATCTGGATTTTATTGATTGTTCAAATGTTTTGCTCTCAGGGATCACAATCCTGATATTGTTACCATGGGCTGCCTTGGTAATTCACCATTTAGCTTTTTAATAAAGCAGCATATTCGCTAAGAAACTTTACCACATTGGTGTTGGTTTTCTTTCAGTTGGCACACTAAATATGACATTTTTAACCCTAGAATGCAAATGCAAACTTACCCTCATATAAAGCATCTGTGGTTTTTTTTTCTTCATCAGAATCTATTAATAATTTATATATATATATATATATGAAGTTTCACACACATCAAAAATTAAGTAGGACTGTTGGGTGACACTGTAGTAAAAAGACATGCCAATTTCCATGTTTCAAGTTTGTCTTAACAACTCTACCCACACATACTCATACATACAAGTACAATGGACTAGGATAAAATGCTTTTTACATAAAATCTAGTTATAAAAGTTTAAAATTGAAACCTAATGTACTCTATATTGCAGAATGACACTATATTTCTATATTACTCTATGTACAGTAGCTACAGTACATTTGAAGTTTTGAGTGGTAAGACGTACTGAATAAAGATATGTTTCAGGTTTAAAAACACTAAAAAGTGGTCCTTGAGGAATTATCATTGTGCCCCTGCTGTGAACTAGACATTTAACCCAACTGTCCCTGTAATAAAATGTCATGCACTTTGGATAAAAGCATTGGCTGAATGACAACTTTCAGACTACAAATAAGTATTAATGTGAACATCGTATTTAACAAGTATTTTAATACCAAATGGAAAATGAAAACAATAAATATATTTCAAGTGTAAAACTAGTGTTAAGCATTGAACAACATTGTAAACATACACTCACACTTTATTAGGTTCACCAGTACATCTACTTATTCATGCGATTATCTATTCAGCCAATCATGTGGCAGCAGTGCACTGCATAAAATCATGCAGATACAGGTCAGGAGCTTCAGTTAATGTTCACATCAACCATCAGAATTGAGAATTTTTTTTATCTCAGTGATATGAAATCTCACTGACATAGTGTTCCTAATAAAGTGGTCGGTAAGTGTATATGAGTTACATATGAACATTTGTCAAATAGTACACAGATGGGCAGTATTTGTACCACATATGCATTCTAGGGTAGTTCACCCAAAAATTATGTCATCCTTTACTCACCCTCATGTTGTTTCAAACCAGTGTCAAAAATAACATTTTAGATTAAGGGGCAATATTTGCCCCCTGGAATTGATTTACAGGGGCTTTTTTTTGTTTGTTTTGGGCTTTTTTTCAAACTGTATCTCATCTGATCCCTTCAAATGCTTAAATTGAATCGAGTCATTGACACAAATTCTAAAAATTGAGTTTAATTGTAACTCTATGAGATGTTACAAATAAATTATAAAAAAATAAATAAAAAAATTATATATATATATATATATATATATATATATATATATATAAATACATTTTGCCCCCACATTTTGAATAATGATGGCTGGTTTTGGTGACATTTTTGCTCTAGCCCCCATAATTTCTATCTCTGTTCCAAACCCATATGACATACTTTCTTTTGCAGAAAACAAAAGGAAATGTTAGGAAATGTAAACCTCACAATGACAGTGAATAGTGAGGCCAAGGCAAAACCTCTTTTGGGTTTCAAGAAAGAAAAAAGGCCAAACAGGTCTGGAACAATATAGGGTGAGTAAATGATGACAATTTTTTCATTTTGGGGTGGACTATCCCTTCAAACATCTATGACAAACAGGGATAAGGCCACACTTACTGTAGCACAACACAGACGACTTGCATCAATCATTTGAGAGTAAAATCATTTCCAGACCGCGGAGGTTTATGGTTCAGTGTCTCCTACTCTGTCAAAACTGCTGTGAACTGTTGCTGAAGCATGTAAGCAAAACAAATTCAGCCCCTTGTGGTTACAAATGCTAGCACTGACCCGTTGTGAGTTGCTTGCTGTATTAATGAAGCACACTTACAAAGTTTAGTCTCACTCACATGTAATTTATTATTCTACAACTATGGCCATGGGAAAGCACATTTCCTCACTTCCAGACCTTTCAACACACTAAATAGTAACGGCATCTGTGGTCTTGAATATTTACTGTTGATAATCGTATCTGCTTGGACACGGCTGCATGGACTGTCTGGTTTTATTGAGAAAAATATATGGGAAAAAATAAAACAAGAATAAAACATTTAGAATCAGAATCAGTCTTGCATGCAGTGGAAATGATCTGAGCTCAGAAATCCAGTTTACAGTAGATAACTCTTTACAATAAGTTAGTGTACATTACAATTAGCTAGGATTAGCATTATAATCTAACAATGATCAACATCAACTGAAATGTTGTGTATAATGTTAATAAATGCTGTAAACATAATTCTTCATTGTTAGTTTATGATATCTAATGCCTTAACTATGTTAACATATACAATCTTATTGCAAAGTGTTACACAATTTTTTTTCTCTTTATTTAAAACAAAACTAAAATTTTTTCTAATGCATAAATTTAACCAAAGAGTCCCTCAACAGAGATGATTTAACTGTTATTTTTAAGAAGTTTCTAGTTGTTCTATTCCTCAACACTAATAACAGGCTTACTGATGTCATATTTTGAGACGGCGACCACAATAATTAATTCCACGCTCCAACGACACTATGTAATATATTTTTAAATCATAATTTTTTCTCATTCCATTCAGATCAAAAAGATCTTATTACAAAAATAATCATGTTTTTATTAAGTCACATCTGTGCCTGTTTTAATGGTGTGAGAGTTTATATTCTTAAGCCATGACTGCAGCTTTTCCCATGAGTTTGAGGGCAGAGAGGGGATTTCTACATTCTTTAGGGTAAGTCTGAGACACGGATCGCCCCAAAATCAACCACTGCGCTGAAAAGACTTCCTCAGTGAGTCCGAATCATATTACTTCCTCCCGCATTAAAGGTTTCACACAGTCCATATGTCATATGTGGCTGCAGATGTCAGAATCCATGTCTGCTTCAGACGAAGTATCAGACACATGTGTATCCTCTCCCACTGTATAGAGACAAACCAAGCCTATGATTATGGTTACTGATTTGAAGTGTATTTCTTTGGTAGGTCTCAAATACCATACCAAGCTTGTCTTTCAGGCAGTCCAATACCTTTTTTTTTTGCATGACTACCATCAGTAGCATTCAGCCTGTTCAGATCGTTGAGCCATGTTCATTTTAAATGATACTTCCAAAAAATGTTCTGGTATTTTATTATTAGATTTCTATTCACCAGAAACTGATTATTCTGTCATCATCTACTCACCATAGCATTGCTCCAAACTCATATGACTTTGTTCCTGTGTAACACAAAAGTGGCTATTATTAAAATGTCAATACAATGTATAGAGTATATAAGTTATAGAATGTATATAAGTTTAGATCCAATTTCTCTTGGTTTGTTAAGAAAATGTGGAAGGTCAGTATTTGAAACTGGGTCATCTTGTAGGCATAACCCTCAGAGCCCAGCGTAGCAAAATACAACATTTGATTAAACAATACCTATTTTTAAAATTCTTATGGTAAAAAAATAACAAAAACTAAGCATCAAATTAGCTGACACTCTGACCTGTATCCTAACCCCAACCCCATGAATGCCAAAACAAACATAATAAAAATATTTTCCATGTGCCGCTACATCACGCAGTGAGCGTGGTGCAAATGTAGTTATCAGCACAGTATGCACATACTGTCTGCGTGTTACTGTCAGCCCAGTTTTGTTTTTACACAGTCTGTGCATGCAAAAGGTTGCTAAATTGTGCTAAAAGTGTATCACAAATTGTAGTGCACATGCGTAGAACGTGCAGATAAAAAACTCACGTACAGAGGAGCATACATTGAAAGCCTGCACGCTCGGCAGTGTGTGAGATGAAGTATACTTTGCGTTTTAGTTGTTTAAAAGTTTTTTTTAATTCGGTCATCTAGAGCAGGGGTTTTTAAACGTATTGATGTCAAGCACCCCCCATCCTAAAATATAAAGTCAGCTATATACTGTATGTAAAGACCAATATTACTGTTAGAAAAAAGTAAGTGGGGTATTACAAAAACAACATGATAACAGAATTAAATAATTCACTTTTCTATTGTCATTGTACTAAAGCCAAAAACAATTAAAGTTCTTCCTGTAAAATATTATCTCCAAAAACATTTACAGTGTATCCTTTTTTCCCATCTTATATCCATGGCCTTACAACCCCCAATGAGCAAGTTAAAGGTGACAGCTAAATGTTCAAGAATGAATAAATGTTTTCCTTTAAAACCTACAGTATATTTGAATTATTTAGTAAATAACTATGGCTGTCAGTTGAATAAAATAAACATGATTAATCCCAGGATTTCCAATGCGTTTTTACACTTTATTAAAAAAAAATTTCCATGGACCCCTAGCACCCATTGCGGCCCCCCGGACCCTAGTTTGAAAACCCCTGATCTCGGGGCACCAAGTGAGTCAGGATTGCCACTGGTGCCCCTCAACAATTAGGTGTGAAACTACTACATTTACATTTAAGGAGGATAGTCAGATGATTGAATTATGCAAAGCGCTCTGTACAGGGCAGCCAGCCAGAGTACTGTACTGTGACAGATGCCTGAAGCAGAAATAACTGCCGAAATATGATGATATTGGGATATCAGTTATCAGTTAAAAGCAACTCATGCATACACAAAACACCCCAAACATTACATCACTAGTGTAGCATATAAACAAACCTGTCTGTACCATTACTGAAACATCATCATTTATGACATTACACTACTCACCTATGAGCTGAGAATCATACTGAGGATTACATGTGTGTAAGCTACACCCACACATACTGTACATGCCATTTATCAACCTGTGGGGCTTACTAATGAGTCTGCTATCCACTTAGCTGGTTGGTATGACAAACATTACAGAGAACTAAGTTTTAGAAATGGAATCCATTTCCGTTCTCATCCTCGTGCCATGTTCTCATTTGTAATTAAGGCCTTGACGTCTGTTTTGACGGCCTCTGCACCGATGCGTGAAATACAGTCAGACCACACGATGTCTGTGCTCTGTCTGAGACTGGAAAATGGCTCTCAAGTTTTAAAACATCTTTAAGAAGACCACATCTATAACAGAGTCTTGGATTAAAACGTGATAGATCACTCTCTTTGACACTTGTTGACCTTGATGGGTTTTGCAGTGCCAGTCTCTCCCACAAAAACACAAGATTTTTGTTGAATGCAAAAACATTAGGCCACAAAACACATGGCTGCATGAGCATAACAACCGTTGTTCCTTGGAGAGAAGATGTCTAGATTTTTATTATGAGTCAGAGGGTCTTGTGTTCTCATACCTTGTATACTAAACCTTTTGAAATCTTGAATCAAATCAAAGCAGAAAACGGACTGTAGTTTTTTTTTCCCCTTTACGTTCAAACTGCATTCATATTGAACCTCAACTGACATTGTCTGACTCTCAAAAGTTCAATGTTCTTTCAAAGGTAAGAAAACTGTGTCCAAAGAACTAAACTGCTCACAAACTCATTGTGAAAGTTTCTGTATGATAGTGATCAGATTATCTTCCTGCTGATTCTAAAGAAATAGCTCTTTTCAGAGAATTGTTATGCAGAGACATTTCACTATAGTGTGGCCACCATTTCTAAACGAAAATGTAAGTGGTGCTTGCCTATTCAGAGCTGAGGTTTTTCACCCATTTTATCATTTGTCTGGCCAAACCATGTCAGATTGCTTAGAAAAGTAAGGCCAACTCGGTCTGCTGACAAGTCATTATAATTAGTACGATTTGGCTCATACAATACATATTTACTCCCATTGAGAAAAATGAACAACTTTCCCTCCCATAGAGAAAAATAAACAAACCAACGAACAATGTTATTAGGATTTTTCCTAAGTTTAACTGCTCTACTCCTTACTCAAACTCTAAACCTAACCATGATTTTAATAGGAAAACGTTTGTGTGACTCGGAAAACAAAGAAAACTTTGGAGTTTGGAACAAGATGAGGGAAGCACATTTCAAGAGGCTAGCTAAATTTGAATGCTTGTATTGTATGTATTGGAATTCTGTTTGTTGATTAGTTGGTCTCTAAGGGAATAAAAGACTTACCTTGACGTACGAGCCAAGTCGTACAATATTTTACGATTACACCATCTCGTACAAATTATTACATTGGTAATAGCACACCTCCCTTCAATAGGCCACACTATTTAAGGTGTTTGTATGCACAGTGCATCGTTGCGCACCAAAGTTGAATGCTTAAGGTTGGGGATTTTTTCAAATCCAAATTACTGACAAATGAACCGCTGAACAATTGAATGTTTAATTCTCAGGAAACCCTGGAGACGTCGCTCAGCAGGCAGTTACATTTCAACTTGATAACCCTCCATGAGAATCCCTGAAACAGACATTTTTGCTGTGTGAGGTAAAGCCTTGGCTGAGGTTATGTGATAGCCGGATTAGAAGATAGTCACTCAGTTACTTTGAGCACATGTTCATAGGGATTACAAATCCGGCCAGTGGCTGGGAGGCCTGGAGAACTGCCGAGGTGCTGGGAACGCTCACTCACTGGCTGTTAATTGGAGCCTTTCAAAAGAGTTCTCTTGAAACAGGATGCTAGTCTCTGGTTTCATGATAATCTCTTGCAGTATGCAGATGCTAATTTGTCCTAAATGCAACCTTGCTGCAACATTGGAGGGAGGTTAGTAATACAGCCTATTGATTATTCATATTTCATGTAAGTATTCAGATATACATTATTTCAGAAAAGCCACAAAATACCACAGATTCCACAACAAAAAAGTTTGCAAGCATTGCTTGCCGAGACATCCTTCACTATTAATATTGATATTACTCGCCAAAGCAACCTTCATGTACTCTTACCTGGATATAAAAGCAACAACAGACCAAAATAAAAATCCCAATGATCTAAGGTTCAAGGTGGAGTTTCACATATCTTTGTACTACAACATTAGAAATAAAACACAGAGGTAATCATGTTCTGTTGATAGGGAGGATAAGCCTTATGTTGTTGTACATTGTTCAATTCCTGGAATATGTCTGCATACATTCACATGTGAACTGATGTCAAATTGAAATGTATTTGAGGAATCACACATGATGTTAAGGGTTCTAACCTTTTACTGTAATGTATGTGTCCACAACAGGATCTAACAACTAATGTTGGGATTTACCAGTCATAGAAACGTTAAAGAGAACATTAGATCTGGATCTGACTATAATAGTGTTGTGGTGATACTGAACAGTGCTTCCACACTTTATTATTGGCAAAGGTTGAACTAAATAAAAAGGAACATTGATAAAAAGGAACATTAGTTCATTATTTTCAAGCTAAACAAAAAGAAATGTGGGTCAACAACAGAAATCTGATAATGCTGGAATTATTGTTGCATTTTCGCTTCATATTTTTGCATATAAATAATATAATCTATGACAATACACAACTCTAAACAACAGGTTTAGACTCATTGAAATGGTATTTTAGTAAAAACATGTCAGTTGTCTACTGGTATGAAGTGTGTGGATTTGACTGGAAAATCTGGCTCTCCTGAGGCTGGGTTGACTGTATGTATGAATCAGTCTTAAGGGAAAGTGATCTGTTGGTGTTCCCTTCAATCCAAAGCAGAATGCAAATATGTAGCAAATCTGTTAAATATGCAAATTATCTTCAGGGATCAGACAGTCACTATCCTGACCTAATACATGTCTGTTCACATTTACTAGATTAAATTATAAAATTAAATGAAATTGTCCCTTATTAAATTTAATGTTATCAAATTTAGCTATGTTTTATTCAACAAGAATACAGTGTTTTTAAACGAACTCTCACAATTTTTAACAGACTTCTCAATTAGTTAAAGTCAATCAGAAAATGTTTGCGATTTTTCTGCTATATCGTCCATAGGCTCTTGCACCAGGTTTATATGGAGCGTAATTTAATAAGTGTTGTATTTGTATTTAAAGTTCTATGTAGTGTTACACATGCTGTTTTGTGTTTAATTATAGTGTTTTCTTTGAAGTTGCCATCATAGAGAAAAGTGTTTCTTCTAACTAATGTAAACCTTGTTCTGAACAATATAGTTCTGTATACTTGGTCAATATAGGAGATCAGAAACTATAGCTTCAATAGTATCTGAAAGAAGAGTATAAGATATTTAAAGTAACAAATGATCCTTTATGATTAGTTATAGCTGGACTATGCACTAACGATGAAGAAAACTGGTTTAACCTTAAAATATTGCATGAAGACTCTTGGAGGTATTTAATTAAGCATTATTGTATTATGTTGGATTTACACAATATAATTAAGCTTTTATGATTAAAAAAATCACGAGAATTTCCAACTAATAATGCATACCTTAAATGAAGATAGATAAATAAATAATGTGCAGCCACTTTTTGCTGTAAAAACAAATCATAATTTTAATGACAATTTGTTGATTTACTGAATGTTAACTTACTATATTTGATTGAAAATTAAATTAGACTTCACAAGACAATACGTGCAATTTTACAGCAAAATAAAGTCAATAATTGTTTTGTAACAATGATTACCTTATCCTTTATGGTGACAACCTATACTACAAGACAATATTGTTCAAATTATGTACATTTTAAATTCACAATTGCACGTGTTTTTTTTATTTATTTTTTTTTTTTTTACCATAAATGTATTTGTTTTGTTTTTTTCTCTTTTTACAGTTTCTTTGCCAGTTTCTTGTCCATCAATATTCTAAAATGTTCTGTTGAGCACTTCATCTGCTGGATTGCTTAACCTCATGCAAATGTGGGAGACAGGACACATTAATTTATATTAAAAGTGAACGGTTTTGTTTTAGAAAAATATCATAAGTAAAAAACAAAAATGCATCTCTCTACAAGGTTTCAGTTTTCACATTTAATATTTAAAGAACACAAATAGACAGAGCTTCCTTTTAAAGAAATGACTAATTTGATCTTTGAACGCAACTGTCTTGCCCTTTAGCACAGCACTGTTTTCATGTAGAGGCAGTCTTCCTGCTGTTATTTTTTGCTTGAGGAATTCTGGGGTATTGAGGGGCAGCGTGGTGCACTAATGTGGGCACCCTCCTTGTTAACTTCCCCTTGTCTTTGTGCTGTGGTGGAAAAGAGGACTGAGGTATATAAATTCCAACCTGTCAAAATGGGTAAGAAAAGGGTGTAATGCTCAGAATAAGCAGCTTTATATGTTTTTGAATGGTGGGGGCATTAGAGAAGAGCAGAAGGGTGGAGGTTTGAGAAGTTAACTTATAGTCAAGAACTGCAGTGGAGGAATGGCTGGTTTTCCACACAGCTCTCCAATAAAGGGACAACGGGTTTGAGTCATTCCAAAGTGGCCTGCTACACCCTGCTGGTGTAGAACTGTTAAAAAGAACCACTGGGGTGTAAGGAATGGATCTTAGCAACTTGCCCTGTCTCCAAAGAACTAAAGTGCTCACAAACACACTGATAAATAGGAGTGCATATGATGTGTTTTGATGGTTTGGAAGGAGCTGAAAGCAATTTCTGAAAGCACAACTGGACCTGCCTCTCTGAATTTTTATTGATCAATGGATGTGTTGCAGCAGAAATTCTCAACTTCTGGACGCATGGAGAGTGTCGCTTTTGTTAACCCTTGGGGTTTTTTGTCATTCAAATGCACTCTTCTGAAATTAATTGATTTGCAGTGTTCTCTGATGCACTCATCTATAACAAACAACAACAACAACAACAACAAAATAAAAACCATGTAGGTGCCCTTATTAGGCCCGAAAGTTTCTCTATCCAAATACGTGACCGCAAATGCTTCTGGCTCCATTTCAATGTCGTTACTTACCAAAATGTGTCAGAATGCAATTAACAATTCAATGAAAGTTCACTTTGTATTCTCAGTTTTACCACAAAGGTCTCTACAGCAGCATCAAGAACTTTGGTCAACAACTTTGGAGGCGTTCTCATTTTGAATCACCACCACACCCCACCACGATCAACAACTTTGGGGGCGTGTTGTAGTGGGTTACGCCCAGGGCGCCACACAAGCTAGAACCACTACTGCACAACATCACCACAAGCATCACAATAGCGGACTTTTATGTGTAGTGTCATCTTCAACAGTGAGTTTTCACTTTCAAACCAACTATTGATATGGCGGAGCAATAATTTAATGCTGCCTAGCATGCAAAGTAAAGTCAATATATTTGTAGCAACATAATAACATCCAGTTTAATGACAGATTTTGAAGGTAACTCAATTTCCCTCTAAAATACTTAGGTTTGTTACCGTCACAGTATCATGTTCCACCAGACTGGATGTTTGCAATGAGTTGGTCAAGTGCTCGAAACAGTGTACTTGTATTAAGAATGTTTTTGGCCTTACACAACAACATACATTATGTATTTACAAATTGACTGCACGCTTACAATGCGTTGCCGTCCATGTACTTGCATAGAGTACATTTCTCCCCTAGTTCTTACTGAGTGGAGGGGAGTCTCCCTGTTTACTCAAAGGTAGATATCACAACTGTGGTGCTAACTGGTGAAAAAAGCCCCCAAATGTTTCATATGTGACACACGTCATTTTCAAGCAGATGCTTAATAAAAACAGTCAGGAAATCTCACCTACACCATCCATGATCAGATATAATATTGATTTCTGCCTAAATAAGAGGTTATTTTGAGATGGCAGTTTTTGAGATAGTCCCTGATAGCAGAAAAGGACCGACCACAAAACGAAAAAGCCACACTAAAATAGCTGACATCAAGCCTGGTCTGATAAAAGAAAAGATACTGGAGGTCACTAGAGCTTTCAATTCACTTAAGCATTTTTCTTGTATGCAATGCATTCCTTTAGCCCAACAATAGGGCCAAACTCAATTTCCAAGAACATTAGCAGCACCGAATTTCATTAGCCATCCCTTTTACAAAATAAGCCTGTACCATTTTCTATTAGAGGGGAAAGGAGTCTTGTAACAAATGCACACAGACTTTTCATTTGCGGATCTCTAGGCTAATTTGTTACTTTGATGTGCACTCACACATTTCAGTATTTGATTGTGTACTTCTCAAAATAAATAAATAAAAATAGACGCTTTACATTTCCATAGACAATGGAACAAGACAAGTAGGGTGTGCTCTGTGTTGAGATCTCTCCATTTGTGCTTGTGTGTGCACTTTGTTTTCCCAGAAGCCCACCCTCTTCTCCTACACAAGACAACACACATACATACAGAACACAGGCCTCAGTAAATTGGCAGCTGCCTGGCGGCTGACAGGAAAGGCAGTATGGTGGGTCTGCTGTCACAGACTGAGGTCACAAACACAATACAGTGATTTCCCATCTCTTTCTCTGCGACAGTCCCCAGACAGCAGTGCATTTGCCGAATTAAACTGAATACAAAAATTTATACTAAATATTATAATACAAAAATTTTATACAAAGCATTTAACATTTTCTGTTCAAGAGTCTGACATTCATCAGATTGCATGTATTTAAGCACAACAGAAGGAACTATTGAGTCCCAACTCATGACTATACATTTGCCCTCAAGGTTGGGCTTGATACTTAGATTTTATTTTATTTTTTTTTGGCATAAATGAACAAGAAGACTTTTGTTAACACCCCAAATTATCAGAGAACTTAAAATGCTCATCAGTCCATAAATCGATCAATAAATTTGTAGATTGTTTAGAACATTAAATCTCAGTGGGGTGCTTAAAGTAAATAATTCCATATCATATGGGTTCAGCTAACGAACCCGGTTAGGAACCCCTGGTCTGAGTGTTTTTCTATTCAGTAACCTCTCTTGTATGACACAATGGTGCCCTCTAGTGTCTATGCTCTGGAAATGGGTTATTATGCAAGAGCATTGGGAGAGAATTGAGCAGTTCTGTAACAGAAAGGAAAATGTCCAATGTTGTAACCAAAGTTACTTACCTAATGCAATGTAGTGCCACAAACAGACTTCATATGTATATCTGCTTTGACTAAATGCCATATCCGATACAATTATAACATCATACAAGTGAATAACACAATTGTTTGTTCTAGAACAAAATCAAAAGGCCTGACAATATTATATGGATAGTAATATAAACTTAAATGGTTTCTTTAATACTTCTGCAGAATAAGATAATTGTCAAGCAAAAATGACACACATATCAGTTATGTTAAAGTTTAATCTGAAAACACTGAGTACAAGCTCAAAACCACAGGTTGTCCATATACAATTTTTTAGTAATTGCCAGAAAAAGAAAAAAGGATACTCCTACACTGATGTCATATCAAAACCTCTTGATAAAAGACCAAAATCATGTTTTTGCATGAAAGGGAAGAAAACATTTCTGTGCTTGCTAAAAATGTCTACAAATATGCCACAGGGACTATGAAATCCAAATAAAAAGGTCATTAAAAATGAAAATGTTTGTACTATGATATTACAAATCCATGTCCTTGACACAGGCCATTTTCTTGAAAACATGTTTTTTACATACTGTATATACATCAGTGTAGCAGTATGACATTACCCAAAAGTGAATGTTGACATAAAAACCGAGATTGCATCATCACTAACATGGTTATTTATGAGTAAAATACTATTACCACTCCCATGACGTCAGGTTCATGTTCACAGGTGTCTCATTTGGCTGCTCATGCCACAGAGCTCATGAGAAAAAGTCCACATTTTGAAGGATGCAAAACATTTAGAAGATTTAAAGATACAAAGTTGTTGGTTATTGGCACAGTTGAAGAAACAGACCTCATTATTGATCACAAAAGCATCAATCAAGAAACCAATTCAAGCGTCAGTAGCACACAACATGAATCGACTCCACATTGAAAAGGATGAACATGCCTTTGAAAAGTAAACTGAAAAAAAAGCTCACACTGTCCAATAAGCATCAGATTTTTCAGGTATGAGCTAAATCACACACAGTCCAAGGCTCTGTTTGCTTATAGCTGTAATACATCCCTTTAATTCCCTTTCCCATGAAGTTCTTGTTTGCTTTCATAAAAGTCTTGCAGCCCTGTCCCAAATGGTGCTTATGAGAAACTGTGCAGTCAACAAGATCGGAGCCCCATTTGCCATTTATTATGATTCTGAAGGATACTCACAAAGTCTAGGTGGCATTACATCACCAAAGTTCGGATCCAGAGGATGACCCTAAGGGCTTAAAGTGGCACTTAGGACAGGGCCATAAATGTGACATTAGTGGCGTCCGTCTGCGCTTACACAACATGCATGCATCCATTCCAGCTTGTAAACTGAATATTTTAGATTATGTAGCTCTTTTAAGATGGTAAGGTCATGACCGGTGTCCTCAAAATTAGACATTGGCAGTATAAGGACGCATGTCAAAACAACCCCTGAGGTGTGGAATGTGATTGGCATGCTGCCCATTGTTTGAAAACACTGGCATCTCCATATGAGAGGAGGAAAGCTCATTTGGATTCAGTTCGTAACATCTGAGAGGTCTTTTGAGGAGAAGGGGAAGAGAAAACACTCCTTGTTCCAGCTGCAACCTTGATCAGATGCCAGTTGTTGGCCTGGTTTTATATATACCTGTGCTGTCATAAATGGAAATATAATCAGTGATTTTCAGAACGAGTTACTGAGGTTTCAACAGAAGTCTATCTTTTGTTTGCGGAGGAAAAATAAGATGCCACTTATGGGCCACTAAAGATGACACACTTCCTGTGTATTCTGTCGAAGAAGTCAACTGACCACAAAATTAATGTCCACATGTCCAGTTTACATTTGTGTACAGTACATTGAACTCTTCAGGACATCTGTCCAGTGGCAACATGGCCCCTCGAGTAGCTCCGCAGTCATATGCAAGATTAATGGAACAGATAAGCATTGACAAATTGTCAGAGCTGGTCCCCATGGCTCCATGTTTGGACAGTATGAAGACAAATGTAATGTTTAGATAAGGTCTCAGCATAAGACAAAGTGATCTCCTACGGTTCAGTAGGGTTTGGAAATTCAGATAAAAGAAGAGGAGGAATGGGTTGAAGCCAATGCCAGTTTGAGGTTGTGCATATCATTGGAGGTTGTCAGAACCAGCTGCTATGAGAGTGCAAATGTTGTTTACCCAACACTCTTTGTGAAAGGCTGGTTTATCCAGCTCTGTATATCCAAGATTTCCAGGATTGGCAGTGGATATAACCTGATTGAATGTGAGGCATACTGTAGTGGTTTGTTTAATGTAGTCCATGTGTATAACATTCGGCAAAGCGCGTTTCAATAGCTACACAACAATTATTAACCATAACTTCCCATTCCTAAAACGCAAGTCTGAAAATGAGATAATAGAATTCAAACCATTCCTTTCCTTAAAACCAGCTTATGCTACAGTTTAGGTCCGAAACATTCTCTACACAAATATGGGAATACAAATGTGTCTAGTGTAGCAAGCTTGACTTCATGTGTCATTGCATTCTGGAATGTGTCAGACCACAATTAACAATTCAAGTTAGCGTTGCATTCTCAGTGTTACCACAAGGGGCGCTATAGCGGGAATTAAGGTCAAATGTCTGCTTCTATAATTTTACGTGGTTTAGTATGGTTTAATGCTTTCATTTTCTAGTCAACAATTTGGTGTCTTGCTCAGCACCAAAATGAAAATTCAATCATTATTAATGCCACGTTCGCTCTAATCCGTTTTCGATTGAAAACGCATCGATTTCTCTACATTTACGCCTCTCATCAAAAATGAAACGGAAAAGACTTTCGAAAACATTCTCCATAATTGCATACTTTGGAAATGTATGACATTGGGTTTCTTATCATGCAGGTTTCAAACGTAAATGGATTAGTGTGGATGTAGTCTTATTTTCATGTCGTTCTGAACACATTAAAGATACATTTTAAAGAATGTTGCAATTGCTGATTTCCATATATTAGCAGGGGAAAGTGCCTCACTTTAAACATTTAAAAAGCACATAAAAGTGTCATAAACATAGTCTAGTCACTTATTGTTTTTTTGTGTCATGACATCATGATGTTTGGTTATTAGACATGCAAGAACAAATGAGGTTTTATTGATGTGCCACCATATTTGATTTGGGCTCTGTTACATGAGTTGATCAATTATTTGATTTGGGAGTGAATAACTTAACTGTAATTTCAGTCTGTTCATCATACAAAGTGATTGTATGTCTCCAGAAGACTTGGAATATGTCGGACAAGTCACATGGACAAGTTTTATGGCACTTTTGGGTGTTTTATTGAATCTTTAAAGTGAGGAACTATCCACTGCTATTGTTTAAAAATCAGTGATCGTAGCATTTTTTTAAATATCTCCTTTTGTGTTACCCAGATATAAGAAAGACACATTGGGTTGAAAGGAGAAGTACTGACAGAATTTGTATTTTTGTGTAACTATAGCTAGCTACCGGAATAGTTACTTATTTGTTTTAACGACACTGACATTGGAAGGTAACTCTAATGACCCCTAAAGTGCTGAAGTTTTTTTCCACTAGAGCAAAGCAAGAGCGCACTGTATGTATAAACACTGTGTGTTGGCAATGCGTTGGCCGAGTATTCACATCTGCATTTTGTTTAAAGTGTGTTTCTGGCCTAAAACTCACATAAAATTGTCCCATCTCAATCCAGTGGTGGCAGTTTCATTAAAATAGCTACATTGAAAACCGCTATCTTTAACAAAAACCAAAGGAACACGATTATTGAATTCTGTGGTAAGCATTGCTAAATTTCAAATGCTATTCAAATTAGATTGCTTCTTCTATAGGGTTCAGTCATATTACAGTAGATGCCACAGATTTAAAGTGTCCTAATGATAGACCTGGTGTGGCAGTAGTTCCTGCATATGGAGCAGGTCACAGGAGGACAGAGGCCATGCATGAATGTCGAGCTGAGGGCACACATCCCCATTGAGTTCTTCAATTCTGAACCTCTGGCAAGAGCACCACAAAAGAGCAAGGGCAGCATGAGATCAACACACGCATACACACATCACTCAGTATGTCTCTAGGTAATGGGAAGTTTACACTCATTACAGATACTCATACACAACCACTCAAAGCTATGAGTGAACCATCTACTGCAGCCTTGCTGAACTAGCTGCCTGAACTCTGGCCGAAACCGGCCATCTGGAAAAAAAGAGGCCTCTGGAACATTCTGGTGACAGCAGTATTTACATGATGCAAGGACGTCCTTTATCAGCTGGGCTGGAGAGCACACATCAAAGATTAACATGACTCTCTGTTTGAAGTGGCTGGATGGGTGGGCTTGGGGCGAAACTTGACCGAGGCTGTGGGAACAGGCAAAAGGATGTGTGTGTGAGAATGTGTGAAATGTAGACTGGACTTGGCTGATGGGGAGAGGATACAGTGTCCATCTAGTTTGCTGATGTGCTGCTGTTGGGGTCAGGCCGGGTGTTGGCCAGGTATTTGGCCCTCATGCTGGATGTGTACTGTGGGGAGACAGACATTGATAAAAAATTTATATATATATATATATATATATATATATATATAGTTTAAATAAGGCTTTGGCACAAAAGTAGTAACAACTGATACTGTAAAAGAGTGTGGCATGCATGATCTGTCTTGCAACAATGACATGGCACTATAAAGCCTAATTTACACCTGATATTAACATCCTTCTTTGATGATCCAATCACAAATGTCAGTTGAGGCTGAGTGCCATTAACACCTGCTAATAACACTTGTAATTTATCAAAGGGTCTCTGATTTCGTAAACTACATACATTACAACATGGGCGCTCATTACGTCAATCATGATTGACTGGTCGATTTACATTTTTTTTTGAGAGACTACTCAACTACACAAATTCATAAAGTTCACTTTTTATTTCTTCATTGCGGCTCCTATGTGGGCGAATTTCCAAAACGTAGGAGGGCAGGAGAAGTCTCATTTATATTTGAGGAAAGTTCTACCTGATTGGTTACAGTTACTATTAGGGGTAGGGCTATACTTTCTCCAACATATCAGGTAGCGCTTTGCTGAGAAATATTACTGAATCATTCAATCAGGTAGCGCTTTCCCCATGAATATAAATTACTCTTCCCCTTCCAGCTTGTGTTTAGGAAACTCTGCCCGATTGGGAGTTCATTGCAAATTTGCCGCAATTTCAGCACTGATCATTTTCACATGCTTTGCAGCAAACTGTCCATTGTTAACAATGGTTTGCTGCAGGTTCACCTCTACCGGTGAAGAGCTGCAAACTTCTGGCAAACATTTGCGGCAAATCACAAGCTCAATCCATGTCAAAATTACGAGGGGAAAACTTGCTGGAAATTCGTGGCAAGTTAGCCAGAACCTCCTGGATATGTGCCTGTGTGATGGTCAAATACATTTCAAAATGCCTGTGTTAGCGAGGTATTGATAGAAACACAGTCAGTTATGTCTGAAGTAAGCGTAAGCAGTAGAAAACCGTAAAAATACAAATAAGGATTTGTATCAAAATATCTTGCAGTGTAAATGCAGCCTCATAAACCTGCTACTGTCAGTGTCATTAACGTTAACAACAATAACAAGAAAACCATTCATTGCTCTTGGCTGGATAACTTTAGTAACTCTAAATTAAAATAGTGTATTATTATTAATATTATTAATGTATTATATCCATACAGTGAAGAACCTGTAAGAACATAATAATGTTTACTTTAATGCTTGATACTGCTGTTAGAAATTTTAAACATGCTTTTCTTAATTTGTTTCTTTGTTCTTATATGAATACTATCTGTTTACTTGTCTTGAATAATAACATGAGAACTTGAAACAATGCTGACCCAATTTACAAATTATTCAGCATTAATTTTTGAAACAAAAATCAAGTTTCACTTGATTTGTTCCGAATACTGAAATGTTGGTATCTTTACAAAATTGCCTACAATGTATATTTCAATTGTGCATGGTAGATCTTACTGTAATAACATTATGAAAAAATAGATCTCATGCCATAACACTGTGATCAACCCTGCATTGCAGAGTGTCACTGTATGTTGATGTTAAGCATGCTCGCACATGTATATCAAAAAGTAGTCAGTTGTTTCCTTTTAAAGCAGTACATAAGTTGTAAAGTTTAAAACCTTTTTTTTTTTTTTTTTGCTATGATGATGTAAGTAGTCCGTCTTCGGGATGCAATTCTGTTAAAGCCATTTCATCATAAATGCAATGTGCCAATATGCATCCCTGACCACAAGATGCATTGAACCCTGGTTTATAGCAGTCAACTTGGGATTGGATCGCCCAATAAGGACATTAACATAGTAGGTGAACAGATAATTGATAATATAATCAAATTGACTCAGCACATCCAGAATCATTTAGACAGCCTTGAAAAAGCAATATTAATGGATTTACACACAATGCACCAGTCCAATCAGGTCATGGAGAATTATTACTATTATTCTGTAGATCACAATTACTTGGGATTTATTTTTGTATTTTTTTGTGGCAGAATTCAATGATTCCAGAGGCGTAAGCAAACTTATAACGTATCTTTTCATCCAAACAACTAATGGGCAGCACAAAACTATACTACTATATTCTACATGTATTAAACACAACATGCCATGAGTGTAACTTGAAATGAAATACAGGTCTGTAGAGACACGTAGCCAGGACACAAGAGGCTAGTTTGATTAAATGATGATATTATAGATTATTGTTACAAGTTACTTCATATTTCGGGTGAAAATATTCAAATCCAGCGTAAGCTAAACATCATCACCTATGTTCGATTAACGCATGTGGCAGGATGCCGTGACCCAAGCTGATAGCTCATAGTTTTCCACACACACTGTCCTGAACTGCACATTACCTCAGCAAATGTTGAACAAACTTGAACAAACGAGAACAGATGTGTGTAATATGTCTTGGGTCAATCAGCAAGGCATAACATTGAGCAGCGCTTTTCGAGGAGGCGAAATGAGTCAAACTTGAGTTCGCCAAGTGACTACATATAGATAATGGACCTTAAATAAGAACAAACTGCTGCATCTTCCATTACTCGCAGCTTCAGCCTTTGCTGTATTATAAAAGTAGATATGTGAACTAATTAATGAGCTACTTGAAAGAGATCATTTAAGAGCTGAGAACGAAAAGCGCTGAACATGAGGAAGGACGTAAGTGGCGCTAATTAGAGATGGGCGGATTGATACAGAATAAAGAATATTGATCCTCACATAAAAATATTGATTCTGAAGTTGTTTTAAAGAAGCGATCTTATTATTTAGATTAGATGAATATTAATGCATCTCATAAGCTTTGAAGTGGAAAATTTTGTTTTATGAGCGAATTGTTGCATGGCACTGGATCTATTTTTTCTTCCGCTCATCATGACGCGAAGAAATGCTAAAATACACCAGCAGTCAGACAGCGCTCACCCTTTCAGTCACAGCGCTCAATCAAAGAGGAATCAGTGCTTTGCTGATGTTATGACAGAAAAACAGCATCTGGAGTAATTCACACTAAGTAATGACAAACCTAGATGGTTTTGGTACAATTAACCATGGTTTTACAACAGCTTTACTGTAGTATCCATATGGTAACTTGGTTTTAGTAATAATGACCATATAATAATATCTATGGTTAATTTTGAGGTTTTGTATGTGGCTTATACCAACTAATTTTTAAAGGGTAAACAAAGCAGCCTAATCATTTTCTGTTTAGGCCCATAAATATATACAATATATAAGTAACAATATATGTACTCATTTTATCCAAAGAATTAGTAAAAATTCAATTTAATAGAGGAATCGGTATTGGTATCAATGTATGTGTGATGCAAACTGTGCCATCAGCACAGCCACGTGGCTTGACCAATGTTTCCTTGACCTGTGCACACGGTCCTCGGCTTTGTGCATTGTTGGTGCATGCGCCTGATATTAACTGTACTAAAAAGAGTATCACAAAGCAGCTGTAGGGGGTATGCGTCAAACGCATTCGTATTCGGTCACGGTCGGAAGAGTGTACTCTCAAAGGTAATATGCTCTTCTGACCACAAGCAAATACAAATGCGTTCGACTCACGCCCACTACAGCTGCTTTGCACGAGGACCACATCCGCGGGTCAAGAAAATCAGGGCCATGGGCAGTCAGTCCGAGTGGGTGCTGATGACAAGATTTGCATCACGTATACTGTACGCAGAGAGATCAGCAACGCGGACAACCGAAGTATACTCAGCCCTTCAGGCATAGTTTAAATCACAAAATTTAAATTCTCTCATCTTTTACTCACCCTCATGACATCCCAGATATGTTATGAATTACTTTCTTCTGCAGAGCACAATCAAAGATTTGTAGAAGAATATCTCAGCTCTGTAGGTCCTTGATATTAAAGTACATTTTTGCTAGAAATTCTTCTCCTTGCCCAGTAGGGGGCGATATGCATGAACAATGTGAATCACCAAAAACACAAGAAGAAAGTGACAGTTAAAGTGGCGATTGACAGAGTAGGAAGGAGAATTTACAGTAAAAATTGACTTTAATATTGATCTGTTTCTCAACCACACCTATCATATCTCTTCTGATGAATTGAACCACTGGAGTCTTAAGGATTACTTTTATGCTGCCTTATGTGATTTTTATAGCTTAAAAATTTTGGCACCCATTCACTTGCATTGTATGAACCAAAAGAGCTGAGAAATTAATCTGAAATCCTCCATTTGTGTTTTGCAGAAGAAAGTCATACACATCTGGAATGCCATAAGGGTGAGTAAATGATGAGAGAATTTTCCATTTTGAAAATTGAAATTTTAAGTATACTCATCTGACTATAAGCAAATATGAACGTGTTCGAAGCATGCCCACAACGGCTGCTTGAGATATTCTTTTAGGCATTTGCCGACAATGCGCACAGACAAGGACCGCAACAGCGGGTGGAGAAAATCTTTGCAGACTGTGCAAAATTTTTGTCACACATACTGTGCACAAAGTGACCAATGCGGACATCCGAAGTATACTCAGCCCTCATGTCTGGACTTGTGATGGATTGTCCATTGTTGTCAGAAGTTTGACAACAGCAGGTAAAATGCCCATGTTGCCAAAGGTTTGCTGGACATTGCAGGTTCATCACTACTGTTAAAGAGCTGCAAACATGTGGCAGCCATTTGTTGCAAATGTTTAATGTTTTATTTAATACATTTTTGCTTCAAATTTAGTGCAAATTCAATGCAAATAAACCATTTTTGCAATGGTAGCATTTCAGTTGTGCTATTTACAGCAGATTATGATTGGTGGCGCTAGGGGCTGCAGTTTGCGGGTGGAGGGAGAGCATGCTTACCGCAAATAACAAGACCAGTGAACCATACACAATAACACCATGAACAAGGGGAGCTTGCCCGGGTCAAGGTGAGGGTGGCTTGGGGAGGAGAGACAGAAATGTTGTGCTTCGATTTATAGGGAGGGTGCAGGCCAATAAGTGGGATTAGGGCATTGGAGTACCTGTTGAAATGGCAGAGGCTGTTACCAAAACAAGCGGGAACTCTCCGATGGCTTTAACTGCCAGCTGTGACGGCTGTTACTGTCCGTGGAAGTCAAATACAACTGTGTGGGTTTGCAGAAAAGAAAACGACAAGAAAGTGTAGAGCAGACAGACACCAATGGCTCCAACTTCAGCTAAGATATACATGGACTCTTACATTTTTTCCCACACAAACCAACACAAGGGGGTCTAGAGGATGCACAATACGACAGGTGAAAGTTTGGGGGGCAAAGAGGGTTGCCACACAACTCTACAATCCCAGTCTGGGGTTCACTCACATCAGCAAGCCTGGTCACTCTCAACCTCTCTAAACCACCTCAAAATCTCTCAGGTTCAAATACCACATCAAACTATGGCTATAAATCACCTGAATTGTGTGTCAGTGAAGTTTAAGGAAACAAGCCCTTCCTACTTAGAAACTATGTGGTTTAATACTCTCTTTCCTGATCACAGCTTGAACTTAAAACTGTCTATAGTCTAAATTACATGGCCATCCACAAAGATAATCATTTGAACAGTGCGCAGAGGTCTTCACAATGACTTGCTGTGTACAGTGATCAAACTACAGTGGGAGAGATCAATTATTTACACAAGCAAACTAAAATTATGCACATTTTTCATTCAGGCTGTTTAAACGACTCGGATTTGTGCATCTGTGATGATTGTGCGCATAAGTGAGCGAGTGTATATTGTCATTCGTTGAGGTGCATAAGTTCACATTGCAGAATCCGCAAGATGTTTCTTATAAAAAAGTAATAATAAGAGGGATAATACAAATTGCACTTTTATTTAGTACTGTCCAGATGAAGAAATTTGACTGATGTATATATATATATATATATATATATATATATATATATATATATATATATATATATATATATATATATATATATATATATATATATATATACTGTATATATTCCACAAGACAAAATAATAACTGAATTTACACCAGTGATCCTGTTCAAAAGTCTAAATAACCTTTAAATAATTTTTTCTTGTGAGATATATGTTAATATCTGTTCTGTAGTTTCTGAATGGCAGTACTAAATAAAAAAATAAAACAATCTGATCTTTTATCTCTTATACTGATTTTGTGTAAATTCTGAAAGGTGTGTAAACTTATGCACTGACAGTATGTAGATACTTACGGAGGGGGGAGGAGATTCTCTGCCAATGAGAGGAGTGTTCTCACAGCGAGGATTCTGGAAGTTTGCATTCTGAGTCCTGCAAATGACACAGGCACCCCAAACACAAAGACATAAACACTTAACAAATATACAAACATTTGACAAAAACAGTGCATTGATATTAATTATCAATTTAAAATGTATTGCCCTTGGTTATTTGTTTGTCATTATTAGTGTTGTGGAATGTTATTTTTAATAGTAACAGGTTACATTATTGCACTACTAAAAAGTAACTGATTGCATCACTTTTTATGGAGAGTAAAGTGTTAAGTTACTTTTCTGTTCCATTCTCTCCTGCCATACTTTGCTTGCAGGTGGTTTTTATATTCTAAGTGTTTGCCCTCCTGACATTGTGTGCATGCAATGTCTATATCTCTGTATATATGTTGTACAATCTAATTTCAAAGCAATGTTGATGGCGTCACATGCACTGTACATTCCAACATGATACCGTAATGGGATGGGAGAGGATTTCAAGTTGTCAATAAATAAATAGAAAAGTAATGCGTTCCTTATGCGTTCCTAAGTATCTCTGGTATTATTGTTTAAATACATCAAGAAATATATTACAGAATTCCCACCCATTTTGATCAATGCAATTCCATACCTTTTCCAGTTGTTCATGACTACTGGATATGTAATTTTAATTCATTTAAATAATTTTGATTTAGAAGGATTTGCTAATTAATCGTTTATACTGATTTGTGATGTGGTTTGACCAACTTACCCAACTGACCAAACAATTTGCTCACAAATTGAACATCACAATAGCTTGCAAGCGAGTTTTACTCTACACAAGACCAATATTTCACTGAATAAATATTTTAGAGCAGAGCAAAATTATATATATATATATATATATATATATATATATATATATATATATTCTAAATATTCACTATAGGCATTTCCATGAGTTTTCTCAGTTTGAAAATTCCCTGATGTTTCCAGATTTTCCATGACCGAGGGAAACCTGATATCACTTTTTATCTCATTACCTGACGTGCATTACATATAATGCCTTTCCCACAACACTGGTCATTATTACCATTGTGTTACCATGGTTACATCAATGCTAATATGCTATAATTATGATGTAACAACACATTACTTGCAGTAGGCCTATATATTGTATAAACTGGTTCACATAATATAAAGTTTTTACTCTAATCCTGTAACTGCAACCTATTTTATAATGAAATATAGGTCTATTTAGGAAGTCTAAAATAATGCGGGAAATAAAATATTTGTTAACACTTTCTATAAAGCTCATATTTAGAATGCATGGTAAAAGTGTAATAAATGAATTATACTGCATTCATAATTTGTTATAACTCACCTTATAAAATATAACCATGTTATAACCTCTGCAGATAAAATTAAATGGTGACTGTTTATCATGCATTACACTCTAAAGTATAAAAATAAGTATTATAATGTATTAGAATTGTGATTGCAATTATTTATGAGAAATTATAACTAGAGCTATCGATTTAACACGTTAATAACGTGCAATTAATTTTACAAAAAATAACTTTTATATAACATTTAATTTATAAAAGCATTTAAATCGCAATGATAAATAACACTTTTAAATAACAATGGTTTCCTGAGAAATTCCTGAGAAACGCAAGCTTGTAGTACCACCTGTTTACTCCAGAGGGCAGTAAGTGAAATTTCAGCTGTATGAGCAACACACAGTTTATACAGTGAACAAAACATTAACAACCCTTCAGTGGACACACTTGAAGGAGCGCAAATGCGATCTAAGGGATCTCAAGATGTGTTTAAAGATTGAGTATTAAACTATATTTAACATAACACAGTGACCAAAACATTTTATTTTTATGACGCAACACATCAGAGACGCGACACAAGCATGTCTGACGCAGGTTGTATGGACTTTACCTCACAAATATTTAATTATCAACAAGGTTAAGGAGGTGTCTTTTAAACTGTTACACTGTTTTTAACCAATCAATCTTTATTTAAGAAACATGCTCCCTGAAAAAGATCCATTTTGCTCCTTCTGTAATGCTGTAGATGAATCTGCCCCTCACCCTTTTTGGGAATGTGTCCACACTGTAGTATTTTAGAGAAAATTTTGTTTGTTTGTTCATACCTCTATTTGAACTAGTTTTTCTTTGATTTATAAAGACGTTTTATTTGGTTTTCACAGGTTTGATTAATCTGTTTATTTTTCTTGACAAGTTTTTTATACATAAGTGTAAATTTATGTCTATAAAGCCCCTATTTGCACTTTTTTGTAAAGACTTGAAATATTATTTAAATACTCTTTGTACCTCCAACAACTCCAAAGCATTGAAAACCATTGCACTCAACCACTCATGTAATGAATATAATGTCTTGGCATTATTGTAAAATATATCTGTAGTATTGTATACTATGTATACCCCTGGCTTTTTTCTAAAAAATAAATAAAATGGTTTGACGTAGGTGTAAATTGACGGGCCCTTAAACAAGCCCTCATAATAAATCTCCACCTGATTGACAAATTCACTTGTGAAATGGATTGCTCTGAACTGTATGTCAATGATTGACTTATGATCAATAATATGGTAGTAAACAATAAAATGTATTCTAAAGCTGCTTTTTGTATGGTCTTATCAATGATTAACTCTTCTGCTGCATGAATGTAAAGCATTTTAATTATCTGAATATTTTTTAATTTTATATATATATATATATATATATATATATATATATATATATATAATTGTTTAATATGTATAGGTAATTATGTATAATTATTTCATCATTATATATTGAATTATTGTTAAATGAGGGGCTTTCTCAGCAAATATTTTTGTGTGTTATTGGGACACCATGTAATTAATTCAATTAAAAATTTTAATCAATTGACAGCCTTAATTATAACATATTATAAGGTGTACTATTACACATTACTAATGCATTTATAATACCTTTACATGTGTAAACCTTTGGCATACACATGGGCTTAATAGAAAGTGTTACCAATTCTAATTAATTTTAAACAAACATCCACCATAGTCCCTGCTACACCTTATTCCACATCACTCCATCCCTAGCAGGTTGTTTCCTTTGTGCACTCACAACATTATCCCAGAGAGCCACAGCTGGAGAGATGCAGCTGTTTTACTCCAATAGGGTTTGACTCTTCTAAGAGGAGCCCTCATCCTCCATCATACACACTGCACATATGGTGCTTATGTCAGAGCCCAGCTGCTGAAAATATCCACAAGACCTCCAACACACTGACAATATTCAGTGCTGCTCCTGAGCACCAGATGTGGTGTAGGAGAGAGAAATACAGGCAGGGAGGTGATCAGCTTGTTTGGGGAGGTTTATGTTTCAAAATACTAGAGATCATCTTTTTCTAGAGATCAACATTTTTGTTTAAATGTTAAAAATATGAGGTACTAATTTTTGCTTTATTTTTGACTACAACAATAAAAAAAATATGCACAACAAATACTACACTACAATAATAATGCAAATTTTTAAATAATTGTTTAATATTAATATTAAATATACAATTAAATTAAATATTATAATATAAAAATGGCATACTAAAACAACTTTATAACAACAACAATAAAATTATTAAAAATAAAATATGATGAAAACATTTGCCACCATTAAGATAACAAAACAATTTTGCATAAATATAATCATACTAATACTACTACTACTTATAATAATAATAATATTATTTTATTATCATCACATTGTTTTTTTTAATGCCATAATTCTTTATGCAACATTGTTTTGTGATCTAAACAGAGGCAAATATAATTTTATTTTAGTTTTGGGCTATGTCAAACTGTTAATCCATCAAAATTCACCATGGATCATCCTGCATAGAAGCTGTGGATAGTGACTGGTATATTGGTTGTTGATGATGTGGTGTGTGTAAAACTCACATGTACTCAGTAACTGGAGCGTTGCTGACAGTGTGTGCTCCTGCAGGGATGCTGGTCTCACTGCCGTAGCTGCTGCCGCAGCTGTAGAGGCTGGGCATGTGCACTCGGTACAGGTTATCATGATTCTGCCTACCTCCATGAGCCAGGGACTCTTCCTCATGGTCCTCTTCAGGCCTGCATGAAACACACACAAAATAACAACACAGTGTAAATAAAGGTGCGTTCACCCTGTGATTAAATTGTATCCGATTTCGTCCAGTCGCTGGACTGTGGGTCGCCATTTCTACTTCACTGCTGTATCCAGCTGTATCAGGAGGCAACTGAACTCTACTGTCTGCACTCCCCATTGGTAGTAGTCACAATATTTGCATTGAGTTGAGCTTTTCTCTTTGTCACTTATGTCTCCTAAAATCGACTCTAATGGAAAACAATTGACCTTCAGTGACTTCAATGCTGCGAATCACTGTCAGTATAAACACCCCTTAAATTAATCAAAGGTTAAGTGTGTAATATCTGCACCATTGGCATGACCAATAAGAACCGCAAAAATAATTGTCATTTTCAAATACTTTTACTGACCATTTTCCCCATCCGCAATTGGGCACAAAAAGACAGTCCAGGCCCAAAAACTTACACTATTGGTCAATGGAGTCAATGTTACCATGTCAGGCTGGTAATAACACTCAAACAAACAGATCAATGTTATGAAAGCCCCTCAGAGCAATATTGTTCACACTTTTAAAATAAATAAACCTACACATTTCTAATAGTTGTCTCTGTATAATAAGCTGGAATAGAGAAAGTATTTAAAAATGACACATATTCACCTTTAACTGATGCTTTTATCCCAAAGCAACGAACGATACACTTATTACAGGGACATTAAAGTCCCATTGGATTAAACTGGGTTAAAGTCAAATACTCAAAGGGACAATGGTGGGAGTTCATGGCCAGATCTGAACCTATATCCTTTCCTACATCAGTTGTAAAATGTTGGGAATATTCCTGGCATTTAATCTTTTCCGACACTGAAATGTCATGCATCTTGTGAACTGCTTTTGAAACGCCTCTCTGAATGTGTGAATCGGGATCGCTGTGGAATTGTGAAGTGGAACAAAATTGCCAGTGAGCAATGTCAGAATAATACTGCAAATATCTGAAAAGCATTGGCAAAATTCAGAGGGGACAACAAGGGTGATAAGAAAAAGTTATCTACTTTTTGAAACTTGGTGCAGGCAAATGTCCCAGTTTGACAAATGTTGAGAGTCAAGATAAAACCTTAGAGAAGAGAATGTTCTGATCAATCCAGCATCTTTAGATAAACAAAGGAGTTGGCCACTAAGAATGATTTTAAATGTGATCATTGTGAAATCTCATTTACATGAGGAGGGGGATCAAATGTTTATCCAAATGGTAATTAATTTACATGGAATGGAACCTAAACCCCAAAGTGAAGTTATAAACTGCTTTAATTGACCCTGTTCCGAGAACAGTTTTGGTTTCCACTATGGTGATTCTGCTTTGCGAGTCCTACGCCAAGTTAAATAATAGTGGACTGGAGACTGAGAAAGACAAACACTAGAAAGTATCAGGGGGGGAAAAATATTCCAGGGTTCTTATGCACACAGCATGAATGCTGTAACTTGTTATTAAGGGCAACAAAAACAAATGTGCTGGTTATGTGCTGCAGAGGGCGCTCTCTGCTTTGTTACAGATGAGAAACAGGCAGACCACTTTAGGCCACAGGCATGCTTTTGCCATTTTTTTTTTACTGATTTGTTTCAGCCACAGGGAACAAGAGAGCAGTTTATTCTGCTTTAACCCCATTTAGAAGCCAAAATTATAACCATTTAAGGTGAGCTTGGAACCAAACAAAGTCCTGCCTCAATAGCATTGCTATTGATGTAGCATTTTAACAAATCACTAAAACCATCCATCCAGCTGGGGGTGGGATCAGTTTCTTTTCATGTATCCACTGAAGATCATGGATCTATGATTAAAGTGATAGTTCTTTTACACCCTCATGATTTTCTTCTGCTGAACACAAATTAACATTTTTAGAAGAATATTTCAGCTCTATATTTCAGGTCCATACAATGTAAGTGAATGCTGGCCAGAACTTTGAAGCTCCAAAAAGGACATACAGGGCAGCATAAAAGTAATCCACACAACTCCAATGGTTAGATCCATGTCTTCTGAAGCAATATGATAAGTGTGGGTGAGAAACAGGTCAATATTTAAATACTTTTTTGCTATAAATTCTCCTCCATGCCCAGCAGATGGCAATATGCACGAAGAATGTAAACTGACAAAAACAAAAGAAGAATATGGATGTGAAAATCAAGTTTTATTGTAAAAAAAAAACTTAAATATATGTCTGTTTCTCACCCACACCTATCACATCCTTCAGAAGACAAAGATTTAACCACTGGAGTCATATGGATTACTTTTGTGCTGCCTTTATACACTTTTTGGAGCTTCAAAATTCTGGCCACCATTCAATTGCATTGTATGGACCTACAGAGCTGAAATATTCTAAAAATTTTCATTTGTGTTCAGCAGAAGAAAGAAATTCAGATCTGGGATGGCATGAGGGTGAGTAAATGATGAGAATTTTAATTATTCTTGGGTGAATTATCCTTAAGTTTGTATGGCGCAAAATTGGCATTTGGCTCAAAGTGAGCCAGAAAAATTGTTAGCGCATATTTTACATTTTCAATGCAATATGAAACACCATTCGCAACCCATAATGTGACGGACTACCGAGAAAAAATATATTTTATGAGAAAAAAAGTATGTAGGACAGGACTTGATTTTACCCATCTAGAATTATTTGGACAGTGAAAAGAGGTCTCTATATGAGAGGTGGATGGAGAAATATAGAGACCACTTTTCACTGTCCAATTAATTCTAGATGGGTAAAGTCAAAGAAATTGTGTTTGTTATGTCAGCAGAAAAGTATTCTGATTTTAGAGGCAGAACAAATCATTACCTTTTAATAAAGGCAGGTTCCACTCTTTTCAAACAAGGAATTTACATATCTTTTAAGTCATTTGTGATTTCTGGAAACCAGTATTTAAAAATCATTTTGATTTGCTAATGACTTATTCAGACCCTTTTGTGAATCATTTTGACCAAATAACTGCAAAAATCTGACTCGCTCTGATTCGCTCATAAATTAATAAACACTACAGATTGCAAGAGAGTTCTACTAACAAGGAGCAATATTCAGGGTGTAGGGTAAGGGTTGGATTAGGATTATGTTTAGGGGGAAGGTTAACTACAGATGTTAGCAGGTACTTCAAAAGTAAGTACAATACAACAACTCATACACTCACCGGACACTTTATTAGGTGTACATCTACTTATTTATGCGATAATCTAATCAGCCAATTGTGTGGCAGCAGTGCAGTGCATAAAATCATCACATCAAACATCAGAATGGGGGAAAAAGTGATACCAGTGATTAAGACCTTGGTATGATTGTTGGTGCCTGGGATTTTCACACACAGCAGTCTCTAGAATTGACTCCAAATGGTGCCAAAAACAAAAAAACATCCAGTGACCAGCAGTTCTGTGGGCGAAAATGGCTTGTTGATGAGTGAGAACGACTTTGTTGACAGCTTGTTCAACAGAAAACTGGTTCAAGCTGACAGAAAGGTAACTCAGATAACACCTCTGTATAAATGTAGTGAGCAGAATAACATCACAGAATGCACAACACGTCAAACCTCGAAGTGGATGGGCTACAACAGCAGAAGACCACATTGGGTTCCACTTCTGTCAGCCAAGAACAGAAAACTGAGGTTGCAGTGGGCCTACTTTCTGTGAACTTCAGCAGAAATCCGGAAATCTTCTGCTGCTGTAGCCCATGCTTTTCTGCATAGAACTGTTGTAATGTGTGGTTATTTGGGTTACCGTCACCTTCCAGTCAGCTTGGACCAGTCTGGCCATTCTCCTCTGACCTTTGTCATTAACAAGCCGTTTTTCGCCCACAAAACTGACGGTCACTGGACGTTTTTGGTTTCTGGCACCATTCTGACTTAATTCTAGAGACTGTTGTGTGTGAAAATCCCAGGGGATCAGCAGTTACAGAAATATTCAAACCAGCCCGTCTGGCACCAATGATCACGCCACGGCCCAAATCACTGAGATCAAATATTTTCCCCATTCTGATTGTTGATGTGAACATGAACTGAAGCTCCTGAACCGTATCTGCATGATTTTATGCAGTGCACTGCTGCCACACATTTGGCTGATCAGATAATCGCATGAATAAGTAGGTGTACTGGTGAACCTAATAAAGTGGCCGATGGGTGCATGTACATAATAAGTACAATGTATCAAATGCTTAAGTACATAGTAGTTAAAGACACCTAATATAAAGTGGGCCAGAAAAAGATATATTCACTATAGAAATTTCTGTGATTTACCATGACTTTTAAGATTCTATTCATTTTCAAGACTATTCCAGGTCTGGAATAGTCACTATTTTTCCAGAGTTTTCATGATGACACTTTTTTTATGCACCGATAAATCATTCAGGTCATGTAAATAAGGTCATTTTTTATTTCCTGTCAACTTTAACCGAAATATAACAGCAAAAACTCCTTGGCCTGAAAAATGTCACAAAATAAGTGTTTCGATATTCATCGAAATGTCACAAAATAAGTGTCTACCTCCACCCTGCACTGTCTGCCACAGCTTGCCTAAACTCACATTCAGAATCTGCTAATTATCTATAATGAAGCGGTAGAGTGAATAGATGTGTATCATGAGATGCAGATGGATAGAACACTGTCACCTTTGAGTGTGCTAATTATAAAATATGCTTAAACTAGTGGCACAGCAAGGCATCTTTGTCCACTATCTCTCTCTCCAGCCTAATCCTGCTTACCTGATACAAGCCCGGCCAAGCGGTCACATGGGTTTGGGCTGGAAAATTATTACAGTTTATGTAATTATGGTGGAAGATGTGATTCCCACACAGAGAGCTTGGAAGGAACAAGGGGGAGGAAGAGGTAGAGAGCGGCAGCTGTTTCCGTTTAGCGTTTGACCGATGAGTGTGATGGGAGCGTTTGTTACGGATGAGGTGACCAACCTTAGCGTCCATATCTATGCTCACATACACCCACACAAACAGACCTTGTAAAAGTGAAACCTTTTCCACTATTGTTTTATCTTTTAGTTTAATCCTCCTGGGTGTGTTAACTATAAAAATATGGATGTTCCTTCGAATGAATGCGTCATAACTATGAAAACTAACTTGCACAGGAAAAGAACAATGAGCTTTATGATAACAACAAGACTGTCAAATGCACTTTAATACAAAATATAATCCAACTGAAAACACAAATTTCACTCCCTTTAATGAAGTGTTATCTAGAAATATATGGTATAATGACACTATGAAGTGTACTGTTAATAACAGTACAACCGCTTTTATAAATGGTGCTAAGTAGGCTCATATTTCATTGGTCAGTGAGCTTTTGTTTTTATGTGGTTCTAGTGATGTACTGTATGTGCACTTCTTTTTGCTACACTTGTGAGAGACAAATTTTGGAAAATGTCTGCAGCAATAAAATACTAATAATCCATAAAAATAATCATAATAAAAAAAATCTAAAGAAAATTTCTTTAAAAAATGCTTTGTTGTTGGACAAATTTCATCCTCAATGTGAATGATCCATAGGAATGCACTGTTTCAAATTAAAGTTGTGTTTACCGAGTGCCTCACCTTTTGGCGTGCCACGTGTGTGGCACAATGCAGACCACAGAGGTGAACATGAGGGCTGTGATGAAGGAGAACAGCACCAGGTAGATCAGTCCCTCCAGACCATCATAACACACACCAGTCAATGCCTGAACATAATCCTGCAGAGAGACAGAGTATTAAACACACAATCACTGCACAGCATGCACAGAAACTTAAACAAGGACATAAACACAGCCCGCTATTAAACACACCGCATGAAAGAACATACACATGCATAAACCGCCCCATCACTGCTGGATACAAAATACACTGATCAGCAACAACATTAAAACCACCTGCCCCTCATGCCACCAAAACAGTGCCAACGCACATGTCAGAATGCTATTCTTCTCACCACAATTGTACAGAGCGGTTATCTGAGTTACCGAAGACTTTGTCAGTTCAAACCAGTCTGGCCATTTCTGTTGACCTCTCTCGTCAACAAGGTGTTTCCATCTGTCAGAACTGACAGTCACTGGATGGTTTTTGGTACATTCTTGAGACTGTTGTGCATGAAAATCCCAGCAGATCAGCAGTTACAGAAATATTCAAACCAGCCCGTCTGGCACCAACATTCATCCATGCGATTATCTAATCAGCCAATCATGTGGCAGCAGTGCAATGCTTAAAATTATGCAGATACAGGTCAGGAGCTTCAGTTAATCTTCACATCAACCATCAGAAAGGTGGAAAAAATGTTACCTCAGTGAATTGGACTGTGGCGTGATTGTTGGTGCCAGATGGGCTCATCTACGGTAACTCAGATAACCGCTCAGTACAATTGTGCTATCATGTCAGAATGCTATTCTGTGATGCGGTTTTGCACTGTTTTGGCAGTACGAAGGGCACCTACACAATATTAGGCAGATGGTTATAATGTTGTGGCAGTTCGCTATAAATAAAAAAAATTAAATAAAAAAAAAAAACAGGTGTTCACATATAGTTCACGACATCAAGCAGTTTAAACCTTTTTTTCAGCAACTATTGAAGCAGTCAGACAGAATCAGAAAAAAACTTTAATCTTTTCAAAGCATCCCACAAATACGGGAACATTACTCACAGTAGATTTAATGTCTGGCAGTGATTGTCTTGTAATGTATTGTTGAAGCACACTTTGATAGCTGAAATAGCAGCGGTGCATAAATGAATAAAACTTAAATTCTTAATGAAACTAAACTTCATGGTTTTAACATGCTGACAATTATTCACTTTTAAGAAAAGCAAGCTATAATCATGCAAAAATGCTCTCAAAGTTGTTGTGTCTCTCAATAATTTGAAAATTGCATCTCCCATTAAAACCACCACCACTAAAATAAATAATGTTAGTAGTCCACCCCACTAATCAACTAGTCAGTTGTTGGATGACAAGTCAATAATTCGACCACTTCGAAACATTCTCACCACAATAATATTATTTAGACTCGTCCCTTTTAAAAAATAAATAAAAATAAGGTTACAGTGAGGCACTTTCAATGGAAGTGAATTAGGCACATTTTTAGAGGGTAAAAAGGCAGAAATGTGAAGCATTTACATAAATTCTTCTGTTAAAATGTGTATTATTTGAGCTGTAAAGTTCATATTGCGGTTTTATGGTTGTTTAGGGTTTACAGTGTTACATTGCCATGGCAACAGAGTTGTATAATTATCTATACTGTAACTTTACACAGAAAAGCTTAGTAAATTATTTTAATCACACAAAAAGTATGTTAACGCGCATATGGTTTTAAGTATTTTAACGTTTATGGATTGCTCCACTCGCTTCCATTGTAAGTGTCTCACTATAATCCAGATTTTGTGCTTTTTTTGGGACAAGTAACAATATTTTTTGTGGTAATCAACATTATGCCACAAATGCTGTCGATTGAGCTTAACTTGTATTGAACCTGGAACATTCCATTAAGGTGGATTCTGGGTGGTAAGTGAAAAAGATTAACGTTTTTATGCTGAAATACTACATGCAAAAGTGGTGAAACTTTTTGGTGAATTCATCCCTAACATTATTTCAAGCACTCTCTCTGAGAACTTTTCTGAAGCAGACAGCAACATATGCTCGAGAGAGATAAAGAGCTTTTTAATAATACATGTCGAGCGAACAGCGACTAGCCCTACACATGCTGAGCTCTGAAATACATGGCAGCATCTCCTTCCTGCAAATTACAGTCATTAGTAACTGCAAAATTGCTCCATTTGTAATTACCACAGGCGCTGTTCTGTATCTCCAGCACAAACTCTCCAACATAAAGTCCAGATGTACGACTCTGACGAACACGGGCTTGGGCCGTGAAGTGTGTTATTGTTTTTC
Source organism: Moxostoma hubbsi (assembly GCA_032164185.1). Taxonomy (NCBI): domain Eukaryota; kingdom Metazoa; phylum Chordata; class Actinopteri; order Cypriniformes; family Catostomidae; genus Moxostoma; species Moxostoma hubbsi. Next base: position 12,920,083 of record JAVLUX010000024.1, on the reverse strand, counting down.
CAGTATGAAAACACTATTAATAATGCATAGTACATTTTTGAAAAGCCCATATTTTCTCCATTACTTTTTGTTCCCATGGGAATGAGATGCACTTTTTGGACCACCCACAGAGCAGGTCTGTTTCTCTCAGCCCTGAGGATTGAGTATTTTCATGTCTTGGTCTTGCTGAATCCTGAAATATCAGGCACCTCCATCACACAGGAGAAGACGACAGGCTCCAGACTGAAGCAGTACATCATAAATGGGGTCTCCATTTGGAAAAATAAATAAATAAATAAATAAATAAATAAATAAAGGAACTGAAGTGCTTAGTGCTGGTTTGGTTGCTCTCTTGTTTCAAGTTGATAGAAACTTCAACTGGTGGGGTATGTGTAAATGTGTGTTTTGGGCTGTAAGAGATCAAATATTTAGCAAAATCCCTCCTGCTTGGCAGAGGTTTAGGTTTCAGTGTATATGGTGGAAAGATGCACTCATTTAAGGATGCCCAATGTGGTCATGCAGACAAAAATCACCACAGTATTTCTTACCATGTGCAAACTGCGGCAGTCCACAAGCGCAGTGAGTTGGTGCAGTCCAACTTCTGTGGTGTTTAAAGCCCCCTGAATTTGCTCAAGGTTACCCTATAACACACAACACACAAAAATAATAAGAACATGGTCAGGCCATCCAGTCTTGTGCAAGACCACAAACTTGAAACAAATTGTATTGTCATATTTTAAATATAAGAAAGCATAATCAATGTCCATTAATTTTTTTAATCCATTGTTTTAATATTTTTACAGTCTTGTTGCGTCTAAGATATAATGGCATGGCAAAAAAAGTGCCATTGCCAAACACATGCATTCACACAAAGGGATTTTTCAAAAATACGTTTTTTTCAAAGGTTCAGTGTTCTGTGAGGTTTAAGTTGTATAAAGCTGCAGTGGTAAACAGATTTTGGCTGGTCTAAGGGTGAAACATTTCTATTGATTCAGCATTTCTCTCAATGCCTGTGTTACAGTGGCTCTTATTTTTTTCACATGCACAGAAAGTCATCCATCCCTTTTCCTGCAACACACACACACAATCTCCACAATGACAGAGGCCCATTGGGAGAACACATGCACTACAAATGGACCTGTAAGCTTTTGTAGGCATACAAGTCTACACACACATGCCTACATACCTAAATACAAATGCTCACCTTTGTTTTGGGGTACTCTCGGACTGCAGAGCGCAGTAGTTCTGACACGTCATCCTGCATCTCCACCAGTGCTTTGTGACCTCCAGACAGCTTCTAGAATAAGACATAAGAGACTAGTTACATGCTGAATGTAAACTTCCTCATAGATACACTTTAATGGATAAGTTTACCCAAAACATAAATTCTGCCAAAATGTACTCACTTTCATATTGTTCCAAACCCGTATGACTTTCTTCTTCCGTGGAACACATTAAATGTGACTCTGCCTAACATAACTTTTGTGTTCCACTGAAGAAAAAAAAAAAGTAATATGGGTTTGGAACAACATAGGGTGAGTAAATGATGACAAATTTTTCATTTCACATCGCTTTAATATTCCTCCTGAAAAAAATCTTGATTTTTAAATTGATATTGTATTTTTCAATAATTTCACCCAAATTGCATGTAACATGCCATTCTTTTTTGAAGCCCAATGTCATTTTTCCATAACGAAATAGAGAGAGAAAAGGAAATGACGGGTAGAAGAGGGAGAATGACAGTGGGACACAAACTTTCATCCACATGGCCATGACGCTTCCACAGGACTCACAACATGCAATGTGTCATTTTGAGTAGTGTCATTAGCTTAGCGACATGCTAACAACACATGCATTTGGAATCAACTGCACTTTAGTTGATTCTCTTGTTTGATTTTGCGTGATTGACCATTAAGAGTTAATGCCTAGGTAGAGATTGTAGTTAATGCCTATGTAGCATTGTGTCATTAGCTTAGCAACATGCTAACAACAAATACAATTGGAATCAACTGGACTTTAGTTCATTCTCTTGTACGATTTTGTGTGAGTGACCATTAAGATTTAATGCCTAGGTAGTGATTGTAGTTAATGCCTATCTAACATTGTGTCATTAGCTTAGCAACAAAAAATTAATAAAGCCAGACTGGTGACAAACTGTGTTGTACAATTACTTCCTGCACAGTGCAGAACTATTTCTCCTTTTTACATTGACCACTGCACACTTTCTTCTCTTCCACACTTACTCTACTGTTTGAACTTCAGCAGGGGAGAGTTGCTTGCATAATGCAACAGTGCATTTTCACCCGGCAACTAAAGCCAGCACAGGCATGTCTTTAGGACATTTTAAAGTGAAGGAAGGCAAAGTGTTCAGTCCATTACAGTCACACAGTATTTAAAGACCTTAGGTCTTGAAAACATGAATATCTGATACGCCAAATGGCCTCTGTGTCAGCTTAGTCTGCCAACAGCTCTATATTTAAAAGTTCAATGATAGGCTGGTAAGTTTCTGAAATTCAATGTGAAAGTACAACATGCTCCTTTTTGCAATGCTTACAGGAGACTTGAGTTGATGATAGCAGCCTTGTGGATATTAATCTTGTGCAACAGAGCTAGAAACAAACTTTGTGCATTTTGTATATAAAGGACAGCAGCAATTACACGCTCAATGCTGCCAGTGGCAGTTGTGTCCCAATAGGTTTGGCAGGAATTATGATGAAAACCCTTCCACCATAGTTCAGTTCCAATTATTACATTAAAGTGATACATCCCCAAAACTGTCCGCTGTACTTTTGGGGCCATTTGGCAGGTTTCGACCCACCGGCCCGCTCAGTTCTCCCAATGGCCAGTCCGCCCCTGATCGGCTTAATAAAAGTTAAAGCTTAATATTGTTTAATATTACTATTTAAGTGTTCTTCAATGTTCCTAGATAGACCTTTTAAGTCTAAAAGCAGTATCCACTTCAACTAATTGCCATCTCAGACGTGAAACTGGCTCGATTTCATCTGCATACATGAGACCTGGAGGAACCCTATTTAGACACATCTGCTAACAAAGTGTACTGTTCAATCTCCACATGGGCATTAACCTTCATTTAAATTAAATGACATCTAGACAATGGAGCTGTCACCCACATAATCCATCAATCATGATCAGTTAAGAGCTGTGATTTATTTGAATTATGCACATATATTATTCACTTAAAGACTTTAGTTAAAGGAGTCTGACTCCATTAACTAAAGGGAGGGGCAGGAAGCCACAGGAACATTGTTCCATGGAGCAGCTCTGAACAAGGACAGAATGCTAATGTACAAGGACACACAAAGCAGTAGAAGGCACTTCCCCCATAATGGAGTACAAGGAGCTGGAGATTGACCATGACTCTGTTCTAAACACTAGTGATCAGCCTCACTGTCTACATAAAAAGCTACTTTCTAAGTCAATATCCTAACCAAACTGAAAATTCACAAGTGACTTAACTGAAACATTCTTCACTGGCAGCACATTTTTTTAACGCTCACTCATATGCATCACACAAATAGCCCTCCTCAAACAAATTTGGACTCAAACACTCTGAATAGCACATAATAAACACACATATTTGGTAACGTAACACATTTTTAATTAAATAGCTATGGCTGTCCACCATCGTAGATTAAATGTCACAGAGTTTGTTGAAATGCATTCTGGAATGACTATGCTACCTTAGATTTTGTCAAAGTCAAGTCAAGACAAGACGAAAAAAAAAACTAACAAAAAAAACAACACAAAACAAAAACAAAACGAAAAAAAAAATAAAAAATGTAATAAGGCAATATGATATTATTGCCTTCTGTTTGGAACAACCTTTGCGTCAAGTGTGACTATGAGCCCAAAAAATGCTGTACACTGCAGGTAGGAAGTTTTGTTTTGAACAGAGCTCAATTGTTGGTATCTTTAGGCTTGGACTGTGGGGAAGACAGAGAGAAAGCAAGAAAAGTAATGATTACCTGTTGGAAGGGGTTGATCTGACCCACGCTGCATGCGAGATAATACTGCAAAATATCTGTGAAGAGAATGGAAGACTGTTGATAAAGAGCCATTGCATTGATAGGAGTTGAATTGAGAAATTCAAAAACCATTCTACATCTATATGAAGCCCCAATCAGGTGTGCCTTTTTCCCCCACTCACTTTTCCCATTCTAAAAACAGAAATCTTATTTCCAATTCGGTCTACATGCACTGGAAGTCACAATAAACCTCCAGCTTGATTAAAAACTTTTCTGCCTTCATATCTTTTCTCTCCACTCACATCTACCCTGATCAGAGAGAACAGGATGAACTCTTGTATCGTTTGTTGACCTCAGAGTTCAAAACTAAATTATAGTCCAAAGCACCTGAGACATCAATCATTTTCAACCACAATACTCTCTAGATTCAGTACAAGACTGTCTCACCCACCCAACCAAGGTCTAATGACTCATTTCTCTTTAAAGAGAATCACTCATAGTCAATGAGGCCTGCCCAAGAATCAATAACAAAAGGGTCCCCCCCACTCAAGTTAACCAACAAATTTCCATGACCTTTCCAATCATTTGTAATTACTGATAAGGAGTTTCAAAAATCAATTTAATTCAGACTGATTCACTGATGATTCATTCAGACTGATTTGCGAAGCGATTCGACATATTTAAAGATCAATCTCAAAAGAGCGATTCACTTGCAAATTGGAGATTACCATGATTGGCAAGCAAGTTTTACCAAATTAAACACTTTAGAGCAGAGTTTAACTAGAAACATTTATAATTGCTACTAGAAACTTTCAAGACTCTTCCATGACATTTAAGTTGATTAATATCCAGGCTTAGAAAGCACAATAGAAACCACAAACTTCCTGATATTTCCAGGTTTTCCATGACAATGGGATCACTGTAACTGTTTCGGTGTAGATGGCAGTCATCTATTGCCAAAAATTAGCCTTAAAGGTGAAATGTGTTATTTTTACACCACTAGAATCACAAATTAAAATTGCAAAAACTATGACTCTCTTCAAACAGATAGTCCCATCCCAAACTCACACTATTGGTTGCCCCTTGTTGGTGTTGGGATGTTTTGTATGCTTAAACAAACAGAGCAATGACTCAAACGTGTACAGAGCCACCATGTTACACTTTTAAGGGAAATCAACCAATGGCTTGCTCACAGTTGTTTCTGCACATTAAGTTGGGTAGGAGAAATAATTTACAGTAAACACTGAACAATTACATCATTTTTAAAGGCAGAATATGCTGATCTCTGATGTGCGATTATAAAGATGTAGGCTGCAGTGCAGAGCCAGACTACACTGTTTTAAATAACACTTCAAAGGAAATGGTACTAATTCACACAGCCCACTCAGAAACCTCCAAACGCCAACGCGGATGGAATCTCTGGCCACGTTCACGCACAGCTTGTGGTGGTTTGCGTAGACTTGAGTCAAAAACAGACACATGCGTCAGAGTGGTGGGCATTGATTGAGGAGGAGTGATACTTTCATCACTATCACTACACATGCGGCACTGGTCATAGGGAGAAGCTTGTGCCCGTAAAACCGGATTATGAGTGAGCCAATTCTCTCTACCCATACAATTGGCCTCTCTGATTGCCCTATAAATGGAGTAATTATGGCACTGATGAGAAAAATAAACCGGTCTCTCAATTATATGCATGAATGTCTGTATACAAATGACTGAACCGAGCAGTATTCATTTATAGTGTAGTAAAACAGATTGCTGTATTAATGACATGTTTAAAGGGTCTGAGCCCAACAGGCATAAATGTCATCTGTGAATGACCTCAAGTAATTGGAAGTAATTTTGGGTGACTACAGATGCCTGTATGAAATAGTATAAAGACAATGGTGTGGCTTCCAAACACAATCTGTGAGGAGGCAGATCTTTAAATCACTCTTACGCCGTGAGTGACAACAGGCTGTAAAAGAACTTGATTCTTGAGAAGAAGAGAACCTGCCAGAACAGAATTGTTGGGAAAATAATTTGTGAACGTGACTTTTCTGGAATGATAATTGTAAAATATAAGCTGGAAAAAGGCAAGTTGCTCTTGTAACAGACAGCGTGAAGGAGAGTTTTTTAGATGCTGAGTCAGGACAAAAAGAACTTCAACTTTTGCAAATGTGTCTCAAGACACTAGTGTTCTGATATAAGAATGCGTTCAGTCTGAATGGCCCTTAAGAGAGGAGGCATTAAAAGGCAAACTAAATTACAAAATTTTTGGTGCAACAGACCTTGACTAACATAGTGAACTTCAGGGAAAATATTAATTCAACAAAAGAGTACAATATGGACCCTAGATGATGCCATGCCAAACAGCACAGCACAAAAGACATGATGGAATACTATAGATTTGTCTTATAGAAGCCACATGATAGTCACTGGGACATGTTAGCTATCTGTAAGCACATTAATATCTTGGTTCTATTCTGAGGATATGCAGCGGGTTGACTCATGAGTGTAGGACAGCGATAGCCATGAGCAACACTTTCAAAGCTTAACTGATCTCTTTGTCTGTGGTTTCCATCTACATCCTTCTGGATGAATTATTGCTCAGTCTTATTCTGGACTAAAGAATGAAAATGTTAAAAAGGTGTGAGCTATGGTTTAAAACATAAATTTACATGATGGTACTTCAGTTTCAGTCCATGTGCCATTTATGGGTTGAGACTACTAATAGGACTTGCTTTATTTTGCCTTGTGTGATTTCATCCCAAGAGCAAGACTGCCGTTTTGACATGTTATCATTGCAAGCGATGAGGACTAATTTTATTCCTCAATGCCACAAATGAGAACGAGTACAAGTCAAGGAAACAAACTTCAGCAATTCAGAATAGGTTCCGTAATCCATGAAAGTGACAGTTTTTTGTAAGCTATATAAAGAGTGATTTAAAGCACACAAGAGGAAGACTAAAGATAGGGATATTAAACCAGAGCCCAGAGGACACAAATTACATGGCTGACATGGTTTGTCATCCTCATTCTTCAGCAGTTTTCCTCTTCCTGTGCTCTTATTATTTTTTTTACCTGTTCTCCAGCACTTCTCTGATGTACTCTCATCAGGATAGCAAATTGGTTAATCATACCAGAGGCTAAAACTGACAGATTTATACTGCGCACAAGCACACAGACCGACACATACAAAAAACACACTTCTGTTTCCTGCATAACACAAATGTTAGGGGTCATTTAATGGGTCAAGGTACAACCTCTACAAGTCAGCATTATCCTAATGTCTCTTACTAAACCTTGGCAGCAAGTATATCAGTAAATAGATATACTTTAATTTTAGGTAGTAATGGACAACATGTAATCTGGATTGCATAATCAGTATATATAATAATCTAAAATATTATGTTACCGATTACAATTTTAGCTGTGTAATTTGTAATGAGTACCACATTACATTTCATAAGTAATCTACCCAACACTGGTTATTTCATATTCCAAAGGCCAAAAAGAGTAAGAATAAAGCTGAATTAAACCAGAGATTTTAAACAACTTTTTCCACCGCACCAACACATGTGCGCACCACAATATACACATATACATATATACATACATATATATACACACACACATATATATATATATATATATATATATATATATATATATATATATATATATATATATATATATATATATATATATATATATATATATATACACACATACATATACACACACACACATATATATATATATATATATATATATATATATATATATATATATATATATATATATATATATATATATATAGTGTCATATAGAGTATATACTGTTATATGAGTATATTACACTGATAGCATGTGATAGCATGAAGAAGAGTAAAGTAAATAATGGGTACGAGGGTAAGAATGAGATTGGGACACACTGCAGGCCAGACTCAAATGAGCAACACAGCTTAATGTGCTTGTACCACATAGGCTAACCCATGCACCACAGCTAAAGAATCTTAAAAAATTTTACATTGTTAATGGAATTTACACGTGTTCAGACCAGAGTAAAGAATTCCTTGTCAGGGAACAGAGTATACGATGACCACTTTCCAATGGGCCATACCATCAGTGCCCATAGATTAGACTTGTCTGGAATCTGTGACCGTTTTGTACCTTATATCACCCTTCCAATATAATTTGCCTCTCCCTCACTCTGGCCACCCAAAATGGGATGCTCAGACACACACACAAAATAAACACAGCCGGAGGAAAAACACCCACACATGTCTCTTCACTATGATTTACTAAGAGCATCCAAACCTCCCATGGATAATTAAGTCACATTGTAAAGGAACTGCTGTGTTGAGTAATGCTGATAAAGTGAGGAAGAGAAATTCAGTGGGAAAAGTTCATCTGCGAGCCAACAGGAAATGAATGTGTGCATGACTGCTCATTCCACAGAAAACACGTTCCTCCATCATGAGTTGTAGGACAGCATAAAGTCTAAATTCAGCCAGACTCACAAATGATTCAGAATAACACCTGCTAGATAAAGCATCTTACTCACAAACCAGCAGGAGGTGAAAAAAAACAGAACATGCAATATCTGTGCGACTTCGAAGATGTCATCGCTGGATTGTAATAAACGTGAAAGGAGTAAAACAACTCACCTTTCTTGATAAGCATGTACTGCTCCGTCACCTTGGAAATGTACATATCAGGTGCTGCACAGAAGTCACTGAAGCCCTAAAAACAGAGAGAACAGCAAATTATGATTATTAAAAGGGCCATGCTCTATACATTTGCAACCTTTTTTTAAGTCCAAATATTATGTTAAATCAAGGTTTCTTGCACAAAAACAAAACATTCACCAAGTATGTTTTTTTTTTCCTTTTATGCCCCATCTGCACTACTTTAATTGTTGGTATATGCATACATGCACCAGACTGACATATTTGGGAATTTAACTGCATCTAACTGTTTTTCAGTGTCTTACGTCATGAGTGCTACATTTTAAGATTGATGAATCTAGGGGTAGTATAAGCTAATACGCCTTCCAATTCCACTGCACTCTGTCTAGCTGTTTTTAAACACAAGGACGCATCTTGTGTGAACAATTCCTGACAGGACACGTTCTTGCATTCAAAAACAGCTAGATGGAACAGAACAAAAGTGTTTCAATATGCATTTTTTGTTGAACTGCTGATATCTCAATACGGTGTCTTTAAATGCAGTGTTTATGGCACAAAACGCTGAAAAACCTGTGAGACAGGTTGCAACAGTCAAAGATATCAGTCTAGAACATGCTTAAATAGGCCAAGACCAAAAATTAAAAACAGCAGATACAGCTTTTGTTTGTATATTTTTAGGAATTGTATATGAAAAATAATGTTTCAGGATAGTCTAACCTGTGAAATGAGTAACAATGCCCCACCAAGTTGCTGAATACTGAAAAGGTGTTGATTAAAAACATGTATGGTCACGTTAATATTGTGACATCAATATTGTAAATTTCTGATGGGTTCAACATTTTTCTCATGGTTTTGCAGCTTAGTTTCAGTACATGGCCTGGGTAAACTGGGAAGAGAGCTTTGAATTGTGAAAGTTAAAGTTAGTATTTAATTTTTTTTCAAAAATATTTTCATTTAAAAAATATTCAACAATATGGCCCTTTTAAAGTAGTTGTTTATTTGTACTAAATAGGTGGCTAAACAAAAGGTAAGCTGTAATCCTACAGGTAAGAGTTTAGCATGTGTAGGAGAGATCGGAGCGGAAGTGGGTCTGTAAACACAGAAGCATCATCACAGTACTGTCCTGCCTCAATATGGAGTAGCGTTGCCATGGAGACACTCACCGATGAGACAGACAGTTCCAGACCCAGAGAGCCCCAGCTGACTACCAGCGCAAGCACACCCAGAATACACATCCTGCACAGGGAGACAAAGAGAATGAAGAAACTTATCATTAAGACCTCATGTTTTCTTCTAAAAGGTTTGGAGTGTTTTGGTTGGAGAAAAACCCTTTAAGACACTACAATTTTCATAACATGAAACCATGAAATGGTGGTAAAATTATGTAGGCAATCAGACAGATTTACACCCAGTACACACAGATATGTTGCTAAAAACACTGCAGCATTTTTAAAGGGTTTCATGGGTTAGTTTGACCAAAAAAGGAAATTCTGTTATTATTTACTCACTCGTATGTCATTCCAAACCCGTATGAATGTCTTTCTTATGCAGAACACAAATGGAGATGTTGAACAGAATATTAGGGACTGACAGCATTAGTCACCAAACACATGCAGTGAAAGTGACTGATGCTGTCAGTTCCTCACATTCTGCTTAATATCTCCTTTTGTGCTCCTCAGAAGAAAGAAAGTCATACAAGTTTGTAACAACAAAAGAGTGAGTAAATAATGACAAGTTTTTTTTGGGTGGACTATCCCTTTAAAGTTTTGCAGATGAACAAACAATCTAAAATTCATCTTCCGGACGAAAACACAGACATTAAATAAATATCACTACAATGTATTTCTGTATATAAGTACTCAGGGAAATGATGATTCCACCAACACCTTTAAATAAAGGCTAAAAGAGAGAGTAGGCCTTATAATATCAAAGACTGTCTCATGAAAATGCCTAGAGTAATAAATGATCACAACTTAAAGATTTCATGCTTTCAGCAAGTAGCAAGTTTTATAACCGAGCAAATCATTAATTTTGACATTTACCTTCTGACATGGCCTGACAAATCATATTGTCTTTTTCCTATGTAATGTGAATGTGAAATGTTAAATGTTTAAACCTATAACCAACAAGATATGCTGAAGGAAACTGGTGAGCCAGCTACAGTATAGAGGCTGGACAGACAGCAGCCTTTAATGTGATCACTAGCCTGAGGGAAACAATGGACGGCAACCTCGGTAGGTTAAAGATTGCCAAAGAGATACAATGGCTCTATCCGTCCCAGTGTCTTTTGGCAGTGCTAGTGGAAGTGTTGTGTGTTCTACACTAAATTACAGAATGTGAACGGTCTTAACCCATGCACCTGATGAAGATGTGCTCTAAAAAACCTAACTTGCAAGAAAAAAAAAAAAAAAAAAAAAAAAGCAGAGCATTCCCGAAAACCATTTTATTCTTTGGGAACCAATTACAAATGTTCTGTGAACGTTCTTTTTAGGTTTTACCATTTATAACCATGAACTAACACTCCCAGAATGTTTTGGGAACCAAAAAACTGTTAGTTGGGGAAAGATTTCAAGAACGCACACAGTTCCAAAACTATCAGGAGCTCTACTCCTAAACATAATCAGCTGCCTACCAAGATGGCATTTTAAGACATCAGATGCACATTCCTGATGCAAAAGCTGTTTCAAAAGGTAGGCAGCAACAAAGGTAGGCAGATATATTCACTGCCTGAGTGAAAAAAACAAAACAAACTAACATTATGCCCCCTTCTATAGTACAATCTTTTTTGGCCAAAATCTAAGACAGCATCGCTACCTGTTTCCAAGTCCATTGACCGTGGTGCATGTGGAACTCCCCAGAGTATCATTTTACCCATGCCGGTTCCCTCCTTGCTCTGGTCCTAGACCAGTGAGGGCACCAGTGTGCATGCACAAGGCGATAGAGACCCCCCCCCCCCCCGAGGAAACATGCTCCACATTTACCCATACAATGCTGTCTGTATCAAATATGATACACAATGTTTGAAGGCTCCTGTTTCACTCTCTGTTCAAACTGATGAACCAAACAACACATGGCATGCAAGTTTCACATGGTTATGTCACCATCTAGTGGTAATTTGTGAAAAAAGTGCTTTCAATGTTTATATCGATCTATTTAAAATGGCGGAGGACTTGCACAAAAAGTGACTCTTATGTTGGGATAAATTACAGCTTATTTAATTAAGTAATAGTGACAGTAAATGTATATTTTAAATAGAGTATTTACTGAATATAAGCAACTTGTGCTTGGTTAAAATGTTGTATATTATTTTATTGAAAAAGCCCACTGAAATTACACATCAAATAGGATACAACAGGCATTTGAGGTATATCTCTCAATCACCATTACAGTACATTCAAAAAATTCTGACTTAATACCTTTTATAAGATATATTTGAAGTGTGAACTAAAATTTCTGTGCATTTTCATATATGCAGCCAGCTCTGTCATTATAAAGATCTCATTATTTTACATTACAAGCTATAATGACGTCATCTTACCATAAGTTCCTGAGATCCAGCAAAAATGTTTTTACTGTCACTATAGTGTTTTGTGCATACACTACATATGACAAAAAAAATATTTACTGGCAAAAGACTATTTAATTGATATTGTATTTGATGTGCTGAATTGAACTGTGATACATTTTAATCCATATTTATAGACCTAGGAGAGGAAGTTGTCATGGCCGCTTAATTAAAAAAGATAACCCTAAATTTGTCTATTCTAGATATTTTTCTGGTTCTCAGAGGATTGTGTCAAGTCTCACGTGCGCTTCATGTGAGGAGCACTTTGTGGAGCTTTCTACGTAGAATGTTCAAATCAGTCACTTATGAAGGTCCATCTCAGTTAGGGTGTTGCCTCAGAAATCAGTGAACTGAAGCAGCGCAGTTTTTGAAACAGAGCTAATGTATCACAGTTTACAAGCTGTGTTGTTCAGGCACTGCGGAGAGCTTGTCACTCTTTTGAGAGAGAATGTATTAACAGGTTTTCATGTGGCATGGCTGAATTAAACTTCCCAGAGGGGGAAATCAGAGCGAAAGAGAGAATTGAATCGCTCTGGCTGAGCTAAAAACAGAAGAGGATAATTGACACTTCATAAAGTCAGAATCTAGCTGGCATAACTGAGAGAAACGGTGAGATATCATTAATTGCAGCTTTGTGAAATGGCATGAGTGGATAGCTCCCTAACAGCAATCATTCACTCTCCTGCCAATGTCAGACAGCAACAGGAGTACATACAATATTGTAAACCGTTTGGTAGTTTTTGAAGCACTTATTTCCTTGGTTACACCAAATGAGCCAAAGACACGCCCATAGGATCCAGCTTACCCAATTAGAGTTCCTTTGGAGTTCCGGATGAGACCGAAGAGCACCAGCAAGCAAATAAGCACATCAAACAGCAGCAGACCCAAGTAGCCCAACCACCTAAAGACAACAACACATTAATGTTACTGCAGCAAATTCCAAAGAGGCAGTAATATAACAACATTTAACAATGCTTTGCAAACACAAAGATAAAAAACATTCCATACAAAAAAAACATTATAATACCTTCTATTCTTAAGTCATAAACAAGCAATATATAATAGCTATATATTCGAATTAGAGGTCAATCAATATGGTTTTTCTAATGGTCGATGCCAATTTCCAGAGAGCAGGGGGAGTGATAGGCCGATATAGTGGCAATATATATCACATAATTTGGTAAAATAATAAACAACATGCATAAATTGGCTGAAAAGTAATGTATTAAATTTCATTTAGCATAATATTTACTCACACACAAGTCCAGCAACCATGGACAATACTTGTGCAATTGCAATGGCATTTTCTCCCATATAAAGCCAAACTAATAGTACATAATGTGCAAAGTGGATATGACATTAACTTATAGAGCACCTGAAGCGTGTTTACTTTGAAGTTGCTCTCATGCATGCTAGTGCGGGTCCAACGAGAACAGCAATCTACTGACCGCTTCCAGTCTATTTGGCCCGGTTTGCCATCTCAAAATGTCACGGACTGACCATCATGCAACATTTGTGAGTCAAATGGATAAAGGTTTTATCCAGGCTATTATTATATGCACTTCAGAGGAAGAAAAAGTGATTTGTGCAAGTTTTGTGAGGTTTGTGACATAAATCAGTTTAAAGAAGATATGCGCATATTGCAGATGATATATGATAGATTTTTTTATATCGATGTTTGACTTTTCATCATTAGACAAGACAGTTAAAAGTTGCAGGGAACTGTTGAATAGAGAGAGAGAGAGAGAGAGAGAGAGAGAGAGAGAGAGAGAGAATTAAACACACGAGCACCTTAACATTACAACCTCATATGTGTCTGTCGCTGCTCTATCTTTGAGACCATTTAAATGAGACTGTGTTGCACACCAGCCTATAATTCTGGTGACACAATGGCACATAACAACAAAGAAAACTGTGGCTGGTCATTTATTACTCAGGGGACTCCTTCACATGCAAGCAGCCGATTCTTCAAATCAGCCAAATGGGAAAATTGATCGGCAGATGCAGATAATTTAAAAATACCAAATATTTACAGATTTATCAGCCTCTGCGATGTATTGGTTGAAGATTCAAACCATTTAAATGTATATGACCACCAAGTAACCATCCCCAAACACCCAAATAACCACCTAGCAACGTACTAGTAACCTCCGAGAACAGCCTAGCATTGAGGCAGAAACTTTTGCATGAGGTGCTAAAAATCAATGTACTGAAAAATGCACCAAAACTCTTAATTTTACAGTTTTATCAAAGTCCCTTTCAAGGCAAGTCAGTCCACTCTCTCGCCATCTTAGAAACATTCATGGGCAGCTACATTTTATGTATACAAGCGGCATGACTATACCTGATATATGAGTAAAGCTCTTGAATGGAAATCTCAAAAACGATTGGCCAACATTGCAATCTAATTTCAAATCAGCAGTAAAATCTGACAACAAGGGTATAATCAATTGTGCTTCTTTAGCTCAGATCATAATAAAAAACACTATTTTTCAGGCTGGTTGAGCTAATATGTATGCATGTTCTCGAGTTGACTGACAGGCAATGTCAGTTATAAAAGGTGGGACATCCTTTTCTACACACGCCATATTGAGTGTTCCAATTTCTCTCGTTTATTTTAATACAAGCGGTCTCGGGCTAAACAGTCTCTGATTTTATCCTGTTTTGGAACATATACAAATGAAGTTATTTTGCTTTTTTTTTTAAAGTTCTTGGGGAAGCTAACAGATCCCACAGCGACTTCTGCCAGCAAGAAATGTAAATGACTGACGAGAGATTGAACAGAATGCTAATTTCTATTATCACTAAGAGAAGACTTTTCATGCCTGACGTGACTGACAGAAATTCTCTGAGCTCTACTTTTTCCTCTTGTGATTTGTGAGAAAAGTTTTAGGCCCCCAAATGACCATCATAAAGTGTGTCAGATACATATTTCTTGTACCTATATTTCACTTAATGGGAAAGACGTCAAAGCCTAATTTGATTTAATGGCTGTCAGTGCTCCATGACGTACCTGTACCAGTCATATAATTCAATCTTGGTTGCCAGATCCTCTAGAGAAATGCTGAGATCATTCCAAAAGGGAATGTCGGTCATCTGACGGACCAGCTCGCCCCGCTGATCTTGCAGTTTCTGTATGATGGACAGATAGTCTGTGTGTTTTGCATAATGGTCCTTCAGTAGACGGAGGTTCTCATCCACGGTCTGGCTCTGAGCTGACGTACTCTCTGATACCTACACACACAAATATGCTTTATAAGCTTATTTTCTCATGAGTAACAGATCATAGAATAGAACACCTGTGAGTGTTTGAAGTTTTCTGTAGACTGAACATCTAGACCAGTGGTTCTCAACTGAAGTATTGCGACCCAAAACTGGGTTGCATGTCTCTTTTGACAGGTTTGTGGTCTCGTGGACAACAGGACAAAACAATGCTTAAGGGAAATAATAAATTGCAACCAATCATATTATCATATAGTTATAGGATAGAACAGCAAAATAAATAAAAAAGGAGAAGAAAACACTTCCAATACGACTCAAATTCTACATATTTTTACGCAAATGAACTGTATGCCACTTGGTAGAAGCAAGGCAAATTATGCAGACAAAGAATGCAAGGAAAATAACAAATTAATAATAAATATATCTATATGAAATATTGGTTCAATTGCAGCAAGGATAAACAAGGTTTGTGCTGACCACAATGTGTTTTGTGTGGTAAATTACTTGCTAATAAAATATAATAAACAATAATAATACATTTTGATTACAGGACATTTCTGTTGCAATCTCTTTTGTACCATAAACTGTTATGGTACCATTTTGGGGGTTACCACATGATGTCCAATATAAAATATAGGTCCTGAAGCGAAACCAGTTGAGGACCACTGATCTAGATAATTAAAAGGGTTTTTTGGAGGGATAAAGCGAGCTGTGGTGTCATGCTGATGCCAATGCAAGAATAAGTGCCTCACCAGTCTTTGCACTCCTGCCACTGTGCGGTTGGCATGACGGAGGGCGTATGTGAGCCGATTAACCCCATCGCAGGTCTCACCGTTCCCGTAGAAACCAACAGCAATGCCGGCGCTGTGAAGTGACAAAGAGAGAGCAGGCGTGAGAAAGAGGGGAGAAGGACAGAGGGATGGGGGCCTTTAGCATAGCCGTGGTAATCTTGTGGAATTGGACAGTAATGAGTTGAGGACACAGTGGAGACTACAAAGTAAATTCTGGGACATAAACACAGACTCCTGAAAATGAGAACAGAGCACACATAAAAACCAGAAAACATAAAAAGCAGCAATAATTGGTAATCAAGCAGTTTGGAAAAGTGGAGAAAATGACCAAAAATCATTTGTTGTTGTTGCCAAAGGCTGTGTGTTCTATTTGAGCAAATTCATCTATTACATGGTAAATGCTAGCCAAATTAGGCAGATGTCAATATGGACTGGGTGCGTGAAATTTCTACATCGTCAAAAATCAAAAAAGGTTGCAAACTGAAAACATATACAGAACCAGTTCCATTTTTTGAAAAAAAAAACAGCAACCAAATGATTTATGACTTTCGGTTCAGTTACTGGTTCTTGAATGTGCATTCCTCCTCTGATACGGATGGAACACCAAGCTTAGACACTCTTGACAATATTTCCTGCTATTGTTCAGATTTCATATTCCCCCCCCCCCCCCCCCTACTGAATGAACACTGAGAAACATACAGTGTGACCCATGCTGCCTGATTTCCAAACTAATGACTCATAAGAATCAATTCTTTTGAATCTACAGCACGCAAACAGTGCGACCAATTTAGTCAGATTCTGGAATGAATACTCCTCTGAGCCTGTTTTTTTGAGTCTACAGCATGAAACGCACAGTGTGAACAAAGTAGACAGATTTCCAAACGTATGTCTCTTAATAATCACGTTTTTTTTAAACCTACAGCGCAAAACACACAGTAAAGCACTGTAGTCAAATTCCTGAACTAATGACCCCAACGAGTCCATTTTCTAATCTACAATACAAAACATACAGCGCAACCTGTGCAATTCCATTCCCGTACGAATTACTCTTATTAGTTATTTAAAACAAATCTACAGTAGAAACATACAACATATGTTTGAAAATGTACTGAACAGGAAGTAATTGATCTCGTCATGTCCAAATTGTCACATGAAGTTTAGGCAAGTGATAATTAATTTTGAGTAATTACTGGATGGTTGATAATATGATTGTGTAGTTAAAGAAACACATTATAAGTTTTGTTATAATTAATGTTTTCTTTTTTATATAAAGAAGAAACTGACACTAACAGGCTGCTGAAGGTGATAAGACAGTAGACAATTGCATTTTTTATTTCCAAATATTTATTCCTCAAAAGTACTAAAATAATAATTAAATGGAGCAGTTAAGGAACCAGAATGATTAGGAATCTGAATGTTTTATTATTAACGATTCCAATACCTAAACATCTATGCAAGGGAAAAAAAGAAAAGAAAAGAGAGACAAAAAAAAAGGCAAGGCTACATTAAATAATTGAGAGCATGACACCAAAATTAAGAGGCATTTAGAAATTAAACGCTTAATATTTGTGCATATTGTTGGGCCTATGCAGTTCATGTTGATATGGATACATTTAAATGTTTTTTTATTTGTTTAAATTTGTTTACCTTTGTGTGATAAACAATTTTAGCACTATGTTGGTTCGCCTCATGGGTTCAATGTAAAATCTGTGTCCTGAAGCAAAAACAGTTAAGCAGCACTGAGCTAAATCACTCCTCACTAACTTATTTGTATAGCTACTAATCAAAATGCTTTCTGTGGCCCCAAAGGGGCTCTATTCCATTTCCGCAAGTGAACACACAATGGTGTGGGAACAAAAAAACCCCCATAGTGGTCAGATGATCGATAGCACAGTGAAACCCAACATACCACTCTCTCAGTCTGCTTGGCGACTAGAAAAGCGCTGGGAGGAGAGAGATTAAAATGAATCGATTTCGCTAACAGCTTTGACTGACCTGCCTTAAAATCAGGTCACAATACATTCTGCCCCACAAACCCACTGAGAGCACTCACTGCAGTGCATTCCCCACAGTGAACCACCCACAGATTTTGTACTGGAGAGATAGATGATACGGACATATGTGTCAAAGACCACCATGCGTCAAACCCCTTCACAACTTCTTGCCTCATCACCAGGTGGCGCAACAGCACTGCATGCCAATGGGGCTTTCAGTCCCACCACTCATTCCCATTCTCCACCCTCTCTCTATCCCTCAAGTATGTCACCCAACTCCATTGCAGGCGTCTGCGGCTAAACAAAGAGACATTCACCGTAGGATAGACCCCGCAGCTCTCAGCTAGAGTACATGCATTCAAGAAGCATTCCATGAACTGACCAGCCCGATCATTTGCATTGCGAAACCCCACAGCTCAGTCCAATGTCTAAATATTATGATTTCACAATAATGTGGTGATGTCTAAGGACCCATTGTCACTGGTACGCTTGAAGCTCTTTACAGGAAGGGAGTCACTTGAGTTGAATTAGCTCAAATAAGCCCTAAAACAAGTGTAATATTTTGTTAACAAGCTGTTAGTTGGGATAATATAATGCATGGTACATTTATTCTATGCAAGTTTCATGCACTGTGGTGTTTGGTGCGTGCTGCAGCAAGATCATGCAGATCAGGAAGCAGATGTCACCTCGCCGTCCCCTGAGGCCAAGGTCACATGACCCATTATAGTGGTCTCAAAGGAGTTCACAGCATTCCAGCTACACTGCAAATCTGGTGGATAATCTGTAAGAACACAATTAAAGGATTCTACCACATACAGTAAATACACCAATCTCTCACAGCAGGACATGAATGGAATGAATGATATGCACAGCATGTCTTTTCTCAAATTGTTTGTACATTGTCCGTTTGCACTATACAAACAGATTGTGAACGTGACGGCATTGTATAGCAGAACTATACAATGCCTTCACCTTAAAATAAAGTGTTCATAAGAAGCAAAATTTCTATAAAAACTAAAATTAGTAGCACAGACACAATAATATTAATTTCCAGGGTTAATTTTCCTGTTCTGTGCTGAGTTTCACTTTCAATGCAAGTTTAATTTGGAAACACCATTACCATGCCAGCCAAATTTCATTTCCAGCTGAAAAAAAAAAGCAATCCTACAACACTATGATAATAACATGGTACGTTTTGGTAAACAAGCCTTGTTGGTAAAAGTCTATAAATCTTGAAGAAAACAAAGGGGCAGCAGATAGTTTAATCAAGCTGATCCATCAATTTGTAAAGAGATAATAGTTACTCAGAGCTTATGGTCAGCCCCCATCTCTCAAAGGTGCTTTCACTTGGTGTTGTGTGACCACAAGAAAGATAAATGGTCCTCCAGCTTGGGCTGTTATCACTGCCATCTTTATGAATCAAAGCTCCATCTGTTAGCCTGTCTCTCTGAGCCTCTGCTGTCTAATACATCCAGCACATTGATTAAGGTTTTTACAGCCACATGTGAACCAAACACAAACTGTGGATGAATAAAAAACTAAAATATGCCTCATGACTCATGCAAATCAATGTCACAGTCCCTGTAGTTGAGAGGAAGAATTTGGTTGCATAACATACAGCAGTATTAACGACCTGTGATTGCTGATCAATGTGAATAGGGTTAAACGCTCCTTAGAGAATAACACTCCATTGACAAATCGCACTGAGCACTTTAGCAGAGCCATCTCATCATTACTCATGCTCACCAGGTTCTACTCATCCCCTTAAAGCACAGCATCCTGACCGTAGTGTCCACTGCTGTGGAGTGAGCTTAGGTGGCCAGGCTTTTTCAATGAATTCTCTATTGATGATGAGCAACAAGCTCATGTGTAAGACTGTGGATTCTGACGGTGGAGCGAGCAGTGAGAGCATCAAAAAGTTAATTTCAACAGTAAAAAATGCTGGACGGAAGCATATCACTGTGAGCCTAAGGCCACGATAACTGTTATAAGCTCATAGTGCTGGATGTGGTGATTTCAGTGCTTAAAACACATTACTTCACTTAGTTGAAATTTCAAATGTAATTTGCATGCTTTTATTTTGGCTGTGCTTTAGCTGGATGAAAAAATTCAATTAATACCATAGGTATACCTTCAGCCATCGAAAATAAAGTTTGCATCTTTCCAAATGCATCCATATTTATACTTTATAATGTTATTGACTGTGTACTGAAAGCAATCACAGACAATAAACATTTGCTGTGTATTTCAGACCGATCTTAGCAGAACAGCACGCAGCAGATTTGGTTAAGTGGAGAGTCACATGGTCATAGTGAGATGTGTTTGGTTCTTTAATGGTCCTCTGATCTATTCCCCTTTCACAAAGCATGCAAGGTGTGAGCACCTCTCTCTTCAAAGTGCAGAGAAGACCTTTGATTCAACAACTGCTGTTGTACTGCTCAACAGGAAACTAACACAGAAAACCTTCTGTAGATGGCCACTTTGAAGCAATCTTATCTGTTCCAGCTGTTCAACTACAACATTTGTAGCTTGGATTTCACAAAAAATTACTACTCTTGATAAGCAAATGGCGATAATTTGAAATTGGCCAAATATTGTTAGGAACACTATGGTCCTAATAAAGTGCCCGTCTTTTACTGTTGTAGCTCATTCGCCTCAAGGTTCGCCATGTTGTGCATTATGAGATGCAATTCTTCTCACTACATTTATACAGAGGTGTTATCTCTGTAGATACCATATCCTATCTGTCAGCTCGAACCAGTCTGGACATTCTCCATTGACCTGTCTCAAAGCGTTTCCATCTGCAGAACTGCCACTCACTGGATGTTTTTTGTTTTTGGCACCATTCTGAGTAAACCCTAGAGACTGTTGTATGTGAAAATCCCAGGCGATCAGCAGTTTCAGAAATACTCAAACCAGCCCATCTAGCACCAACAATTGTACCACAGTCGAAATCACGGAGGTCATATCTTTTCCTCATTATGATAGTTTATGTGAACATAAACTGAAGCTTCTGACCCGTATCTGCATGATTTTATGCACTGAAGCCAAACATTTTGGTTGATTAGATAATCGCATGAGGTGTACAGGTGTTCCTAATAAATTGCTTGGTGAGTGTGTATCTGTGTATCACTCATTTTAATACAGATCCATTTGTCCAACTGATCTTTTGGGGTTCGGTTAAAATAATAATTTCTGTTTTACAATGATGTAATCAAATTTAAATGTATATATTTTAGAATGGATAGCTGGACAGATTTATCACATTGATGATGTAAATGTTTGAAAGTTAGTAGCTCATATATTCCAAAATACAAAATTCCCCAATGAACTGCAGAAATGCAGACTGATGCAACAGTGCCTTTGAAGTGGCTTCAATGTCAAGCCATGAGCTCATTACCATAAACACTGTAAAGGTTTCAGAGACTAGCTCTGGATTTCCATAATCTTCACTTATGCAGTGCCTGAAGCTGCAGACATCTGAAGTCCATCTGAAGCGTGCAACTTTAGCAGCTGTGCAATTGCAATGCATCCTTCAGGCTGCTTTACAGCAAATACATAGCAATTTAGAATTGTTGTAGCAAACTAGCATTCAGGTCTGATATTCTGGTATGGATCGCCCACTTGTCACGATCAAATAAATTCCAGATTGATAAAATATACACTACTGTACATGTTTTTGCAATGAATATCCTGTTTCAGAGATTTACATCATCTCCATTTTGTCAAACAGTTTTGTACATTCTGGTTTCTATTCGAGTACTCGTGTGTTCCTTCAAATGCATCCACTGAGACCTCTTATAAAGCTCTCAAATATACTTGCCTTCATCAACAGTACACAGGAGATTACCACACAATTTTCTTCCAAGAAATACAAAGATTGTACAACCTTACAATACTATTTCAGTGGAACAGAAATTGAAAGCATAGTACATTTAATCCTAAATCTGCTGGCATAAGTTCACCTTCTCAGGTTCAGATGGCAGATGCTAAACATTACAAGAGTTTCTTGCTAAAATGTCCATGTAGACCATCTAGATCAACAGGAAGACTGTCCACTGGATGACTGCCATGAACTCATTTCCTCCTCATTCATAAGTGGAGTAGGAATTTGCAGACTTTCACATTTTCAATGCTGATTTTGAGGGGAAATCTGGCCACGTTCACACAGCAGGCGTTTGGGAGTGACAACCGCATTTAAATGTTTCAAAATCTACAAATGAGTCAAGACACAGTTTTTCATGTTTCTGTGATTTTATAGCACAAACAGATAATTTTTCTGCTCTGTACACACTACGTGATTAAATGAAAATGCAGTTCTCAGGAGTGAATTTGGTTTTAGTATATTGTTGCAGTGTGCATGTGGCCTCTACAGAGTTTTGCAGCAAAAAAACAACAAAAACTACAAAATGGGGGAAATTAGTTAAATGAACCCAAGGTAGCTGAAGTCAGTATTAAATAAACCAAAATATCCAATAAATGTACACATCTATTCTATCAGTGTACACAAGCTGAAAACAAGAGGCATATCTGGCAATCAATCATGTATCAACTTGTACTTCTATTTAACAAACCCATGATGACTCTTACTGTAAAACAACTCACCATAAACACATATTTCTCACGATAAGGTTTCGTCCCAAACATAAGTGTACCATTTTCCATTTCAGCAAGAATTAAGCCAATATGACTTACTGACAGGCAGGGTTGAGGGGAAACAAATGACATGTAACGGGATTACGTATTTAAAATACTAAATATAAGTAACTGTATTTCACTACAGTTACAATTTAAATAACTGGTAAAATCAAATCAAAAAAGTATTTTGACTACTGAAGAGATTACTTTGCATTTTATTGTCATTTGTTTAATTTAATATTTTACAGTCCTTTCAGATGGAAAACATTTATACATACAAATGATGCGATGAAACACTTTCTTATCATGTGTTACATTCATACGAGCAAACAGAGAAGTAAGTTTGAAGCTAAAATGCTATTTCTAGCCATTTTACATGCTCATGTTACCAGGCATGATCATATTTTTTTATCAAGAAAATTCACGTATTTTTTTGTAGTAAGAACTTTGATATTAGGGAAAAAATCTTATTCTTGATAATAATTTTTGTTTTGTTTTCCTGTAAAAATATCTAAAAATCCTTAAAACAAGATCAGTTTGATTTATCTTGTTTTAGAAACAACACTGCATAAGATATTTAGGTTTTTCCAAGAATGTATTTTTAACATGTGTATTTTGTCTTACTGTACTGGCAGAGATTTTATAGTTCTTTTAAAAATCTACCAGTGCTGAAGAAGTAATCCAAAGTATTTAGATTACATTACTGACCTTGAGTAGAATACGTTACAAATGACATTTTACAGGATTTAGAACAAATCTGATAAAATAAATTGAGCAATCTTGAGCATTATATTAGGACTTAAGTTCGGAGTCTAAGGAACAATAATGTGCTAAATAAATGTATATGTCCATGTACCTTTTATTGTGCTCTAGAGATCAGTTTTTGTTCCAGGGTGCTAGAACCATACTGAGCCGAGATATTGAGGTTTCCGTAAACAGCTGTATAACCTAAATTTGTTGTGTGCCATGACACAAAGATGGCCGTCTTGGTTAAACCAAGTAAAATTAAAAAACTGGTGGTTTTGTAAAACCAATACACAGAGGTAATCATTCACAAATGTTCAATAACCAACAAGCAAAGGGTGAGAAATGTTTATAACATCTTGAATAATGGCCATTTCAATTCTATGCATGCTATAATCCAGACTATGTTTATACATCATTTGGCTAGTTCTTTTATGCATGCAGCTTTTATAGCCTCATATAAATTGAGAGACTACAAGGAATATTTGTAGTTCAAAAAAATGTACATGTCACACTGCAGGGCCACTTAAAATACACCAATTAAGGCACTAAATGTGACCCAAAAAAAAAATGTAAAAAATGGCTAAAAAGGCACCAAAATATATACTTTCCCTTATTTATTCATATACATTTTAACCTAAAATCTTGAGGTTCATAAAAAAGTCCTTGAGCAATGTTACACATGAACTTCCCAGGTGAAAATTTGTGCAGGTCCACACAGACGGATGTAAAGTGCTGCTATTCCACCATCGTACCACCCTGCCCTCCAATACAATTGCCAACAGCAATAAACAAAATGTACTCCAAAGCTTTATGACCTGTTGTCAATGTTCCTCACATTCAGCATGAGTTCAGGCTTCTGAGCTCTTTGATAACATGAATGAGTTTTGAAAGACAATGAAGAGACATGAAGTCACAATAGCAAACCTTTACTGCCCAGTGTGTAACGCAAAGAGACTCTAAACTTCTCACCTGTCTTTCTTTTGAACAGCTCTGCTATGAACACCTAAAAAGAGCAAGAGTCCCACCAAAAGACACAGCAGGCTCTCTCTTATCACCAACAAGCTTCCTAAAGAGTGAGCACATGTTAACATGGACAAAAACATTTGGACCGGTCATGATAATAGGAGGTGTCAGTGAAAAAGGGTGGGAGTCCTGTTGACAGTTAAGCTATAATGTCAGGAACCTCAAGTTAGGCACTGCTGGGAAAGGCGATACCATGGCAACGTTTTTTTTTTTTTTTTTTTTTTGGTGACAGGATGTTGCACCAGACAATAGCTCAGCCTCAACTTTCCCACCAAATTCTTTTCTTTTGCATTGTCCTACCTCTTTGCTCTGAACATCATCACAACAAAAGCCAGAATTGCCAATTCAGTCAGTTTATGAATCATTCCAATGGCTTGTGATCATGCAACTCTTATTTAAATTAGAGGAACTTTTTGAAATCTTGAATAAACTTTAATGCACTTGAACGAAAACAGAACAATGGTCCAGTGCTTTAGTCTTGAGTAATGCCTTTTTCATGCACAAACCCACTTTAAACTGCAGTTCAGCACTTTGTCAAGTGACACACTTATGGTCAACGAACAGTCAATGTTTCTCCTCAGCACGTTTCACTAATCACAGGGCTCCAGACTGCAACTAAATGGTCGCAAATTGCGACCGTTTTCCTGCCAAGATAGAGGAAGATTGGCCAACACTGAAGTCCGAAAACAAAACCAGTGCGACCGAAAACAAAACATAGTCACACTGGTACGACTTCAGTGTTAGCCAATCTTCCTCTATCATTCGATCTCCGATTATGGGCTGCTGTTTTCTGTAAAGCAATATCAACCTTAAAGTGCATCACCCGGATCAATGGATAGAGCAGCGCGACTGCAGAGCAGATGAGTTAACTTGAGCTCTCAACCACGGCATGCAGCATAACTCATTCACAGTATGTGTCCACCAACTGTAAACGTGCACATATAAGATTCTATTTTTGCTTGTGTACTGAAAGCAATGAGACTATACAAACTCACTTTACATATTACAAACACTCCCCCAAAACGGCTGCTCTCTCGGGCGTTATGGGCGTTGTTTATCGTATTTCTTCAGCGCCCAGTGGACAAGCACCGAAAACAGTAAGAATTGAATGACTCGCGGAAACCATTTGAATTCTCTGGTGCAAGTCTCTATGAAAACTCTCAGTGAGGGAACTTGATTAAAACCACATTAAACAGCTCGATATTCTGAAAAAAACATTTAAAAGTTGAACAGGATTGACTGTGACTTTTCACACATCACCGCATTAAAATTACAATGAATTTACTATAGTAACACCATAACTATAGTATTTTAGAAAAAAATATATTCATAATGAATATGATCATATAACTACTATAGTTCTATTAAATTAATAAAATGCAACATGGGAGTAAGGGAATAACATACATTTTTATTGCAACTATGGCACACTCTAAAAAGTAAACTTTAAAAACTAAGCTGCAAAGCATTTTTGAGTTTACTCAACTTCAGCAAAATTAGTTTTACCAACTCAACAATTCAAGTTTGATCATATGTTCCATGAACTTAATACAATAAGTTCAGCAGACTCAAAAATATCAAATGATCATTAAGTTCAATTACCTTGAATTTTTAACTATAGCTGTCCATTACTTTCAATATTCTTGAAAATAACAGCAGATATATATTTCAACATAAGATAATGTATGAGCCCCACCAAGATATGGTGGTGTAGGTTAAAAGTACTTAAACATTTTAAAAGTTGCACTTTCAACAACTTTTTACAACAAAACATCATTAAACACACATAAAGAGCAAAAACATCTATTAATTCAAAACAAATTATTTATACAGTACTGTGTAATAGTTTTAGGCTCTTGTGAAAAATGATGCATAGTGAGGATGCCTTCAAAAATAATGACATAGTTTTCATTTATAAATTAAATGTCATACAAATTCCAGTGAACATAAAAAAAGCTAAATCAATATTTGGTGTGACCACCTTTGCCTTTAAAACAGCACCAATTCTCCTAGATACACCTTGAAACGGATGTTCCAAGCTTCTCTGAGAATTTGCTACAGCTCTTCTATCTATTTAGACTGTCTCAATTGCTTCTGTCTCTTTATGTAATCCCAGACTGACACAATTTTCATTGGGTAACTCTGTGGGGGCCATGACATCTGTTGCAGGGCTCCCTGTTCTTCTATTCTAATCTTTTCCATTCGCAAAAGTGATGTTTGGGAGTCCAACATTTATATTTCCTATTGACGCACTAAAGCTGAAGATATAAATAACCATCATAAGACAAATGCATTTGTGAAACATCTTATGTGCTTAAGACTTTTGCACAGTACTGTATGTCCTCATAATTCATAAGCATGCTTTTGACAAACACACTTAATGTAAATAAATTCAAGAGCAGTGGATTGTGGGTAGTGTCTTCAGCCACAGTGCTTCTCCAGTGGGAATGCTCAGCAGCAGGTGCAACAATGTGAAGTTCATAGTGCTGAGCCTTTCAGGTTTCCCCAGATTTTAACCCATGACTTTAACAAATGGATAACATCATTAAAGATATGAGTCAAAATCAATGATTTCAATTTCCATGTATTTCCTGATTTTCTGTGGTAGAGCCTGGCTTTATAGACATACAACAGTCAAATTTAAACCTCCATTTCACAGAGGTGGACAAAGTTTCAAATAGGAGGGTGCTGGAGGGTCAGTGATCAAACTGAGCATGCTCAAAAGCCTGTATGTTCTACCTTCACCACCAAACTTATTGTATGTGCTCACTGTTTAAAAATGTAAGTTGCTCTGACTTAAATGGCGTAAAAGTTGACAATTGATTGTTTTAAGTAAATTCACTTTTTTTCAACTTTAGATAGTTCAATCAACTTTTAAAATTGAGCTTATCTGACAAACTTGAAGTTGGATTTTTTATAGTGCAGTTTATAAATGTTGATTTTTGTATTTATAGATTTTAATAGTGTTTAGGGTAGGTAATGTTTTTCATTACAAAAAAATGCCACAGATTGTTTTACAGAAATCATGTTACATCTATCCATGGTAGTGAAGATCCACTTGGTTTTACCTGAGGTAACCATTGTCTTGTTTCCAAACACATTGTTAAAACTATAATAATAATAATAATAATAATAATAAAGTATGGTAAATGTTATAGGGGCAAATGGAAAACAGAATCAAGAGCTTTAGAACCTACACCTTTGAGAATTATGGACATAGAGCTAGTTTTTCTTGTGTAAACTGATTATAGAAAAATATAACTGGTTTTGTTTACTTTCAAATTTCCAAGAGATGACTGAACTTGAATCAACAAGAATACCAAATTCAGTCACACTGTTAGAATAATTTAGCCCGATCTAAATTAGAGGTTTAAATGAGACCTTTTATAAATGTTATAGATAATCTTACTGTTGTAGAGAGCAGTACATTTACATCTACATACCAAATAATCAATGCCTTACCATCCAATGGGCATTTCAGTGAAGCAAAATATGCAATATTATCGGTAATTGCACTTATTTTTGTTATATAATAATAATTTCACTTTTATTATTAGTTTCTGTCTTTACATTTTTTTATTTGATTGGCCCCACCCCACAGACCCCACCCCACAGCGGAGCTACCAAATTAGGTGCTGGTACCACCAACTGTAGAACTTGGTAGCACTGGTGCCACAAGTCTGGAGCCCTGAATCAATTTATTTCCTTCTGTGGTTAATCAGAGCAATAAAACACATGACTGTGGAGTGACACAAGGAATTCCCAATGAGTCAAAAGCTCATTTTCTCAATTTGCTTGAAAAAAAAAAAAAAAAAAAAAAAATCCTATTGTTATATTGACAAAAGCTTAATATCAATGCAGTACAGATGAGACATTTGAATGATAATGTCATGAATCATGACAAGCAACCTAGAAATCATTAAAACCATAATTAATCATGACAAAAAAAAAAACAATGGAATTATATTCCGACTTGAGCAATTCCAGCATTTGCATTGAAAGCATGAAATGTAGCATGAACATTACATCAAACCATTTGTGTTTATATTCATAAAGCCCTGCAAATCCCTGTACAGACTTGAGAAAAATGTCTGTCTAGTTATGTTCAAGGAAAATGAACTTGCAAAAATGAATGAGTTTTTGGGAGATAATACACTGTAGGAACTATAAAGAACTGAAATGCACAATTCAGAAGAATCAATAGCCACAGATTACATAAGGGTTGGCTGTCCAAAAAACATTTATTTTTCATTGTCATTTCCACATTAATGAGAAAAAAAACAGCATTATGGACATAATTATATGGACGTGGCAGTTCTGAAAGTGGCACTTGCATTATAATGGGAAATAATCTAAAATGCAATGACTGGCTAAATATTAACAAATGCATTAGCCTACTGGACAATTTCATTTGCATCAAGTGAACATTTTTGTTATAGGATTAGGGCTGTCGCGTTTATGAAATTTGTCTGACAAATTAATTGTCAAATTATTATGAAGATTAATTGTCTGTTTAAGGGCTATGGCGATTAATTGCCTCTTTTACACAATAAGAAGTAAATTTTTTACATCTTTATATTCAAATGCATAAACCAAATAATAAAATAAAATAAAATTTCCTTTTAAGGTTTTAAAAACTTATGAATGACATGGAAAATAACAAATATCAAATTATTTCTAAACACATAAAATGTCCCTTTCCTTTCGATTTTACATTTACACTATTGTTTTTGGAACTCATATAATTTATATTTTTATAATAAAATACATAAAATGTATATTATATAATTTCTTATATTATATAATGCAATAGTAAAATATTTCTGTCCTAACTTCTTCACTTTCACATGGTAATTTTAATGTACTTATGATTGAATCTAATGATTAAACCCATGAGCCCTTATTTCTCATGAAGCAAAACTTCTGAGATTTAGTTTCATAATTTTATCACTTCACAGGAATAGAGTAAGCGTGCCTCTCCTCCTTTGTGTAACTTTGTGTCATAAACACTGCGTGTATGAACCCGCTATGAACAGGAATATTTGCCATTATATGATCGTTTACAGTGAAGCCAGAGTGCTTTGCGTACTTTTTGAAAGTTTATATTTGTTTGTTTATATTTTCGAGGGAGTTTGATGCGAGTTTGTGCTGCCGGCACGTGCATTGGAGTGCTTGAAAAGTGTGGTGATTCCGCGGTGCGGCTCAGTGACGCTAAGAGTTCATCTGAATGACTCACAAACATGCTGTTGATGGCATGTATATATTCACTTAAAGTGTCAAGAATTTGAAGAGCACAATAATCTCAGCTAAAATAAACGTGGTTAGATCAGATAACCGCGATCAGATGATTATTGCGACATGCCAATCTAGGATAACCCTTTCATTAGCCTTTGCCAGGTGAGTTATGAGTTAAAGTAATCTCACCTGTGGTTATGGGGGAATTAAACCACAGCCTGCAGCCAGCAGTGGCAGAGATGTTAATACAACAGACCATAACCTAGGGACATCTCTAAATGAACTACAGAGAGATTAGTGGAGAAAATTTCCCTTCCAGAAATTAAACCCTGCAGACCTTCATACAATGCACCACTACTTCCTTCACACTCCATTAAGCAGAATGGGTTTTGCTAGCTGAGATACACTTGATAAAAGCATCTCAAAGAAGAGCAAGCTATGGGGCAGTTAGACATCATTGGGGAACAGATCTCAAACAAGTGACTGCGTGTGTCAATCTCAGCATGAGATACCGATAAAGCCGATACCAGACAAAAATGAGAAGGTGTCAAAACAAGAGACCACACCCACATGCAAGAGATAGAAGGACAAGTCTAGACTCACCTGCAGACAAGGGTGGCAATGATGACGCACCAGGCCGTGCAGCAGCAGTCTGCATTGGGCTGCTCTTCGATCTTCTTGCGCCGGCAGCACAGCCAGCATGAGTAGAAGAGGAGGAAGAGGAGGTCCAGAGCCAAGCATGCCAAAGCTATGCTGCCCAGCAGCAGGATGGACTGCAAGAGAGGACGTGAGAAAAAACCACAGGTCAATGAGTGCATTTACATTCACAGCAATATGCTAAGTATGAATATAAAAAAATCTGCTTATTCAAGAAAACCTACAACGTAAGAAAACCGTGTTTACATGAGATTTTAAATATTCTAATTATTCCCTGCTTTTAATGTCAAAATGTAAAAAGGCATGCGCACAACACTTGTGCACATTTCATAACTGGTAAGAATGCCTATAAAGGTGTTTACATGCAAGCAAAATTGGCATAATGGGTAAATATGTATTTAGGACGATCGTTTTGTGCTTAACCCGTTTATTTCCATGATATGTTTTTAAGCATTTACATAATCATAAACGTTGTTGCGTTATTAAGCATAATCGGTTTAGGTACTTTGAAAAGAAAAATACAGCAATGCCCCAAACGCATGCCATTGATTGAGTCCAGGTTGCTTCGTTGGGCCGGTCAGGATGTAAAAAAAACAAACAAACATGGGAAATGGGAAATTAAACATTGAAAGTTTTATATATAAATGTCTATCCACATTAAGCTGGACAACAGGAAAATACAATTAACATCAAAAACATACAGTACATACATCATCGTAAGGGGCTTTCTTTTTTATCTTTTTTTTTATAGGATCGGTAAATATTACAACCCAAATTCAAACAACTATGTCACAGTATGTGTGCTAATCACTGGTCCATGGCTCCAACAATGAATTAAACACAAAATTGTACTACTCTTATATTACACATTAGCTATTGTTCCACCATCAGGCCAAAAGGTTCTTGTAAGATCTGGACTTATTGACATGATTACAGTTACTTTTTCAATTGTGGTACTGCGAAATCAGGATTGGAATGGACTGGCTGGGCAAGTGACCAATAGTGACTGGCCATGTCACTGCAGGCGTTCCACCAGCACGGTTGAGTAGAAATTTGTAAGCATACCATAATGAGCCATGCTCAATTGGAAATGCTACTGGAACCATTACTCATCATGTTCAGAATGTTCAGCCCAATAACAGAAAAGAGGCAAATTTGTTAGACATTTACAGAGCAATAACCATATGACAGCACATTTGAATTATGCAATTTGTTTCTCAACTCAAAATATCACAAGTTTATTAGTGGTGACTGATCATTTCAGCTTTCTGACCTACTTCACCTTAGGTTTTATGACTCTTTGGTTTTTAAAATAAAGACAAACTTCATAACAGACATCTCATAACTGTACTTCTTAACATTGTAAATTGTGAGTGGGCCGCTCTAAGCTGAATCTCCCACTGCTCACCACATGTCAAATAACCTGCAGGGGAAGTTTGGTGTATAATGAGGTCAGAGCTATTCTCGGTTAAGACACACACTCTGACAATCTTGTTGTGACAACCTCACAGGGATTAAGTACTTTAAGAGCATCAAATTCCTCAAAACCGAACCAGTTCTAGTGCCCCTGATTGCCAGGGGACGAGGTCAAATACAGAGGCCCGTGATGGCCTGCGATCAACTAGTAAATCTCCATGGCCCCGCAGAACTTCATGTAAGCATTTAAAATCTCCCAAATTGCAAAGTTTTCATACAGCTTTCAACCTGTGCCAAGTTGTCTGTCAAGCTCAGCATGTGATTGCACGAGAGCTGGGAAAACCATTGTGTCAGTTCAAAAGAGCCAGAGTTGAAGTTTTGGCTCGACGAGTCAGACTGGAATACCATGCAAGTCTTAAAAGCACATTTAGTAATGCTATATGGGCATTAGCTGTAAGATTACTAAAACCTGTATTTAACCAACAGCCACGTTGCCCAATTCTTTTAAGTCGGCATCACACTAGCTGATTTTTAAAATGATTTTCAGGTGTGAGGTTCATTAACAACCGCCAGATAGGCAGAGAGAAATTAAGCGTGCATAAGCATCTTTCAGTGGAAAGTCGTTATTCACTTGACACCGGGAATTCCCTACTGAGTTAAAGGTGAAGTATGTAACTTTTTTATGTCAAAATACTTTTGACCAACCTAGTTTATTGTTCATTGACAACTAAAAGTAAGCCATTTGTGGGTTTACCTCCCCCAAAAGTATAAACATTGAACCTCTAAGGCACTATCAAAACATTGATGTTTATATTTTGAAGTGCCCGCTCAGCCTCAACCATTTCTTTCTAGCTCAACATATAGTGTGAGTTTGGGGCATGACTACTTGTGTCAGTTGAGAGAATATGAACAACCATGGCAGACATGTACAGAGAAAAAAAATAGATTTAGCTTTGCCAAAATGTGAAGATTTGCCAAAAGGCGCAGAGAATGGAGTGAAACCAGAGGAATTTTGGCATCACATTTACAAGGTGGAGGACATTGAGGGTGTTTTTGGGGTTCTATGGAGACACAGAACTTTCTGAGTTGCTTTTCGACATGTAAGCTACACTCAAGTTAATTACCAGAAGAACCATTCTACATCATTAATACATAATACATTCCTACATAATGGTTCCAGCAATGTAAAAGCACACCAAAACTGTTCTAAGAAATTGTTCTATCGCCAAGGCGGGATCATGTGTTCTAGTCAAGTGACCAATGAATTTCTTCTTTTACTGACAAGACGTCAAGCAGATTTGAACATTTTCATAGCACTCAGCTGCATATCATCACATACACTGATTGGAATCCATAGTGATTCTGTCACCAAGCGTTTTTTCCTGCCCTTTTTTCCTTCACTAAAATTACAGTAGACGCCGGGACAAGATGGTTTCAGTCCAATTGCAAACAAACTCTGGAGCGGTTAGCTTGTGGATAGACAAACAATATTCCCATAAAAACCATGAACATACTTGTTGGAAACCTGTAGGTCAGCTCATCACTGTGATTTATCATCAAATTCCGGATATAGCCTTTTGGCAACTATATTAGATGTTTAGTAGTTTCAAGTTTAAAATGCAAGTTATTTAATAATTCCTGAGGTAATTTTAGCACAATCACATCTCTCATCAAGAACTATATGTGTGTGCACGGGAGGGAGGGGGAGAGAGAGAGAGAGAGAGAGAGAGAGAGAGAGAGAGAGAGAGAGAGAGAGAGAGAGAGAGAGAGAGAGCTCCATGACATTAAAGGTACTTTTCAATGCTGAAAAAATGCAAAAGAAAATAATGACAGATAAAAATAACCACAATGGAAATTTTACAATTCTAGCCCAAAGTATATTTTGATTTTGATGTGAATGCTCAGTGTTTGCATACAGCCTGTTATAGTATACTTCATATGACTGTTTGAGCATACACAGGTGGTTGGTTCATTCTCGCTAAGACTGCTATGAGAAACCGGACATAGACCTATAAAGATGCCTTTATATTCCTTCAAACTGGAGTTATACAAACAGAGGTATCTCCTGACCTGCCCATAAACATGTACTCACCACATGTACTCACCATTCATGACAACAATGGCTCGCATGTGAGTGTTGCCACCTTGTGGACCCACTAATTTGCGCAAATAATTCCAGCCACATGTGAATTCAGCACGTTCAAATATGTGGGGTTAGAAAAATTGGGCTGCACATGTTCAGTGCTTATGCAATCTGCTGATGACGAGATTTGTGTCACGCGGATGCTCAAAAGGGTTTCCCAAACACTCTTTGCATACTGCACACAAAAATGGCAAGTTGCTCGAGATTCTAGAGAAGTTCTAATCTGAATATGCAACTTAAGTATCAGTAGGTTTGCACGGTTATGTCAAAAATCATAATTATTGACTATTGCCCATGATAATGTAATTGTGATTATTACTGTCGATTAAAAGATTACATTTCCATGACATCCCAAATTAGGCAATTGGGTGGTTCTTTGGAGTAACAGATTTCAATGGTGGATATTTAGTAAATGTAATGTTATTAATGTAAATAAGTAGTAAATGTAGTAAAAATGTGTGTTAATGTCGGGCCTAATTAAAGTTTTTTAAAGGGATATCTATGGTATAGACCAATTATATAAAAGTTCTTTCTGAACCACTGTTAAAACAAGTATTTACTTGATTCAATATGTCTGCGTGACATGAAACAGGTTGATAAATACACATTTAACACACATAAAATCAAAAACTACCATCAGAGATGCAATATGTGTCTCTACCTCATACATTTTGATCTACATAGTCAATAA
Source organism: Moxostoma hubbsi (assembly GCA_032164185.1). Taxonomy (NCBI): domain Eukaryota; kingdom Metazoa; phylum Chordata; class Actinopteri; order Cypriniformes; family Catostomidae; genus Moxostoma; species Moxostoma hubbsi. Next base: position 12,885,321 of record JAVLUX010000024.1, on the reverse strand, counting down.
TGAGACATACTTAATATTCAAACTTATTAACAGCCGATTTAAATTGATCAAGTTACTTGGTACTAGGGCTGGGCAATATGACTGTATATATCGTGGCAATGATAAAAAGTGTCAGTCGATAGAGATTTTGCTATATAGTGTATATCGCAATATGTAAATATCCATATGCGCAGAACGTGCATATCTATCAGTGGGCACAATTCATGTGAGACTGAAACCAGAGAGATTTTGCTATATGGTATTTATCGCAATATATAAATATCCATGTGCGCAGCACGAGCATATCTATCAGTGGGCACGCTTCACATGAGACTGAAACCAGGCTTGAGCGGGGGAATGAATTGCGGCCAGTAAAATTTGTGCACGCTGGTTTAACAGCAGACTCGCTAAAGGAATTATGCAGATCAGGCAATGGTGCAAACGCACACCAACTCTCAAGCTGATTCTTTGCAATACTGATTTTGAGGGCTGATTCTGAGCATTCTACAGCGAAGGATGCAGCAGTCCACCGTGATCCAGACACCTGAATCATTTCTTTAACATGCCATGGTGCACTTGACATCGCCATACAGATATGATCAATAGAAAAGTTAAGAACATTAAGGGCAGCTTGTTGTTAAAACAGGTGCGACATCTGTGGTGTAGGTTCACAAAAGCAGACACTGATTAGAAAATTGTATCTGCAAACTGTGTGACCCAACGATACTCACTAGTGGTAATACAAACAAACTGTATTGCCAACTTAAAATGAAGCACAATAAAGTATATTATGAAAGTCAAAACATGCGCTCTGCATTAATTATTTTCTCTTTTTTTTCCTCGCAAGAAGTGTTTATAAATATATTTAAAATATATTTTCTGTAAGACGTGTTATATTCATTGTATATTTGTTTTCTCTAAAATGATGTAATATTTTCTTTGTTATTTTGCTTTGAAAAGATCTTGAGTATCTTAAAGAAAGTTTATAATAATATTGGACAACAACATGTCAGACTGAAATGTGGCATAATGTGAAACTATGTATTATTCTAAGGTTGATTAACACAGTTTTATTTTAACTTTGACTGTCAAGTTGTAAACAAGGAGAAAATTAGAACAGATATTTAAGCTGAATTATTGAATACATTTTCAAATCAAATTCACATTGGCCTACTTAACATGACAAAATTAACCTGTTATTTCATTTTTAATAAATCATACACAGAAATCGTGCAACGAGACAAACTCTCCCATTACAATGACTGCTGTCACTCACTGCAGGTTTACACTGTTTGAGACCTGCAGTTCAGCACAAGCTCACTGACGATCAGCACAGAGTTCTGCACTCTTGAGAATGATCTTATTAAAAACAAAGCTATCGAATCAGCTTAAATCAATTATTTAAACCACGTCTATGCCTGGGCGGCACGGTGGTGCAGCGGTTAGCACTGTCGCCTCACAGCAAGAAGGTCGTGGGTTCAAACCCCGGTTGCCCCGGCCATTCTGTGTGGAGTTTGCATGTTCTCCCCGTGTCTGCGTGGGTTCTCTCCGGGTTCTCCGGCTTCCTCCCACCATCCAAAGACATGCAGGTTAGGTTAATTGGTGTCTCCAAAAAATTGCCCTAGGTGTGAATGTGAGTGTGAGTGTGTGTCTGTATATGTGTGGCCCTGCGATGGACTGGCGACCTGTCCAGGGTGTACCCCGCCTTTCGCCCAATGTTAGCTGGGATAGGCTCCAGCCCCCCCGCGACCCTGTACGCAGGATAAGCGGTTGACGATGGATGGATGGATGGACGTCTATGCCTTAATTAGAACGGGAGCATTTAAGTTTTGTCATGTTGCTCATTTGCAGTGAACTTACCATCTACATTGCGAGCAGCGCAATTCCAAAGTGCTTTTCAATTTTGTTCTACAGCTACTTTTCAAGTGTCAGGTGACGTTTCTTGTGTATTCATTTTCTTGTGCCACCGCGAACAAAGGTGAAATGTAAAGCAAGTTTCTGAGCATTAGACATTAGACTGACCATTGCAGTTTCTTTGCTCAACGGACATGTCTGTGATTGGTTACAATACTCAACAGCTGCAAATGCACATTGTAAAAAATAGAAACCATAGACGCAACAGGAGCAGACTTATCTTGAACGCTGTAATCGTTATGTTTCACAATTACATAATCGTGGCAGCAGTAATCATGATTAGTTTTTCGATTAATTGTGCAGCCCTATGTGTCAGGGTGCACATTTTTAGCAGTCCATTGGGAAACAAAGTTGTGTTTAGATCCCAACTATGGTTGGTCATTTTACATGCAGGTCAGGGTCTTTATGACAATATTACAAAGATCTGTCTTTCTGAGACTACCAAACCATTAGTTAAAATATTAACACTTAATAAAACAGCAGTGACTCCAATAAGGGATAATGCAACGAAACAACTCAAGACATTTAGTGGAGATTTCTTATAGAAGTGTTTTAAATTTCAAATGATCTGCAGTTCCTTTCCTGTGGTGGCATTCAATTTTGTGGATGTCTATTATTTAATCCCTGATTTACATTTCTGTACGATAGAGAATAATTGGAAATCAATTCCAATAAGCAAAACAATTCAGTCCCTGCGGGCAAATGCTAAACAGTGTTCTAATATTAGAAACACGATTAAGCTGTATGGACTGAGAAGAAAAAAAAAATAACAAAAGCACAATGTCCACTATTCACAGTGGCACATCAAGAGAAAAGGATCTTTTGTGAGTTCTTCTGAATCTTTCTCTGTCTTCACATCTTTGCAAAATGACATTGAACAAAAATAACAGAATCAAGCAGACTGCACTTTACGGAGAGTAAGAGTAGTGTGTTCACTGGTATGCTGGATAGTGAATTGCATTTAAAGCACTAGACAAACACTAATCTCACTGGAAAATGTTAAGTAGTAACTGAGCTTCATTTACATTTTCTTTGGAGAAGATTAGCCAAGGTCAGCATGTGACAATTCTTCTACTGGTCACATGTCTTCTCGTCATCTGGATTCACAGGTCAGAGTTCACCTACCGTGAACTTTAATTTTTCCTTGAATGAGCTTGTATTTACAGTCTCCTATGTTCAGATGTGTTTGAATGGGAGTGAATAATGCGCAATGTCTAGTGTGACCGCACCTTAAAGATGATGCTTGGGAGCAAACCAACAGACTTGTTTTAGGGATAAAACAACATACAAATGTTAACTGGCCACTAAGATAATCAAAACAGAAACAATTTCGGCACATAGGCCAAGAGAATATTGTTTTAGTGAGGTCTTTGAAAGTAGTCAGTTATTTTAAAACAATTGTTCTTATTATCTCAGCAAACTCACAAACTGAATCAGTTACCAGAGTGAATCGCCGTATTTGATCATTTTTTAATCAAAATGAACCAAAAGTCCAAGCCAATACCAAGGACACTTCAATTACCAATGCATCTAATACAACAATGGAGCCATGTTACATGTTAGGATATACTCTGAGCAAATGAGGTGTGAATGATGATGATGGTGGGTGCAGTGAAAATGGAGGATGAGGAAATCTGTGACTTGGTGTCAAGCCCATCTGGGAGATTGGCCAGCAAGGCCTCTTGATATGATTAATCAGTGTTTAAATACCCTCATTTACAAAAAACAACTATTGCCAGAACCGCATAGCTGACAACATTTCATAATGTGTTTATATAAAATGATTTAACAAAGTCGGTGCAAAACCTATTAGATCATTAAGTGTACTCTGCGGAATGCTGCAACTTTAAAAAACAAACAAAACAAAAAAAAACTCCTTGAATACTATGCAATTAAATTATCTGCATTATTAAAATATAGCGGAAGTAATGAGAGGTTTAAAGGGTGATTTAGTATAATTTCAATGTGGACAGCACAGCAAATGTTCTAACATTAGTTCCATAGATATGGCAGTAAAACGAGAAAAAGCCAGATTCAAACAAACAAAACATTACATTAGCCTTCTCCAAGGGCAGCATGGGAATGCCACAGTCAATGAAAGACTAGAATCCACTATAATGTTGCATTTAATACCATGCCTTTTCTAAAGGCTCCCTCTTCAATTAGAGAGACACAACTCAGTTGGCACTTGGCAAGACAAAGCACCTAAGTTTCGGGCTTCCTCTGAGATCTTGTGCCAAGCAGGTCAATGTAATTACAAAGATTTCTATCCTGCCACGTTTCTCCTTTTGCTGCTAACAGGAAAAGGCCCAGACTCAGCTTTTTCTAAACAGACAGTAAACTTCTGCAGATTATCTTAATGGATCTCCCTCTTTCCATGTGTTGAATCAGGGTGTAACATAGAGAAACCCTTGAGGGTAAAACCACTACCCAAGAACAACAGCAGCATTTCAAACACAAGGTCACTGTGCTGAAGTGCTCCTGGCTGTAGGCCATCGTCCTGATATTTGCAAAATATGCACCACCCTTTATCCAGCCACGTTACAGAGACAGGAAGTATTCTACATGTATAGAATCTCAATGTGCTCCACAAAGCAGTGCAACAAAAGCAATGTAATATTAAGTAGTAAGCCAGTAAGGCTGTTTTCACCCTTGCTTGGTCTAGATTCCACCCTCCTCTTTGTATTATTTGGGAAAGAATGGCGGTGAGTTTCATAATCAACTAATGGCATCTGTTTACCACTGTTGCTAGGTAATGATTCGGGAGGAGAAGAAATTAATTTCATTGTGTTATTGAATTTGTCTATTTCGATTTACCACTAACCTTATCTGCAGCGGATGCATTGCAAGAGATGCACTCTCTCGGAATCCAGTTTATTTCGATACAAGCAGCTATGAGATATGCATTATATAATGCTATAAAATGATGCACATTACATCATGTAAAATGCTAGAAGCATACTTTATCCAAGTACATGAACGCAAGCCCATGGGCTTGGCCAATGCAAAAGTTTCGGTTGACAATATTTAGTACTCATAGGGCAATAGTTATCTTTAAAAGTTGGTGACATTAAACTGGATGTGTTATTATTCAGGCAAGTTGCTATAAATTTTATATATATATATATATATATATATATATATATACACATATATTTTTTATATATATATATATATATATATATATACACACATATACACATACATACACACATACACACACACAGTACATTACACAGTGCCTTGCAAATGTATTAAGACCCCTGACCAATTCTCTCATATTACCGAATTACAAATGGTACACTGAAATTTCATTCTGATTGATATTTTATTTTAAAACACTGAAACTCAAAATAAATTTTTGATAGGTGACAGTTTCCTTTGTTGGGGAATATTTTTATGAAAAATAAAATGAAATATCTTGCTTGAACAAGTATTAAACCCCCACACATAATTGGTCAGGGATCTGAATACTTTTGCAAGGCACTGTATATTATTTTTCAGAGTAACAAATATGTGCATTATAGCTCGAGCAAGGGATAAGTTGCGCTGATTTAACACTGTGAACGACACCCCAGATAACCACGTTTTGGACCAGTGGAATGCATGCATTTATCAGACCCAAAACCAAACCAGTCCACTTTGAGTCCAACTATGGCTGATCGCACACCCTGCGTGGCAGTGAAAACTAATTTCAATGTCTGGACTATCAACTTTCGATGGTACTTTAGGCACCTACCATGGTGACCAAGGATTACAGAGAATCAGGGTTCGATTCTGGAAAGAGAGCTTGATAAATGGCTACCACAATCAAGCAAGGCAAGAGGCGCACAAATTCTTTATTTCCACTAAAAGCACTGCCTTTATGGACCAAAAGCACAGCCTGAATCTGTGGCAGATGAGGCACCAAATGCTCCTGCACAAGCAGCACTTCAAGAATGCCTTCAGTAGATCCAACATCTACAGTGGTATACATTATAAAATAATTCTTATTGTTTTGCTGTATTGCTCTGACTTGCTATGTGAGGTTTTCTGCGACATATTTGTCTACACATTTACAACTGTACAGGTGCGGTGGTGCTGAAAGCCATTATATGGAGATGGTTTGTCTGTGTTAATTACTCACAGTACTTCATGCACATGCTCCTTCATTTAGAATAATCCAGATTCATTGGGCCTCATTCATGAAACTTTCATTAACATGAGTAAATTCAGAGTCATTTGCGTGAAAAATTTACTCTCCTCTAGATTCAGTAACGCTTCATACACACCAGATGTGTTAATTAAATGTGTGTATGTTAGTTAAATGTGTGTATGTTAGTAAATTCCAAATATTCGTAAATGGGGCACACATGAAGGTTCATTAACAATTATCATAATCCATACCCATGAAAACGCCCAATTAAGGATGGCACCAGACTTACTAGCACATCTGAATAGGGATATGTGGAACAGCAATGAAAGAGGTTTAAAATGCATTTTTTTGGCTGCATCTGACTGAAGCTTTACTGTAGAAAAATATTCAGTTCATCACCAGCATCATTGGTGAAAACTGTCATGTAAATTATGGTAACAGTGATATCCTTTCATATCAACTGCAAGAATCTTCAGAGAAATAAACAGAATGCCTGAAGAAGGTATTTGACTGAAATGCTGTAAGCTTATAAAGATTTGCAAGCCACGACGACAGTGTGCAGGGAATAATTTTTTCTGCCAAAATGTGTACATACCTACCCGCAATGTTTTTTTATAGGTTTAACAGCATTAACAAATACCATGTGTTAATAACTGAACATGATTTATCGATAACTATGCTGAATTATGAAACCTAAATTACAGAGCTCATATCAATCACATTAGAGGGCATTCATTTTGTAGAGAAAATCATAAACTGCACTTTTCCTTTTCACCCATTGCAAAGCACTTCAGCTGGAAAAACAATATAAAATTCATGAGTTTGCATGTTCATGTAATCTTTGAATAGAAGATAAGGTAAAAATAGTGGTCTTGCTGTCCATAATGGAGGGCTCGAGCAAACCAGAGGTGGCATTGACATTAACATACTTAGCAATTTCTCTTCAAACAGTTGATGTAAAATTTCAGAGTATGTAGAGATCAGAATGTATCAAGTTATACCAGTGATAGGGTACATTTTAAATGTTTTGGTCTTCCACAAACTTCCTCTGGCTGTGGAGAGGAAACACTATAACACAATCATCTCTTGAGATGCAATTTATAAAATCAGTAAAAGAGAATCCGGCTTTGTTAAGTAGCTCTGAATCATTTGTCGGACTAAGCTTCATTTCAGAGCTGTCTGTGAAAGGGCTTGATTCTCCTGTGGGATTCTGGCTGTGGTTCTTTCAAATAAAGTGTCACAGCAGTCAAACAGAAAGACTGTTTCATTCAGTCTGGAAAGGACTACAGCACAAGAGAACTCTCATAGAAGTAGACTCCTATATAACATACAATAGCAGTCAAGGATAGCGCACCCAGAAGTTTTTGAATGAATGTCATTTGAACTAGGAAATTACATTAGAACTGACAATGACAAGAAATGTCAAGTTTTTAGATTATAAGACTGTCCCATTGCAATCAAACAGGAGGTCAGGGTAAAGGTTTGAGATGATTTTGTTGATTTCAGATATTCTTTGTAACTTTCATTGTTTACAAGTGACTGTTAAGGGCAATCACATTTACAGCTATTCTTTAGAGCTTCACTGTCTGCACCCCAATTGTCAGTCGAAGCCTCAGATCTCTGCATATTTGCATTTGCCTCTGTTCCTCTTGTCCACTCAATTCACCAACATTTACTACAAAATGAATGATTTCTGGTTGCTTTGGTTCAATAAATTACAGTGTTAATGATAACAAATTTGGGCTGATAAATAGGTTCAAATTGATCCCAGAAACCGCTAACCAGGTCATTCCATTTTCAAGCTAATCTTTAAACATCCAAAAAAGAGAGAAAAAAGCATTTGTTATTCTCAAAGCCCAAAATATACAGGTTGATCCTTTCTCCCAGTGCATCACTTTCCATTAATTAAAATTTCCTCTGGGAGCCATATATTCCACATTGTCATGGAAAATATAAGGTTATTTTCATATGCAGTTAGAGCAGCAATTAGGGCTAAATCTAGGTCAAAGATTTATTTGGGAAACCAGGAGCAATCTGAGGAGCCCCCTAACACTTTTAAAGAGAACATTATAAGCATTTTATTCTTATACCCCAACCCCAACAGGAAGTTGTTAACACCTAACTGTAAATGTAAACTATACAAGTAATAGATCAGCAGATCAAATGGGATTTGATACTACAGTCTAATAAAAAACAGAGACATTAACATTTCATAAAAGGATTGCATTTACAGCATTACACAAATAACTACACCACAAATCCTTCATAACCAGACTATCACATGATGAATTTATTGGCATTGTGACACAGTGAGAGGCAGCTTGTGTTTCCTGCCTGGCTTGATGACAGGAAAGCCTAGTCAGTCTGTATCACACCATGCAAACACATTGACAAAATAGATTAGCAGCATTACTTGCTCTCGCTTCCTGTGCTCCAAACAACGTCCCTGTGAATGACGCTCAGGAATAACTAAAATAATTCAAACACTAGGGATAGAATTAACAAAAATTTGAAATGTTTCCAGCACTCCCCCAACTACATGAAGAGGCCAGTCACGAATTTCTCCAACCTCCCCCATAGTCAGACTCTGGAGTGGGAAAGCATGTAGGGTTTTTGTTTTACAAATTTTCACTTCACACAGAGCTCAACCCCACATTCCCACCACTAGCAGAAAGGAACTTTAACCAGTGAGGCATGAGAATATTGCAGTGATTTTGTTTTTTAATGAGCGAGTGGTTGACACCAAAACATCAAACCTGGAGTTTTGAGATTAAAGTCGATGTCTGTTCACTGAAACCATCTATATGCGGATACAAAAGTTTACAAAACTGACTTTTAGCATTAAAAAGGAATCTCTTACCTACAAAAAAAATTTGTGACTTTCACGCAAGCGAGTATGCAAAATTCTGTCCATTTAAATGCACTCTAGAATGAGAATGTCCTCATGCCCTAAACTATCAGTACAATATGCCTCAAAATGGTAACAGCAAGTGGAAAATTCTAGTCTTCAGCAGCCCTAAAGCTCAAAAAAAAAAAAAAAAAATTCCAAACATCAATTGGTTGCAAAGGAAGTGGTTTGAACGTGTACATTTCTAAAGTGCCTTCAATTCCTTCATCCATAGAATGTCAAGTGTGATTTTGCCGCTCTGTGACGCAAGCAAAAGGATATTTAACTAGAAAACCATGCTTGTCAAACCATATCATGGGGTCTTAAAGACCATGAATGAAGTACGAATGTTTAGATTAAAAAATATGGTTGGATGTAAATTAGAATGATTGTCAGATCCAGCTGTCATGACATTCTCATTGGGGTCTGGGTTAACCCAATACAGACTCAAACTCTTGCAGGCTTTGAGTGGAATTTGTGTGGTTGATGTTGATTTCTGGAAAACCTTTGATGAATGATGAACTACTTTCTAATATTTCATCTTTCAAATAGAGTAACTGAAAATCGTTTGGCAAAATTAGGCCTTATTTACAGATCTAGATAATTACTCTTACAAATGTTCCTATGTTGGTGCTGTTTGTTTCAATTTAATTCAAGACTCCAGCAAAAAACGCTTCGATGGAACTTTGGCCATTGCAACCAGAGAATAAACTCATGATTAAATAAAGCAGCTTTTCCTTTTTTTATTTTGACTGAATATGAGAATGCCACAACATGTTTCAAGTCATTATCAATGACAGTAAACACCATGTCTGTTCTGGATTAACATGTTTGCTTATGGTTTATCTATTCTCAACTCACAAAATAAAATTTCGCCTTACTGACCCTATAACTTGAGTAGATATTTTCCCAAAACTACATAGGCTAATCAGCTTTTGGCAGTTTACCCAATGGCAACGCTCAAATTGGCCTTGTTTGCCCTCCTTGTTCACTGGCATGGCTGTCCTCACCCAAACAATCCCGGAATTCCAGTGTCATCCATCATCCTGCTGACTGAACCACCTTTCAACACTTGGCTTTCATCCGCAACATCTTTGTGAGAAACACTGCTCAAACTCCCACAGCCCCGGCCTTAGTTAAACATGAAAGACATGCTTTTCTGAATACAATAGACTATTAATGGGTAAGACAAGGGTTTGGGATGGGAAAAGGTGAGGTTAAACTAGAATATTTGGCACTGATGTTGTGCACTTGCACAGAGTTCACAGACATGATGGTGGCCCCAAAGATTAATGAGCTGTCTGTTAGGTTATGTTAACTAATATGAAAACTGGCAGATGGCTTTCAGCCAATGGCAGCACCAAACAGAATTCCAAAAATTATGCAGCTCTCTACATTACAAGTAAATCGCTCGCATATGCAACCAAATTTCACACTATGCAACTAAAACATGTCTGTTACTTGCCATTTAAGGAAATTTACCTTATTTGACTGTAGTGGGACCGGATCTGTCATGATCATGCTGTCACTATTACTTGAGTCATGAACTGACATTGCATTTAACAACGTCAACTGTCTATAGTTAAACTTTTCCACAGACTGTTTTCACAACCTTCTCCATTTTAAAGCATGCCTACAAACCTGTAACGAGCCAGTTGGACATCAGTAAGAAGGTAAAAGTGTTGTACAACTCGAGAGCTTGTAGATTTGATTTTGAGAACTTGTACAATAAATATTTGCTTATGTAATGCTTTGTTCCATGTATTGTGTGTCCAAAGACGAGATCCAGGCACTCCATTTTCATTTCATGTCACCTTTAAAATCCTTTCAGTTATTTACCGGTTCTCTTAAAGAGACAGTACCAATTTATTGCTTGTTATGCATAATGTAAACTCAATGTAAATCACACAAGAGCATATAAATAAGCATGTTACAAAATGTAGTAAGTTCAATAAATGTTTAAATACATAAATATTTAAAAGGCACAATCATACATTGTGAAATATTTTAACTTTAGTAAATATTAAATAATTCAACAAATAGGCTCATGCTGCATCTGTGCAAGGGTTTTTTGCATAGTAGTTTTGATATGGTAGCACTTCAATGATCATTTTAGAATACAATTATTAAAAATAATTATATGTAATTCTACTTTAAATTTAATTGTGAATATTTTGTTAAAAACTAGTATGAAATTTGAAACAGTGACAACATCTTGTATCATTATAAAAATGCAATTTCATGACATCATACAAATTGATAGAATGTGAAATTTGTACATTCGTACACAAGCTAAAATGTTCATACGTTAAATATGAAGATATATGTGTGAAAATGTCCCCCTTCTCAGTTTTCAGTTGCATTATGCTTACATGTTGTCAAAAGACTGCTGAGTACAAGCAAAAAATGACTAGCTAATGCAGATTCTTTCTCCAACATGTCCGTAGAGGGTTGTAATGACTGTTTTAATAGAATTGTTAAATATCTTTTTCAATTTGTTTTGGACAAACCTGTCAGCCATAGTAGTCCAAACTCAAGCCATTGATTGTGCTAATGCTGTTAAGTTGTGCCTAGTCGGGTCGCTCAAACAAAGAAATTGCTAATTTGTTTGGGGCCGCTAATGCCGCAGACATTACACTTTGCCTTTAATGTTACGGATTGAGATATTACCAAAATAATACCAAAACAAACATGGATATGTAAAATGATCTTGCCATCATTTTTATTTGGAAAAGTCACAACATGCATTATTGTAACACCAACAGTGTCAGAAAACTCTTGTGTAAAAGGTGTCTTGAACTTATTTCCCAAAGTCACTAAAGCACACATGCATTAGCTTTTGCAGCTTCACATTCCTCAAAATACTCTACTGAGCAATATTAATAACCATCTCACTAAAAGCCTAGAAGTCATCAACAACTGAATATTTAGGCAGTGGTATCAATAAATAATGTTACTATGCAGAAAACAACAACAACAAAAAGGCTGCTTTTGTTCTTTTGGATGGAAATAGACCATTTAAAATTAATAATTTTAGTTCAAATTAAAAGTAGGTCAAAGTTCACAGATAAGGGCATCAAGCAAACCACCCCCAACTGGGACATCTGGAGTGATCTTAACCACTAACTAGTGGCCAAACAACATGATATCTCATTAATTCCAATCCTGTGAACAGGCGCCATTCAAAGGAGAGCAGGTGTTCTCTCTCCCCCATCCTCAGTTGTGCTGTCTGTTATCATACACATTGTGCGGACTGCCTGCAAGACAAATGCTACCCAGAACAGACAGCTACTTGTGCATCTTGGTCCATGTTTTCTTTGCCATTTTCAAAAGTGTATGAATGGTCAGTCAATGATGTTAATGGTTGACCCAGTTGATAGAAAGTTCATATGTGTGTGATACCATATTGACAATCTGTAATGGAGGCTTAAAGCTGATGAGTGTAATTTTTCCAATGTTAAAATACTTCTATTCCATCCTAATGTGTTAACAACTATAAGTGACATGTTTATTTCCCTGAAATCCTATCAATACTTTGGCTCCATTTGTTTGAAAAGGCCAACTTCTGGCTCAACCAATGGTGTGAGTTTGGCATGGACTATCTGTTTTTTTGAAGACATGTGGAGTGTTTGTGAAAACTTATATTTGGGAGCATTGGTTTTGTAATAGTGTTTGGGCTGGCAGTGGCGCAGAAATTACTCACTCCAGCTCTAAAATGTTTTTTTTTTTTTTTTTTTCAAATTACTTATGCATTTAGTGATTAATAAATACACAAAATCAAGCTGAGGCTAATCCAGTTTATGGCTGAAATATTGAAAGCAGAATTATATTGATTTTCCTATACATTAACATGAATGTCATATTTAAATAATTGAATGGGAAAAAGTGAAGAATGTATGACAACTCTGAACTACAAAGGGCAATGTTCATGAATTAATCATAAAGTAAAATCTACAGATAGGCTATCTATCTGACAATGTGTTAGCCAAATTCAATGTCTAGACAACTGATGTAAGTGGCATTTGACAGGGAGGACAGACCCCTCAGCATAACTGTAAAATCAAAACATCTTTTTGTATACATAAAAGATATACATTTCACATGTAATTTAGTCTAGTCCTACCATGCTGGGTTTAAGACATTCAGGTGCTGGTTTAAAAGTCAGTAGTGAAACATTTTTTATACAGACATTTCAGACATATTTCTTAATCTCTCATGATCAATAATTAGCACTGGACTTTATTAATCTATAATCTCACACTGGACTGTCAAATATATTCTCCTCAATACAACTACTTTATATATATTTTTTTATATATTCTATATTTTTTTATTGTATGTGTATTCTATATTATGTGAATTGTTTACTGTACATGTACAAGTATATGTACATTTGATATGTAAATTGTGTTGTGTAAATATGTTGTTTATTGTAATTGGTATATGTCTCATCACTGTCATGACCGCTAAGTTGCTCGGAACTGCACACAAGACTTTCACCTACTGTTGCACTTGTGTACATGGTAGTGTGACAATAAAGTGATTTGATTTTGATTTGAAGTTTTATGAGCAAGTATAACTGAATTCTTACAGTATACCCAAGATTCACCTCTGCTCACAGTCTCAGCCACATTCCTGAGCAGCGTTTAACACCTCTTTGGTTGAGTTTTTATTTAAATTAGCAAGTAAACCATGTATAAATGTCCTCTATTCCAGGTGGTAATCATAATGAGGGCTATGCAAGAAGTCATTAATATGATTCTTTATGCGTTAAGTTGGTTATCAACTGACAGCTACTGCAGAGAAAAGAATGCACTAATTCTTGCCTTGTTCTATCTCCACTACACTTCAAATTGAAATGGAAAGTGACTCTCACACTCATGTGAACATTAAAAGGTTGAACAAACAAAGTCTGCACTGACTAAAGCAGGACAGTTGAACACCAAAATGTTCCCCTCTATGTTAATGCTGTCATTTAATTTCTAAGTGGAGTTTGTAATCCATTATTAGGCCTATAAGGCAGAAACTAGACTTACAACTGAAAAAGCAATTTCTAATAGGTCTGAATAAGATTAATGATATCCATAAGGTCCTAATAAGACTTTATAGTCAGAACCAAAATGATGAGTATCAACAGCAGGTCCAGATCCTGTTACTGTGATCAAATATTGCATAACTAGGGAACTATTCTTAATGTGCATAGGCAGAACTTTACAAAAACATAATTAAAATGATTATATTAGTTTTAGTAGTCATTAGGTTCACCAACCAAACTTACTGTCAATTGTTTGAATGCTTAAGGCGAAAGGAAAGAATGTATCACCTCCTCCTTTAATCAAGAAATGTCACAAAAACACCTCATATGAAACCAACCATTTACAGTAAATCAATTCACTACTGTAACTGAATACAACCACAGAGAAAACACCATGAACTATCCCCTTAATGTGTTAAACATAACATGATTAGTATGTGCCTCATCTGTGTTGTACCATCTGACTTTTTAAGTTTCATTCTGATGACAATTTGTTGTTCAAAACCTTCAGGCTCCATTTGCTTTGGTTGAAGTAGATGGAAAGGTATGATGAATTCCTGTCTCATTGCATGAGCACTCTATGCACAGTTATCTACTAGTTTAACCCAACACTGCATGAATTCAGTGACATGTAAAGCCTCCAATGAAGGCTAAATATGATTTAAGGAGCATCGATTAGACGAATTGTCACCAGGCTTATGGCACTCCTTGCGTGTCTAGTAGTTCAAAGGTTGCTGGGAAACCTACCTTCACCAGGCATGTCTGGGCGTGCTCAAAACTGAGGAGATGCGAGGATCAGCAAAAGCAATCATAAACATTGATTGCTCTTTTATTGTCCCATGAAATTATTAGACCATTGTTATGATACAAAGAAATGGGCATAGAAATGTAAGAGAAAAAGATGTCTGTAATCTCTTTAAAAGATAAACTACCTTCCCTGAGTGCAGGACAGTTCTGAAATGTAATACAACAACCATGCAACAATGTATTGCGCAATACATTTTAAAATGGTCCTGTATTTAAGGTAGCATATAGTACCAATCCTTGGGTTTACACATAATTGAATATGTATGGACAGAAATAGGCTTTATACCAAAAATGTACCACATTGGTAAATAGAACAGAATAGGTGATTTTCACAAAACCTGTAAAAAAATAAATACAAAAAAAATGCCCCGGTCTAGTTTTACTCGAAAATCAAAGTAAATACAATGAAATTACTATATTTTACATGTAAAATATGTTCTGTACTACTGTAATACAGTAAAAACAACTGTTACGGTAATGAGAAACAATTCAAAATAATGGGACTAGTAAATTCCTTTCATTTTTGATGATTTTAACTTTAAATAATTGTACAAAAGCATTTTTTTTTACTGTAATGGAGAGAAAAAAAACCATTGGTGTTACGGTAATGAGAAACATTGATAATCACAATGGGAATAGTAAAAAAAAAATTAACAATTTATTGTTTTTAAAGTAATACAGTAAAATGTGTTGCAAAATGAGAAACTGAAACTGAAAAAAGTAACCTTATCCTGTACCACTTTTCCTTTTTTTCGGATTTTAATTTAACAATTTATTGTACAACGGTATCTTTTTAGTGTAATAGCGCAAAACACTGTGTTGCGATAACGAGAAACATCATTAAAAACAATGGGAATAGTAAAAAATAAAACGTCAAGACGCGATACTGTAATGAGAACGGGTGAGTAAAATTGTCTTAAATGTCCTGATATAATGGCAAAAGTCTAACATAATAATAATAAAGAAATACAAAAAAATAATTAAAAAAAAATACGTAATGGT
This sequence comes from Moxostoma hubbsi, assembly GCA_032164185.1. Classification (NCBI taxonomy): domain Eukaryota; kingdom Metazoa; phylum Chordata; class Actinopteri; order Cypriniformes; family Catostomidae; genus Moxostoma; species Moxostoma hubbsi. The sequence continues at coordinate 12,869,562 of JAVLUX010000024.1, read as the reverse complement.
CCTAAACGTAGGTTTCATTTTCATTATGCAAAACATAACACACCATGCATATGACTGAACAGCATTATCAACATGTGCGGCTGTATCCAGCCATGGGAGTGTTACTGTAATGCAGAAACATACCTGCTGATATGAGGAGTCCTCTGGGCGAAAATCACTACTGGTTTGTTCAAATTGCAGATTAAAGTGAGGCAGTCTATGCAGCAGGTTAACCCACCACGGTGGAGAGTAGTTCACAACGGCTGCCATAATCAATTATGATAATACAACACAAGAACAGCCGAGAGGAACCAAATCAGGAAGTTCAATACTTGCGTCCGGATTTTAACAATGTCATTAGATTACGAACGGACACAATGCTTTTCCCTGCATTCGTAAAGCAAAAATATTTAGCGTTCTTCGTCCATCGTGATATACATGGACCCGTTTACAAGCGACGTGTTGATGTTTAAAGTGACTGTAGTCCCTAGAGAAAAGCCGGCTTTAATCAAAATGGGTCAAAAAAGATCTAATTGTTTGGAGCATGCGCCATTTGAATTGCTCAGATCTCATGTCTAGTAGTATAACACAGGACTTTAGCTTTCCTGTGCACTGTTGGGTGGCTGGTAAACACAAGAGAAGCGAGAATTTCAGAACAGATAGCTCCTACTTCCCCTGCTCTCCAAACTGCCTATTGTTTGGATACATCAAAACTACGTGAATGGACGCCACAATCCCGAGAATCCTTCAGAGATCCGAGACCAAGTGTCCAGGTGGCTCTCAATGCCAGTCCGGTTTCTAATGTATTTCCTATGTTTGATGTCAGTCACTGACCCAGATTGCTGCCAATCGTTGGCTCTGCGTTTCCGTCATTCCCACGGTGGAAATCCTCCGTTCCTTTGTTCTTATTAGTCCTAAATGATCGGGGAAGGGATTTATGAATTCGAAACGTCCGTGCTTGGGTTAGTGAACGCCACGCCACGCCACTCCCCCCCCTGCAGACAAACTCGATGAGATGATCTGTAATCCAGTGTGAGTGAAAAATAACCGAGCAACGAGACCGATGCCCACCGCAACAAACTCACGTTTAGATAGTGGAATCTTATCACGACATCAGCCAACTGTTGAGAATGCTGATCTCTAGTGGTTAAACCTAATACTACACACAGAATACTCAACAAACCAGATAACGTTGAAGTTCGGTGGTTTCCACTGATTAGACCGAATGGAAAATAAAATGCACATAATAATATAAAATCCAAATAGGCTATAGTATTAAGATGTATGTCTGATTTAAAGGCTTCAGAAACTGAAAGCTGTTTACCACTGGGGTGTGTTTACTGAATTAAAGATTAGCATCATCGAGGTAACTATTGACTAGCAGTCTTTGCAATATGAGAGAATTGAATGAAAATTGAAACTGTTTTAAGGACTATTTTACTAGGCTAATGAGTGAAAAAGAAGAAATAACTGCTGCTTTAAATCTCAAAGTGGTTTTAGTTGAAAAAAAAATCTACATTATCTCTATATAAGCCACAGTTTTCAGTTTCTTCTATTTTGAGATTTTAGATCTGGCAAATGTAGTTGATGCAAGATAAGTTTTTTTTTATGTTATTAAGTGCTGTGGACTGTCTGAGAGAGTCAGCTTTGTAAATCACTTCGTTTCAGGGTCGTTTCTGAGCATTTGGGGCCCCTAAGCAAAATCCTACTTGGATAGTTTTAATTTGGATGTATTATGAATATATTAATAACTGAAGTTTCAATAGCATAATGGCAAGCACCCCGAGCAATTGCAGCCGAGCAAAAACATGCTCTGAAGTCACACTTGAGTGAGCAAGACATTTCTTTTTACAAATCTGTTTTGTTCCTTTCCTTTGTCATTGTTTCCTTTCCTCTTTTCCTAAAGGGTGGAGCAAGGAAAGGAAAGGAAACGAGTATGCACAATTTAAGAAATGAGAAGTACACAGAGAAACCCTTTAAACATGCAGGTGCCACTCATATCTAGCTACAACTCTCTCCTTGCAGTTACATTCTCCCTTCCCTCTTGGGCCACAAGGGGGCACCCTAAAACAGTATAATTAAGCCAAAGCAGCTGCCTGTGTCTTACTGGACTTTAATAACAATAAAAATAAAACCTTGCTTTATGGGGCCCCCTGGTGGCACGGGGGGGAGGATCCAGGCTCAGCTGGGGGAGCCATTCAGATGTGTAATTCTTTCATTTTTCTCCACTGAGTGTTTATTCCATGAATGAATGATGAATGATGGCCATCAATTTAAATTACACATGGCATGTTTGCTTTATTTATCTTTTTGTCAACACAAAACATTTACTTGTGATTTAATTATAACTTTTTAGAGTCATTTTCCCCTTTCAAAATAATTTGTGTAATTTACCATATGTTAAAACTGAGACATGTGTGGTCCATTTGATCAATAACATTTAAATGGAACAAATGTACTTTTCTTCTTATTTTTATCTATTTATTTAGTTGGGGAAGATTTTCATATAACCCAAAAATTAACCCAGTCATAACATTACACTTTGAACTAAATCTCTCCTTTTGATCTTACCCCAACTTTGCCAAAAACTGCTATCTTGTATTCACCCATACAGGTTGTAAAGTATATAAAAAATAATAATATGAATATAAATAAATAAATAAATAAAAAACTTCATACAACTCACACATTAAAGCTTTATTACTTTTACTCTCAGTTCTCTAAAATAACTTTGGATTTAGTCCAGGATGGGTTGTTTTGTCCTCATAAGAGCAGTGTATTTCGATTAAAAGAAGAACTGAGAAATGGGAAATAGAACAGAGGTAAGCAGGCTAAAACCCTTGGCAATAGCACAATTACTCACTTAACTAATTGAGAGATTACAGAGATAAAATTCTCTTAACATATAAGCAGACCAATTTCCTTTACTTATAACTTTGGGGATACAAGTAAAACTGTCAAACCACAGTATTACCTTTGATCTCGATTAGTTTAGTTAAGTGTAGTAACAGTTAATAATTCTAGATACTAAAAAATATTTCCAAGGAAATTATATTGAACATTTGAATGTTGTTTTATGAAAGAGGGAAGACACTCCCACCATACACTCTCAGAAAAAAAGGTACACGATGGTACAAATAATGTTCCTCGAAGAACATATTTGTACCTTTTTAATAATTGTACCCTAAATGGTACAGGAAAGACCTTTGATGATACTGTTTGGTACCTTTTAAGGTACAACTGAAATGAAGGTACAAAATTGTTCTCACATCAAGGGTACATTAACCTTGATAGACAACACCCTTATTATTACATTTGCAAATAGCATACAATCTATGAACGAAAATTATGAAATAGTAAAGTTATGAATAATTTCCATATTAAAATATGTAAATTAACTACAACTGGTTTAAATGTGCATTATCATAACAGTTCTGAAAAAAATAGTGCCAAAAACATGTGAAAACCACAAGGAAACAGGTTTTGTGATATTTATAAAACAAAATACTTCATGCAGTGTTTTAATAAATATTTTCATAGATAAAATACATTTACATTTAAGACATCATTGGTATCCATCCACACAATGTGTCCTTTGCTTTCCACTGCATTCCGGCCAAATTACTGTTTCATGCACGATTGGTTGGCGTGTTAGATAATATAATAACAAGACACTGATTGGTCGAAGGCGGCGGCGCTGCTGCCGTTACGGATTATTTTCTGTCAGAACGGAGAGCGGGAAGAAGGTTTTACACGTTTGGAGCACATCCGGGCATTTTGTCTGTCATTTTCGACATAAAATCTGTTGAAATTAAGAAGGTGGATTGTAATTATTAAATAGAAGTCGACGAAATGTAAAGGTGAGTTTTGACTAACGTTATCTGTATTTATATTTAGTACACAACAGGCAAAAAATGTAAATGTTTCAGCTAGCCTACTCAAAGCGTAAATCTAGCATAACCTATATGACGGCACCCAATGCTGTTAGCATTTGTGTGGACTTTTTGAACTTTTTAAAGCAGTTAATTAATTTAATATTAAGTAATTTCGGGTGCATACACAATATGGCATTTGTTCTTCACTGCCCACTATATAACGTTAACTGTTAACTGTTAGGCATAGCAACATGACACTGATTGGCCGAAGAATTTTCAAACAGAACGGAGAGCGGGAAGCAGACAACCATGGCTTTGTCGTCGTTGTCGCCAGAAGAACTTCTATTAAAATTAACAGAGGCTGGACTCGAATTCTCAGAGGAAGAAAAGAGAAAATTCAAAGGTGAGTTTTATGTTTAATCAAATCAAAAATCTATTAAATGTTATAACTATTTAAGCTTAATTATGTATAAATCGAGTGCTATTAGCCGTCCGCTTATAGTTTAAAGTGAGTTAGTTCGTGTGCTGCAAGTTTAAAGTAACGTTAACTTACATCAATTTATTCGGCGGTAAGTTAAAGTTAGTTTAACGTTTGACATTCGTTAGACATACGGTTTCATACCCATTAAACTCTGCGTATTTCATGTTTTCATCCCAAACCAACTCTGATATAAGTTACAAATAACTTTAAAGGGATACTTCACCTCTGGGAAGATGAATGTGTATTTAAAATTGGTCATTTATAATGTATAAATGTGAAATTATTTTTGAATTTGAAGCATTCTAGACAGAGAAAAGGCAGAAAATGTATTTTTTACACATGTGGCTGAAAGACAACAACTCCCAGAATGCACTTGCTTTGCTGCCCTTACGAGGCCACTCCCAAACCACGCCTACCGGTTACAGGCGGCAGTATCTGAAAATATGATACAACTAGGCTTGTATTGATACATCGTGACTCTATAAATCGTGAGTTAGTTGATAAATTGACTGACTACGCGGGAAGAACATTATAATTCCAGGTGTCCAAACTCTGTACATGACGTCTTAGTAACAAAAAAGAAAAACAAACAAAATACTCACTTTCCACTAAGCCGTCCGTTTGTCCCTGCGGGCTTTGGCTGGCGTTTCCAATTTATCTTCAGGATCCTAAAATAAGTTTCCAGGACTTCCCTGTCCATGTGTGATACAAAACTTGGGTGCTCAGTTATACATGCTCATGTTATCGGTGCAGTTTCATCAGCGGATTCAGCGATCTCGTCCAGTATCGCTGAAATTCGCGACAGCAATAGGACTCTCTATCTGTTTCCATAGGAGCACAGCGAGAGCACTGACACCACCAGTCCGCCCCAACTCCAGTCTGAATATAATTTAACACTCTCTTCCTCCTGCCTGCCAAGCAGGTTTTGCTCCCCTGCTACAGCAGCTGCCCCAGCCTCTGTTCATTGCAGTATTGCGGCTCGTACAGGTAGCGCGAGCATCAGATTCTCGCAACAGATCTTCGAAATCCCCTTCTGCCATTTCAACTTCAAAACTACATTCCGCCATCGTGATTAGCCTACTTGTATACAAACTTTCTACACAGAGCAAGAGCCTGTTTTCTTAGCTTCTACAGAAAGATGGCTGACACTATCTTCACATTCTGTGAGTGAGATCCCGCCCCATATGGGCGTGGTGAAAACATGCGGAATACTGGCTGTAGTTTTAAGCCTCTGGACCAAAAGTCCTCCAATGACACAAAATTACGATTTTTGCGTCATTGGAGGATTTTTTCCAGACTAAAAATAAATAAATCTCTCATCTCAGGGGGATATGAGGGGGGGGGAGCTCGGTAATTAGAAAATACTACTGGTTTTCTACTGATACAAAGCTTAATGCTAAATCCTGAAGTAACCCTTTAACGTTATGTCCGTCTAGTGCATGTTCACAAAGTATATCTTGCAAAAGTCTAGACAAACTTGAGACGCGTGTTGCTTTTGGTATGCACATCACTCTTCCCCTGTGTTTAAAATAATGTGATTAACTGATTCTGCCCTATCTATAAGTCATATACTTTTCATTCATTGTATTAGAGAAGTTTTTTGAAACTCAGCAAATGTCTCTTTGACTCTTAGATTTTGAAGTTGATGGGGAAACTGTCAGTGCTGGTCTCACGGATCACATGATAGCACAGCTTTTTGAGAAGTCTTTTAAGAAACAAGTTAAATTTATCAAACTTGTCGAACAACTTAAAGAGAACCAGAGTGAAGAACTATCTGAAAGTCTGTCCACACCTTCGGCTGTGAGGCAAGTATTATCATTTGAGGTCTTTTTTTATTTATTTATGTTCCCTTATATTTTCTTCTGAGCACAAAGGTTGAATGTTAAGTCCTTTTTTCTTTTTTTTTTGCCAAAATAACATTGATGTCAATCTTGATTAAGCACAGTAAAACTGCACTTCAAATTGAAGTCTGAAAGATTTGTCACTTTATTGAAAGTCTCTTCACCCAAAACTCTTGATGCTTCAAAACGTCCATAAAGAGATCGTAAAATAAGTCAGAATTAATTAAGTGGGTTACTTAGTTAATTAATTTGTTTATTTAAAATCTGGCAATTATTTTATGTTACAAAAAGTGCATAGTGCTGCTAAATTTATTTGTTTTTGTTGGTTTCGACATACAACTCTGTGAAATGATTTCAGTGTGTGTGAGTACTTTTTGAACATTCCAGGACATTTTAACAATGCTGTTAAAATTCTGAGATCATTTTGGTCACTTTAATCGTGATATGAACATTTCATACTGTTTCATCTCTATTCTACATCATTCCTCTGTCTAAACAGCCAAGAGCAAAGAACTCCAACCCCATTTCCTCTTGTCTTCTCCCTACCAAAATTCCCAAAGGATGTTCAGTTAAAATTGGATAATAAAGAACCATGTCATAAGATCAGCACTTACCGGCATAAAATTGTACGAGTCCTGCACGAAAATATGGCTCAACACACACTGTAAGTTTAATAAAAAACACTTTTGTTTTTTAAATTCCAAACCCTGGTAAAAATTTGTTGAAAATTTGTGCACTTTTTTATCTTTTGATAGATATCCTTCAAACAGTGACTATGTTTGCGCAGTCAAGGCTCTTATCTCCAAATACCCTTTCCTGAGAGATGCAGAGGGAAATGGATATGTAAGTCAAATGTTTAATATTTATTTTTTAGTCATTATATACATTTTGCTTAAAGTCATGAAACCTCCTATTTTAGCACCAGTCAGTTCTGACTACCATTTTAAAAAAAAATGTGAAAAAGGTAGATGTGGTAAATTTTAATTAACCTTTCAAACGCATACTGTAGGTCGTTATCAACCTGAGATATCATTTACTTGCCTTCATTTAATTAGTTAGACATCAACCTTCTTAGTATTCCTTAGTCAATTCATTATCATACCTGCAAACTAGTCGCTTTTCGGCGAAATTCGCCGTTTTGAATCAAAATGTCATTTCTGTGAATCGTGTAGATCCGATGAGTTTTTTTTATTGGGTGGGGGCTTTGGTAAACTCCACAAAAATAATTGGGAATGTGCTAATTAGACTGGAGTGAAAGCATAGACATCTTTCGAGCTGTTGTGATCTTTTTGGCGCTCTGATGCGTGACAGTCACTCAGATCGCTGTGAACCGATCAGCTGTTCCGCTTTACAGCACGACAAAAAACCATGAATGAACTCTTGAGTAGACACAAACAATTCTATTTCACCGACGAAAATAGTTCCAAAGGAAAGTAACAGCAGTGCGGTGTTTTGTTACTGAATGATACAGCGTTTTGAACGAATCTTTTGTATGAATGACTCAATGACTCACTAATTAAGACGGTCACTTGACACCAGCTATTGGCAGTTTAGTTTCATGTTTAAGTATTGCATTTTTTTTTTTTTGTATATTCAAACATTTATTTAAAACATCAATCTCATAACATTATTTATTGCAGTTGTAATTTTGCAGTGCAAATTATTTAATTTGATGGGTAACAGCCCTATAGTGTCTTATTATTGTAACTGAATTTATTGATCAAATGTAAGAATTTGACATGAAAGATGATGCATACATTTAATAAGGTAATATAAGTTCTCTTTATAAAAATAAATAACACTCTGGGGTAAATATCACAAATATAAAGATTTAAGTTTGTAAAATCTGAAAATATTGCTTTAGAATAAATATATTTACACCACCAAAACACCCCCCCCGTACAAGGTACAGTACATACAATTTGCTATGTACTGTACCTAATTGGACCCCATACCCCAAATTTCACCATGTCATGGGTTTTCCCAGATCGCATCACAAATTATAAATTAATGCTTGTTTTATTTTTTGTCCCAAGCGACCCAGTGTTTGTAACCGTGCAAGTTGTTTTTTTTCTTTCTTTTTATTTGAGCAACAACTAATTAAAGCTCTAATTCAATAACTCTTCCTCAAGGTTGCAATGTCTGATGCACAATGATGTAATGTTTCACTCAAACATTTTTATTTATTTAATTTTTACAACAGCATACCTGGCATATGTCCCTGAAAAGAAAATTTAAAACTGAAAGGTCCCCACTTGTTAACGAAGAGGAGGTAAAAAAGATTAAAATGAAATATGGTCACAATATAAAGAAACCAGGAGAAAAAGTGGCTAGTTGTCAGAGAACCAGCAGATCTGTGGTAAGCAATGTCTAGCAGTGATAAAAACAATATAAAACTTTAAAATAAACATTTAGAATCTACAGCTAATCTTTCCTCAAAGGAATAATCACTCATATTAAATATGACTGAATCTTGAAACCTGTAATCTTGTCATTACATGTGTGTTTTGCATCATAGGCAGGTGAAGACTGTGTGTCTTCTATTGGAGAGGACGCTATTTCAATCAATGCCCATGTGAAGACCTTACAGGACCAGTACAAGAAGACCCAACCAGATGCTGCAATAGTGGATGAAAAAATGAAACAAACATTTGCTTGGAGGAGGAGGGAAATAACCAATGGCATTCCTGTTGCTGAAATTTTTCAAAAATATCCCTTCCTTAGGACCCCTTCAGGTGTAAGTTAAAAAAAAAAAGCATATCTACATTGTTTACCGATTTCCATACAATGAAAGCATAAAAAATATTGTCCATGCTACTTTTTTAGTGAATTTCTTACTTTTTACCATACAGTAGCTGTGCATAAATGCTACTTGAGTGCATTTATCGCAATTTCTGAAATGTGGGAACAAGCTTTGGAAAGTTCCCATTAGAACATGGAAACGTGTGTGTAAACTGTTGCTTTATAATATGGTGAGAAAAAAAAAACATTAATTTAAATTAATTGTTTTGTTTTTTTTTTGTTTGTTTTTTTTGTATTTCAGTTATTTCAGGAAATGGGTCGAATGCATGCCGTAAATAATTTCAGCCGGTGTTTCCAGGATTCCTTCAGCAAAATTGTCTCCAATGTTTTGAGTTTGGCTAAGGGGAAATCCGTTATAGAAGCACATTACATGGATGCCAGAAGAGAAGCTGTTGCAGAGAGTCTTTGTGGTATGCATGTTTTCCGTTTAGACTGCTTGAATTGAAACTACAAATTGAATATTTTTTTGTCTTTATACCTGCTAGGAGTGTAACAGTTCTTGGTTAAAAATCTGCCCACCCACTGTTTGGTATGCACTGCACCGTGGTTGGTCTCAAATCTGAAGATGCATTTATAATAGTGATGTGACGGGGAGGAAATTTCCTGACCAGTTAATAGGAGTGTTCTCTTACTGAACTAAATTATTTTTTATTACTGTAAGACAATTGGGCAAGTGATGTAACCGGTGTTGCAGCTGAGCGCCGGTAACACAAACTATCGCAGCAAGCCTAATCTATAATATGGTTTGTTGAAGAAAAATTACGTGTTAAACAGTTCCTCTACCCAAAATAATTACCAGAAAAAACTGAAAAGCACCATTTATTTTATTTGCATCTTTGCTTTGTATTTATTTGTGCAATTGCTTGTAGTTTGATTATTTGTTCTTATTTTCCTTTTTTTTTATTTGTCAGTAGACCTTTTTTCTGAACATGACACATACTGAAACCGTGAGCAATTTGAACTGTTACATGCAATTTAAACCCTAATACATGTTCAATGTCTTTTTAGATATGGATTTTCGTGCTGCTCTGGTTTTACTTCCGGTGATTTTCAGGGAGAAAGTGGATGATTATATCACAATCGGACAGGTATTGAATGCAAAGAATCTAAAGCAAGTAGGGATGCACCGAAATTTCGGCTTTCGAAAATTATTTTAATTTATTTGCTTGTAATTTTTTTAAAATTCAGATTCATTACATTATTGAATTGAATTGAAGTCTTATAATAATACAATTATACAAAAATATTTAAAAAATAAGAAATGTAGTGAAATGAGATTAAATAAGAAGTGTAGATGGACAGTTGTAACTAGTCATTGGGAACATGAATTTAATCCAGATTTACTTCTGATGTTTATAATATTGGTTCTTCTATTTTGTTTAGGAAGAACCAGCCACACCATATCCCACTGTACAGATTTTGGGAACGTCTAACTGGAAACAGGTCTTCAGTGAGAAGAGAATCTTCAGCACTGTAAAAATGGAGGGATCTGAAGTTTGCAGAGCTGTTGGGGTAGAGGACGGTGTTCTCTCTGGTTTTTGCGCATATTTTGTATTCAACCTTGCATATCCCTCGTACAACAGGAACACTCTACTCTTTCTCCAAAGGCATGTGTTGAAGGTAACTGCACCTGGTGATAAGCCATTGCCAACTGCTGTCGTCAGGATTATTAATCTTTTATCTTAGATTGTGAGGATGCCACGGCCCTATGCATGTCCAAAGTGTTCACGCAGACATTTTACTGTAGTGAAACTAATCAAACATATAGGATTGATTCATGCTCATGAGCATGACTTTTCCATCTGTTGCGGACTTGATGGATGCCAAAATTACTTTTTCAAATACGAGTCTTTCAGGCGTCATGTATATAGAAAACACAGAACTCGCATTTGGCCAAGTCATAACAACGTCACTGGAGATGATGAAGTTGACATTAGTGACAATGAAGTCAACACTGACACTACAGATGATACTCCTGAAGATGTTGTTCTGGATATGAACGATCTTTTGACTAATTTCAGAGGAAATCTGGTTTCCTTTGTATTGAAATGCAGAGAAAAAAATGTCCTACCACAGTCTGTTCAGCAAGAAATCTTGCAAGATGTCAAGTTTCTGTTTAGTTTCTTCAAAGAAAACTATGATTCCTTGCTTTCATACCATCTAAAGCAAAATGGTTTTAATATCGAAGAAATTCCTGAACTTGTAGGGCATTTACAATCATTTGACTTTTTTGCTGAGGCCTGTAAAGTAATAGACTCTGAACATTTGTTCAAAGAATACTGTATTTCTCATTTGGACATGATAGAACCTGTGCAGCATACTATAAGGGATGTTAATGACCATGCGATTGGAAATTTTGCCTATGTTCCCATCATGGATGTGCTCAAAAAGTACTGCAGCCATGAGGATGTATGGGACTGTATACATGAACAAAACATTCAGCCTAGGGATGAGCATGTTCTGAGGGACTACAATGACGGAAAGTACTTTAAGGAACATCCATTCTTTTCCAAACATCCAGATGCATTGCGCCTGCACTTTTACGAAGATGAGTTTGAAGTGGTCAATCCCCTTGGTTCCAAAAGAAACAAACACAAACTCTGTGCTATTTACTATAGTGTAGGCAATATAGATGTAAAACACAGGTCTCAGCTAAAGCATATCCACCTTGCATTACTCGTTAAGCATTCTTTGTTTAAGCAGCACATGGACATTATTCTGAAACCTCTGTTGGATGATTTAAAACTACTGTCAACTGATGGCTTTGATTTGATGTTCAGTGATAAGACATTCAATGTGCGTGCTGCTCTGGCTTCTATCTCTGGGGACAATTTGTCTGCTCACATGATTGGTGGATTTAGCATGTCCTTTAACTCTGGACGAATCTGTAGATACTGTATGGCAACCCACTCAAATAAGAAAGAGTTTTTCAGTGAAGATAAATTCATTCTCAGAACTTCAGAAGTCCACAAATATCATTTAGATTCTATTAAGGAAAATCCTACCAACACTGCAGTATATGGTGTTCAGAGAATCTGTCCATTTGATGAACTAAGTTACTTTGATGTGACAAAAGGACTGCCACCAGATATTATGCACGACCTATTAGAAGGCGTAATACCTTTAGTAGTCAAACTAGTTTTATGTAAAGCACATAGAGAAAAGCATATGACTATACAGGAAGTAAATGCTGAATTGAGTCAATTCTCAATAGGTCAAAATGATAAAGCAAACAAACCATCCCAGCTTTCTGAGAAACTTTTACAGAATTCTAGCATATCAGGATCAGCCTCACAAAAATGGTGCTTATTTAGGCTTTTACCTTTTTTGATTGCACACCACATTCCACCCAATTCTGAATATTGGAATGTTTATCTTCTATGTCGAGAAATTGCAGATATTGTTATGGCTCCTACAGTAAAAAGAGAAACCCTCCCAATTCTTGTTTTGAAAGTCAAAGAGTTCTTACAAGAGTTAAAAGATGTATTTGACGTCATCACACCTAAGTGTCATTATCTAATTCATTATGCGAGACTTATTTCATCTTATGGTCCGCTGCGTCCACTTTGGTGTATGCGTTTTGAAAGTAAGCATCAATACTTTAAAACTGTATCTAGCACCTGTAGAAACTTCATTAACATTGCTTCTTCCTTAAGCAAAAGACACCAATTCAAACAGTGTTGGGAGTTTTCATCAGAAAGCATGTTGTGTGATTATGAAAAAGTGACTGGAACTAGCGTGAGCACTCCATTTACATCTTTACCCAGAGAGCTTCAAAATACACTTAAAAGCCACAAAAGTTGTCAAGCCATAGATTTTGCAGGTAAAACACTTCAACGTGTAAAAGAGGTTTGTGTAAATAATGTAAAATACACCACCAAAGATGTGTTTGTTATTGATGTTGTGCATACAGAGGAAGTTCCTTTATTCTTTCAGGTTAAGTATGTTTTCAACGTAGATACGTTGTGGATACTGTGTGGAAAACTGTTGCTCCCACAATTGTTTGATACTCATTTCCACGCATTTCGGGTTTCATATGATAAGGATTGGTTTTGTGTGATGCCAGGAGAGGAACTGGACTACCAGGCACTTGACCTTTATGTGATTGATGACCTCTTGTATGTTGGAGCTAGATATGCATAGTCAAATCATTAGGTTTGTGCACATCTCAATGTTTATGATTTAATTCTTTAAAAAATGTAATGTTATGTAAATGCAAGGGTATTATTGTGTGGAAGGTAAAAATGAATTTAAATTTAAAGTATTAAATAGCTTGTGAATTTTTATTGTAGATGGGAGAATGAAATTGATATATTGTGACATTTTAGTGTAATTGTTTTATGAAATGTTTTGTAGCAAATGGAGAAATGTTTTATGTTCTGTTAAAAATATGTTTGAAGTCTCCATTGTAAACTGTAAAGATGTATTTAAACAAAAATAAATATTTTAACCTGGAACAAAGTAGTAATTCAAACATGTATTTGATGTGTATGGTTTCTGACATTAAATCGATGCCTTTTGGGATCAGTTGTTGAATGGCCTTTAATTGTTGAATATTTGAAGGAACACATTTGACACATTAAAGGTACAAAAGGGCTTGTCACTGGGGTGGTACCTTAAAGGATCAAATTTGTACCTAAGATGAAGGTACCATATTGTACCAGTAAGTTGAAGACAAAAAAGGAACATTTTGGTTCTCCATGGTACAAATCGTGTCCTTAAAGGTACAAACTGTAATGGTACAAATTTGTTTCTTTACATTAAGGTACAATTATGTACCAGTAAAAGGTACCGCCCCAGTGACAAGGGTTTGTACCTTCTATGGTACAAAATAGTACTTTTTTTTCCGAGAGTGTACTAAAACAGTCTGTAATGTCATATAAAGAAGTACGGTAAGAGTGGGTAAAATGCCCCCTTAAGAACAATTTTAGTATGCACTTGATGATGATGATTCATAATCCTACATATTATCAAGGGGAATACATAGAAACATTTGATAATTTTGCTGTCATAGCAAAAAAAAATAAAAAATTATGAAAAGGGTCCATCTTTCCACACTACTGGGACATCTTACCCCAAGGGACTAACTTTACCATGTCACTTCAAAATAAAAACAAAATATTTTACTCCAAACATCTAAATAGCCTACTTTACTGTGCCCACAGATCCCCCATTAACAAATAGACATACATTTTTTTTTTTAATATCCAACATAAGTAGAATGTCATTGATCACTATTTTCCTTTGAGAAAAAAATACAAAAATAAAAATAATAATTGATCATTTAACAGCAACACTGTTTGTGTGGGGGCATGTTAAACCTGAAACTCCACCCACACTCTCTGTCACATAGTGTACCATGTGTTTCCACATCACTACAACTTGAAGAAGGAAATTCCTTTTTTTTTCTTCTTCTTCTTCTTCTTCTGCAGGAAATCACATGGAGGTGCCATCACACTCACATGACAGTCTGAGCTATGGAAGGGGATATCAATGAAGGTAAGCAAAAGAAATTGCAGTTACTTCAGCTAATTATTGGCGTTTTTGATGAGCTTTTGGTGTACGTGTTTTGTTGTTTTTGCACTAGCATTGGTCTGCGATTATTATTATTTTTACGATTGATTACATTTCGCGAACACTTTTTTTTTTAGAAATGACGCGTCTTTGATTAGGGTACGCGACTTTCGTCTCTTTAAAATTAAAACGCGCGTGAGTTATGCAAATATATTTACTTGTTCCATTTTATTTACTTTGTTCATTTTTATTTGTTGTTTCACTGGTTTCACCTGCTGAGTGGCATTACCGGAGAATTTAAGTTGTCACGATTAACGACTCAAGGAAATGGGAAACGTTAGATGGAGTTTAATTATTTATAAATTAACTTTGTATTTTTGTACAAGAATTGCGCTGGCACAGCAGAATTGTTTTTTAGTCCCACTGATTATGCAAGCGTTGATATACATCCCTGACTATTATTGCCACTGTAGAGACTGCCGAAGAGGATCTGCCTTAAACCAATTAAATAATTTTGCTTGAAGAAAAAATACATTTTGTCCATATGCGATTCTTACGAATTGGAATGCCACGAAATACATTGCGTAACCATTATCCATGTCCATCTCACAATGTTGTTCAGGGTTTCACTTACAAAAAATATCTTGGCATTACGATTTTTTATGGGCATGTAGGGTACAACGGGGATCAAGGAACACCATAAGGAAAATGTGTGTGTGTGTGTGTTTGTGTGTGTTTTCTGGTCACAAAATGTATCAAGATTTAAAAAAATAAAATAATATATATTTATTATTATTTTTTATTGGAAAGTTTATTATTATTATTTAATCACCTTGAACATATCCGAAAATGGCAAGTATTTTGTCTCAAAATACATTTTCTACATTTTAAAAACTATTAAATGTTACATAAAATTACCTCAAAATCAAACTTTAGACATTGCATGCAATGATCTAATGCATCAGGAATATTTTACAATGCATAGTGACAAACAGATGTTAAGGAAAGTGTAGTGGTAGCTTTTGTTGCTGTTTAGTGTTTTGCGAGACAAATTTGCCGCAATGATGCCTACCATGGTAATACTACAATCCCAATTCCACAAAAAGTTGGGACAGAATGAAAAATGCTAATGAAAACAAAAAAGAGTGATTTGCAAGTTATATTCACCCATATTGAAAAAAAAAAAAATGTTTTACCTTGTGAATTTCATTGCTTTCTTTTTTTTTTTATGTACAGTAATTTCAAGTCAGATGATTGCAACACACTCCAAAAAGTTGTGACAGTCGAGTGTTTACCATTGTGAAACATAATTTCTTCTAATAACACTTAGAAGAGAGAAGTTTGTTTAAAAGGTGTTAATTTTCCCCCAATCATCCATTATGATGTTCTTCAGCTGCACAATTGTACGGGGTCTTTGTTGCTGTATGGTGTGCTTCATAATGCACCACACATCCTCAATTGGAGACAGGTCAGGACTGCAGGAAGGCCAATCTAGCACCCGTGCTCTCTGCTTATTCAGCCAGTATGTGGTTTGAAGTTGTCCTGCAGAAAATGCCAGGACATCCCTGGAAAAGACAGCGCTGGATGGCAGTATATGCTGCCAATTGTACATATTTGTCTGCATTAATGGTGTTCTCACAGATATATGAGTTACCCATGCCATGGGCACTGACACATCTCTGGCCCATACAGACACTGGATTTTGGACCTAATGCTGATAACAGTTTGGATGGTCCTTTTCCTCAATGGCCCAGAGAACACAATGGCTGTATTTTTCTAAAACTATTTGAAATGTGGACACCGTTCCACTGTTCTACTTTCCATCTAAGATGAGACCGAGTCCAGAGAAGTCGACAGTGATTCTGGACAGTGTTGATGTAGGGCTTCTGCTTTGCCTAGTAAAGTCTTAACATGCATCTGTGGATGCAGCGGCGAGTGGTGTTGACTAACAAAGGTTTACCAAAGTAATCCTAAGCCCTTGTTCATGATATCCATTACAGATGTAGGATGTTTTTTAAGACAATGATGTCTGAGGGATCAGAGATCACACGCATTCAGAAGTGGTTTTCACCTGGCCCTTTACACACCGAGATTTAATCAGATTCCTTGAATCTTTTAATAATATTGTGCACTGCAGAGTGTGAAATGCCTAAAATCCCTCTAATTTGTCTTTAGGGAACATTGTTCTCAAAGTGCTTGATTATTTGCTGAAGCATCTGTTGGCAAATTGACAAGTCTCAAATGATCATTGCTCTTGAATGACTAGGCTGTTTTTGGAGGCTCCTTATATACTAAGACACGATTGCCTCACCGTTTTAACATTTCCTGTTTCACATTCCCTTGTTATTTTAATTCGTCAAATTGTTATTAGTCTTAAAAATCCCATGTCTCAACTTTTTGGAGCGTGTTGCAATCATCTGTATTTAAATGACTGTACATAAAAAAAACTATGAAATTCACAAGGTAAAACATCATAATCATGTTTAGTTGAGTGTTTTCAATTTAGCAAAGGGTGAATTTAATTTACAAATCACTATTTTTTGTTTTTATTAGCATTATTCATACTGTCTCAATGTTTTTGGAATTGGGGTTGTGCCATGGTACTCTTTAAAGTAGGTATATTGTTCAGTATCTTCATGGTACAGTGTACATGAATGTACCTTGATATACTGTCACTGTACTACACACAGTGCTTTTGGGTTTCTGTGCAACTGTGTTACAGTTTAAGGGGCCATTCCCATCTTTCCGTTAAAAAAGGTTGGGCGCAGTGTCAAGAACATAGAACTTTGCACTGTGTCTAAAAAATGTGACACTATAGCGTGAGACTCTGAAAGACATCAAGATGCTGTGCAGTGGTAATTATCATGGTTTACAATTGAAGAACAGCACAGATGGATGCAAAAACGCATTCGTTGTGAACCGCCTCTTAGACACTAATTGTCTTTGAAAACAAGTCAAAAGGAAGTCTAGTCCTGCTAATTGAATCTGAAAGTCTATCAAGTTAAAATAAAAAGTCTTTTGACAGAGAGTTGCTTTCATAATGACATTACTTTGCAAATCCTTTAATTACATTTGCTCTGGTTATGGTAGTACCAGTCAAAATCCTTATCAGTCATATCAATTTGTGTGTTTGAGCAACACAAACAACTCAAGCTCTGATGGTCTTTCAACTTTAGGATCTGTCCCATCGTACTACCGAGAAGTACATCAAGCCATCTGCAGCAGAAATGATGAACGAGTGCAGATCAATGTATTCCAGAGACTTCTCAGCAGAACTGCTCTCTCCGTCACAGTTCAGAACCAGGTGGGCTTCTGGAACCTGATATTTGTGTGGTTTGGAAGATTACAGCTGACATTGCAGTTAAAGTATATACCACATACTATATTTAGTGACTCAATTCATATAAAGCTCCAGGATCAATAATTTATTTATTTTTTGTTGTTGGTTTCTCTTGTGCAACCATGACTTTTGCTGCACAGAATGGCATATATCTCATTCTTATTCTAGGTAACTGAACATGTAAAAAGTGGTGATGGGTTCCTAAGCAAAGTATCGCTGTATAAAGGCTTGGCTCTCATTGCCCTTGCTCAGCAAGGAAAGCCGCCAAGTCCCAAACTGTTGGAGAATTTCATTCAAGGTAAGTGGATTTATTCCTCAGTTACTCTCCATAAAAATTGTCCTCTGTATATCGTGTCATGTGGTACTATATTGCCTCTTACATGAAGTCCCAAACTGATTTGCATGCAGGGCACAATTCAGCTGCACCATTTGTTTGAGGGATGTGCACTAGAACAGAGCTTAATATGCATTATGGGAGTTTTAACACTCCTTTGAATATGTTCTAAAGGGGGGGGGGGGGGGTTATTCTGCACATCCGAAAGTCATCACTATAATGAAGTTATATATTTACTGTGCCTGCCTGTATGATAAACA
Organism: Moxostoma hubbsi; assembly: GCA_032164185.1. Taxonomy (NCBI): domain Eukaryota; kingdom Metazoa; phylum Chordata; class Actinopteri; order Cypriniformes; family Catostomidae; genus Moxostoma; species Moxostoma hubbsi. The sequence continues at coordinate 12,851,136 of JAVLUX010000024.1, read as the reverse complement.
ACAATCATCTCTTGATGGAACCTGAATTTATATTCAGAAAGTTTACAACTTAAAAAAAAAAAAGTTTTCAGATGCAGAGCCATTGTAGAAATTCATTATTCACAGTCAGCTATGATCTAATCCATGAGTGACAGTCTCCAATAACAGGGTAGTTAAAGAATATAAGTGAGTAGTATTTTCAGCTGGTCATGTGATCCTAACATGGCAGCCCCCATTAGGGGAACCCTTTCCATTTACATTAAAAAAGCTTTAATAAGGTTACTGATATAACTTTAGACTTCATTTCATGTGAGTGGTCATGATTTTATGTATATGTTTCAAAATTGCAATCAATTTCTCTAGGAGTAAAATGTTTTTAATGAGTAAAAATAGAGTGCACCTTTAAAGGCTTAGTTCATAATTACTTATCTTTTTTTGGTTCCAAACTTTATGACTTTCTTTCTTCTGTGGTACTCAATAGGATACATTTTGAAGAATGTTTTTGTAAAGGTTTATTTTTCTATGTAATGAAAGTGAAGGGTGACTGTGGTTGTCTGTCCCTAACATTCTGCTAACATCTTTTGTGTTCCTCTGAAGAAAGTAAGTCATACAGGTTTGGAACAACAGGTTTGGAGTAAATGATGACAGAGTTTTCAATTTTGGGTGAACTATTCCTTTAAGAGATTTTAAAATTTGGTTATTTTACTGACGATATTCAGTGCTAATTATTCTAGGCCTCTTGTGTTGATTCAGGTGTTACCAGAATGACAGTTAAATGTGCATTTTATTATTGATGTTTTCTGTTTTCTCCTCCAAGCATGAACAAGTTTCCCATCCATCACAAGCCATTTGCAATGGCAACTGCATATCTCTCTGTGGAATTGGCAAGAAACATTTCTTTGCATTCCACCAAACAGAAGGACAGACCCTGGTTTGACTCTGCTGAGACCGCTTTTAAAAATGTTTTGCAGAGTCATGTTATTTTTTTGCCGCTTTCGAGATTTTCATTTCTAAATTTGACACACAAACCACAGAAATCTTGACCAACCGGATGCATGCAGGGCTTTTTTTGTTTTCTTTTCTTTTTCTAAACATTCTGTGATCCACATAGCATTACATTGTTCTTCACTCGTTCCTCATCACATCAGTTGATGATCTTTCCGTTGTGCTGTTAACAGTTGTTATTTACAGTATGTGCTGTCACGAGATTGTCAAGCAACAGAGCAAGGAAGAAAATTATTGTCATTTTTCTTTAATGTAATTAAGCACGGAACTGTGACCATCCACTGTGTAATGTGCAAAATGTTGTTTGTTACACAACTTGCTGTTACACCTCTCTTAATACATTCGCTGTTGTGTTTCTCATTTTTAAAGAGCTCCCGAAGCCTCAGCTGGGAGATCCGAAGGAGCTGCAGAGTCTGAAGGTGCAGTTGGTTCAAGAGAATCCTCTAATGTTGTCTTTGACTCTGGCAGAGCTGTTGAGTAAGGACACTATCAAGGTTGAACTCATCCCTGAGAAAAAGGGTTTGTTTCTTAAACATGTGGAATATCAAGTCACCAGTGAGGTGAGAGACATACAGAATATCCATATGCATCCCAGAAAATATTGAATGACTGTGCTCATGTAACTGTGTACTCATGGTCTAGTGAGGCCAGCAGGAGGTGCTGACACTGCACTATGTCTGGGTCCTAATGCCCAGTATAATGACAGGGACAACTACACCGTCCTTCAGATTACATGTTAAACCGAGGTCCTGAGTCTCAGAGGCCATTAAAAATCCCAGGGCACTTCTCCCTGTAGGCGAATAAAAGTGTGAACTCGGTGTTCTGGCCAAATTTCCATCATGGCCTAATTATAATCTTCATCCATGAATTGGCAGTATCAGTCCACTCTCTCCTCTCCACCAGCAGCTGGTGTGTGGTGAGCGTACTGGCGCACTATGGCTGATGCCGCATCATCCATGAGGATGCTGCACACTGGTGATGGTTGAGGAGAGTCCCTTGTTCACTGTGTAAAGTGCTTTGAGTGTAGTGTCAGAAAAGCACTACAGTATATAAATGCAACATTCATTCAGCCATTCAACATGTGATCATTGTGGAAAAACAAGCATTTTAAACTCTCTGCTAGGTACAATTTTAAAAGAAAACAGACATTTGATTGAAATAATTGGAAAAGCCCATCAATATTGGGATTCGTTACATTGCGGTTACGTTAATCGTATTCATATTATTATTTTTATATTATATATATATATATATATATATATATATATATATATATATATATATATATATATATATATATATATATATATATATATTTATATTTTTATGAAGTAAATATAAAAAAGTAAATGTAATCACTTTTGAATTTCTTTATTTTAAAGTTAATATTAATGTTTTTTTCCTGCTCAACAAATTCTAAATAATGTCTAACAGTATATTTCCTCCTTGTCCTTTGTCGCACACCCTTCAGCTGTCAGAGAAACACAAACATTTGAATTCATATTTTATACATAAACAATATTATTTAAGAAATACATTGTGTAACCCAAGCAATGCCCTTCATTGAAAGTCAGTAATTGTAATCTGATTACAAGAATTGAAAATGTTAGGTGTCACACTACTTTTACTTAAAGTAATTACAGCACAGTAACAAATTACTTCGTAATCAGATTAAACCTAATACTGCTAATCAAAGTTGCTAATTTGTGTTGACCATGTGACCATTTGAAAGGTATAGTTCACCCAAAAATGAAAATTCCCTCATTATTTACTCACCCTAATGCTACCCCAGATGTGTTTGACTTTCTTTATTTTGCAGCACACAAACAAAGATTTTTAAAATAATTTCTCAGTTCTGTAGGTCCATACAATGCAAGTGAATTTTGAAGCTCTGAAATCCACGTAAGGGCAAAATATAAATACTCCAGACGAGTCTTCTGAAGAAATATGATCAATATTTAAGTATTTTTTACTATAAATTCTCCTCCTTGCTCAGTCAATCTCCAGTTTACTTTTACTTTCTCAATCTTCTTGTGTTTTTGGTGATTCACATTCTTTGTGCATATTGCCCTCTACTGGGCAGGGAGGAGAATCTTTGATAAAAAATGACATTGATCTGTTTCTCATCCACACCTGTCAGATCACTTCTTAAGACAATCATTTAAACACTGGAGTCATATGGATTACTTTTATGCTCCCTATATGTGGATTTTGGAGTTTCAAAATGTGGCACCCATTCAATGGCATTGTATGGACCTACAGAGCTGAAATATTCTTCTAAAAATCTTCATTTGTGTTCTGCAGAAGAAAGAACGCCATACACATCTGGGATGCCAGGAGGGTGAGTAAATGATGAGATCTTTATTTTTGGGTGAACTATCCCTTTAACCCCTTTGTAAAAAAAAAGGAATTTCATGTTGCAGATTTTGTACAAACTTGTGGAATTCATGCCAGCTAAAGTGCATGCTGTCATTAAAGCAATAGTGGAACAAATGCTTTTATTCAAATTGCTATAGGTTGATAATACATTTTTTGGGGAAAAATACAACCACTATTAAGACTTACTAGTTAGATTTTCTCCTCAAACAAAGTGCACACAAGTGGCTTGGAGATGTTTTTGAGATGAAGAAAAAGACCAGGTGTAAACAATATCAAAAAGACATTCAGCGTGCATATAGCATAATCTTAAACATGTTCCTTAAAACAACAAAGTCATCTTTCAGCATGATGGCTCATTAAAACTGTTACCATTGATAGATTCAAATGCATGACTAATTGTTCATGTGCTATGTTCATTTTTCCAGCGTTTTAAAGTATCAGTCTATCGACGATACAGTGATTTTGACGTCTTCCATGAGCTTCTACTCCAGAGATACGCTTACAGAGTTGTGCCTGCTCTGCCTCCCAAAAGAGTGCTGAAAGGAGGTAGGGCATTGTTTTATACACAGTAAAATCTCTCTGGCTTTGAATTAAAGGCTTGTAATCAAACCTTTAGATTATAGTGTTAGTTCCCACATAGACCGTGGTGCAGCATTCAATGATTTCTGGAAACGGACCAGACAAACAATTGCAGTGCTGCCAAAGTTAAAAAGAAAAAAAACAAACCAATTGTATTTCGCAGATCTCAGCAAGTTGTACTTCCCTAGTAACTGAGTACCAAAATGTTCCCTGCTGTGTTTTATTAATGGAAGGAGTATATTATGTTGTTTGTGAGAAGATTAATCTTTTCTCTGATCTTTGGCCCTGCTGCAGTCCTGAATTCCATGTCAGAACGAGAGTTCATTGAAGGGCGGAGACGTGCTCTGGGCAGGTTCCTGAATATTGTGGCAAGACATCCTTTCTTTTCCGAGGATGAGCTGGTGAAGACATTCCTCACTTTCAACGGCTCGGTATGGTGTCTCCATTTCTACTACCTTCACAACACCAAACACTATTTGAATTTATATAAATAATGTTCTCTCATCATTTACTCACCCTCTTGATATCCCATTGTACCGAGGTTCTTAAGATGGGCAAGGAGGTGGGAACCAGTCAATGTAAAACTTTTTTAACAATCTGAACTCAAACATAACATAAAATGCAAATCAAACAAATATGCACACACACAGCTTCGTGGATCTCTATCTCTTTCTGGTATCTCCGGCTAATCCTTATCCCCCTCCAAGCTGATTAGGACGATTTATCGCCGGGCGTGTGTCCTCATGGCCCGGCCACGCCCTCCTCCTTGTCACACTCCTCCACCACCTGATTCAGGCCGGGGAACCTCCGGCTTGATGTACTCCCTTCCCTTCCTGGAGGGGAGGTGTTGCCCTTCCGGCCTTCCTTCTTCCCAAAATATAACTCCTTTTTCACCGTATACCTAACCATTGCAGTCTCTGGGCACAATCGTGATTTCAAGCTTGATTACTCTTCCTAGTGCTTGACGCATGCGCAGAGGCTAGATGGCACTAGGAAGTGCAATCAAGCTTAAAATCATGATTACATTGGTGAAGGCTGATTTCAAGGTTTACTGTGAAAAAGGAGTAACATTTTGGTCTGTTCTCACCCAAAACTGGTTAGATCGCTTCAGAAGACATGGGGTCTGTTCCAAAACTTAGTGAGCTCTCTCCAGAGGCAGCATTTTAAAGGTGCACTCAGTAACATTTTGCTCATTTCAACTTGGACTTACAGTGACATCTAGTGGTGTAGATGATGATGATGCAATTCAAAATCAATAGTTTTCAGTTACATATTAGTGATAGGCATTCCGGCTCTTTTCAGTGAGCTGGCTCATTCAGCTCAGCTCACCAAAAAGAGACGGCTTTTTGGCTCCCAAACAGCTCCTTAAAAAATATATGTTTTGTATTTTTTCAAGTCACAACAGTTTGCGATAGTTTGACTATTATTGGTGTTAAAACAATTCTAATTAAATTATTAGGGTGCACAGTTTGCATATGACGGTGGAGGTTGTGTAGAACCGGCTTCATATGAGATTATGTTTTTGGCAAATTCTACACTGTGCTCTAACATTATCTATATTATTAAAATGCAAATTAAATTAAATTTCAGTTAGGGTGCTTCCACAGAAGACCGCTGCCTATGTAGGCAGGAGACAGCAAGGCAGCTCACTAGGTTTTGGAACAGACACATGGATTAAGAGTCATATGCATGACATTTATGCTACCTTTAGTATGTGCTTTTTGGAGCTTCAAAGGTTTGGTCACTTCACTTGAGTTGTTGGACCTACAGAGCTCAGGTATTCTTCTAAAGATCTTAATATGTGTTCTGCAGAAGAAAGGAAGTCATACACATATGGGATGGCTTGAGGGAGAGTAAATTCTCATTATATTATTCAGTATAAATATTTTGGGTGAACTACTCTTTTAAATGTTTTTGAGATCATAAGAAATTTGTTATACTGCAAGAATGAATGCATTAAACAGTTCATTACAAATGACATTTGCTGCTTGAGAAGATTTGATTACTTTATTCTCTGCTGTATGGTTTTCATTTTTATGTTCCACAGGATGTCCAAACTAAGATTCGAGATGCTTGCAAAAAATTGGGCGATGAGTTTATGACTTGCAAATATGCAGCACAGGCCAAGGTTTGAATCAAATCTGTTTTTCTTTTATGTCATTGAAGTTTTATGTCCATCATCATACAGTATGTTATAATGTCACATTATGAAATGTTTTATTGTATATAACTGGATTTGTTCACTCATAGTTTCCCCTAGTTTTTTTTTTTTATTTATTCAATATTTCACTGTACTGTAGTCATGTAATATTGTGGTTGCTTGTCTTTGTTGTGATTTCCCCAGGATTACCTCCCTGCTGATATCCAGGTTCAATTTTCCTCCAGCAGGGAGCTGATCAGAAATATCCATAGCAGTTTTCAGAAGTTACGGGACAGAGCTGAGAGAATGGCAGAGCGCTTGAAGGAGAACGGCACAGATCTGCAGATGTTTGGGAAGGAGCTCAGGTACTAGCCCATACTGAGTGCTGTGTCTAAAACCATTCATTACTGCTTGGTGATTGTAAATATTTAAGGATCATCCATTGAAAATCCATATCCCTTCACATTTATGACAGCCCTCATAGAATATCCTCTTCAGGGTAATTGCTATTGTGACTGTGAAGTCTAAAGATCACTGTCACCATTTGTTATGATGATGATTGGCTGACTGTATACTATCCCTTAGAAATAAAAAGGTCATACATGTAACATCAATTCTGTTAGAAAATCTGATAACATTTAGAAAAAAGGTTCCATTTGTTAACATTAGCTAATGCATAAACAGATAGATAATCACAAACAATGAATAACATATTTTTTACATCATCTATTAATCTTTGTTAACAGTAGTTAGTAAAAATACATTTGTTCATTGTTAGTTCATTGTGTTTAACTCATGTTACCTAATACAACCTTTGATTTTATAAATGTATCAGAATATGTTGAAATGAACAACATTGTTAATTGTTAGTTCATGTTAACTAATGTTAACAAATGGAACCTTATTGTAAAGTGTTACAGTTTTTCTATTGTAATGGATTGAAAGAGATTGATTGTCAGATGTTTATGATCAGCCATAGATTTCAACCTCAAAGTCTCTCCCCATTCCAGTTCTTTGGGTTCAGATGAGTCACCTGTGCCTGTCCTGACCTCCTGCAAAAGTCCCTGGAGTGATCTCAGACAGTCTGTCAAAGGCCTCTCTGTCGAGTTCTCACTTCTGTCTGAAAAAGCTGCACAGCAGGTACTGTGGCTCCCACACATACCACGTGAACTGCTTGTGTGCTGCTACAGAGATATTTTAATTGTTAATTTAACACAGGGCAGAAGAGAGGAAGATGATGTTGTGGAAAAACTGAACCTGTTCTTGGACTTCCTGCAGTCTTACCGGGTGCGTATACTGTGAAATTTAGCCACAGTTGTGAAAGGTTTTTTACTTTACCTTAGTGTCCATTTAGAAGAAGAAATAAAACAGTAAATGGGCAAAATGCATACAGCAATAGTTACAAGGAATAGTTCACCCAAAAATAAAAATTGGGCTGTTGAGCTCCAAAACGTAACGTGAAAGTAGCATATAAATGGTGCAAAAGTCTTCTGAAGCCATAAAATAGCTTTGTGTGTTGAGCTCAAAATGTAAGATTTTATTTGCTGATTTTATTTTCCCTTCTGTCACAGCTCTCAAATTTAATGTAATTTTAATTTAACATCAAAAATGGCACATTGTAACTGGTAATGAGACACAAGAATATACGATGTTTGATGTCAAACCTGGTGCGCCATGATAGAATGTACAACATAGTCTCACAATTATTACTACTGCAAAATCATATGATATCGTCTGACTTGGAGCATAATAAAGATATTCGACTTTGATTCCCAATCAACAAACAGAATTTCAAATTGATACAATACAGACATCAAATCTGGCAAGGCTCATATCCAACACTTTATTTTTAGATAGGAAAGCGCTGTGAAAAAAATGTGGTTACTCATTCCATATTAACTTAAGCAATGCAAAAAACAAATGATGTAATACTCGTCATGTTGCAAACACAATGTTCTTCATTCTTCTGTGGTACACAAAAGTACTTTTCATATTAAAATCATGGTTAGGTTTGGGGTTACAATTTATGGTTAGGGTTACGTTTGGTTTAAGGGTTAAACTTAGGAAAAATGTAAGTAAAATTGTTCATTAGATCTTTTAATTTTCTCTGTTGTTCGTTTGTATAAGCCAACTTGTACGATTTCTTATGATTTTGCCATCTCGTACTGTTTTAATGACTTGTCATGAGACTGCAAACAAGAATTTGACATTTGGAGGAGAATATTTTTAGCAAATCAGCAAATGATGACTTAAATTGCTCACAAAGAGTTTGGATCACTTTAATGTTACTTTTTGCAAGCAGTGTTGTGTAATTTTCTGTCAATTATTCCTTTAAATTGGATGTAATAGAAACAGGATTGGGAAATGTTGTCAAAGTCCCTTTCAGTGTAAATCTTTGGAATGCTCTTGAGCAGGCTGCGCAGCTATTTTCTATGTAAACAAGTGGCACACAAGTACAGCTCCCATCAAATTCAATGGGGAAATCTCCAAAATGGTTTGTCGAGATTGACAACACAGGTATCATAAATTCTGCTACTTTACCTCAGATTAAGCTAAATTAAAAAATAAAATGATTTCCCTGTCTTGTCTAGCTAATGCACATACACATTCTCAAGTTGATTGACAAGGAATGTCTACATCTAAAAGATAATTAGCTCTTTTACCTGAAGGCAGGGGGCTTCCTTTTCTACATACGTTGGCCATTCCAGTTAGTCCCATTCATTTTAATAGAGTGGTGCGTCTCTGCTAAATAGTCTCCCATGTTGCGAGCCAGATCCAAACTTGGATCCCCTGCATGAGCACTTCATCTCAGTGTGCATAATTTCTAACCACTAAGCCATAGCTCTGAAACTGCAAGTTTTTGTTTTACAAGTTTGTTTGTGGTGTCATACAGGACTTGTGTGAGCGACATGAGAAGGGGGTCTTGCACGAGCACCAGCGTGCATTACAGAAGTACAGCGTGATGAAGAGACAGATGCTGAGTGCCACAGCTCAGCCTAAAGAACAGCTTTCTGTCGAACATCTGGAGTCCCGCATTGTGCAGGTCAGCCCCCACACACTACAAAGAGTCTGTGAGGTAGCATTACCAAATGGGAAATGTGGAAACATGTCGCTTTGATTCATCCCACTCATTTAGTGGGGGAAATTGAGCATAAGGGCTTGAAACCAAAACCCTTGAGCAAGATTCACACCCTCAACATCCCTCTGGAAGTGCTAGCTATCTGATCTAAAGTTTCTACCTGCATAAGGGATTGGAAAGGTAGCCGGTGTCCTTTCTGTTCCTGTCCTAGCACCAGGGATGCCGCAATAAATCAACAAGTTATAAAAGCTACATTTTCTGTGCTGGCTAGGATTATTCATCATATCCAGCGTCGGCTGTGACAAGCAACATGACATTTTTTTTTTTTTGTTCCTTGATTTCTATCTCTGTGGCGTTGCACTATGTAGCCCAGTCCACAGTGAAATCTCATTGGTCCTAAATCCTGCTCCACATAACAGCACAGTGGCCCCAAAAGTATTTTGACACTTAAAACACACTGTTAAAAGTGGTAACCTGCACTTGATCTCATAAGGAGTTTTTTTATGTTCATGAAAGGGAATCAATCTTTTAAATATTAGCATTGTTAGAAAAATATAAAAAATACACTCTGTAATTTTTCTTTATTTAAACCAATTATCTTTGATAATAACACTGTTACAACAAAAATGCACAATAGTGTTATTAAAACAGCAACATTTCTGATTAATGCCAGCTGTGTTTAAAAGTGTAACCTTTTATTTAAGTTGCAGGTAACTGAGTCATAAGTGTCCCAATGCTCAGTGGATCAACACCTTTGCCAGTGCCCAAATTTGTGTTCATATTCACGACATATGGAGCTAGGGAGCTGATTGAGCACCCAATATTTAATGTTTCAGAAAGTGTCCAAATACTTTCTTAAATTTGAACAGTACATTTCATTGTTAACCCAACAAACTTCTTTTTGGCTTAAGTGTCTAAATACTTTTTGGGGCCACAGTATATTAAACATTCAATATGTTCTGATTACAAAAAATCTAAGAGTTGCCACAAACTTGCTGCAAATATGAAACTCATTAATTTTCACATGCAAATGAGCTTTGTTGTAAACTCTTCATAGTTGCCAAAGGTTTGCTGCAGGTTCTCCACTATATCCAGTATTCTGGTGAAGAGCAGCGAACATCTGTCAAACATTTGTGGTGGATGACAAACTCATTTGAATGTGAAAATTATGAGTGGCACATTTGTGGCAACTCTAGATTTTTTGTATGTGTGGCTTTGATTGTGATGCTTCACACTGCATTAGGATATGGTGTCAGTCTGTAATGACTAAGTTGTATAAACAATGCACTTAGATGCTATATTTAGTCGCCTGTTCTAATGGACAATAATGTAATTACATCACCACGGCTGAGAATATTGGATAAGCCATTAAGTTATTCCTAGCCACCCTTTTCATTATATTCACCCCAACTATAGAAAAAAATATGTGTTCATTGACAAAGTGAGTAATTGTTTTTAAGTCCAAACATTGACAAAACCAGCTGCTAGTTTCATCATTGGCAAAGACACAGTATTTTGTCTTTAAGGTAAAAGCTGGCCAGCTGGAATAAATGAGGGGAAAAGAACTTCTCTTGATATCTTGAAGCATTGCCAAAACAGTAAAGACACATTAACATTTGACCTTCACAATAAGCATGCTATGATCCACTCTTGAGGTTTTAACTGCTGGGTGGCTCATTGTGAGCAAGAGCAGTTTTACAAGCTCTCTCTCTACACGCAGCAGTCGTTGCTTACTACAAAGATGATGATTGAGAACAGGGAGGAATAATGTGACTACACTGTAACCACATTCTGATCTTTGTCTCACCACAGCAAGAGAATGCCATTCAAGCTATGGAGCTGCGCAACTACTTTTCCCTGTTCTGCCTTCACCAGGAGAGCCAGCTGATCTTCACATACCTGCCCATCACCTCTCACATCCTGGGGGTATTTGTTGACTCCCAAGTGCAGGGACATAAAGAAGTAGGCTTATTTTGTATCTAGTTTCTGTGTTAATACTGAGGTGGCGTTTAGGAGTTAGATCATTTTAAGTGTGACAAAACCGTTTTTACTGTGATCGTAAACAAATCTCCTAACCTTTGTTGATGTCTCTTTTCTCTAGATGGGTGAGGTGTGGCAAGACCTTCATTCCAAGCTTAAAATAATTTTTAGGGATCGTAACGGACTTCAGTCTCCTCCTCTAAGCCCAAAATAGCCCAACCCTTCAGTGCCATCAGAATTAAATGAAAATGAACTCTAGCCTGCTTTGAAAAGCAGGACCTCTTAAGGAACTACAGACAAATCTTTAAAGCACTACATTTATGAAGTATGAGAAAGCTACTTCTCGCTGTATATTTATGTGGCAGATCTGAAGATCATTTAAAGCAAACTGACAAATTTATTATTAGCATGTACCTTGGAGTAGCCAATGGTAAATACCATGGCACATAAATATGGTACAAATTTAGAACCATTGTATACACCGTTCATCCACAACATTAAAATCACCTGCCCAATATTGTGTAGGTCCCCATCGTGCCGCTAAAACGGCGCCAACCGGCATCTCAGAATTGCATTTTGAGATACTATTCTTCTCACCACAATTGTACAGAGCGGTTATCTGAGTTACTGTAGACTTTGTCATTCAAACCAGTCTGGCCATTCTCTGTTGACCTCTCACATCAACAAACCACTTTTGTCCACAGAACTGCCACTCACTTTTGTTTTTAGCACCATTCAGAGTAAATTCTAGAGACTGTTGTGTGAAATTAAAAACAGCCCGTCTGGCACCATCAATCACGCCACGGCCCAAATCACTGAGATCACATTTTTTCCCCATTCTGATGCTTGATGTGAACATTAACTGAAGCTCCTGACCCGTATCTGCCTGATTTTATGCACTGCACTGCTGCCACACGATTGGCTGATTAGATAATCGCATGGATGATTGTTGGTGCCAGATGGGCTGGTTTGAATATTTCTGTAACTGCTGATATCCTGGGATTTTCATGCAGAATTTCTATAGAATTTACTCTGAATGGTGCAAAAACAAAAAACATCCAGTGAGCGGCAGTTCTGTGGACAGAAATGCCTTGAGAGAAAGGCCAGACTGGTTCTACCTGACAAAGTCTTCGGTAACTCAGATAACATCTCTGTACAATTGTGGAGAGAAGAAAATCATCTCAGAAAGCTAATCTGAGATGCAGGTTGGCACTGTTTTGGCGGCATAGGGTGGACCTTAACAATATTAAGCAGGTGATTTTAATGTTGTGGCTGATTGGTGTATATCAAAATATCTTTGTTTTACCATCTGATTCCATCAGTGTTCCATGGTTACCCCCACATGCAAGCATTATGGACAAACACTGAGTTTTTTGACAATGTTTTACTGTATATGTTCATGTACTGTATTAACTTTTTGTTAAATGCAAACTAATCTGAAAGAGAAGGAACTGACACCATAACACATAAAATATTACCTATATAGACAGGTGCAATATAGCGAAATGTCCTCAGAAGATATAAATAGGAAATATGAAGAGATAAGATGCCAGATGCCATTTATGCCAGTTTAAAATGATCTTTTGTAATTTTTTCTTCTTTTTAATCATGCAAAACATGCACATGCACAAAACATTTAAAAAATATATATATATATTTTTTTTTACACATTTCATTGTATCACAATTTTTAAGTAATATATATATATATATATATAAAAATATATTAGTACTACAGTGAAAAGTGAAAACACTTTCAAACTAGATTTCTAACAGTTCTGTAAAATGTGAAAAGTGTTATTGCTAACGGGTAATTTTTAATTAAACATAATAGCAGGGCTGATTACTAATTGTTTGTCTATGATTTTGTTATGTTCACTCTAATCAAAGCAGTTAAGATACTTTACTATTCCCATGATGGAATATGCCTGGAATGGTGGTAATGTTTGATTACTTGCCATTACATCATTCACGTTCAACTCTGCCACCTGCTGGCAATATATGCTAATGCAAGTTTGATGGATTTTAGATTTCCACCATTTTTGGTTGCCTGTGTACTATCAGTTGTATTTATATTTTTACAATACTTTTTGTTAATATTATAGATTCAGTTTTTTCCAGTTATGAATATACTGATGCACAAAATATTTGTTAATCACGTAATTTGAAAAGTATAAATACAAAGTCTATTTAATTAAACTATTGTATTTTTATGTTAATTTTCCTAAATTATGCTGATATTCTACAAACTTTTAGTTTTATAGTGGAAGCTTCAGAAACAGTTGGGAAAAAAAAACAAAGAGGTGGGGATCGTTTAAAAATATTATTACAAAGAGAAACAGGATGTATTCCAATTGCGGTTATAATTTGTATTGTGTATATGTGCATATATGTGTGTGTGTGTGAGTTTTCTCTCTCTGTGCTAAAAGTACCTATATATATATATATATATATATATATATATATATATATATATACTCCATCTAGTAGATTTCTGACACTAAATTATGTTTTAGTGATTTTTCTGAGCAGGTGAGTCCAATTTAGCAATAACAACGTTTTTTTTTAACTATTGTTATAGCCATTGACAATAAAGGCTTTTACTATATTTTTGATCTGGAAGTCTGCCTTGTTTTTCCTTTTTGGATTATTATTTCCTCATTCAAGAGCACTTTCGTTTAGTTTTTTTAAATGTATTATTCAAAATCTCTTAACCCAAGACCAAAAGTTCTAACACAAACTCCTTGATGGAATGTTTAAATGGGCCAATGGAATATTCGTTAATTGAAAATCCAACAGTCAAAAATTCAAATGTAAACAAACCCACACTAGGCCTTTATTCTGCTTTAAGTTGCACTCTCTCTCGTCTTTAATGTCTGAATAACCATCAAACTTTTAAAAATAGTTTACATTTTTAACCTTTCATACTATGTCAAGGCATCATTAAAGTTTGTCTTTGCAAACTTTACATATCTAGTTTTATTTAAAAAAAACTTTTAAGTTGGATACTGTTTTAAAAAGGTATATTCTTAGTGTGCAATACTGTTGCTAAAACTGTTGTAGGAATGAGGAATGAAAAATGAAGCAGGCAACTAAAATCCAATAACAACATACATATTTTGTGTACTACATTGTATTTATATTGTTGATCACATATGACAATATATGCAAATATGTAGGCATAATTCCCTCAAACAAAGAGATGATATCATGTGTGATCAGTAGGATTTCACCATTCTGTTAACAAAATTACGAATGGCACATCTAAATAATGGAGAACATATAAAGGAACATTATTCTCATAAAATAGGTAATTACACAAAAAATGCAGACTTATGCCTGTAAGGTAAAGCAATGGATATCTCACAGTATCTCACATACCATTGCATATCCATGCAGCTCATATCCCCAGCAGTGTGACAACCAGCCCATGTCAGATCATTTCCACTTTGATGTACATCACTTATTTTGAAAATCCTCCATCTCCTCCAGTTTATGCTCCACTATCACATCATGACCCTGGAATTTAAAATATCCTAAGAATTTCTTTTTCTGAAGCATTAGGGGGAACCACAGAACATCATCTGCCCACATCTGGCTGAAAGGTATTTTATCTGTGTCAAACCACTGTGGTCTCATCTCTGAAAGAGAAAAATAGATTCAGCGGCACATTAGTAGACCTTTTGTTATGGTATGCATCTCACAAACTGGATCATAAAGTAAAGCGAAGCTACCTTACCATCTGATTCTGTTGGTTCTCCTTTATATGTGTCAGCTCTGAAAATGTGAACATCCAGCAGCTCTGTTTCACCAATAAACTCAAATTTGATATTTCCAATCTTGTAGAGGCTGTCAACGGTGAGCCCACTTTCCTCCAAAAGTTCCCTGACAAATAAAATTGAATTTTGTTTCAGATGGAAACCAATAAAAGCAGGAAAGATTGAACATGGCCAATGCCGACAACATCAAGAAGTTCAATAGACAGGTAAATAACATTAACTTTCCCAGCATTACAGGTTAAAATTGTTTAAACTTGATCTTCCGGATGACATTTAGTTTCATTGGTGCAAATAAATACTGGGGAACAACAATATACAAAGAACAATATGATACAGCCATTAAAAATTCTAAAACTGTATCCATTCATCTCTGCTATTGACGGGACAAAGAACGCTTATCTTCAAGCTTTTACAACTGAAAGCAATTGATCTAAAGCAGATGTTTTTAACAGTGTTTTTCTTTCTCATTTTTGGGATTCTTGCAAAATAACACATTTGTGATAACATTTTTGATAAAACTAACCGTCTCGCAGCTTGCTCTATGGTCTCTCCTGTCTGGACTTTACCTCCGAAACCATTCCATTTACCAGCTCCAAACCCTCTTTTCTTCATGCCCAGTAACACCCGGCCAGGCTGCACGATGAGCACCAGGGTCAGCAGCTTAGATGTAAACATCCTCCTGTACAGTACATGATGGAGTAATACAATCTTTTGAAATACAGTTGAGAGAATCAAATCTAACCTGGTCTCGAAGCATTCCTGCATAACTGATTACATTTACATGAAACATTAACATGTTTCACTGTTTCTTTATTGTCTTTAAAAAATGAATGGTCACAATATGATGTTTAATAATAAATTCAAACAGTAGAATGTGGCTCTCTAAGTGCACACCAAAATAAAAGTTTTTCCACAAAACATTATAGGAATGTTAGTTTTGGTTCCCAGAATAGAGTTTTAAGGTTGTTTTTTTTTTTTGTTAGGTTGTGCATAATGGTTCTCTCAACATTCCCTTAAAGGAATAGTTTACCCAAAAACGGTAAATTCTCTCATGATTCCCTCATGCCATTCAACTTTCTGTATGCAGAACACAAACAAAGATTTTTAAACTAATATTTCAGCTCTGTAGGTGAATGGTGATCAGACATTTGAATCTCTAGAAATCATATAAATGCAGCATAAAAGTAATCCAGACAACTCAAGTGGTTAAGTAGATGCCTTCAGAAGCAATATGATGGCGTGGATGTGAATCAAAAATATTTTACTCTTTTTTTTACTATAAATATCCACCTGTAACCAGCCCCGAATAGAAGGTGGTGAAATAATGCAAATTGCTAAAAAAAACCAAAAGAACGTGGAAGTGGATGTGAAGATTTATAGTAAAAATGTAACCACTGGAGTCATATGGATTACTTTTATGCTGTTTGTATGCGATATTTGGAGATTCAATTATCTGGTCACCATTCACTTGTATTGTATGAACCTACAGAGCTAAAATATTCTTCTAAAATCTTCTGCAGAAGAAAGAAAATCACGCACATCTGGGATGGCATGAGGGTGAGTAAAAGATGAGATTTTTCATTTTTTGGTGAACTATCCCTTTAAACTCTAAATTCCAGTCACTTTGTTTTGTAACAAAACTGCGAAATTTCTTCAATAATCAATCATTTATTTTGATCTAGTTACATTTTACAACAAGCCTTACATTTAAACTTAATATGGATGTAGATGTAAGATTTGTGTATTTTTATCATTACCCCAAAACGAAAATCTGTTACGTTTCTTAAAACAGCACTTAACCTCAGCCTAATATGTAATATGAACACAGTTATGTACTTACTTTGTTTAAAGGAACTGGTACAGTCAAAAATGTAAACAGGCCTAATCGAATTATTTGCACGTATAAATACGAATAAAAAAACCCCGCTGATTTATATTTGACAATAATTTATAGTGCAATGAATCAGACAGTTTTGTTCCCGCGTTTTGCTCCAGTCATACGATCACATGGAGGTTATCCCATGACAACAGCGTAGTTACTCGTCATAGTGATAGACATAAATATGCAAATCATTACCAACTGCAGTCAACAGATGACTTAAAGATCTGCAAAAATAAATAATCCCCGCCCAGTTGACGTCTGTCAGCGCGTGCGCAACAGTAAATGTTCTAAAATCGAAAGGACGTACACAACCATAAAAAAAAAACTATTCTTAATAATAAAATTACCATAAGTAGCTATTAAAACGAAGTTATTCATAAATAATAATAAAATAATTTGCAACAACTACATTTGCTTTCCTGAGGACTACGCAAAATACGTGCAACTTTGACATAAGGAGTTAGTTCATGTGTTTTCTTGTTGTCCTGCACTTGCATGAGCTCGTTTACCTGATTAAATCCAACGTTTGATTACCCACTTAAGGTTATTCATTGTAAATTATGCGGAAATGTGTACCAAAGTCGTATGTTCACGTCTCAGCAGTCACACTAAAGAAGACACATCTGAATTGAAGGGAAAAGTCCTGCTGATCAACGCTGGCTAATATAGCAGCTCAATGACCCTTTCGTGCAAGCTGCTCATGTGCAGAATTGCCGCTGTAGAAGTACGTTTAAACTGATCGAGATAGATGATAAACACAGAATCCTCAAGCCTGGCTTCAGAGTTATAGATTGTGGTGCTGCTCCTGGTGCATGGAGAGTCAATTCAACTGGAGAAAGTAATTAGGTTTCTGAATTATGAATCTAATAACATATGAATTTACCTAAAGATTATATAATAATAGGTCTATTGTATAATATCTAATCTTATAATGCAAATTATCAGTCAAAGGTTTGTACACACCGACTCATTAACTATTAGCCTCATATACTGAAAACTATCTTTTAATAATTATTGCAATTGTGTCATGTTTAATTGTCATTAAAGCAATAATTAAACATCATACCATGTATTCCAGGTGTGGATCTTCCTGAAGAAAGTGTAATAGGAGTAGACCTATTATGCATAGATTTGGATGGAGCCCACTTAATATCCAGTCATGACATCACTGATCTTTCAACTCACATGGAGCTGGAGAGCCACCTTCCTGAATCCCAAACAGATGTCATCCTGGCCCCCAGTGCCAGCAGGCTCAGAGAACTGGATCATGAAAAGCTGGTAACCATGTGTCTTCCAGTGCTGGACTTAGCTGAGAAAGTTTTGTGCCCCGGAGGCAATTTGGTTTGCAAATTATGGGATGGAGTTTTGGCGCATAAGCTCCACCAGAAACTTTCTACTTTGTTTCAAGATGTAAGAACTGTAAAACCAAAAGCAAGTAGGAAGGAGTCTGCTGAGATGTTTTTCCTGACAAGGATGTTAAAAATGATATAAAGTCTTATCAATGCAATTGGAAACAAATAGATAGAAAAAAAATAAATTATTAAAATGGTTTCATTTCCAATACACAGTTGAGAAAAAAAAAACGAATAAACCCTTATCTGTAACCAGATTCACTGCATTAGAAAATGCAATGCTTTTATATCTTTGAGATGAATGCAATAGCAGAATAAGTAGAATCAGGTTTTGAGCATGACCCAAAGATAAGTTTCATTCTCTCAGACTCAAACTTGATGTTTAGAGGCTCTGAAATCAGAAATGCATATGATGGATATTCTCACTTTATCATTTTATCCAAATATTATTTAAAAAGGTGGTTAATGTGCATCCAAATGGCTTTTTAGTGAGTGAGTCTATATTTATAGTGTGCTTTTGCTTTGGGTTCCTCCTAGTATTAAATGTCTTCCAAAAGAACGGGGAGAACAGTCAAAAACAGGGAAATATTTACACATTTATTTGGTTTAGTTTCATTTTAACAAAAATCTTCAGTGCTGCTGCCTTATGAACTCTGTGTCAAAAGAAATTCAGCTTGCCAGAGGGTGGAGCTCTTGAGTTGTCTGTTTGAAAACAGAATAGGAAGGAATTAGAATAGATAAATCCCCTAGCACATCATGTGAACATACCACAACTGTATTAGTAGACGGTGCGGGCCTATTTTGGACAATTCTACCCCTCCACAACTATTTAGACCTGAGTGTTTAAGAGTTAAAAGTCCTGTATTGTCATTTTCATTTTAGCAAACTCTTGAAATGTTGCTTATTTGACAACACATTCATTTTGTGTTTCCCTAACCGGAAAGCTAAATTGTTTGTGTGATGCAATACTGAAAATCAGTTTTTCCAGTCATGTAGAAAGATGCAATCATTCCCTCGTTATAAGCAGAGGAGCAGGCAGAGAGGACAGATAAGTGTCTTATAGATAGTATGACTCATAAGAATCCTTTATCCCTAAAGCAGTGCAGTCTCACATATATTAGACAGACACATTATTATTATCTCAGACATTTGGTTTCAACAGTCAATGACAACCAGCTTGTGTGACATGAAGAAATTTCATTTTGTTTAAACTTAATAAGCTTATGTGGAATATAAAGTTTCTTTGAGATTAGAGATCATGTATTGATAAAATGCTTGTTAATGATTCATAGTTTAGATCAGACTATTTTAATATTTAAAAAATTGCCTCATGATTTTTATCAATATAGACATTCATTCATGCACTTGACAGACACCTGTATATTTCCAGTGCATTCGAGGTTTATTTGATAAACTTGTGAGTCCTCTGCCAATCAAACTCGTGAGTTGTGACCTCGCCGTTGGTAACACCATGCTTTTCTTTCTTTCTATAAACATTTTGAAGTAGCTCAAACCATATGTTTGAGGCTTAGTTGGAAAGCACTACAAAAAGAATGTCAGCTTTAACTGTGGATTGCTCTAATCTCGAGCTCAGGGAATCTTCAACCAGGACTCAAACACACCTATATTAATTCTGCCAGCAGCACTGGCGCTTTCATATTCGACTGAGCTACACCATGTTACCATACAATATGGAAATTCTTGCAACCTCACTCTTTAATCTGAGTACCTAGTGTGTCTGCAATGTTTAATTTGTGCTGGCTTCAGTCAGTCTTAAATGCTCAGGTGTATGGGGGAATCTTGAGAATTCATTATAGCATATTAAGGAATTTATTTGTGAGAGGAGTTTGATATGCTTGCTAACAGCTGTGATAGTAGAATCTAGTGTCTTCACCAGCATTTAATGATATTGAAATGTGAGTGATCATGTTAAATTTCTAATAACTTTTTGGGTCCCAAAGTTAACTCTTATGTTCTTTACTTTAATTGCTCTTACTTTAAGGTTAATGGCTTTTAACACAAATTAAAGGTAAAGAGCCTCCTGAAACAGAACTAGCCAAATCTTCCCCAAGCTCAAGTTCAAGCACTTGAGTTCAAGACAATAATGTGCTGTTTAAAATTGTGACCGAGTTCAGTTCAGAGTTGATTCAGGATATCAACGGAAAACTTATTTTTAAACTTGTGAACGTGTTAGATTTGTGGCATTCAGAAGTGAATGAAGAATGCCTTTACTGTCTTTGAGATGACAAACAGGATGTAGAAATGAAATTCATTTTTGTAATTAAGGAAGTAGAGTTAAATGAAACTGAAAGAAATTAATGTTTTAAGTATAGTTTTGAATAATAAGTTTAATTTTAATGACATATAATAAAATAAATGATTAAAATGTTTGTTTCCAATACTTCCAAAACCTGTCTGTAACCAGATTCACTGCATTAGAAAATTGAATGCTTTTAAATCTTGGTTATAAATACAATAGCAGAATAATCAGATTCAGGGTTTTAGCGTGACACAAAGATAAAAATTCAAATTTACATTTTGTCAGAAATGCATATGCTGGATATCTCACTTTGTCATTTTATCCAAATGTGATTTATAAAAAGGTGGTTAATGTGCATCTACATTGCTTTTTAGTGAATTATTCTATATTTAGTGTACTTTGGGTTCCTCCTTGTAATAACAAATTCTTACAAAAGCAACTGGAAGAAAATATGTGTTTTAAGTATAATTCTATTTATATCTAGTACGTTTAATTTTTTTGTATGAATTACCCATAAACTTCATACACATAATATTTCCCATGAAACATTGGGTGATATTGATAATCAGTGTTTGAAATGCCACATACAGAGATTTGTATGTCATTATTGTATTTAATCAATTACTTTCCTTTTATGGACCATGGCAAAATAATAATAATAATAATAATAATAATAATAATTTTCCCGTCATGGTCCATAAAAGGAAAGTAACTGATTAAATACAATAATGACATACAAATTTCTCTATGTGGCATTTCAAACATTGATTATATATATATGTCCCAACCTTAGTATTTGAACACTATTGAATACATGAAGTCTGAAATGAAGAGGGTAATTAACATTAATACACACTTTAGAATCCACCTATCACTGGATTTAAAATGGTCTGCCAGAACAAGGATAATTAGGCAAAATGAATAATGTAATTATTTGTGATGTGTTGCAACACCTGTGTTAGACTAATGAAATTCCTCTGTGTGACTGCACAGAGACTGCAGTTCATTAAGTTCTTCTTGCATCATTCAAATTCATCTGCGATTTAATAAATTCCAACTCATGAACTAGATATGGAAAGTTTGTCAAAAAACAAAACAAAACAAATGGTGACGTTTGACTTGACAAAGCCTTGTCTGAGAGTTCAAACTAAATATAAAAGTTTGAAGTTTGGTTATACTGACATTACAGTGAGACAAACCGCCAGCTAGCTAGACTGACAGACATACAGATAGATAGAGAGAAAGAGAGAAAGCAACTTCAAACAGATTAAAGGCCTTTGTGGGTTTGGTGCACACTTTACGATTTTTTAATTGATAATAGTCCTTTACAATTGTTGCTTGTCAGCCTGTACGATATGAACGCATTGATATTGCCATGGCACACTGTGCGACATACTGTCAGACTGCACGATACGTACATTGTAGCCGACTGTGGTCCCAATCGTCCCAATCAGTGAACTGACTCACGGGAGTGTTGTGGAATAGAAGCTAAGCGGTGAAATTTGCCCACCACGGAGGAGCAATTTTTTTCTCTCTCTGAAAGTCATCAGCATTTCCGCTGCTGCAATACCACTCCATCACGAGCATAAGCTAACATTTAAAAGAAGATGGATTTTGTCAAATATGCCTATAATAAGCCTGATCACAAATACAGAAAATTACAGATGTTGAGAATCAGATATCATCTGACTATTGTATTAGATGTCACAATATACAGCTACAATGCTAAAGTTCACTTGTTGGCCATCTTTGGAACACTCTTGGGCAGACTAGGCTGTTTTCAATGTTAACAAGCAGCATACAAGTACAGCTCTAATCTACTTGAATGGGAAACACAGAAATCTACAATCCATTACTGGAAATACCAATGATTTGTCTCTGCTAAACTGTCTTTGATATAGCTTGAAAGCTCTAGGAGGTTCTAGTGTTTACAATGTTGGTTTTGGTTCAGGCCAAAAGCCCTAAACCAACTTTATAGAATAACAGTATGTGGGCTTTAATACTGAGTTTTTCTCAACCCTGCACATTGTTATGCAGCTATATAACATATATGTTAAATAAACAACAACAAGCAGTCTAAAATACATTAATCACTTTGTTTCACTAATCAATAATGTCACTAGAGGACGAACTTGTCATAAGAAAATCAGTTTGTCATAATCTGTTGTCTTGCATCAAATACATTTATCTCATATGACATCCTTTGCTAAGTTGCAGGGATTTAATACATATTTGTTCATTTAACACAATTATGAAACTGATGTTAATTTATAGGGCAACCTGGAAGGCTAATTCACTCTCTTAGAATTTCTTATGGGTTTTTATAATGGCCATTTTAGATTTATGAGAAATTTCAAACGTGAATTTTTCTTCCTTTCTCCAGGTATTATTGACCTCCTTGGAAAAGACATGGATTTTTACTCTTTGATCAACAGGTGGTTT
The DNA here is from genome assembly GCA_032164185.1 of Moxostoma hubbsi. Taxonomy (NCBI): domain Eukaryota; kingdom Metazoa; phylum Chordata; class Actinopteri; order Cypriniformes; family Catostomidae; genus Moxostoma; species Moxostoma hubbsi. The sequence continues at coordinate 12,828,281 of JAVLUX010000024.1, read as the reverse complement.
GGCTGATATTTTTCCAACCAAAAACCTTATTTTACTCCTAAATCTTAAACTGCACTTATAAAAACCCATAGGAAATTCCAGAGGGAGCCCATGGCTCGAAAAGGCTAACTGTCTAATGGGGTTTAAGACTGCAACCTGCTCTATAGCCTGTACAATCAGAGGAACAAAGCAATTTATTCACCCTAATGTGTAGTTGGTCCTTAATGGTACTTCTGAGCGCAATTCCTCATGCGTCTAATTATATTCAATTAACACACTGCCCCGGGTAACCCTAAATATGTTTTGCATGAATAAATGCCATTCGAATTAACACTGTTAATATCCTGGTTGCAATCTGATTAAAAACTAAAAAATAAGGTTTGGGAAGTCTGATTAGGACATGAAATGTAATTTGTAAACCTTTTTATGTAAGAATTTGCATGCATTTATTAATTTAGAGAAAGAGGCAGTTGTCTTACCATTGGATAATTGCTCTATAGTGACCCAAAGAAAGGTCAGCTGAAGATACAGCAGTCTTTCATTTTGGGATGATTGTAATGACTGCAAGTATAATTACTTGAGTTAAATACTTTTCTCCCTCTAATTCCCTTCTTTGATGTTTGAATCACATTTGATACTTCTCCCACGACAATGAACGCTAATAAATATTTGTATTTAATCAAGCAATTACCTTGCAGATGTCTTGCTGTTTTGTACAGGTGAGAATTACACTTTTCGAAATTAAATGAATCTGTTCCAAGAATATTCCAGTGGGATGGTTCGCTGTCAGGTTAATTTATTTTTGTTAGGACAGCTGGTGGCTTGTTTGTAAATATGAGTCAATTAAGGGAAAGAAATGATATGCAAAGTTCATGTATACTTCCTAAAATGTAATTACGAGAAAAATTAGATCAACTTTTTAATCTTATGGCTTCTGGCGAAGAATGGAAACAAGCCCAGGGGAAATTAAGTTTACTTGTTCAAAACTTTATATGTTCTCTGATACACAAAGATATGCTTAAAATCATTTGATGGAGCACAGGATTAGAAATGTTATGGAGTTTAAAGCTGCAGAGACTGACAATAAAGCTCTTAGATATTAACAGATACTTGTACCTGCCAGTGCTGAATGAACTCAATACTTGTTCCGGGGGGTCTGGAGGAAAGAGATTAGAATGTTTTCCTCTCATGGGTCCTTCATACAGGGTTTTTGAATGGGAAAGGGAACCAAATCAAACTTATTTTGACAGGATTTGAATGACGTTTCAGCTGGCTGAGGTAGCTTTAGGACACATAATTGGTAATTCTTTCTGTAAATGTTATTAAAGGTTCTTTACAGATTTTTACAGAAATTTGTGATATTAAATCAGAGGAATCCACCTAACAACCAAACACTTGAGTATTGATAATGGAGCATTTAATAAAGTGCACAACTCAAAAAACATTGTCTCTTTAACTTAGTGACCATGAGCAAAGATGGCAGAATATATCTTTGAGATAAATTGCAATGCTAATGGATAGCGCTCACCAGATAATACAGACAAAAAGAAACTCTTGTTTATCTTGTTCACTATAGATAATATCCCAACAGTCATTCATGTATAAAACCACATAAGTTCATCAGACTTCCACTTTCAAATTTACTGACTCTGATTTAATGAGGTGGCCACTATGCACAACAATTTTGGTTTTATGTTCAATGATAGTGGTATGCAGGCCAAGACCATGCTTCTTCACACGCTTCTGTTAAGAAATATGTTTTTGCTGCAGCTGTGCCACAGTCAGGCTCACTAATTGCTTTGAGACACCTCTCTAACTCTCTCTCTGTAGATGAGTTTTCATGTTTAAACTGATGTTTTGGGTGAACATAAATGAAGGACTTGCCTTTTCTATGCAGATAAAGACTTGCAGTCTTTGATCATCAGGTGTTTTAGCTGATCTTTGCCTCATTATAAGGCCAATGAACAGTCAGTAATGAGTGAATTAGCAAACTCACAGCTACAAGGCCTTCTCCTGCTATAAAGAATGACAAATGAAGCATGAGCTTGAATATTCATTCCTTCACAGACATTTGGTTGCTAGGCTGCTATGAAGGTCTCTGCCCTTGAGGAGCCTCGAAATTGCAAAGAGGTTTTCTGCTGAAGCTCCTGGTTTCCCCAAGATTGCAAATGTGTTGTCGGCATTAATGCTTATTCCTGCAACTGCACAGGTTGAATATAATCAAGTGTGTGTCCAGATCTAATCTCTTTCAGAATGTAAAAACATATGCAATAACATGCACTCCGTGACCTCTATCACAACTCCATACATATGAACATGGGCACCTTGAATTAATGTCATGTGTAACAACAATACATCTTACCTCTTCCACATGATACAAAGCTACACAATTTCAATGGAGACTGAAGAAAACCGTCTGTCACATACCAGAGGAGAAGCATCATGCAGTGTTGCGACGCGGGTAGGACAAGGCACAGGTATCGCACTCAGGATTCATCGATGAGGTGCAGAATTACTGGCAAACACCACCATGCTCTGAAAATCGGCCCTATTATGCCTTTAACGTTACATACTTTTAGACTTAGTAGTTTTAGGATTAGGAGAAGATTAATGTAATTGCTGCTCAGTTGTTTAATTTGGATAATGTTCGATCACGCCTTGCGTTTGTGCAGTGCGTTGTGCAAAGGTGTGCATACGTGCAGTTGTACTTGAAATTTGGAAAGCAGAGAAATCCGACCCCCTCTTGCCGATTTCCCACTGCCAAGTTCAGTCTGTCCCGATTAACATCTTGTGATGGTCTTGGAACAACATTTCAGTCAAACAAACATTATCTTAACCCTATCCCGTTGTTCAAGCCCTTAACCCTGCCCCTATACCTCAAAACGTATTGGTTAATAGGAATGTTTTCTGATTACTGACAAAGATTTTGATCCATGGTCTGGCTTAGCCAGGCACGACATGTTCCTAGATAAACATCCCTGGTCCTAGAGGAACTATGCCATCGGAAGGAATTTAACAATTCTGGCTCTGGTTCCACTTGTTACTTAATTCCTTCAGCAATTTATTTATTTATCTTTTGACAATGAATGTAAAACAGTTTCCACTCACTACTCTCAGCAACTTGTTTTGTTAAATGATTAGATCATTTCACATTTCAGACAACAGGGCAGTAATAACAAAACAAAGTAACAAAAGTAATGGGAAATAGTATTATACAATTTCGCTGAATCTTCACACCGTCTTCTAAATGTTAAACTGCAGGATCATGTCCCTTGTTAAGCCAGATGTCAACATTAAAATATTATTTTTTTTTATCTGAGCTCATGTGAAACTCATATTTTCAGTTGTTGATTGTGGATCAACATAATAATTGTTTCCCATTTCATCATGTATCAATACATCATTGTTGTCATAATTATAATTATAACACATGTTATCATTTCAACAGGCTGATATGTCTACTCTTTGAAATTATGGGTAAAAAAAATTTAAAAAATCACCCTTATTCCTAATTCCTTAGCAAAGTTCAGAAATGGTTCACTTTTAAGGTGTTTGACACTTTAAAAATTAAGATCCTCCACAGTGAACCAATTACTCTGATCCTTTAATTAACCTGTACAGGGACAGGTGTGGGTGGGTGAATGGGATCAGCAGTCAGAGCCTCTAGGTGGGGAACAGATAAATGAGAAGTTAGAAAAGAGGCCAGAATAGCAGGAGACAGACAGCTGGTATAAAAGCTAATTCTGGGCTACCTTTATTTAATTTATAACCTGCCAAGCAGGATGAAATAATTAAGACTCTAGGTAAAGGTGGCAGTGAAATTTGTCTTTCCAAACAGTCAAAGAGTACATAATTTACTGTAGATAGCAAAATGCAGCAAATATTACATGACATGAGAAGTGCTTATATTGAAGTTTCTGTTGTTTTTGAAAAACAAAAAGATTGTTTTTGATAGTAAAGTATTTCATATTTGCAGCAATAGCAACAGAGTTGCAAAAATGAGTGTTTTCAAACAAGTTTCTGAACACTCCCCATCTATCATTGGTCGACAAACAGATAGTCCTGCCCCAAACTCATGCCATTGGTAGAGCCAGTGTTGCTGTGCCGGGGTGGTCGGGATGCTCAAACAGACAATTATCTGTGTGCAATCACTCTTATTAAAAAACATGACAAAACATTAAGTGAAAACACTATAGCAATTTTTTGCCTGCACCATATTTGGTACATAGTTAAATTCAGCACAAGAGTGACAATTTAAATAATTTATTTACCTAAGGCAAAATTGTAAAATTGTATTAAAATGTTGTCATCATTTACTCATTGCATTATCAATTAATTTGTATTTTGTTTCCTGTGGGACACAGGGAGTTTTTAGAATGTCCAAGCAACGTTTAGGGTTGGGGTATCTAAAATGTATAATAGCTAGTATGCCATTTTAATAGCTAGTAAGCAATTTTAATGAAATAATAGCTGGTCAGCCATTTTTAATAGCTAGTATGTCATTCTTAATGAAAGATTAGCCTGCATTCAATTTCAATACTAACTAGTACACCAGTTGTTTAATTGGCCAGTTGACTCAACTGAATTGAGTTCCGGGAGGAGGATCCGGAGGTGTAGTGGGCGAGCAGCAGGAAGAGCAGGGATTTGTGTCTCGGGATGAGGAGCCGGAGGAGGAGTGAGCGGAGCCTCTGTAATAGGGGTCTCTTGGAGAGCGGATGGAACTGCTGGAGGAGGAGCAGGCGGAGCCAATGGAGGTGGAGTCTCTGGTAGAGCGGATGTAACCGCTGGAGAAGTCGTCTCTGGGAGAGCGGACAGAACCACTGGAGGCGAGTCTCTGGGAGAACAGATGGAACCGCTGGAGGAGTCGTCACTGGGAGAGCGGATGGAACCGCTGGAGGAGGAGCGGGTGGAGCCGCTGGAGGCGGAGTCTCTGGGAGAGCGGACGGAACCACTGGAGGAGTCTCTGGGAGAGCGGATGGAGCCGCTAGAGGAGGAGCGGGCAGAGCCCCTGGAAATGGAGTCACTGGGAGAGTGGACAGATCCACTGGAGTCATTGTCTCTGAAAGAGCAGATGGAACCACTGGAGGAACGGGTGGAGCCGCTGGAGGCAGAGTCTCTGGGAGAGTGGATGGAACCGCTAGAGGAGTCATCTCTGGGAGAGTGAATTGAGCCACTGGAGTCAGAGTCTCTGGGAGAGCAGATGGAACCGCTGGAGGAGTCGTCTTTGGGAGAGCGGATGGAACCACTGGAGGAGGAGCGGGTGGAGCCGCTGGAGGCGGAGTCTCTGGGAGAGCAGACGGAACCACTGGAGGAGTCTCTGGGAGAGCGGATGGAGCGGTCAGAGCCCCTGGAAATGGAGTCACTGGGAGAATGGACAGATCCACTGGAGTCATTGTCTCTGAAAGAGCAGATGGAACCACTGGAGGAACGGGTGGAGCCGCTGGAGGCGGAGTCTCTGGGAGAGTGGATGGAACCGCTAGAGGAGTCATCTCTGGGAGAGTGGATTGGAGTCAGAGTCTCTGGGAGAGCAGACGGAAGCACTGGAGGAGGAGTCTCTTGGAGAGCAGACGGAACCACCTCAGTCGTCGTCTCTGGGGTCAGGAGTGCTGGCAGCAACTGGGGAACGACCTCCATGGTCGTGAGCACTGGCAGTGACAGGGGAACGACCTCCATGGTCATGAGTACGGGCAGTGTCTGGGGAGCAGGAGCCCTTCTTTTCCGCTTGGACGGCCGTGAGCACAGCTGAAGGACACTCAGAAGGCGGAGCCATGGGAGGCTCGATGATGGAAGTCTCCAGGACCAGTTAGGGAGAAAGTGGTCTCCGTAGAAGGGAGCTCGGAGACCACTGGAGCCATTGTGCCCCAAATCATTGGCATGATTTCATGCTGGAGCTCATCTTTCTGTCTCTTAAAGTTGACCACATTTATGTCCACATCAGCAATTAAGGAAATTATCTGGTTAGGACTTTATTCTGAAAAACGTTAAAATGCTCCATAAAGGTTTAAATTCTCAATTTCTTCTATTAGGAAAATTTCTCCTTATGTAAAACGAAGAAACTAAAACATGCTCTGCCTTATTTATTTATTCTTTAAATTGCTAAATTTGAAAATGTTATGAATTCTTAAACTCTGGTAAGGTACAATATAAATTATTATTATTATTATTAAATACATTATTATTATTATTATTATTATTATTATTATTTAACTAAATAATGGTGTCCTATTGTAAAAAATCCTGATAGACTTATGGGAATTTCACGTGTTTGTAGGCTATATTGATTTTATTTTAATGTTTGAATTTGTATTTGTTAATCACTGCAAAATGTGTGCTTGACATTTCACATTTTTGCTTGACATCTCTTGCCTCCAGAATAATGTTGCTATGCATGCATAGACAAAATTATGTTTCATGCAGATATTAATATATAGAATACCAGGAGAAACCACAACATATTCCACAGTTAATGTAGGCTACAAATTCAGCATCATCTGGTAAGTAAAAAAGAATAAAATAATATTTTTTTAAATAATCATAGTATAATATTATTATTATTATTATTATTATTATTATGCTACTATTATAAAGCATATACATGGCATATTTTATTAATAGAAACGATAATTGTAAGAGTAATACTTAAAAATGTGTTTTATTTAGTTTTGACACACTTCCGGTTTAACCCCTGCCCACAACAGGTTCTATCGGAATACAGATACAAATGCAGGTAATGGCTTCACTGCATACCCCTATATAATAGTATAATGTAACTAAAGTTACATTGATGGGCATAAATGGAATCCTCGATTTATTATTTGAATTTGTTCTATAACGTGTTGCTGTTATAAATGCAGGAATTTGGAAAGCATTTGCAATGTCAGTGTAATATGAATAAATCAACAAATAGCTATTGGCTTCATAGAAACCATATATAGTCTTGTTTTACCCTTGTGCCACAAACTTTGGGCTCAGGTGAAAAAGTGTGTTTATATTTTTGAGGATTTTTTTTAACTTTTCACTGAAGCAGACCAGAGTGTATCACCTTCATGCTGGCCCTTAATTTCTATAAGTGATGGCTGAATTGAAACCCCATGGAGTCCAAAACATCCACTTAGCATTTCAGGTTTGGCTTAAGGAGCCCAGATGGAGGCTTTTATCAAGCACATGTTCATTAATCTTTCTAAAGATTCTGAAGGCATGGTTTGACACATCACTGCAGTCAGGTCCACAGGGGTCTTCGAGAGAGGAGAGTTGAGTTTGTCACACATTGACGCCATGATACCTCCTGCCTAGTGTTTGGAGGGCCTGGCAGTCTATTCAGAAAAGCTGCAGGATATTCCAAAATCTCCAGGAAAGTAATCTCTCGGCTGCTGCCACTTTCACGACAGGTGCAGTCTCACCTAAAGAGTGAGTGTTCAGCTACCAGCAGGGGGCCAAAGACAAGACTTTTGGCAAAGTGTCGAACACTTTCTTCATGACGGATAACAGCAGGAAATGCAGAGTATGAAAGGAGTATGACAGATTTAGTTACTGAAAAATACCTTCAGGTTGTTTTTTTTCTTTTTATTTAAATAATAATAAATAAAAAAAAAAAGGTTCACTTGGATGTTTATATACTTTCTCATAATCTTTCCTGGCACCACTGATTTTAAAATAATACATAAGTGTTTTCCATCTGTTGAACAAGACACCATGACATCTTCATAGGAGTGACTTTCAGTGGTAGATTCTTGTCCTGTGTAGCACATAAACGGTACGTGCTGTATTTCACAGTGTATATTTAGACCTGTACAAACCTCTCACTTATAATGAGTTTCACTGTGGGTGTATGTGTTGAGCTACTAGACAGGTTTATAAATCTGAAAAGCAGAGACACATTGCCATGAATTTATATGGAGTGGTTTCACACAATTGTACAGGCAAGTCATTATCAAATGCATGCATTATGGTCATATGCAAGACTTTTGCTGCTTGTCTACTTGTTCAGTCTATCCACCCATCCATCTATCCAACCATCTAAGGATGGATTAAGAGCTGAGAGGCCCATGGGCCGGTACACCATGTTGGCCCCCCATGATGTGTCACATGACTATGTTCACTTTTATGCACTACAGGACGCTTGCTAGATTTGGTTGGATTTTTCAATCTGACAGAAGAAAAGTTTGGACCAATGTCTTACACGGCCAGTATGTACTTTTTAATTATGAACCGATCCAAAATCATGCGTTATTAAAAGGGATGAGCAATGTATTCAAATACCAAAATAACAATTTGGTTATTCTGCAAGTGTTTAGAGGTCTTCAACCCGATCGGATTCCAATGGTACCCGACAAACCTACAGGTTTTGGACCAGGTTCGGGTCAGTTTTTCCAAGTAGGCTATAGAGCGAGTTATGAGCTGTTCACACGTGCATCGAGGCTATGAAAACACGCACTGAACCTGGCATTGTATAGCCTTGGCATCTGGCACGTCTTAAGGTCTATATTAGATCAAAAATGGCAAAAAATAAACAGTTTTCTCTATAAACTCGTCAGTCAATCATTGTTTTCAGGAATGAAGGCTATACAATGCTTGAAATTGCCCAAAAAATTTCGATTTCATACAAAGGTGTACACTAGTCTTCAAAGACAAAGGAAAACTGGCTCTAACAAGGACAGAATGATGTGGAAGGCCAGATGTACAATTAAACAAGAGGATAAGTACATCAGAATCTCTAGTTTGAGAAATAGACACCTCGCATGTCCTCAGCTAAAGCAAGATTTTAAGTTACACTTTCAGTTAAAAAAAATGTTATACATACCATACTATATGACAAATAAAAAAAAAAAAAAAAAAAAAAAAAAAAAAATCAAACTGTCATCACTACTTGCATATGCAGCAAAGACTCATCAGAGTGCTTTGATTTTTAAATAATTAAAAATCTGTCTAAAAATTGTCTAAAATATGAACACTAGAGCTTACTGTTTATAAAGTAAATTTTGCTCAGTGAAAAACAACCTGGAACATTACTTGGTGTCTAAAAATGCGGTGATCTTGCACAATTCCTGAAAGAAAAAACAGTGAGATTCAGCATGTTACATGCTCGGCTGTTCTTGTGTTTGCTTGAGTGTTGGTGGTGGAGCTGGAGGCCTGATCAACCTCCAGTTACTCAATCTAGACACAACCACTTCTAACCCAATTAGACTGATTGATGATTGGCAGCAGCTGCACTTCTGAATAGGCAGAGTATAAAGCTTGTCATTTTGAGCATAGAAAATTGGGGTTTAGATGGTAGCAGCTTGTGAGAGGCTGCGTACCACTTGTTTTGCGTCCCTTTCTCAATCGGGGGTAAATTTTTTGTTTCCTTTTTTATTAAATAAATTCTCTTTAATAATATACCTTTTGAGGTAAATTGTTTGCCTCTTCCTCCCTTCTATTTTGTTTTTGAAGTTAGAGTCTTTTTTTTGGACTCTTTAGTGGGTGTCAGGGTTGTAATTTTTTGAAAATTGTTTTGAGTTTTCCATTTTGAGTTTTGTTAATATTTCTCGTCTTCCCCTTCCTTTGTTGTGACCCGTTAAGAGTGACCAAACTATGGGTCGTAACAAGCACAATAGTCAAAGATGTCCATCTAGCGCGTGTCAACAGTTTATAGAAAGAGAATACTAGCCCTACTCTAGGAAAACTGATAAAAACTCAGCCAGAAAACCAGACGGTTTTTCAGAACTAGTCAAGGTTGATGACCTCTACTGCACGTGTAGAATAACTGAATAGTGATTTTGGTATTCTTATTGTGCCACGTCAAATAGTTAACTGAATGTCAACTTACTGTGCACATCCCTAATGTATTCATATTAGCTTTGTATAAGCTAACTGCCGCAGGCAATACATTAATGTATAAAGATAGCATATTATAACTCTAGAAACACATGATGTGTCTACAAATATATATATATATATATATATATATAAAATGTATCACATATTAGAATAATAGTAAAGTCAGCAAAACTATGGAATAACATAAATGGAACTATGGGAATTATGTTCCCAAAATCTAAAAAATCAAAACTGTGTTATATTTTAGCATCTTCAAAGTAGTCACCCTTTGCCTAGGATTTGCAGACATGAACTTTTAACATTTTCTCAAGCAACTTCTTGTGGTATCACCCTGGGATGCTTTTTAAACAGTATTGAAGGAGTTCCCATCTATGTTGGGCACACAGTGGCTGCTTTTCTTTATTATCCACTAAGTCATCCATTTCAAAACCTTTTTTATTTTTTATTATTACATTTATTTTTATAATGAAATACATTTTAATGGTGGCACAGTTATATTTTTGTCTACAAAACTAATTTCAAACATTTAAGCATACACCTTCAGATCAATAGATTTTCAAGATTATGACAAACATTTCAGTCAAGTTTTTCAAACATTTTGACCATTTGTAAATATAATTTATTTATTTCAGAACATGATGGGAGTCTGAATTGGTGGTTATCTGCTGTTATAAAATTTTAAGTATAACAGACAACAAGGCATTCCATTCATGAATCATGAATGAGAGATGATTTTTCTTTCTTTAATGCAATAACATGAGAAGACAACTGACATGTTCTTTATCAGATTGCTTGACTTTTATCATGTTGAGATATGTTGTCTATAATGTTTAATTTTTCAATTAGGATTAAGATGAACCATTGAACATGTCAGTGTTGATAATGCCTGTCTTTGGAAGAACAGAATCTATCTCAGACAAACAGGGAGGATGAGAATAAAAATGATAAACTGACAGAGTATTCTGTGTAAGACCACAGGCTGTAGTCAGTGTATTATAGTTTTAATGTCTTCGCTCATTACAATGGTTGACAGTTCTCTTTATTTCCAGAAATAATTAAAGAGCAGCTTTTACCATTTAATTTTCAAGACACACACATTTATCATTACACTTTCATGACGTAACGTCACAGTGGGGACCTTTTGCCTGCACCACCAATACGTTGCGCTATATCCATAATTTACTCTAGTGCTGTATTCAACTCATTTCTGAGCATTCCGTTACTTTACACAAAGCAACATTTTAAAATTAAATGATTTGAAAATGATGTCATCATTTACTCATTGCGTTTTCAGAATGTCCTAGTTGAGTCCTCTATCATGTATTCTAGGTCTTCTGTTGTCATGTGATTGCTTTGTGTAAGGAACAGATTTATATTAAACTCTTTATTTAAGTGTTCCCATCTTCTGTAACAGTCAGATCCTTACACAAACTCATTTAAACATAAAAAAGTTGCTGCCTGAAGAAGCATTACAACACCTTTTACGTTAGTGATGTCAAGTGCCATTCGTTCATACGTGTCTATCTGAAATGGGTCCGATACTGCGCCCATGTACTTGTGCTTGTAAAAATGCTTTGATAATTATAATATCTGTTGTGCTAATGTCATTCTGTAAACATTCAGCGAACAAATTAAAATCATGTTATGTCCTATATGAGCGCTTGTGATTTATGTAAAGCCTGAGTTGTGCCGACGCCGACTAGTCGTACCTTTGTACTACTTGAGAGCACTACTTCTCTTTGTAGCGCAAGACACATACAGACTACACATTTAATTAAATAGCAGTCTTATGCAATTGTGGAGTGGAGGGGGGCGGGGCCGGGCTGGAATGTCGCACGCCCGGTCCCCAATCGGCCTGATGAGGCGCGCGAGGGATAAAGGCGGCCGGTGACGACGGTTCGAGAGAGAGAGATCAATCACAGACATGTCCGTTGTGTGTGTGAGTGTGTGCTTTTTGTTTAAGTTCTCATTAAAATATTATTTACATTGACAAGCCGGTTCTCGCCTCGTCCTTGCCCATCATAACCCCGCGTTACATTGGTGCCGAAACCCGGGAAGGAGGAGGGATGCCCATCGCAGAGTCCTCGACACTGCCATCCACCCAGGGGAGTGCCGCTGCCATCTGCTGAGTGACGGAGTGGCCTGACCGCGCGGAACGGCCGCCGTCTGCGGGGCGAGTGGGGACTGGATTCCCCAACCGCCTGGAGCGAGGGAGCTGCTGCCGGGGGCGGAGGAGTGCCCTGCTGTCTCCAGAGATGCGGAGGGGTCGGGGGAAGACCGCCGTCCACGAGGGGATGAGGGAAGTAACTCCCCGACCGCCCGGAGCGGTTTGGCCGCTGCCAGGGGCGGAGGAATGTCTCCACGCGTCGCCAGGAAAGCGGAGGGGCGTTCTGTCTGCTGGGGGTTGGAGGTTGACTCCGGTTCGCCCGGAGAGGTTTGGCTGTCGACCGCCAGAGAGTGTGGAGGAGTGTTCGAGGACCACGCAATGGTACATCAGAGAACCAGTGAGTGAGCTTTTTCTCTCTTCTCTTTCTCGCTCTTTCGCACCGTGTTGGCCTTTTCCCTTGCCTATATAGTTTTTTTGTTGTTGTTTTCCCCTCCTGTCTCCTCCCAGGTCGAGAAAGGCGTGGATAACCAGCCGGCAGACAGGGAAAGGGGGGGGGGGGGGCTTTGTTCCCCGGCCTGAGGCAACACAGAGTGGAGGGGGGCGGGGCCGGGGCCGGGCTGGAATGTCACACGCCCGGTCCCCAATCAGCCTGATGGGGCGCGCGAGGGATAAAGGCGGAGAGAGAGCGATCAATCACGGACATGTCCGTTGTGTGTGTTTGTGCTTTTTCTTTAAGTTCTCATTAAAATATTATTTACGTTGACAAGCCGGTTCTCGCCTCCTCCTTGCCCATCCTAACCCCGCGTTACAGCAATTTAATAATAACATTGGGTTACGTAGTGACCTGCTTTTCTGGAAGTTAAATATACTCTCAAAAACAAACACAAACAGCAAGGGGGTTTACTCCAGTGTAAAAGCTTCCACCAAATAAAAGCTCAATTTGAATGAAAAAAAATATGGCAGAAAAAAAAAATTCTACTGTATAGCTGTTTAATATTCACTGTAATACTACAACAAAAAATTATAAAAATAATAAGTCAATAGTAACTGTATTATATTTAAACAAGATCTCACATATGATGCTCTGTTATGCATCACTTTATTTGACAAAAATAACTCCTATTTTGGATTGTGCTATGAGGTTCCGTATACTAATAATGTTGCATTCAAAATTCACTTGGCTTGGCTCAAAATCTTGAAAAAAATCTTCTGCTTGGTTTGGCGAATTGCTACAACACTTAAGATCCTACAGTGTGTCCCCCCAAGGCAATAGACAGTTGTTAACAGTGCTACTGAAAGTCTGTCAATCAATATACAGAGTGCAGGGAATTTTGTGTTAAGGAGTCACAGATGTGTTAATGATTGAAAATGTTCGCAGACAGTCTCATACTAGCACTCCAGCCCAACTATGTTAAATTGGTAGGGCCAAATGGCATGTGATATTAAAATGTTATGTGGCTCAACACAAGTGAACTTAGGATAATTGAGACTACTGAAAAGTAAAAGTTTATTTTTAAGTCTCGCTTCTTGAAAACATGACACAAAAAGTCACAAACAGATATTGTTTAGACATTTAATTTGCTAATATCTATTTTTTTGCATCCAATGAGACACACACACACACACACACACACACACACACACATATTGTATTTTATCTTTAAGATTTGCTGCTGTCTGTGGAAGTGATCATAGTTTAGAGGAGTTTGTTATATATAGAAAGTTGACTTCTTAAAGGGGTCATGAAATGCATTTTCACATCTTTATATTATGTAAAGAAATATGTTTAAATAATATTTAAATATGTTTTTCAAGGTTAGCTTACGTAGTTAGCAAAGTTTTTTGCACCAATAAAGTTGAAATATTTGTAAAAATTATCTTTTTCTATCCTCTTTTTTTCACTCTCTGTCAAAACCACTCCATTTCAAGAGGCGTTACTTCTTTCAAAAACAGACAGAGGTGGGTAAAGTAGCCAACAACTGTACTCAAGTAAAAGTACATTTACTTAAAAAAATTACTCAAGTAAAAGAAACATAAATAATTACTTGAGTAAGAGTAAGAAAGTATCCAATTAAAAGAGCACTCAAGTAGTGAGTAAATCGTTACTTTCCCAAATTACATAACAGATGTTATCTCCCCTGTATTCCATTACATAATACACATTTAACACGTATTAAGGAATTATTATTATTAATACTAATGGAAATTCTGTCATCATTCACCATCATCACAAACTCATATGACTTTCTTCCATGCAACACAATAATGAGATATTTGACAGAATGTTTGCTGAGTCACTATTTACATTCAGTGAATGTTTTTTTTCTCTCCATATTTTGAAAGTGAATGGTGACCGAGACTGTCCCTATCATTCTGTTTAACATATTACATAATACAAAGGGTCACACGGTTTGGAACAACATGAGGGTAGGGAAATGATGACAAAATATTAAATTATAGCTGAGCTATCACTTTAAAGGGATAGTTCACCCAAAAATAAAAATTCTCTCATCATTTACTCACCCTCTCATTCCAGATATGGATGACTTCCTCTCTTCTGCAGAACACAAATTAAGATTTTTAGAAAAATATTTCAGCTGTGTAGGTCCACAAAATGCACGTGAATGGGTGCCAAAATGTTGATGCTCCAAAAAGCCCATAAAGGCAGCATAAAGTAATCCATAAGGCTGCATCTTTAGAAGTGATATAATAGGTGTGGGTGAGAAACAGATCAATATTTGTCATTTTTTGCTAGACATTCTCCCTGCCCAGCAGGGGGCGATAGGCAGAGAATGTGAATCACTAAAAACACAAGAAGAAATATAGCTGCAAGCATTGATACCAGGATCAAGACAATTGTCGGTACCATAAGTAGCAAAAGAAGCTTTATGGCATGTTTTTGGTTAGATTCTGATGAACAGTGTATGAGGAGATAGAAAAAGTAAACTTTCAAATATAAAAAAAATCAATTTATTTAAAAAAAGCTAGTTCTTAGAATTTTTGTCCAGTATGTGGCTCTACCTAAGCATGATTGTTATCATGCAGGAAAGCGTTATAAGCAAAAAAATAAATAAATCAGTTTTTGCTATCTCCTGACCAGTAGGGGGCAGTGTTCCAAAATGCTGCAAGTAACCTCAGGGCCTAATGGTAATGACACGTACCAAGTTCGTGTTGCAAAGCATTGCTAAGATACAGCCGCAAGTGCAATTTTGCGTGTTCTTCGTCATATTCATTTAAGCGCAATTCAAAAATGGTATGGTTTATCAAAATTCTGTTAACAATTTTTTTCGTGAATGCCTCTAGATGATACAGGCCAATTTTCATGCAAATTGGACAAACAGTCTAGGAGGAGTACATTTATAAAACATTTAAATGTGGCGGACAGGAAGTTTGCTCGATCATGACATAATTGGTATCATTGTTCTCGTCACAAACCAAGGAATCTATCAAGACCATGACAGTAGGCGAAAGGAGTCAATGGCTAGTAGCATTTTTAGAAATAGCATTATAATTTTTGACCACAAGGTGGCACTGTCCCAAAACTTTTTGTGTCCAAGCATAGTGCCAAAGACACATACCAAGTTTCGCAACGATACGCCAATTCGTTCGTAAAATACAGCATTTTATGACTAAATTCTATATTGCCGACATCCAAAATGGCCAACATAGGAATTTTTTATATCGTTGGTCTAGCTATACCCCACTGAATATAATGAGACCAATTTTATGATTTTATGACAATATGTTCAGAAATTATAAGCAAAAATTCCTTTTTTCATATCTTGTGACCAGTAGGGGGCAGTGCGCCAAAACACCGTAGGTAACCTCAGGACCTAATTGTGATGACATGTATCAAATTGAACAAACAAATTTTTTCGAAAAAGTAGGTTTTTCAGAATATTAAAAATTATGGAAAATTACGTCATAGGATGCAATCGGATCGTCTTGAGCCAAGGAATCAGAAGAAGAGAATTTAGGTACTAGGAATCATGGTTCAAAGGTTATTAACATAAACGTGAGTGCAAATTTGGGCAGTTGGTGGCGCTAGAGGGTTTGAGGTAGAGACGCCAAATTTGCTGTGGTAACAGATCAACATTTTATAACTTTCCCGCAAGCGGTTCTTGAGTCATAGACTCAAGAGTGGAATAATAATAATAATAATAATAATAGGAATCTGTTTTTCTGTTTTTCAGTTTCTCAACCACACATTCACATATTACATTGCTTCTGATGATACTGATTTAACCACTGGAGTTTTATGTACAACTTTTTGCTGACTTATGTGATTTTGTTTAGCTTTAAAATGTTGACACCATTCACTTGCATAGTATGGATCTAGAGAGATGATAAATTCTTCTAAAAATCCTTTAATTTGAGTTCAGCAGATAAAAGAAAGTCATATACATCTTAAATGTTATGAGGGTGAGTAAATACTGAGAATTTAACTTTTTGGGTGAACTATCCCTTTAACACTAGAACTACCATGGCGGTCATTTTGACCGTTTTAAAATTTTGCAATGTAATAACTTTGTTGAAATAAAACCCATATAACCATAGGACCATGACTTTTCTTAAATGTGTGTATATTTTATTCTAACATTGTTATTTTATTAAAATTTCAAAACAAAAAAAGAGTTCGGTATTTCTACCTTGAATGGCCATAACGGTCATTTTGACCGCACGCATTTCAGCGTTTGCTACGTAAAGGAACAAAGGGCGCTATTCACCACGGAGGTGCTGAGAAGTGATAATGCAAAGCTCACAGTCTATCAGTGCAAAAGAAGGAAAGCACTGTCCACACAGCTGTTGCCATCACAAGTGGCCAAAAGGCTAAACCAGAGACACATACTACAACAGAACCAAGTTCGGAGTAGATGTGCCAGATCAAAAGGCGAGGAAATACTCTGTGAAAGCACCCACATGTAGATGGCCAGTGGCTGTGTTTTATAATATCCTTGACCTGGCTGCGATAAATGCTGGGGCTATGCATCTGCTGGGGATAAATGCATCATGTTCAAGAAATGCACAAATGAGAGAATGTCACGGAGGAACTTCATAATGCGACTGGCAAATTAACTTCGCTACGGCCATATGAGAGCAAAAGCCACACAGCTGCAAGGACCCGGGCAGGAGCAGCTGCAGATGGAGAGGGGAAGGCAGTGCCAAGTGTGGAGATACTGCAACAAAAACAAAACTAAGGACACTTGTGACAAATGTCAAAAGTTAGTGTGTGGGAGCTGCACATGGAAGGTAGAGAGTACCTGTGTTGACTGTGAGTAATCGATCCACAAGCATCAGTGAATTATGTGCGGTGTTTGCCCCCAAAACAACCAAAAATTAGTTCATAATTATTTTACAGCATAATATTTTCATTATAGTTTCACAACATGATATTTTTGCTCACTGTAAAACAAATATTGCTTTCTAAATCAGTTTAGCGAATGTTCATATTCTTTATTAACTGTTTTGGCCATTTTGGGTTAGGCCTATATGTGTTTCATACATGTCTAAGGTTTTTACTATGCATTGAAATACACATTGGGGATGTTTTTATAAGCTATTGTATTGATTTGCTTTTATTTTACAAAGAAAATAATAGAATATAAATAATCAAATTTGTATCTGTAATTAGCTACAATAGCAAGTTCTGTAGTTGTCGATGAACTAATAAATTTTCACATTCATTAGAATTTAAATTTTGTGTCCTGTTGTTTATTAGTAATATAATAGATTAATTTATTTTGATTCAAGTGGACTCTGCATAGGATTGTTTCCGATTCGTGTTCAAACATTTCCAATAACTCCAGAGCATTGTAAAGTCCAAAAGTCAACATGTTTGGAAAAAGATAGATGTAATAATTTCCAAAATTCACAACATGTTTTTATCTAACGAAATATTCTGCCTCAGTCCATGTATGTTGGCGTTTACACTTTCAAAAACATTTTCACTGTGGTGAAAAAACTTGCTGGACACAAAGCAAGGCACGCACCTTCCGGGGCAGTCTAGCAGCTAATATATATATATATATATATATATATATATATAGACTAGTATATATTTTTTGTATAGTCTAGCACTATTATATATTACAAAAAAGATTGTATTATGTAGGCCTATCTGCGTTCGCTTGGCACTCCGTGCTCGATTTAATCCATATTATTCTATTTTGTTCAAACTGAGGATTTTGTTTGAGGATTTTTACATTTTTTTTAGGGTGATGACGTCATAAAATATGACGACAGACATTAGAAGCTTCATTCTAAAATATGACATGAAAAATTTGGTACAGTCTAGTATGAACGGTCAGAATGACCACTATGGCCATTCTAGTAGTTATAGAATTCTGGTAGTTCTAGTGTTAAGGGCTCTTGTCAGATCTGGTTGAATTTGTCAATAAGAAGAGAGGTTTGGAAACATTGCTTGTAATTATTACGGTGAAAACGTGAAAATGTCCCACAATGACATTATATATAATGCTGAAATATAAACCAAAGCAAGATCATGCTTTAATGCCTACTTTCGTGATTGCATAGCTTTTAAAGTCCTGCGTGGATTCTTATTTCAGTGTAGTTACAGTTTTCAGTGTCGAAAGTATATAGATCATTAGTTCTGTACAGCAGTACCACATCTCTCTAAATGCAGAGTACGCAACCTAATGCGTGGGGCACCAACTCTGGTCGTGGAACACTTGCTGTGTCTGAAACCACCCCCATCCACTATATAATGCACTATTTCGTGCTCCAGTTGTCAATCACGCAAACGGCAGAGCAAAAGGAATTTACACTTAACTTGGATCTTTACATGGATTTATACAGTTAATCCGCCTGAAGTAGCTGCAATAGTTTCCAGTAAATGCGTAAATAGTGCTCATGACATGAGGAATGCATAACAAAGCATCAGAACAAAGTGTACTGATATATTGCTGAGATTTAAAAATGTACATTTAAAAACTGATGTCATAAGAGCCCAGTTACATTATCACCCATTCACACAGAAAAGCCCACTTTAGCATTAGAGCCAAAACTTGCCTCGACGTGTTGCCTTAAATTGAAGCTGTGATTTTAATTTTGAAATATCCGCTTGTCTTGGTGTTAAATGAAGGCATTGCTTGATGAAACTATTCTTTTTTTCACTGTGCGGAGCGAAGAAAGTGTTTCACTTTGAAGAGTTTGATGCTGCAGCATTGATGACTGGAGTGACTGTGACAGCGCACGCAGCTCTGTCAACTTACGCTGTGGTAAATGTCCCATTCAATAATCTCTCAATAAATTACACATTAACTCAAATTAAATCCTGTAATGTAACGACAGGAATGCTGCCCATTGTAGAGAAGTAAATGTAAAAAAATGTCAACCAAAAAAATGACTTGAGTTAGAATAAAAAGTAGCCACTTTTAATATACTAAATATATACTAAATATACCTATACTAAAAGTAATTTTTTTCCCCAAAATGTTTCAAGTAAATGTAACTGAGTAAATGTAGCATGTTACTACCCACCTCTGGAAATGGAAGTAAATACCCACTCTGCTGTGATTGGATAACTTCATTGCACCAAATCTATGTGATGTACTCAAATGGTATAAAAACATGCCAGAAAATTAATAATTCTTCCAAAAACACTTTGCACACATTTAATGAAACCATTTTATCAACTGCAAAAGCAACGAAAACTTAACCAGATATCTATATACATATTGCTTTATTAAAAGACAATGACAGAACAACACTAGATACACAATGTATCAAGAGATTATAGTGGCAACAGGAACAACATCGTAATATATTTAACTTTACACTTTCTAAACAAATATATTAATATTCAACTCAAGAAAATATTGCTAATCTGTGTATGAACAGATTTGATTAGCAGCATGCTGGCTTGACGTTTTTTTTTTTACAAACGCACATAAAGATTATAAATAAATGTAAGCATAGCTTAGTTCTAGTGGGAAGACTAGCAGCTATACATCAGCGTACAATTAGCTGGGTAATTCCTAGCCAATTACATGTAAGCCATTGCTTTATAAGTCTGCTCACAATCTATCACATTGCTGTTTCAGTGTGCTAACATAGCAACCTCCACCACCCCACCACCAGAAGTTGAGCCCCATCCTGCACAGGTGTACGCTCCTCGCCCCTGCCTCCTATCTCCAGCAGGATATGACAGTTACAAGTACAACTTCTTCGGACCGGCAGATGGGGCTTATGCCAAAGAGAGACATTACTTTTCTGTTTTATATTCATCAAATAAATGTCATCTTAAATTTCACTTAAGTCTGCAAGTCTTCCTGACAGAAATGTACTTACCGGCATTGCATCCGAGGACAAAATTCTTGGGACTGCTGTATCTTTCAACACAAGATATTTGGCAAAACCAGCAACTACTGGCCTGGCATGCATAATACAGCATTTTTAGTTGTTTTCATGGAACAGTGTGTACGGTGATTGTTTTTACAATGTTGCCATGTGTACGCAAAACATAAAAAAAAAAACTGTTTTTAGTACATCATTGTCATGTAAACTTACCCTTACTCACACAGCAGTATCGCTCTTGTGATTGGCGGACAGACATGAGTTGTTCAGAGTACACCTGCTTGATTTGCATACACATGTTAAGGGTCATGTACAGGATGATGCAGACATCATGATTGGGGTGATCTCAAATCCTGGTGTTTCAGAAGGGTGGAAAACAAATATTAATATTTTAAAATGGGGCGTTAACTTTGAGGAATGGAACTTGCAGTATGTTTTTATATGTGAAAATATCAAAGACATTTTTCATGTTTTCATGACCCTTTAAAGCCCAGGGGGCACAATTACGATCTATATTCTTGTGCCTGACAGATTTTCTATTGTTCTCTACAGTGGAAGGAATGTCATTTTTCACACCCTCAGATTAACCGGGGGTCTAGCTTGGCTAACACTGTTTAGAGACCATATTTGGCTCAATATATCAGGATGAGTGAGCAAGTCTATGTTTTAGTGCACCAATTAAGCTTTCGAGAAACAAACTTCACAAGTGAAAAATTGTAGTTCATATGAAAAGCTACTTTCTGAACAAATGTAATTTTTTTTGGCATTGATTGTTGCAGTTGAACAAAGGATTTAACAGTATAACTGACAGCTCACAACATGTTTTGTAGATTAGCCAATAAACAAAACCACTAATTAGAATGGAACAACATGAAGATGGAGCCCACTTTAAGATACTTTACTTTGGTTTAAATATGTGATACTCATCAGATACTCATTAGATACTCCTCCTCCATTAGACTCCTCCATTTCCCATGAACTAAGGTAATTTACAGTGGTGCCGAAAACCCGGCAATGGAGGAGTCAGGAGACAATGAAGCAGGTTCAAGGTCAGATCTTTTAATAATTAAATTGTCCACACTTGACGGTAACCATCAAAAGAAAATTTAACAATAATAGTAGATCTCTCTGAGCTTGGACTCGCTGGTCACTCTGGCATGCCCTTTTAGGTCTCCCTCTGCCACCACTATAATGAGAGACAAGCGTTAGAGAAAATTATGACCCAGGTGACAAGCCTTACTGCTCTCCCTCTCCTGCAGACCAACGCATGACCACACCCCACCATGCCACAGATTACTAAACAAGGAAAAAAATGAAACAATACATTTCTGTCAACATGAAAAAGGCAACTCCTTGTGGATATATGAAAAGAAAGATGTCTCTTTAAACAAAAGCTTAAAATGGCTGTAAGAAAGAATATCCCTAATGACTATGAAGAGAAAAATATATTAGTGTTGACATTAGTCTAAATATGTCTGTGTTTGGTGATTTGAAAAATTTGTTCCCTGTCTGTTGCTGACTTCGACGTTGTGTCGAAGAAGCGACACTAGGGGTCTCTCTTGAGCGCCGAATATGCCTCTGTTCGATGAATAAAGGCCAATGAGAAGTTGGCAGACTGTATTTGCATACCCCGCCCCTGGACATACGAGTATAAAAGCAGGGAAATACGTCGAGTTCTTTCAGAAATTTTCTTCGGAGCCGATGGTTGTACTGCAGCAAGCTGCGAGTCATACACCCATTCCTATTCCTCTGATGCTCTCTGCTGTTGGATCTATGGTGCACTACAGCGGCTTTCTCCTTCCTTGCACGGCAGTGCAGTTTGCCCCTGGGCGCTTCAACAGTGCTGAGCATATTAAAAAAGTGATATTTCTTTTAAAAGAGTGTTTTCCTCTATTAGAGCAATACACAGTGGCGTAGAACGTCCTTTTCAGGACGCATCTTTATAAAGATGCCATTCCGCCCCTGTGTAGTTCCTGGATGCGGTAGAGTGCTCTCCCCTTCAGACGGCCACAGGCGTTGTCTCGCGTGTCTGGGCAGCGATCACACCGAGGCAGCGTTTGTGGATGGTTCATGCTCTCACTGCGAGGGCATGACCATGGCAACGTTGCGGTCACAGCTCGCTTTCAAGCACGCCACTCCAGCCGCCTCCCGCATTGCTTCATCTTCCCACGGGATTGAGGACGATGTGGCTGGCGATGGAGGCGATCTGGGGATGGCAGTGGGTGCAGCTCCGCCGGGTACGCCCCCTCAGACCACCCGCCCCCCCAGCACGCTCGTTGACTCCCGTCTGTGCTCGAGGCAATAGCGGCCTGCCTCACAGCCAGCCTGCTTATCCTCTGGAGCTCGAAGTGGATGAGCTCTCCGCTGCATCGGAGAGCGCGGCATCTGACTCCCCTGAGGCTGACGCTCAGATGACCAACATGCTTTCCCGGGGCGCCGCCAGCTTTGGGCTTGGACTGGAACCCTCCGTCCTCCCCACAGCCATCGCGGTTGTTTGACGTCATTGTGGAGAGCACCCCTCTCCACTCATCACAAAGCCACTCGCTCATCCGCTCTCGCTACCCATGACGGCGGAGCGGCCCACGGTTACATAGCGATTCCCCAGGTGGATAGGGCTGTTGCGCTCCACTTATGGGGTTGCCCTGTGCTCCCCTCCAAGGGCTGTAGGACAACATCCTCACTGACTGCGAAAGCTTACAGCGCCACCAGACATGCTGCTTCCGCCCTGCACGCCATGGCCCTCCTGCAAGTCCACAAGGCCAAGGCACTCAAAGATCTACACGGGGGTAACCCTGATCCCGATGTGCTGCAGGAACTGCGGTCAGCGACCGACCTCACCCTTAGAGCAACGGAGGTCACAGCACAGTCACTCGGGCAGACGATGGTCACGCTCGTGGTCCAGGAACGTTATCTGTGGCTGAACTTGGTCGAGATGCATGAGACCGACAAGGCTCACTTTCTCAACACCCCTGTCTCCCAGTTTGGCCTCTTCGGCGACACCGTCAGGACTTCGCCCAGCAGTTCTCTGTGGTGAAGAAGCAGACGGAGGCCATATCTCACATCCTGCCCCACTGCAAGCCTGCCACCACTGGTCAAACCCTGCTCCACCTCAACCCGGGCCCAGCTCTCAGCCCCAGCGTCGAGCACCTTGCAGGAAACAGACGCCCCCCATCTCACGGACCCCCTCGAGGACCCGGAAGGCTCCTAGATGCTCCTGAGACGCTCAACCCAGAGCCCGAGATGATAGCTCCGGAGCTGGTAAGACCGCTCCGTCTCCTGGTGGATGGCCGGGAGGAGAATCCTTTGTTGAATTAATTTAATTTGCCACCCCCCCCCCACACAGGGCTGCGGTACCCACATTCTCAATAACAGAGCTATTTCCTTTGTCTCTGGGTCACCTGGCCTGCAAATGCCTTTCTCACGGCACCCTGTTGCCAGATCTCTAAAGTCCTAGCAGGCTGGATGTGGACCCCCAGCCTTCAGCCCCATGACTGTTCCCCGGCCGGCCGGTTCCGATGAGTCTAGAGGACGCCTACACTGGACCTCCTCCTCAGTCGCTAACCCGCCCCCTGCCGGGTGTGCGTAGGTAGGTAAGTGCTTTGAGACTTTTCTCAGCACTAGAGCCTCGGGATGCATCTTCGCCTCCTGACACCGTACTACCTGCTCCACCCCGCTGCGACGCCCTGCCGGGTACGTCAAAAATAACCGTCCCATTGGTGCCCCTAGCGCGGAGCTTGGATGTGTGTCTTTCACTTCCCAACCCGTCACGCTGGCTGGCCCAGTTTGACAGGCCCCCGCCCCCCCTCGGCATGTCTCTGTCCCTCTGTCCGGCATCACGAAAGTCTTCACGAAAGTCGCAGAGAGGCAGCTCTTGCCCTGCTCCAAAAAGCCGGCATCCGCATACTCAATTACCTCAACGACTGGCTTATTCTGGCCCACTCGCGAGAGTTACTGTGCGCTCACAGAGACCAGATGCTCAGGCACCTCAGCCGCTTGGGGCTTCAGGCCAACTGGGAAAAGAGCAAGCTCACCCCAGTTCAGAGCATCTCTTTTCTCGGCATGGAGTTAGACTCGGTCTTAATGTCAGCTCAAAGAGCATGCGCAGTCAGTGCTGAGATGCCTCGCCACTCTCAGGCCAGGCACATCGGTCCCTTTAAAACTTTTCCAAAAGCTCCTGGGGCATATGGCATCCTCCGCAGCGATCGCACTGCTGGGGTTGATACATATGAGACCGCTTCAGCACTGGCTTCAGACCCGAGTCCCGAGACGAGCATGGCACCGTGGCATCGACGAGCATCACCCCCGCCTGCCACCAAACATTCAAACCCTGGACAGAACTCTGCTTTCTACGTGCAGGAGTACCCTTGCAGCAGGTGTCCTGATGTGTCCTGGTCACGACCGACGTTGGGCGCCGTGTGCAACAGGCACGCAGCCGCATGCCATTGTAAAGGGGCTCCACTGTGCTGGCACATCAATTGCCTAGAGTTGCTGACTGTTTTCTTTGCCCTGTAGAAGTTCCTCCCATTAGATCGGGACAAACATGTCCTAGCCAGGTCAGACAGCACCACCGTGGTAGCGTACATAAATTGCCAAGGTGGTGTACGCTCCCGCAACAAGTTGCTGCGTGCCACTCACATCCCCGGCAACCTCAATGTGGTAGCAGACGCGCTATCACGACAACACTTACCCAGTGGAGAGTGGAGGCTTCACCCCCAGTCGATCCAGCTGATTTGGGAATGGTTCGGCAATGCCCAGGTAGACCTTTTTTGCCTCCCGAGAGACCTCCCACTGCCCGCTCTGGTATGCCCGAACAGGGGCTCCCCTCGGGGCAGACGAACTGACACACAGCTGACCTGCGGGGCTGCGCAAGTACACATTTCCCCCAGTGAGCCTTCTTGCACAGGTGCTGAGCAAGGTCAGGGAGGACCAGGAACAAGTCACCCTAGTGGCTCCCTATTGGCCCACCCGGGCTTGGTTCTCGGACCTCGTACTCCTCGCGACAGCCCCTCCCTGGCAAATTCCCCTGAGGAAAGACCTTCTTTCTCAGGGACAGGGAATGCTCTGGTATCTGCACCCAGACCTTTGGAATCTCCACGTCTGGCCCCTGGACGTGGCATGGAAGATCTAGCTGGTCTACCACCTCCAGAGCTTTAGATGTTCTGAGCAGCTTTTTGTCTGCTTTGGCGGACAGTTAAAATGGAACGCTGTCTCCAAACAGAGGCTTTCCCACTGGGTAGTGGACGCCATTTCATTGGCCTAATCACACCCAGGCAGTGCCCCCCCTTACGGGTCCGAGTACACTCGACAAGGAGTGTTGCGTCCTCATGGGCACTGGCCAGTGGCACCTCCCTGGCAGACATATGTAGAGCAGTGGGTTGGGCAACACCTAATACATTTGTGAGACTTTACTATCATCCTGTGTTTTCTCAGGTCCGAGCCAGTAGAACTCGGTAACACGCTGACGGTCTGGCCGGGTGGATTGCTTGCGCCTAGTGCCCTTTCCCGCGGCTGAGGTAAAACTACGCTTTCTCTCCCAGGAGATTCCACTCATTCGGATCCCTGGATGATTCCTCCCTAGCCCTTTGGGTCCGCAGTTCAGCGGAGGAACTCGCCAACCCAATCCACTGCGGGTACTTAGTCTACCCTGTACTGGAATAGGTGCTCCGCAGTGCAGGACTTCTATGCGGACTCCTTAAACTCTCGTTACACTTTCCACTGTACGGTCCCCTTACGAAGTGGACCCGCGTCTCCCTTAGGCAGTTCCAGCTGCCCTCCGGTCGCCGTGTTGTAGCAACCCCCCCCCAGTGAGGCTGGATCTACCACTGCGCCATCTCCACATGCTGCCTAAAAAACCCAAGTGATGTATTCACCACTCTTACCTCACCTTCAGGGCAGGGGTGGTCTCCACAGGGTCTTTTCCCCCTGAAAGAATAGGAAACTGGGTAAGACCCGCTTCCCTCGATGCATGTAAGGGCCCCGGCCCTTCTTGCTCTATGCGGAGAAACATAGAGAGAAAAGAGGCCCAGCGAGGCTTGTCCCGTTCCCAGGTTGGCAAGCGTAACCTTGTTCCCCTGCCTAGGGTAACCACAAGGATACAGATGACTTTTTTGGGGCATTGGGTAAGGGTACGTGCAGTCTGACACAGCTGGTCACCTTTGCACGTAGAATTCCTGCCTGCTCCTGTGTCAGCAGAACACGTACACGGCTCAGAGCATGGCGTGATTTAAATGGGACCCCTAGTGTCACTTTTTCGACACAACGTCGAAGTGAGCAACAGACGTGGAACGTCTAGGTTACGGATGTTACCTCCGTTCCCTGATGGAGGGAACGAGACGTTGTGTCCTCCCGGCCACGTCGCTGATCCGAGCCACTGTATTGGCCAGACCATTTCCGGCTCCTCAGAAAAATCCTGAATGAACTCGACGTATTTCCCCGCTTTAATACCCGTATGTCCGGGGGCAGGGTATGCAAATACTCTCTGCCAACTTTTCATTGGCCTTTTTCATAGATCAGAGGCATATTCAGCGCTCAAGAGAGACCCCTAGTGTCGCATCTTCGACACAACGTCTCGTTCCCTGATACATCCGTAACATAAATGATTTGTGCCTTTTTGCAATAAGAGAGCGAAAGAAATGTGTATTGCTTAATGCAGATAACTAAATGCAATTTCCTTTTCCAAAATGTGAGAAATGATGTCTCAAACTTGATGGATAACTAATTCCCAGACATTATATTTTGTGCATGCTGATTGCAAACTTTTTGCCCATTATTTTTACAAAACTTTTAAACATTGTTACATGTTATTAGCTTCAAACTCAGTCTGGGGCCATGAATGTCTTTAGCCTATCATAAATCTTATTTTATAAATCCAATACGTTAATCAGCTTCACATAAGATAAATAAATTAAAACATATAATCCCATACCAATAACCAATAACAAATAAAATATTTTTAGGTATTCGTAAGTAAATTGTACAATTGGAAAGACACAAAAATGTATAATATCAACATACTGACATCTTAACCTTTTTACGTATGAACAACTTCAGAGATTTACAAATGTTAACAATTTCTCTGGTTGGAACAGAAATTCCCAGAAACTTTACAGCAATTTCCACAAGTAACTAAGTTCAAAACTCAGACACAATCCCATAGAAGGACTCACTTTTATAAGTATTTATCACCTCAGTTGTCTGATGACGAGAAGTGCTCCAATAGACTGACAATACAACAAAATTCCCAGTGCCATTCCTCCTAAATTACAATTTCCATTTGATTCTGTCAAGTTCGAACAATCATGGGTTTTGAGATTGTCTACGGAGTTTTTATTTTGTTATTGTTTTTTTATTATTTTTATTTTTTTACAGAGAACACAATCACAAAAAACATAAAATAAATAAAATACAACGGTTATAAAATCAAGTTAGGAATATGTGTAACTGCTTTAAATGTCACAATGTAATACATAATATATACAATAAAGAGTGGGATTTGGAGTTTCAGCAATTTCAAAATTTTGTAAATAACAGCTATATAATCTTTGAGAAAAGGCCAATGGGAATTGGCAAGTGGAATTTGCATGCCACTTCCCCGGACATACAGGTATAAAAGGAGCTGGAATGCAACCACTCATTCAGATTTTTTCTTCGGAACCGAGCAGTTGTGTTCAGCGAGCTAAATTAGATGTTGGATTTACGGCACATTTCAGCAGTTTCTCCCCCTCTTGCACCGGCGTTGTGCATAGAACACCCCTGGGCACTTCAGCAGCTAAAAGAGTATATATTCTTCCTCTAAAAGAATATATTTCCTTCTAAATGAGTGGCACCCACGAAAGCATCTTTTTCAAGATGCCTTTTCGTTTGTATATTATTCCTGGTTGCGGTCGCTATCTCTCCACTTCTGAGAGCCACGATCGCTGTCTCTCGTGTCTGGGCACTACCCATGCAGAGACTTTTTGGATGTTTCATGTCCTCATTGCAAGAACATGACCATGGCAATGTTGCAATCACGGCTTACTTTCGTCAGAGGGAAAGCCACCCCAGTGGCTCTCCGCCTCAGTCCTTCTATCTACGGGTATGAGGCAGAGTCAGTTAGCACTTGGGAGACCTCAATGGGTGCTTCTCTGCCAGGAAACCCCCCACAGACCTCCCATTCCCCAGAGTTGAGATGGCAGTCCCATCTCAGGTCGGGTTTGCAATCTCGTTTGGGGCTTGTGAAGAAGATGAGCTGTCGATAGCAGCGACAAGTGGCATGCGCTTTCGTCGAATGTCGCAGCACGACCGCCGTCTCATCCTCTGGATTCAGCAGTGACTCAAGTCATTGCGAGCCACTCACATTCCGGGCAACCTCAACAGCAAAGCAGACCTGCTGTCACGGCAGGTCACACTCAGGGGAGAGTGAGGACTACACCACAAGGTGGCCCAGCTGATTTGGAGTCGATTTGGTCAAAGCACAGGTGGACCTGTTTGCTCCCCGGTAATCCTCCCATTGCCCACTCTGGTATGTCCTGACCGATGCTGTGACGCTTTGTCTGCTTTGGTGGACAGTGGAAAGGGACTGCTGTCTCCAAACAGATCATCACCCACTGGGTCATTGATGCCATCGCTATGGCATATCATGCCCAGGATGCCCAGGATGTGCTGGGGGCTACGTGCCCACTCTACTAGGAGTGTCGCGGCCTCCTGGGCTCTGATAAATGGCGCCTCTTTAGCAGACATCTGTAGAGTGGCGGGCTGGGCAACACCCAACACATTTGTGAGATTTCATAATCTCCAGGTTGAGCCGGTCTCATCCTGTGTATTGTCAGGTACGAGCAGGTAAGTTCCGGGACAGCTGGCCAATAGTGCCTTTCCCCTCCCCTGAGGTGAAGACATGTGCTTTTTACTCCCAGTTATGTTCACAAAGTTGTGGACCCTGGATATCTTTCCTCAGCCCTGTGGCTGGCGAGTTTTTGGAGAAACTCACTGCCAGCTCAGTAAGTGTGCTAACTAGGCCCTGTACTGGGGTAGGTGCTCCACATGTGCTGGGTACCCGCAGGTAACCTTGTGTGATATATTTTCAGGAAAATGGTTTCCACGTTGGTAAACCACTTCTTTCTTGGGCAGAGGTCCCTCTGCCCCGGTCAACATGTTTGTAGAGTTCCTCCCCACCCAGGTAGGACCTACCATGTGACCCTTCCACATGACGTGCTTCCGACAAGGTTCGGTAAGAACATTTTCACTCAAATGCCCCGCTCTCCGGGTGGGGTGTGGTCTCCGCGGTGTCCTCTTTTTTGGATGGACACCCCCGATGACAGACCCTATATGGCCCCCAGCTGAATGATTTTTTTCCTTTCCTTTTTTTCCTTCAATGTTGTTCCCTCCATCAGGGAATGGAGGTAACGCCAGTAACTGAGATGGCTCTCTCCCAGTTGAAGAATGAAAGTAAAAGATAATTAGTGCTAGTGTGTCTGGAATAAACATGATAAAGTTAAACAAGGAGTGAGCAAACACTTATAGAGATGTAAGAAATTATTCCGCATGGAAAAATATTGACATGGCTTTCTGCTTTTTCATGCTCAGACTGCAGAATGAACAGCTGTCTGTGGAAAATCAATGGAGTGGGTGCTCATTTGTCTCAGGTAGGCCTGCTAACAATGAGATTGTTTTGAAATAATTAGCCTGTCTTGCTATAAAGGGCCTGACCTTTCATCGACAGGGGTTCATTAAGCATTCCTCTTTGAAAACAATGCATAGGTAACACATTTTTTGTGCTTCCATTCAAATCCATGAAAAAAAGGGATTTCTTTGTTGAACATTAAAATAAGAAGTTGAAGCAAACCTATTTGCTGTGCATTCATCTTTGATGATAGGAAATATGTGCATTATGACGACAGCAAAGATGTTATTTTCAAAAAAAAAAGTTTATTTTATTTTTGCACATATGGAAAACTTATGAGTACAATATTTATCTTTTAGATATAATTGTACTTTTAATCATTCTTTTGCAATGTTAGAAGACATTATTGTCTTTACTGGCATTGCAATTTTAATCTTTAATGTACAGTGTGCCTTGTAATATTTTATTGAAAGAGAAACGGAAACATCTTTAATATGCTCTATACTAATTTTTATTTCCTACTTTAGCATCAATCCTTTTAAACAAAATTGGAATAAGACTTAACACATTCAAACTTTAAGACATTCAGAAAGTAACTTATTACATAGTGTATATTATAAATACTTCTTGGCAGTCTGATCTTAACACTTCACTACGTAGTTAACACTACGCACCATTCAGAATGTAGGATATTTATGGGTATTTCATAGGGCTGCCAATCGAGATCGAGTCTTGGTGAGGATTTAATGGAAACGCAGTCATTTATGTCTAAAGTGAATTTTAACAGTGGCCCAAAAAACATATTTGCATCAAAATGTTGGACTTGAAGTGTACATGTAACCGAATTGAGCACTGTCTAGTAGGCTATGTCAAATAAAGGCTATTAATCAAACAACATTATCAAGGAAACGAGAAAACCACTCACTACTTTTGGCTGAATAACTTGAGTAGCTTTAAAAGTATTAATATAATAGAATAAAACAGTGACATTTTTAATAATAATATATTTTTTAAATATTTGTTTTTTAATAATGCTGACCCCTCATGTAGAGTGTGTTAATTGGTTTAATAAATTACTAGGAAAGTAGAAATAATTTATAATTATGCTTAGCCTTTTAAAGATAGAAAAGTATCAACCTTTGTAGAGCGATACATAAGCAGAACATTCCACCAGTCACAAACTTCAGAAAATTGTGCATCATGCATTAGAAGCACCACAACTATTTCTTGTCTTAAAAGATACGAGAACTGAATTAATGTTGAACATTGTATCTCAAAAGGAGGACAATGTGGCCCCCCATGTGCTACTTTAAAAGTAATTCACACAAAAATGAAAATTCTCTTATCATTTACTCACCCTCATGCCATCTGTCTATGAATTTCTAAAGATTTTTTGAAGAATATTTCAGCTCTGTAAGTCCATTCAATGTAAGTGAAGGGGTGCCAAAATTTTGATGCTCCAAAAAGCACATAAAAGCAGCATAAAATTAATACACTCAACTCCAGTGTTTTATTCCATGACTTCAGAATTGATATGACAGGCGTGAGTGAGAAACAGATTAATAATTAAGTAAATCTTTGCTAGAAATTCTTCTCTCTGCCCAGTAGGTGGTGATATGCATGACAAATGTGAATCACCAAAAACACAAGATGAAAGTGAATGAGATGAAAAATGTACAAGTGGAGATTGATGGATCAGGGAGGAGAATTTGTAAAAAAGGAATTAAATATTGATCTGTTTCTCACAACATCTATCATATCGCTTCTGAAGACATGGATTAAACCACTGGAGTCACATGGATAAGACTACTTTTATGCTGATTTATGTGATTATACGATTCACTTTCATTGAATGGACCAAAAGAGCTGAGATATTGTTCTAAAAATCTTAATTTGTGTTCTGCAGAAGAAAGTAAGTCATATACATCCAGGATGGCATGAGGTTGAGTAAATGATGAGAGAATTTTCATTTTTGCACATAAACTGATTTTAATGTAATTGTTTCATACATTACAATTTAAAATGGTGACCAGTGTATTTAAAATAACTTTCATTTCTGTTATCATGTCTCACTTTTATTTTTGGAATCAGATTAATGTAGTGTTTATCATAGATAAGTTATGTATTTTAAAAATTGGCATACAGTGTTCATTATAATGGGGCATAGGATTTGCAACTCAGTACTCAGTGCTCACTACTCATGAATACTTTTAAATGAGCTGCTCTTTTACTCTTAATTGAGTAGTTTTTAGGACAACTACTTTTTCTCACACTACATTATTTGGGAAGTAACAGTACTTCTACTTGAGTATGATTTTTCACTACTCTTTCCACTCCTGCTCACTGGTATTCATCATCATAAACTATGGATTTCTAGGACACTGTTTCAAGTTAAAAGTCAATCATCATCAAAAATCACATCTCAAGATCCTGTATTCTGTTGTGTTCTGCCTAGTTGCAGTGTAATGAGCGGTTCTCAATCAGTGGCTGTGCTGCTTCTGAGTTTTGTTGAGGCATGCTGCCACCCATTGAACCTTTTCCACATACCTGTGATGACATGTTTCTGCCTTATTTAGCAGCGTAAATCTAGCAAACCTTTTATATTTACAATTTTTTTTTATTATTATGTATGCAAGATTTTTGCAAACTTTTTAACATGATCCTGGAATTCTTAAAAAAAAATAAAATAAAATGTACCACAGATGTGATGAGACTTCTAATACAGCTGATTAGAGAGTGACAGTAAATTTGTCATCTCACTGTTGCAATCCATCGCTGTCAGTTTTTTTCTTCATTTGAAAAGTTGTGGAAATGTAATAGTGGCATTTTTCTTTTGATGTTGGATCAAATGGATAAGCAAAAATTATATTTATGTGGTCTCCATTCACCGCTATCGAGGTTTACCCTGAAGTCCTTTACTTCCACATTCGAAAAACCCAGAATTGTGAAAAGGGTCCATTTATGCAGCTCATTAAAACAAATGTACTTCAAGCTTGAAATGCTTGTATGGTAGGATAATCCGTACTTTCATTACGGAATTTACGTAGGCCTACCTGTCAATGGGCATGATTAACTGTGTTAATTTTTTAACACATTATTTTTTATATAATTATTTGCACTAAATTAACATATTAAATCGACAACCCTAGTATTTAAACATTAATTCTTTTTTATTCCAGAGATTGTCATGTGTCACAAATAGATCCAGAATAGAGATTTCAATTGAGTGTAATAGAAACCTTGTAACTTCCAGTACTGAACTGACACCATGAACATTAGCCCTACTTTTGAAACAATGTGTATTTTAACGTGTATGGACTGGCCCTATACAAATCCATTGTGAGTGCCTTACTATAACTGTGATTTTTGCTTTCTCCAAAAAATATTTTGTGGTAATCAACATTTTAGTAGGGATGTTAGATACATTTTAGATACCCCCCCCCCCCCCCCCCCAATCTCACTCTCTTGGCTGAACAGATGGCCAGCAAAAAAGCAGCTTTTCATGATCGTGACTTGAGATCAGTCTGTTCCAGATATTTAAATGGGCCTTTGGCTAGAGACTGCAACACCACCGTGAGATCCCAAGATGGTGATTTTAATACTCTTCCAGGGCATAGACGGTGTGCCCCCTTGAAAAATGGATTTACCTTTGTACTATTCACCAAATAATGAAAGTGGGAAATGTCTGCAGTGTAAAACTTTATTGTGTTACCCTTCCATCCTGAGTCCAGAAGTGACTGAAGGAAGTGGAGAAGAAGATATGTCACATCTGACAGGATCCAGCTGTTGACTGTAGCACCATGCCACAAAGGCTAGCCATTTTCTGGAATAACAATCCCATGTGGAGGATGCCTTGGAACAATCTATAGTCCTCATGACTGCCTCATCTAAGATTTGAGTGAAGGACTGACAAGATGCCAAATCCAAGTTGTAGCATGGCTGGATTCTGGTGCCAGATCTGACCCTCTACTTGGGAAAGGAAGTCTGCCCTTATTGGTAAAGGCTATGGGTGACCCTGAACCAGATGTAGAAGAGAAGGTAACCAATGTCTTCTCGGCCATATGGGAGCAACCAATGCATCCTGTAATGGCCTAATGTTACCCTCTTGAACAATTGGGATTAATGGTAGAGGGGGAAAGCATACAACAACTCTTCTGGCCACTCTCGAGGCAGTGCATCCAACCCCAGGGGGGCCACCCTGACCACTCAGAGAAAACCCCATTCTGCAATGGATGTTCTTGGTTGACGCAAACAGATCAATCTGGACTCTCCCAAAGTGTGTCCATATGAGACATACCACTTCCGGGTGCAGGCACCATTCTCCTGGGAGTGGTCCAGTCCGGATCAAGAGACCTGCTGCCTGATTTGTCACACCTGGTACGTATGCTGCCCTGAGTGAGGCAAGTCTCAGAAAAGCCCAGATCAGAAGTTCCCTTGTCACATGAAGACAGTATAATGACTTGGTGCCACCTTGGTGATTGATGTGACACACCGTGGGCATGTTGTCTGTTCTCACTAGAACTTGATAGTTCTGTATGAGAGGAAAGAGAGCTTTCAAAGAAAGATGGATATCCCTTAACTACACCACGTCACCTCGATTAGTCTCATTGGAATGTGACCTAAGCGGACTCCTTGAGACAACTAGTTTTTGTTTGCCCAGGGAAGCAAAGTCCGAAATGCATTTCAATAAAACCTTTAGGGTTACCCATCTGTTGAGTTTGGGGTGAAGCTGAAAGCTGTTCAACAACCACTGTAATGGTCTTACTCTGAGGGGGCCCAAAGGAACCACATATATATTGCTGCTGTATTCATTCCCAGCAGCCTCTGAAACTGATGTAACCTCATGTGATTGCTTAACTGAAATGACTGCACCAAATTGGTCATTTTGACCTCTCAAAAATTCTATCATTGATAAAGCATTCAGATGGATCCCGGAAAATACTGATTGTTGTGGTTCCAAATGGCTCTTTTCCAAGTTTATCCTTAATCCGAGGACTGTATGTGTTTGACCAATGTCTCTGTGTTCTTGACAACTTGGTGTCACGATGGAGCACAGACCAGTCAGTCATCCAGGTATGTCAGAATTTTCAGACCGGCTACTTGAAGGGAAAGAGAGCCACTGACACCATACTGGTGAAGAGTTGTGGGGACAGGGAAAGGCCAAATGGAAGTATCCTGAACTGGAAGACCTGACCTTGAAAGGCAAAGTGCAGAAACCGTTGATGTTTTTGACAAATGGGCACATGGCAGTACGCATCTTTGAGGTCTGTCGAGTTGAGCCATTCGCCTGGTTGGTATAGCCTGCAGAGTCTGTGCCGTGGTCAGCATTTTGAAAGGCAATACCTTATATAAAGTGTTTAAAATGGGTCAAAGCCCACTGTTTTGTTTTGGCACCAGGAAGTAGTTGGAATATAACCCAGCAAGCTGTTTTATATTGTATCATCTTTGATTGTTTCGAGTACCCAAAGATCTAAAAGTATTTGTTTCCCAGATGTCCAGGCATTGCTGGGAACAGGCATCAGCGACCTCCCCGAAACTGTTATGTGAGGCCTCCCCAGAACCCAGAAAGCCTAGGAGTATGTTTCTTTGGTAGCACACCCTTAACTGACACTTGGGACTGACCACCTTGTTGACATATGTATCAGGTTTTTGAGGAGAGGCTAACCAGATCTGCCTGTGGGCCAAAACCACTGAGGACATAGCAGCTCCGAAATATCTGTTAAGTTGAGAATGAGTGAAGAGCACAGATTCGATAAAGCCCATGATGTCATGGTCTTCTGACTTAACCATTTTCCTCAAAGAGGCTAAAACGTTTGCCAGTGCATTGCCAGACCAGGCTGCATGTGTGGCTGCATTGTACATTTTACACACCAGGTGCTCTGTCTTCTGGTATTCCCTTTTAGGACACTGTGGGTTGTCTGTAATTTTATCTGGACCCAAGGTGGGCAATACCACAATTATATGTTCTACAGGAGGCGTGTCACCTATACAACTCTCAGGGACATACTGTAGCTTAGCTAGTCTCCTACAGCCAGCATTGAATTGGGGTACAGCTATAGGATTGTTCCATGCTTTCCTTAGCATTTGAGAGTAATCCTCCGTCACTGGCACAGAAATAAGTAGTTGCATGCGGGAGATACCTGTCCACACTCCCTGTGTTGTTGCAGCTGTTGTGTCTTCTTCCTGAGTTTCAAGACCAAATATTCTTGCTGCACAGAATTCAGAAATCAGGTAAGAATGTTAGAATGTGTACTACATTATCTAAAGTGCCAGACATAGACTCATCTTCCTGGTCCTCTCCAGTCTCTGACTGCTCATTACTGTCATCCCACAAATTATTGGCGTGAAGAGAAATAGTGTCCACGGAGTAATCATTCTCTTTCTGATATGATGCAAAATCACCTACTGTAGCTGGAATTGACGCCTGTTGTGCACAAGTCGTAGTACTTTGAGGATCAAACTGATTTTCTTTTCCAGCTATTTCACATAAAGCTGCCAGAATCTGCAGATGCATACCCTCCTTTGGTGCTTGGCCTTCTGAAGTCCTTACCTGTCTGTTCTGAGGCACATTGGGATGGTCAAGTCTCCCAATAGTCTCATTAGAAGCGTATTCCTTCCTACATTTTCGAGAGTGCCCTATTAGTGATGATCTAACAGGGATAGGAGTAGATGATGATACGTCTTGTTTACCCACAACCATCTGGTTGCTAAACCTGGCTCTTTGCACTCTCTCTTGCAATGATAATCCTGTCGCAGCTGCACAGGGTTTTTCAATATTGTCTTGTATATAAGCCATTCCCAGACAATAAGGACATTCTCAATGGCCATCACGAGGATGCATAACAGCATGGCAAACACGCCACAGTGAAAGAATGAACTCATGATGTAGTCACTGGTCCTAACAAAAGAAGGTCACGATAAGTGAAAACCGTTTATAAGTACTCCCCTCTGATGACAAGACATTCAAACCTAAGCTAGGACAAATCACTGCTTTGTTTAATTATTTGCTGGGAAATAAGTCTGCGAACAGGGATTTACCCAAATAAATCCTTTAATACCTTAAAGTTGTAATATGTTGTAATTTTTCATGTAATATTTGCCTTTTTTTGCCCGTGTGAAAGCGGTAAGGGCGCTTGCACCTGAGCTAAATTATGTCTAACACCTGTCTCTAATTTCAGTGAGTACGGGGAGAGCAGCATAAAAGAGCACCAGTGCCTCCAGTTGACAGAGAGAGTCACGCCAGTCTAGCATTGGCAACCTTAAAGTTTATGTTATTAAGAATAGTCTGTGTTTAGTTTAAGTATTTTGTGTTCAACTTTTATGTCCATTGCCTTGGAGGAATTAAAAGAACCTTACCTGACAAACGAACATTGTCACAGTGTATGTTATAGGATCTTAGTTAATGTTACTCTTGACAAGATTAGATTTTGCACAATTAACAGAGACTGAAATGGAGTCCATGGCCATCCGGTAAACTTGAAATCACACCATGTGCATTTTCATTCATAAGGTTTGCACTGTAGTAATATTGGCTTTACAGACTCATCATTGCTTTGAATTTTGGGTGTTTATTTAAGTCATTATTCGTGTCTTTCCAAATAAGGTATTTGACTTTGGGCACATCCCTAACATTTAGCCACAAAAGGTGTTAATTGACCTTAAATTGTATGGAACCCAGAACATTCCTTTATCTGCAATGCACGACTACATTTGCTATATTTAGCATTAAAGTTTCTCCCATTCACAAAGTGGGCCATCTCATCTTCTTATAACATCTGTGTTAGAAGTTGGAGTCCAAATGGAGTCATCTGGACAGTTTCTAACGAATGCTCTAGTTTCCATAGGACACCACCCACCAGGGTACAGCAATCAAATATCACTAGACTGTTATGTCCAGTGATGTTTAAAAAAAAAAGCCTGAGCAAGCCCATAAAAACTCATGAAATTAAGTGAGTTAATCACATGGAGACACATTGTCCATATTATTGATGTGCCATAAATCAAAAACAGAATATTTTTAATTATGTCAAGTCTCTTCTTTACTCAACTGTTCATGATGTAATGGCTTTTGAACTTTAAGGAATTAATGAGCTTTT
Source organism: Moxostoma hubbsi (assembly GCA_032164185.1). Lineage (NCBI taxonomy): Eukaryota > Metazoa > Chordata > Actinopteri > Cypriniformes > Catostomidae > Moxostoma > Moxostoma hubbsi. The sequence goes on along the minus strand of JAVLUX010000024.1, from coordinate 12,790,369 downwards.
TACAACACTACCAGTGACCCCTGGAATGAACTTTCACTTGCTTTTTTTTGGGATAATTTATTTATTTTGAACCTTTAATGAGGGTATATTTTTAATAGGGGCAACAGGGCCAATTTTTTTAAGGCCCCCCGGTGCAGTAATCTTTTAAATTTGAGATCGGCGCAATCAATTTTTTATTGATTTAAGTCTCGTTTATTGCCTGTTCTGTTATTTACAGTCAGATTAATTCAACCAGCACAGATGTGGTAAAGAAGCCACTCAACCGAAACACATTCGCTGAACAGCCATAGTTCTTAAAAAGACATTCTCCCAATAAGTAATGCAAACTCAGTACAAATAGTACAAATTATGCATACAAAATGCATATATTTAAAGTGGCCGTAATAAATTATGAAATATTTTATATTTTATAATTTTATATTTTATATATATTTATTTCATCAAACACATTAAATATTGATGAATTTAACAAATACAGTGGTGGCCAAAAGTTTGGAATAATGTACAGATTTAAAAGACAGGAAATTGGTTCTTTAATTCACCAAAGTGGCATTAATCTGATCACAAAAAAGCATATATTTTTATCAAATCTAGACAGGCCCCATTTCCATCAGTCATCACTCCAACACCTTATCCATGAGTAATCATGCTAAATTTCTAATTTGGTGCTAAAATGCCATTATATTAAACACTGTTGAAAGCTATTTGGTTTGTTAAATGAAGCTTAACATTGCCTTTGTTTGTTTTTGAGTTGCCACAGTTTGTAATAGACTGGAATGCAACATTTTGGTTAAAAATGGCAAAAAAAGAATCTCTAGAAACTCATCAGTTAATATTTTTTTCTTTTGAGGAATGAAGTCTATACAATGCTTGAAACTGCCTAAAAACTGAAGATTTCTTACAAAGGTCTATTTAGTCTTCAAAGACAAAGGACAACTGACTCAAACAAGGGCAGAAAGAGATGTGGAAGGCCAGATGTACAAGAGGATAAGTACAACAGAGTCTCTAGTTTGAGAAATAGACACCTCAAATGTCCTCAGCTGACAGCTTCATTGAATTCTACCTGCTCAACACCAGTTTCATGTTCAACAGTAAAGAGTTACACTCAGGGGTGCAGGCCTAATGGGAAGAATTGCAATGAAAAAGCCATTTTTGAAATAGAAAATCAAAAAGAAAAGGTCAGAGTGGGCAAAGAAATACAGACATTGGACAATAGATAATTGGAAAAAAGTGTTATGATCTTCACCGCATTGAGCTTTTGTGGGATCAGCTAGACTATAAGGTGCGTGAGAAGTGTCCGACAAGACAGCCACATCTATGGCAAGTGCTACAGGAAGCGTGGGGTGAAATGTCACCTGACTATCTGGACAAACTGACAGCTAGAATGTCAAGGATCTGCAAAGCTGTCATTGTTGCACGTGGAGGATTTTTTTGATGAGAAATCTTTGAAGTATTTTAAGAAGTTCTGAATTTTTTTTCAAATTGTAATAGTAATTTTTCACGTTATTAATGTCCTGATTATACATTGTGATCAGTTGAATGCCACTTTGGTGAATTAAAGTACCAATTTATTTCCATAAGAGCAAAATCAGTACATTATTCCAAACTTTTGGCCGCCAGCGTACAATAGGCTCCTACAGTATCTTTGCAAGGGATTGGTGAAATTTGGCAAAGAGCTCAAGCAGTTCTGGCTCGCGCCAGTAGCTGGCAGATACTGTTTCGGATGTGGGTAGCACAGCGAGCAACACATGCTCCCTGCTCATCGTGGCGACAAGGTTTATAGTAGATTGGTCACTAAATGGCTGGATGTTTGAGTGGTGTTCGGAAAATAGCACAAGACATATCGACAATTGGAAGAGTTTTTGGGGTAGACCTGACATGCTAAAGACAGAAGGTCTCCATCCCTCCAAGGAAGGTGCCTCTCTCCTCTGTAGTAATTTGGTTCATAGTCTTAATTATGATAGTATCTGACTAACTGGGGCCCAGGTCAGGAAGCAAACAACTGGTTAATCCGAACGTCTGCTAGCTGCCTTGAGATGTTACACGGGTCACATAAACTACAACACATAGAGACTGTGTCACCTAGATATCATATAGAGACAGTGTCTGTTCCCCAAACTACCAAACACAAAACTCTCTCTAAATCATTTAGAAAAATGTAAAAAAGCTCAAATTTGGAAAAAAACAAAAATTAAATATAAACATAATTTGAAGGAAGGGCTACTCAACATTATATCTCTTTCTACCAAAGTACTATCATAGTTTGGATGCACTCTGTTTGACCGAAACCTGGCTTAAACCGGATGAATGTATTAGTTTATTTATAGTGAAGTTTTTGGTGTTCCTCAGAGGACAAGATATAATTTAAAGTCTTTTGAACTAATAATGCTTAATGTGACACCATCAGATATAAATAAAATAACTCTGTTGTCTTTTGTCCTTGCAACAGTAAGATCACCCAGGCCATAATCTGATTTCCTTGGTGAATTTGCTAATCAGATATTGTATTTACTGTAGATAGGGCTTTAATTGTTGGTGACTTCAACATTAACAATGTTGAATGGAAATATAATGGAAATGACACATTGGGATTAGCATTTATTGGTATTCCCAACTCTCTTGGAGTCAGACAAAATGTGACAGGACCAACTCATCGCTATAATCATACGCTAGATTTAAATCTGTCATATGATATGATACTATAGAAATTCTTCCGCAGTGCAATGACATCTAAGATCATTATCTCATCTATTGTATGCTGCAATCAGCTAATGTTACTCAGTCTACACCACGTTATCGTTCAGGTAGAACTATTCTTTCAACCACTAAAGATAGCTTCACTAATAATCTTCCAGATCTATCTCATACACTCAATAAGCTCCAAAGTCTAGAAGAACTTGATGAAATAACATAAAATATGAAGGATGACTTCTCTAGCACTCTTGATAGTGTCACCCCCCTTCGATTAAAGAAAATTAAAGAAAAATGGTATGGTACAATGATCACACTCATGCTCTCAAGAGAGCAGCTCAGAAATTGGAGGGCAAGTGGAAGAATACAAAAATACAGGTATTTCGTGGTGCATGGAAAAAAAGTCTCTGTAGCTACAAACAAGCACTAAAAGCTGCAGGTCAACATATCTTATGAGCGAACTCATAGAAAATAACCACAATAAGGTGTTTATTTAGTACTGTATCTAAATTGGTTAGGAATAAAGCCTAAACTGAACCAGATATTCCATTACAGCACAATAGTATTGACTTCATGAATTTATTTACTGATAAAATTGGAATTATGCAATCATCTGTCACAGTACCTCAGAAAACAGTGTCTCCGGGGGCGGTTGCGATCCACCTATGTCCCGAGAACGCTGCCACCTGGCAGGGTCGACCTGTGCTCTCCTCCAAGGCCTGTAGGACGACGTCATCATTGGCTGCCAAAGCCTACAGCGCCACCGGACAGGCTGCTTCCGCCCTGCATGCCATGGCCCTCCTGCAAGTCCACCAGTCCAAGGCACTCAAAGATCTGCACGTGGGTAGTCCTGATCCCCGACGTGCTGCAGGAACAGCGCTCAGCGACCGACCTTGCCCTCAGGGCCACTAAAGCAGGCGATGGCCACACTAGTGGTTCAGGAACGTCATCTGTGACTGAACTTGGTCGAGATGCGCGAGACGGACAAGACAGGCTTCCTTGACGCCCCTGTCTCCCAGTTCGGCCTCTTCAGCGACACCGTCGAGGACTTCGCCCAACAGTTCGCAGCGGTGAAAAAGCCGACGGAGGCCATTTCACACATCCTGCCCGCCGCAAACCTGCCGCCATGGGCCAAGCCCCGTCTGCTCGCCGAGGGTGTCCTCCTGAGGCTAAGAAATGCGCAGCTCCACCTCAATCCAGGCCCAGCTCTCAGCCCCTGTGTCAAGCGCCCCGCAGGAAGAGCACGCCCCCCATCTCACGGACCCCCTCGAGGACCCGGAAGGCTCCCAGGCGCTCCTGAGACGATCGACCCAGAGACCAAGACGTTCGCTCCGGAGCTGGTAAGCCGACCACTCCGTCCCCTGGTGGAGGGCCAGGAGGAGAATCCTTGTTTGAATTTATTTCATTTCATTCCCTCGGGGCTGTGGTACCCACATTCTCAATTAAAAAGAGCTATTTCCTTTGTCTCTGGGTCACCTGGCCCACAAATGCCATTCTCACGGCACTCTGCCGCCACACCTCAACAGTCCCGGCATACTGGACCCGGACCCCATGACTGTTCCCCGGCCAGCCGGTTCTGATGAGTCTAGAGGACGCCTCCACCGGACCTCCTCCTCAGTCACTAACCCGCCCCCTGCTGGGTGTGCAGAGCAAGGTAAGTGCTTTGAGTGTTTTCTCAGCACCAGAGCCTCAGGACGCACTTTTGCCTCCCGACGCCTTACTACCTGCTCCGCCCCGCTGCTCCGCCCCGCCGGGTACGTCAAAAATAATCATCCCGTTAGTGCCCCTATCACAGAGCTTGGATGCGTGGCTTTCACTTCCTAACCCGTCACGGACCAGGACCATCCGACTCGGTTATGCAATTCAGTTTGCCGCTTAGGGCTTCAGGTCAACTGGGAAAAGAGCAAGCTCGCCCCGGTTCAGAGCATCTGTTTTCTCGGCATGGAGATAGACTCAGTCTCAATGTCAGCACGCCTCACCAACGAGCGCATTCAGTCAGTGCTGGAATGCCTCGCCGCCTTCAGGCCAGGCACTGCGGTCCCTTTAAAACTTTTCCAGAAATGGTCGTGCTGCTGGGGTTGATGCATATGAGACCGCTTCAGCACTGGCTCCAGACTCGAGTCCCGAGACGAGCATGGCGCCACGGCACGCACCATGTGCTGGTCACCCCCACCTGCCGCTAAACATTCAAACCCTGGACAGACCTCTGCTTTCTGCGGGCAGGGGTCCCCTTGCAGCAGATGTTCCGATGCGTCCTGGTCACGACCGACACCTCCAAATTGGGTTGGGGCACCACGTGCAACGGGCACACAACCGCGGGCCATTTGAAAGGGGCCCCGCTGCACTGGCACATCAACTGCCTAGAGTTGTTGACTGTATTCTTTTCCCGCTGGTTCAGGGCAAACACGTCTTGATCAGATCAGACAGCACCACCGCGGTAGCGTACGTACATCGCCAAAGCGGTGCACGCTCCTGCCACATCTCTATTTTCCTGGTAATTTATTATAACAATTAACGCTCTCTACATCAGGGGTCAGTATTATTAAAAAATAAACAATATTTAGGATATGTGATTTAGACGGGAACCTTTAAAATACCCGCATTCTCACACCATTATATGTAAGATATTTAGGGGTTGAAGAATTTAGACTGGAACAATTAACGTGCCCACATTCTCACACCATTATATGTGCCTGCATTATCACACCATTATATCTCACACTATTATACACCATAAACAGGTTGGTGAAAAGAGTGACAGAATGTGAAATAAATGATCAATACAGTGAAAATGAACTTTATGATGTCCGTTGACAATGCCTTAAAAACCATTTACCCTTCATTGAGTCTACATCGATTTGCTATCGGACACCAGCACTTTGAGCACAATATTGAAGATGTACTTGCGTGTAGTGGTGTTTCCTTGCATTCTTTGTGTTGCTTGGTTCTTGGCTCTTGGTCGAAAGTTCATTCTGTCAGACAAGCAGAAGATGAAGCGCGTGAAGACAGAAGAGAAGAGCCTGAAGAGAGCATGCTCTTCCTGTTTGGAAACATTTTAACTGAAATTGGCCGCATCCCCAAAGGTGTCCTGCGCCAATCAGAAGTGACTTTTCAGAGTCACATGGTCAACTGGGCTTGCCTTTCCGACAGTTGATTTATGGTCCTTTGTTTCAGATTCTTACAAATCTCCCACTCAAAAATAGTGCATATTTAATATTTAATGAACTTTTATATCTTGGGAATGGTACAAGAGACATGATATTCGTTGTCATCAGCTTCCTCCATGCAACTAATCGAGCATTTGCTTTTATCCAAAGTGACTTACAGAGCCCTTATTACAGGGACAATCCCCCCGGAGCATCCTGGAGTTAAGTACCTTGCTCAAGGACACAATGGTGGTGGCTGTGGGGATCGAACCAGCGACCTTCTGATTAACAGTTATGTGCTTTAGCCCACTATACCACCACCACTCCACAACATGGATAAAACATTACACACATTTTAAAGAGGTACATCAGGCTATAATCTTTCATTTGTTATACCACAGTTCAAAACAATTGTCAAAATTGCCTAGCAAGCCTAGGTATGGTATAAATCGTGGATTTAAATGCATTCTTTATATTTTAGAAGGTTAAAACAGTAAAGTACTGTGACTTCTTGTAGAATGTTCCTGGATTAAGATGAAATGTGTTAGTATTCGAGTCATGTGAATCTGATGGTCTTTTGGAATCCTTTCAAAGAGAAGTCTGCTTTAACTCTGTGTGGAAGATCAGGAGGTCATGCTGAGGGGCCTTTCTGAGCAATATTGATGCCTGGGCCCATCTAATATATGACGGTAAAGAATTCCAGGATTGCAAATCATGTCTAATACTGCAAATATTATTATTATTTTTAAATATTATTATTAAACATGTCACTGTTTTATTCTATTACACTAATAATTTTAAAGCTACTCAATTTATTCAGCCAAAGGTAGTGAGTGGTTTTCTCATTTCCTTGTTAAAGTTGTTTTATTAGTAGCCTTTATATGACATAGGATACTACTGTAGACAGTGCTAAATTCGGTTACATGTACTCTTCAAGTCTGACATTTTGATGCAAGTACGCTTTTTGTCCCACTGTTTAAATTCACTGTAGACATAAATGACAGCATTTACATTAAATCCTCACTAACATGGGCATTGGTGGAATTATAAAGTGTATTTGATCGTTTAGGCGCAAACCTGCATTAGTGCTCACACATTAGCCGTCTGTCAATCAACAGCAGCAGCGACAGACATCAGAAAATAAAAAGTCAATCTTTTATATTTCATCTAGATCAACCAACCAGTGGTGCTCTTGCTAACATGATCATTGTAATGAACACCCCTGTTCTAGATGTTGAATATAGGATAACTATAAAAAAATATTCAAAATTTTGATTGAGGGCAAATAAATGATAAACATCTGGATCATTTTATTGCCCAGCCCTGCTTATAACATTGTATTAATCTTTCACAGCAGCCCAATAATCTCAGTGATATATTAAATTACAGGCTATGTTATAGACACACAGTAATATAGTAATTTACCTTGATATGTTTCTTCAAATTAGAGGCAGAATTAATGCTGATATCTGGCATGAGCAAGTTAAACTTACATGACACGATCATGCAATTGGCCTTTTTCATGATGAAAAGCTCTTCCAGGTGCGACCGTGATGTTCAGGTGTATACTGTGCTTGAGGCATCCTTCACATCCATTACAGATGGCGCCAAATCTGCAGCTGCCGTTCAAGTTTTTTACATATGATTTGATTTGATGGGAGTCATGAGACTCTCCCTAGCCAATCACGTTGATAGATAAAAAATAAATTCAGGACAGGGAAGTAGTGAACACAAACAGTGGGAAAATATCACAGTAAAAGTACTTAAAATTATCTCATGTTAAAGTATACATTTTTCAACCTACTTAAAAAGTACAATTCTTTGGGAAAACTACTTAATTACAGTAACGTGAGTATTTGTAATTCGTTATTTTACACTCCTGATTATTTTAAACTATGTCTTGCACTATACATAAATAATATTGGCATTATATTCATGTTATTAGCCAGAGGGGAACTGGCCCCCACAGTGAGCCTGGTTTCTCCCAAGGTTATTTTTCTCCATTACCAACATCTTATGGAGTTTTGTGTTCCTTGCTACAGTCGCCTTTGGCTTGCTCACTGGGTTTCTACATACAATTATATTGAATAACTTATTTTTAAACACGATCGTATTTTTTATCAAACTACACAATGATGACTCTAAGACATTATGAATATCATAGTTTAATTTTCTGTTAATGCTTTATCTTCTGTAAAGCTGCTTTGAAACAATGTGTGTTGTGAAAGGCACTATACAAATAAAAATGTCTTGTCTTGACTTGACTTTTCTAACTCTGAATGATGGGGTGCTTTCCATTCAGAAGTGTTCATCCCTTCACTCTATTTCCTTCAAAGACTTTACCCTCCATTGTGAGATCTTTGAAGGTAAAAAAAATAGTGGTTATTTGGTCCTTTTTCTTTTAAATTCTGTTTGGATCGGCCCTACAGCTTGGCTACCATTTATTATGCTTCTATCGGAAAGCCCTGCTAAGGCATAATTTAAGCCTTTTCAAAGTTACATTGACAGATTATTTAAATGAGTTACGGGTTTTGGAATGTTTGTAATTTCATACTTCAGCTGTCAAAACTTACACACAAGCCCTTTAATCTGCTTTAAGTTTCCTTCCTTCTTTCTTTCTTTCTTTCTTTCTTTCAAAAGCATTGTGTCTTGATGACACAAAGTAAAATATCCATAATTCCTTTTTTACCAACCATTTAATCCAAGTAATTTTTTTGTAATGAGGGGCAAACATACAGTTAAAGCAATGAATAATATAATAAATGTTTTTGTTCAACAGCCCTTATGCCAAACATATGAAAAAATAGTCAGAAAATTATATTTTTAAACCTGTTAAAACCTTTTTTTCCTATAAAATAGTTACATTTTAAGCACACGTTGCTTGAATTCAATAAATACAAATTTTTAAATATCAGTAACAACATAAATGTTATTGTTAATTTTACTTTCTCAAAATCAGTAAAGATTTCACTTTAAAAGATGAGTGCATCAAAATATTAAGGTAGCTATTTTGGAATTATTTTTCAAGGTTTTCAACTTCCAGAAGAGAATGGAAACATTCACCAGGTGGGATTATAAGAGCAGCTCAAATATATAATTAGAAAAAGGAAGGCAAAAGGGTCCTATAAGAGGGCTGGTGCCCATTAGTCACAGGGCCCTGTTGATGGGACCTTGTATAAGCTGTGGGGCCCACATATATAAGCATATACAAACATTTGCTTTCAAAGTTGATTGGCCGCAAGACCTTGCTCTGAATCCCTGGTTAGTTTCTGACCTCGTTGAGAACCTATTTTTCAACCCTTGTTATTTGCAAATCTACCCCCAAAGTCTTATGACAACTCATAACCAACATTCTCTCATGACAATTCATTCAAGGTTATCGTAAGATATTGTACAATTGGCTCATATGAAAAAGATTGTTAAACATTGTTGGTTTGTTAACATTTTTAAATGGCAGTAAAAGTCACATTACGTTTTTCTGCAAGCCAACTCATAGCTGGATATCTATTCTATGATGTCTACCATTATTATGACTCGCATGAGACCAGGGGGAATCTACAGGTTTATTTTGTTGCAGAATACTGTATTTTACATTTAAATCTCCTTTCTCTCAGGTGAGAAAGTGATTTGGTGCTGATAAGATTTCAGCCTTGTTTTTGTGAGTATCCTAAACATTGGAAATCGTCTACATGAGTGTGCTGTGCATAGCTTCAGTTCCCCGTCTGGTGTTCACTTCGACGTTGTGTTGAAGAAGCGACACTAGGGGTCTCTCTTGAGAGCCTTATGCATCTCTGAACTTTGAGAAAAGGCCAATGAGAAATTGGCAGACAGAATTTGCATGTCCCGCCCCCATGCGTCTGTTCATTCACAAATTTTCTTCGGAGCCAACTGGTTGTGTGAGCAGCGAGCTGCAAGTCCCAATTGGTTTCCTCTCATCTCTGGTATAAGCGTATGCTGTTGGATCTATGGCAAATATCAGTGGCTTTCTCCTCTCCACGGCAGAGACACATTCTAACTTGCATCCGGCATCTAGATTGGTTCGCAGTGGTAGATCTGAAGGATGTGTACTTCCACAACTCACCGTGTGTTTATCACCCCCGCCTGCTGCCAAACTTTTAAACCCTGGACAGACCTCTGTTTTTTACAGGCAGGAGTCCCTTTGCAGCAGGTGTCCCGACGTGTCCTGATCACCACAGATGCTTCCAAACAGGCGACTCAAGTCGCTGCGTGCCACTCACATCCCGGGCAACCTCAACGTGGTAGTGGACGCGCTATCGCGACAGCGTTCGCCCAGCGTAGAGTGAAGTCTTCACCCCCAGTAGGTCCAGCTGATTTGTGAATGGTTTGGCAAGGCACAGGTAGACCTATTCTCGTCCCGAGTGACCTCCCTCTGCCCGCTTTGGTACGCTCGAATGGAGGCTCCCCTCGGGAAAGACGTGCTGGCACACAGCTGGCCCACGGCGCTGTGCAAGTATGCATTTTCCCCAGTGAGACTTCTTGCACAGGTGCTATGCAAGGTCAGGGAGGACGAGGAACAAGGCTGAATCCCTCCTGCCCAAGCCTGTTCCCCTCCTGGGATCTCTCAGTGGTCTTCTCTGGCCTTCAGAGACCCCCCTTCAAGCCGCTAGAATCAGTCGAACTCAAGGCCCTATCCCTGAAGACGGCCCTCCTGATTGCGCTCGCCTCCATCAAGAGGGTTGGGGGCCCCCTTGCGGGTTTGAGCACACTCGACGAGAAGTGCGGCATCCACGTGGGCACTGGCCAAAGGCAGCTCCCTAGCAGACATATGCAGAGCAGCGGGCTGGGCAACACCCAATAACTTTACGAGATTTTACAATCTCAGGGTTGAGTTGGTTTCATCCCGTGTTTTCTCAGGTCCGAGCCGGTAGAACTCAGTAACGCGGTAGCAACTGACCATGTGTACCGCTTGCACCTAGCGCGCATTCCCTCCACTGAGGTAATACCGTGCGCTCTCATCCCAGGAGATCCCACTAACTCGGCTCCCTGGATGACTCCTCCCTAACCCTCTGGTCCACGAATTCAGCGGAGGAATTCGCCGACCAAACCCAATGCGGGTACTCAATTTACACTGTACTGGAATAGTGCTCCACAGGCCGGGCCCCCATGTGGACTTATCCCCTTGTGTGAATTTTCCGCGGTATGGTCCCCTTGCGAGCGGACCCACGTCTCCCTTGGGCAGTCCTCACTGACCCCCGGTCGCTGTGTCTGTAGCAACTCCTCCATCCCAATGAGGTAGGATCTACCACCGTGACATTCTCCACATGTTACCTAAAAGCCCATGTGATGTATTTCACCACTCCCCCAGTCTGGGCAGGTGTGGTCTCCGCAGGGTCTTTCCCCCCTGAAAGAATAGGACAACTGGGAAAGAACGCCTTCCCTGATTCGTGTGATAGTGTTAAGATGGCCTCAGCCGCTTTAACTCTATGCGAGAAAAGGCACGGCTGCCGTGGCTTGCTCTCATACAAGGCACATTGCCTTGTTCCCCCCATTTCTGGGTGTAAGGAACCAGAAGTTTTTGGATGATTTTTTGGGGTGTTGGGGGAGGGTACGTGCAGTCTGGCACAGCCTTTCGTTTTGGCATGCAAACTACCTGTCCGCACCTGTGTCAGCAGCGCACATACATGGTTCAGTGCATGGTGTGATTAAATTTGGACCCCTAATGTCACTTATTCGACACAGCGTCAAAGTGAGCGACAGACGGGGAACGTCTAGGTTACTGTTGTAACCTCCGTTCCCTGATGGAGAGAATGAGACGTTGTGTCCTCCCGGCCACAATGCTGAACAGAGCCACTGTTGCGGCCGAACCTCATTGTCGGCTCCTCAGACAACTCCTGAATGAACAGATGCATTTCCCTCCCTATATACCCGTATGTCCGGGGGCGGACATGCAAATTCTGTCTGCCAATTTCTCATTGACCTTTTCTCAAAGTTCAGAGGTGCATAAGGCTCTCAAGAGACTTTGACACAATGTCTCGTTCCCTCCATCAGGGAACGGAGGTTACAACAGTAACCTAGACGTTATACATTCTAAAACCGCCAACAACACTTTAGACAGAGAGTTTGTGGTTTTTAATTGTTGATGAGAAAGCAAGAACCAGAGGAGACAAGTTCATTTTCCAGTACAGAGAAAACTGGGCCTCATCATAAAAGGCTAACAGCTTTTCTACAACGATAACTATTGAACGCTTTATCTCATTGTGGAAAGTCACTGCAAATCCATGTCTGTCTAGATTAGGCCTCACCGTGTACTTACAAATGTATTTTTCTCGGCCTGTCCACAAATTAAAGATAAATAACATGATGACAATATGCCAAAGTTGTGTGAGAGCAAGACTTGTTTAGGATTTCTTATCACAATTATACACCTGCTTGTGTTTAGAAAAACATAGCCTGTAATTATTTGTCTTGTTTAATCTGAATTCTGCCAAATATTTGGAATAGGGTTAGTCCATATTTGAAGCAGTGTTTGTTAAATGTAAACACAGAATCTATTAGTGTTAGTTCACAAAACATGCTCAGCGGTGCCCTGCTTCCATTCCATTATTGCCTCAGTCTGTGGTGAATGGTTTAATGAGTCTAATTCACTCAAACTTTTGCATTTGCACACATTGACATGTTCTCAGAACAATCGTGAATCTCTCAGAAAATCCCCTGCATCATACATGCATATCAATATGAAATGCTTGTTTCTGTATCAGTAATCAAAATCATTCTCTTTGGTAGAGTGAAAATGATGAGTAAATTTGTTTTTATTGTATTTAGTCATCTAGCAGTGTTTCCTTGAATGTGCCAAAAAATAAGTGCTCATTTTTGTGTATTTTTCACAGTTGCTTATTTCAGTTGAAACATTGCATATTGACAGTCATCTAAAAACTTAATGAAATGTCAACAGTAATCAGTATGATCATGAATTATGATAGAAGTGCATTCACATGGAGAATAGCACATGCAGAATGGCTTTACAGACCAGTATCCATAGAACAGTCAAGAGCTCCACAGTAGTTTCAGTGGTCCTTCACTTCAGATTTTTAAGTGCTTTTGTTTTCTAAATGTCTTGTCATAAAATTATAATATCGAAGGGGGAGTTTGTTGGATGTTTTGTTTGGAATTTTACACCAGAAATGAGCATTATCCATAAAAATAAATAAATAATAACAAAAAACAAAACAAAACAATAAAGAGTAAATCTTTAAGATGCTGGCTGAAACCAGGTTGAACAAATACACTGATATTGCGATTGGAAAGGTCAAAAGGTGTGTTTGGAGGCTTATCTCATTTTCAACCAAGATGTGATTGAAAATTTAAAGACAGAAAATGTATTTGCTTCCACAGATTTACTATCACAGCTACTGTATATCTCAAATTGTGTCTTGGGATACACCATCTGTGCTTGTGGAATACCTAAACAATTGAGTGGCATTTGGGTGTTTAGACTTGCAATCATCATGGATCCATTGAAGGTTTCAAGATTCATGTACTGTAGGGGGATATGAAGGCATCTTGTTTTGGAATATGAATGTTACCAATAAGACTCAATTCAAACACTGAGCCAATCACATCATGCATTTTAAACAGGAATGGAAAAGCCACAATTTGAGCATAAATGTGTTTCATTGTAATAATCTGACAACAAATTATTTTTAACAAATAAATAAATGGTCTGAACACTATATTTGTCATTGTGCTAGGTTTAATTTACCTCCAACTCTTTTTCCAAAACAGACACAGAGCAGAACCCTGTGTCTCAAAGATTGCTGCCGCAATGTGCTATCAGTAGTGAAATTATGGTACATAATTTACGGAAGCAATATGTCAATTTCCTGTGTCATTATGTGTGAAGCATGCACCAAGCAAAAACCCAGCTGCATGATGAACTGCGGGAGGCGCTACGCGTACTCGGCTTGCTACGGAGACCAGGCCTCGAGGCCTCGACGTCACCTGATGCCGGTGGCAGGGAGAGAGGACATCGTAAGCGGTGTGCGAGGAAGCGGAAGTGCGGAAAGAGGGCGGGGGTCCATGCTAGGCTAAAAACAAACCCTAGCCGGCCGGCTCTCCCGTCTATCCTGCTCTCAAATGTTTGCTCCCTGGACAATAAGCTGGACCATATCCGACTCCAGCAGGCTACGCAGCGTGAGTTTAGAGACTGCTGCGTCTTTGTTTTCACGGAGACGTGGCTCAGCGACAGAGTTCCGGACGCCGCCATTCAGCTAGACGGGCTCGCCGAGTTTCGTGCCGACAGAAATACAGCTCTCTGCGGTAAGACTCGCGGTGGTGACTTGTGTGTTTACATCAAAACGGAATGGTGCAAGAACTCTGTGCTAGTCTCTAGCTACTGTTCATCGCTTTGGAGCTTGTGACTGTTAGATGCAGACCTTTTTATTTACCACGGGAATTCACCACTGTTTGCATAACCGGAGTTTACATTCCCCCCAGCGCTAACGCTAAGTAAGTGCTCTTTGAACTTTATGGGGCTATGAGCGAACTGCAGAACGCTCACCCAGACGGACTGTTGATTGTCGCCAGAGACTGTTTATTTCAACCATGCGAATCTCAAGACAGTGCTCCCTAAATTCCATCAGTATGTGGACTTTGCAACAAGAGGGGCGAACGCGCTTGATCTTGTTTACACGAACATCCCAGGCGCGTACCGGGCGGAGCCCCGCCCCCACCTCGGACCACATCTCTGTTATGCAAATTCCAGCATACAGACCGCTCGTCAGACGCACAAAACCGCTTCAGAATACACAGCATCAGTGACCAGCTACATCAGCAAGTGCATTGATGATGTCACTTTCTCCAAGACCATCACAACACGCTCCAAGACCCGAAGACCCGAGACTCCGCCTTCAGAGCAGGCGATAAGGCAGCCCTAAGAACAGCTAGGGCCAAACCGTCCCGGGCCATCAGAGAGGCAAAGCGTGCACACGCCCAGAGAATCCACAGTCACTTCCAGGACAGCAGTGACACGCGGCGCATGTGGCAGGGCATCCAGGCCATCACCAACTACAGGACAACATCCGTTGCCTGTGACAAAGATGCCTCCCTTCCAGATGCGCTGAACGACTTCTACGCTCGGTTTGAAGTGGAGAGCAACGTGGTGGCGAGGAAGACCACCCCTCCTCCCAACAACCAGGTGCTCTGTCTCACCAGAGCGGATGTGAGGAAAACTCTACGTAGAGTCAACCCACGGAAGGCTGCTGGACCAGACAACATTCCTGGCAGAGTGCTCAGAGGATGTGCAGTCCAGCTGACAGATGTTCTTACCGACATCTTCAACATTTCTCTGTCGTTCCAACGTGCTTCAAGGCCACCACCATCATTCCCATGCCAAAGAAGTCTTCAGTGTCCTGCCTCAATGACTACCGTCCCGTTGCACTCACACCAATCATCATGAAGTGCTTCGAGAGGCTCGTCATGAGGCACATTAAGACCCAGCTGCCCCCCTCACTAGACCCACTGCAGTTTGCGTATCGTCCAAACCGTTCAACGGACGACGCCATCACCACAATCCTCCATCTGGCCCTCACCCACCTAGACAAAAAGGACTCATATGTTCGAATGCTGTTCATAGACTTCAGCTCAGCATTCAACACAATAATTCCCCAGCATCTGATTGGAAAGCTGAACCTGCTGGGCCTGGACACCTCCCTCTGCAACTGGATCCTGG
This sequence comes from Moxostoma hubbsi, assembly GCA_032164185.1. Taxonomy (NCBI): domain Eukaryota; kingdom Metazoa; phylum Chordata; class Actinopteri; order Cypriniformes; family Catostomidae; genus Moxostoma; species Moxostoma hubbsi. The sequence goes on along the minus strand of JAVLUX010000024.1, from coordinate 12,774,844 downwards.
ACTTCCTGACTGGGAGACCACAGTCAGTCCGGATCGGGAACAGCATCTCCACCACCACCACCCCACTGAACACTGGGGGCCCCCAGGGCTGTGTGCTCAGTCCACTGCTGTTCACTCTGCTGACTCACGACTGTGCAGCAATGCACAGCTCGAATCACATCATCAAGTTCGCCGATGACACGACCGTGGTGGGTCTCATCAGCAAGAACGACGAGTCAGCATACAGAGAGGAGGTGCAGCGGCTTACGGACTGGTATAAGTCAAGTCAAGTCAAGTCAATTTTATTTGTATAGCGCCTTTCACAACACACATCGTTTCAAAGCAGCTTTACAGAAGTTCAGCATTAACAGACGATAAAAATGTAATGTCTATAAAGTCGATAAATCATCATCCTTGTGCAGGGCTCCAAACTGCGACTAAAAATGGTCGCATTTGTGACCAAATAAATTTATTTGTGAGTGTAATTTCTGTCAAGGTCGCCATTGGCGACAGTAAAAGTTTACTCCCTTTTGATTTTAAAATTTGCATTACATTTCCCGAGATACATAACAAAAGTTTATATCAAAGAAATAGCGGGGAAAACGGAGTTCAGCAGGAACTAACCATTTCAAAAAAGAGACTGTTAGAAAACACGGTGACAGTAACGAGCATAAAAAATGCACGTGATCACATAATTGCGAAGAATGCTCCACAGACTACACTGTTAGCGAGCTGCGGGACGAAAAGGAATGGATGGAGTTAAAAAAATTTAAAATATTTGGCGCCTGTTTTTCCCCCTGTAGGAGCCATTGGCTCCTTAATTGATTTTTTTTTTTTTTTTTGTTTGGAGCCCTGTTGTGGATTAGATAAGATATGATTCTTTATCGTGTTTAAAAATAATTAAATAATAATTGTATTAATAACCCCAGTGAGCAAGCCGAAGGCGACTGTGGCAAGGAACACAAAACTCCAAAAGATGATGGTTAATGGAGAAAAATAACCTTGGGAGAAACCAGACTCACTGTGGGGGCCAGTATAGAGCCAACAACCTGTCCCTGAATGTCGAAAAAACAAAAGAGATGGTTGTTGACTTTAGGAGAGCACAAGGTGAACACTCCCTGCTGAACATCGACGGCTCCTCTGTGGAGATCGTCAAGAGCACCAAATTCCTTGGTGTTCACCTGGCGGAGAACCTCACCTGGTCCCTCATCACCAGCTCTATTAACAAGAAAGCCCAGCAGCGTCTCTACTTTCTTCGAAGGCTGAGGAAAGCACATCTCCCACCCCCCATCCTCACAACGTTCTATAGAGGGACTATTAAGAGCATCCTGAGCAGCTGCATCACTGCCTGGTTTGGGACTTGCACCGCTTCGGACCGCAAAGCCCTGCAGAAGATAGTGAGAACAGCTGAGAAGATCATCGGGGTCTCTCTTCCCTCCATCAATGACATTTACATAAAACACTGTATCTGCAAAGCAACCAGCATTGTGGAGGACCCTGCACTCCCCTCACACAAACTCTTTACCCTCCTGCCGTCTGGCAAGAGGTACCGAAGCATTCAGGCCCTCACGACCAGACTGTGTAACAGCATCTCATAGTATGTTATGTTTACATTTGGCATTTAGTAACTGTCATCTTTTGCACTACTGTGTACTGGTCGGCGCTGCACTGTCTATCACTGTGCCTATTGTAATGTTCATTGTTAGAAATGTATTGTACTGTCCCGTACTTTTGCACACGTTTTTGCACGTGCACTTTATATAGGTATTTTATATAGGTATTTTTTTTATTTAGTCTGTGTAATGTCATGTGGTTCTGTGTTTATCCTATGTTGTTTTATGTAGCACCATGGTCCTGGAGGAACGTTGTCTCGTTTCACTGTGTACTGTACTAACTGTATATGGTTGAAACGACAAAAAAAACCACTTGACTTGACATTCTAAGTTCAATTAATACAGGTGCTTGTGAGTAATTTACTTCAATTAATACAGTATATATATATATATATATATATATATATATATATATATATATACACACACACACACATATACACACACACTGTATTCAGATTTATATTTACTGTATATGTTCAGATTTATACCTATAAATTCAGGATTTATAACTATATATTCAGATATTATATAATTATTTCCTGTTTGGCCCCCAATAATATTGCCGTGGCCAAAAGTATTGGCAGTGACATACATTTTGTGTTTTGCAAAGTTTGCTGCTTCAGTATTTCTAGATTATTTTTTCACATGTTTCTATGGTATACTGGAAAACAATGATAAGTATTTCATAAGTTTTAAAGGCTTTTATTGGCAAAAACATTCAATATATGCAAAGAGTCAATATTTACAGTGTTGACCCTTGTTCTTCATAACCTCTGTAATTCACTCTGGCATGCTGGATATCAGTTTCTGGGCCAAATCCTGACTGATGGCGATCCATTCTTGCCTTATTAGTTTTCGTCGTTGATCACAATTTGTGGGTTTCTGCTTGTCCACTCGCCTTTTGAGGACTGACCACAGGTTCTGGCCAATTTCAGTATAATGATCTCAGAGCCACTTCATTATCACTCTTGCCTTGTGACATGTTGCTCCATCATGCTGGAAAATGCACGGATCATCACCAAATTGCTCCTGGATCATTGGGAGTAGTTGCTCTTGCAGGATGTTTTGATACATTCTTTATTCGTGGCAGTGTTGTTCCCTTGGATAAAAAGCAACCCCACACATGGATGGTCTCAGGATGCTTCACTGTTGGCACAACACAGGACTCATGGTAGCATTCACCTTTTCTTCTCAGGACTATTGATTTTCCAAATTATTTTGCACCAGTCTTCTGCTGTCCAATCCTTGTACTTCCTGCAGAATTTAAGTCTATCCTTGGTGTCTTTTCTGCCCTTCTTGACACCAGGCCATTGTCCAAAAGTCTTCACCTCACTGTACATGCAGATGCACTCATACCAACCCGCTGCCAATATTGAGCAAGCTCTGCAAAGTATGTGTGTGTGTGTACAAATACAAATCTGTTATATATTTACATTTACACATTTAGCAGACACTTTTATCCAAAGCAACTAACAGTGCACTTATTACAGGGAAAATCCTTGCTCAAGGACACAATGGTGGTTGCCGTGGGGATCAAACCAGCGACCTTCTGATTAACAGTTATGTGCTTTAGCCCACTACACCACCACCACTCCAAGATACTGCAAGGGAATGTAATGGCAGAACATGTAGAATATGTTAGATAAATATAAATAGACTAAGCTGTGTATTGCACTGTAATTATTGCTCAATGGGGTAGTTTTATCTGTTCATGAGATGGATAGCTTGAGGGAAAAAACTGTTCTTATGCCTGATGGTTCTGGTGCTCAGTCCTCTGTAGCACCAACCAGAAAGCAACAGTTCAAAAATTTAGTAGTCTGGGTGAGTGGGGTCCAGAGTGACTTTTTCCAGCCCCTTTCCTCATTCTGGGAGTGTACAGTTCTTGAATGGAGGGCAGGGGGCAACCAATAATCTGCTCAGCAATCCAACTGTTCTTTCTAGTCTTTTGATGTCCGATTTCAGGGGTGGATTTAGGCATCGGCACGGGGCGCACACTCCACTGCTTCCACAGTGCTGTTCAGAATGGTGAGCAGGGTCAATGTTTGGGTGTTCCTCCTAAAGTCCACTGTTTTTAGCATGTTCAGCTCCAGGATGTTTTGACTGCACCTGACAGCCAGCTGTTCTAGCTCTCTTCTGTATGCAGACTCATCATTATCTTGGATGAAGCCGATGCCAGTAGTGTCTTCTGGCATCGGAAGGTCCTTGGCAGTGCAGTCATTTGTGTACAGGAAGAAGAGTAGGGGGCCTTGGGGGCACCAGTGCTGATCGTACATGTGCTGGAAGTGAATTTCCTCAGTCTCACTTGCTGCTGCCTGTCCATCAGAAAGCTGATGATCCACTAACAGACGGAGGTTGGAACAGAGAGTTGGGTTAATTTAGTCCAGAGTATAGCTGGGATGAGGGTGTTGAAAGCCGAACTGAAGTCCACAAATAGGATTCTTGCATATGTCCCTGGTCTGTCCAGATCTTGCAGGATATGATGTAATCCCATGTTGACTGCATCATCCAAAGACTGCATCATCTGGATCACAGGATCCAGAAAGGGTTCATTGATGTCCTTCAGGTGAGCCAACACCAGTCTATCAAATGACTTCATGACTTCAGAGCAACAGGTCTTGGATTTTGGGTTTCTTTGGGATGGTGATGATGGTGGAGCATTTGAAGCAGCTGGGAGCTTTACAGTGCTCCAGTGATTTGTTGAAGATCTGTGTGAAAATGTGTAATTAAAAGCAGATCCTATGTCTAAATAATTCGGTTTTGAACAATGATGCTACAATTCAATTATCCAGATCATTTGGAGTCTTTTTCTGCTTTACAAAATTGAAGACTGGCTGCAACATGAATGCTGAAGAGGCACGTCCATTTCTACAAGCTCGACTGTCCACCAAACTCCTGGGGCACCCCAACACATCCTCTTTAAAGGAAATTGTGTAAATCTCCAAGAAAATTAGAGAAGTCAGCCATTTTTAACTGCCTGTGATGAAAGACCCCTTGGCCTTCCAAACCCTGTCCAGCAAGAAGTTGATGAAACAGAATAAATAAATAAATAATTTAATTAATTAAATAAAACACTTTTTATATGTGGAAAGCTGGCTGATTATGACAATCATGGTGTAAAACAAATAATTATATTAAGCATGTTAAATGTTTTAGTCAGATAAGCCTGATCACAAAGTGATTTTATTAAAATGTATTAATAAATATATATTTAAGCAATATTACACGAGCAAGAGTGTGATATGGCCCTACATCAGTAATGCAGTGATTCGGCCGCAGGCCAAGTGCCGTAAGTAATCAAAAATTAAGAAAAACGTATTTAGTTTTATTTAAAATGTAAAAAAAATGGGAAAAACGCATTTGTGCGTGGAACTACTTTCTTACATGATGGATCAGAATCTGCCGCTGCTGGTTCAAACCAAATTATGTGTCTAAGCCTTTGTTAGAAATAGTATTACGGCTTGTGCCATTTCGAACAAGTTATTGGATAAACAAGGATGGATGTGTGTGTGTGTGTGTGTGTGTGTGTGTGTGTGTGTGTGTGTGTGAGTGAAAGAGTGAGAGAGAGAGAGAGAACGCCTGTGTGTGATCACCTGTTGACACACCCAAGCAGAGATGCTGTTAGCTTTCTGAAGGTCAGCTTTCTCAGTGGAAAAATAGCATCCGAGCGGAGGTATTTCCCCCTATTTCGCTGTAGCCAGTGCATAAGAGTTGTTCACTATAGAAACCACAATGTCCTCCGCCATTTTGAACAGCACCCATTGTGTAATTAATCTGTCTGTTGTGTCTCTCTGCTGTGATAAGCCATAATGCTGAAGTTGCTAGTTTAAAGCCATTTAAAGCTATTTCCTAGCTTTAGTAGTGTAGTAAGCGATCACGAATAGCTGTTGTATGTAAACGGCTGACGTGGATTCACTTCACCTAACTGGCTCATATTACACACAAAAATGATCTTTTGTCACCACCTGCTGGCTAACATATGTAATGTAAAAAAACAAATGAACAAATCTGCAATGCTCTTACACTTTAGTTTAGAATGGCACGAACACAAGTGGAGTGATACACACATAGTGAAGCGTCGGAGTGTTGATGGTGTCAGACCATCAGTGCTCATGGAACGTCTCTCGTCCAATCAGATTCGAGGACCAGACCAAACTGTTGTATATTCTGATTTATATTTTGGAATTACAACTATATATTCAGGATTTATATTTATATATTCCGATTATATATTATTATTGCTTTGAAATAATAATAATAATAATAATACAAATTATATATATATATATATATATATATATATATATATATATATATATATATATATATATATATATATATTCTGTATATATGTATTTTCATTAGTGTATGTTTATTTTATTTTATTTCACTTTCCTAATACATAAAAGGATCAGACATATATTTTCTTGGGCTAAGAAAATGTATTAATACAGAACACAATTCAGACGAATTATGATGATGTGCTGCATGGAGGCGTAGTCACATGTGTCAGTCCAGCCATCTCTAGGGGAGAGAGAAGAGCTGCACGCGTAGTTGTCGTTAATATACTCCATTTATGCAGTTGTCAAGTTTAACATGTCTAAAAACAAGTTTATTGTGTTAGGAAAGTCTTTATTATTCTATACTCTTTGGTATTTGATGGTTATTAAGTATTTTATATGACAGATTGTGATGCATACAGTGATTTGATTACCTACACTACACACTGCTCTCTTTCACCTGGAAAAAGGAACACATATGTGAGAATTCTGTTTGTAGACTACAGCTCAGCATTTAACACCATAGTGCCCTCCAAGCTTGATGAGAAACTCTGGGCTCTGAGCTGAAACAGCTCGCTGTGCAGCTGGATCCTGGACTTCCTGTCAATCAGATGGCAGGTGGTTGGATTGGGCAGCAACATCTCATCACTGGCCCTCAACACTGAAGCCCCGCAGGTGTTCACTGTACAACTGGCACCACATGGCAACACATAGCCCCAATGCCATCATTATGTTAGCTGATGATACGACGGTGGTAGGCTGATCACTGACAATGATTTAACAGCCTACAGAAAGGAAGTGCACACTCTGACATGGTGGTGTCAGGAGCACAACCTCTCCCTCAACATCAGCAAGACCATGGAGCTTGTGGCGGACTTCAGGAGAAAAAACACAGCCCCATCACCATTAATGGAGCACCGGAGGAGAGAGACAGCAGCTTCAAATTCCTCTGTGTCCACATCACTGAGGAAATCACATGGTACGTCCACCCTAAAGCTGTTGTGAAGAAGGCTCACCAGTGCCTCTTCTTCCTGAGATGGCTGAGGAAGTTTGGAATGAACTACCACATCCCTCACATGGTTCTACACCAGCACTGTAGAGAGCATTCTGACTGGCTGCATCACTGCCTGGTACGACAACAGTACTGCCCTCAACCGCAAAGCCCTGCAAAGGGTGATGCGAACTGCCAGACACATCATCGGAGGTGAGTTTCCCTCCCTCCCTCCAGGACATGTATACCAGGCGTTGTGTGAAAAAAGCTAGAAGGATCATCAGAGACTCCAGCCACCCAAGCCATGGGCTACTCTCACTGCTACCATCAGGCAGGTGGTATCGCAGCATCAAGACCCACACCAGCTGACTTCATGACAGCTTCTTTCCCCAATCAATATATATAAGCACTACACTTTATTTAAACTTTCACTGGACTGTCATAAATTATATTCTCTCTTAAAAACACACTGGCATCTGACTATCAACCAACAGCCTGAATGTTAATACAGCACAATACAACCTATTATATACAACCCTATATATACACTACTTTTATGTTATACTATGTATTCTATATTCTGTTTATTGTATACTGTACATTGTATATTATTATTTGTATATTGTGTTGAATAAATCTGATGTTTATTGTTAATTGGTATACATCTCATCACTGTCATGACTGCTGTGTTGCTCGGAACTGCACCCAAGACTTTCACCCATTGTTGCAATTGTGTATATGGTTGAGTGACAATAAAGCGATTTGATTGGTCATAAAGTGTATAAAACAATAAACACTTGTAAATTGAATGACTAGATTAATTGTATATATGTGTAACAAGGAATTTAGATGGGCAAGGAGGAGGCGAGAACCGGCTTGACAATAAATAATAGCTTAATAATAAACTTTAAAAAAAAGGGGAAAGTTTTCTGATAGATATTGGAACCTGGCTGTATCTGGCATAAATCTTGAGACTAAAAGAAGCTCCTGACTCAAATTTAGTAGCAACTCCTAAACTTAGAGTAGCTCATAAACCAATTTTTTGTCATCCCGAGGACTCCTAAATCCCTAAGAGTGAATTACAAACAACCCGTAGCATGGTTGCTGTCATAAATTCATTTCGGAATAGAGTCAATGTATTAGAATATCATTATGACATTGACCTTGTAAAACGGTATTGCCTGAATCGTGAGGGTGTTTTAATTTTTGTAAACTTACTTAGGGATGCAAATACATATCCCATGAACCAAAACAACCCATTTACAACTGGAGATAAAAGTTTTGACATCTCTGTGCTCCTTGACCACAGGCAAATTGCTACTGTGTAGCACTGAAGAATTTGAATTTTCTCAGTCATCCGTCAGCAGAATTATCCATCAAACTATAATTTCTCTGTCCAGACCCAAAATCATCTGTCAATTCATTTGTTTTCTTGTGGATACATGCTTGCTGATAAGAGAGAGAAATAAGGCAGCATTCATGGCTATCACTGGGCTACCAGGTGTAGATAATGCAGTGGACAGGCCACACGTCAGACTAAACTCACAGTGATTTCATAAACCTTCTGTCTATTATATACAGAAGGTTGAATTTTCTTTAACTAAAATCGGTTTGTAAATTTTAAATAGCAATGTACAAATAGCAATTTCCTGTATACCAATCACTTTGTGTGATTTAAGAGTGTGCCCACAGCATAGAAAATGATGTCACCCATAGCAACGTAGTGAACTCTGCTTTTACTCTTAGTAAAACTTGCTCTTAGCAGTTTTGTGTATAGATTTTAATAAAAAACTCAGATTTAGTGGTAAGATAAAGGTCTTTGTGAATACAGGTGTTGCCGACGACCACTTGCAAGATATACCCTTTTCTATTTATAGCCCATGCCAAGGAGGTTGTATTTGAGTGGCAAAAAGCTTGATCTATTTTTAGTTTTGATTTGATCAAATTGAACATGAGCCATAGTGTTTCATTTTCATGTTCTTAGCTCAATCAGGGTATGTTTGTTCCAAGTCAATATCTATTCAGCCGATTGTGCGCAACAATGATGAGACAAATAAACATTTGTTTTTTTTTGCATATTGTGTATAATTTATGCCATGAATGGATCATGCTGAGGTAGCTGAAGTTTTTAAAAACAATCTAAATCTCATTAGAATGTTAATCTTAATCTGTTTGATTTTGTGACTTTAGTGAGAACAGTTTGGCCAGTTTCAACCTATTGCCTAAATGTGATGATGTTATAAATTTGTGGGCTGCTTGTTTTCCTCTTGATTTTTAAGCAGCACATTATATTGATGATATTAGTCTAGAAAAATTCTGCTCACTAAAGATAGCCCGCTCTATCACATATTTGGCATGGGAATCACTTTATGAATTCTCTTAGCAAATTGCACACAGGCAGACCTCAGTAGCAGTCTTGATTGCAACGGCTATATTGTAATTATTACTCACAGTTAAATAACCCAATGTCAGCAAGGTGCCAAGAGATGTCAAAGTATATAATTAAGAGAAAAGCTTTTTTACATTTTCTCACCTCTGACTTATCCCCATGATTAAATATAAGCATAGCAGATGGGAGAACCTGGATGTGAAATGCAGTTAGACCTGGAAGCCTGAAATCTCTTTGGCTATAAACTAAGACGTTCATTAGGAAAAAGCTGGATCCCTGTTGCTTTGAATTCAAGGGTCGGCTTTATGCATGTTCACTAGAAGAACCAAAGGTTCTGAATTTTAAATGAGAATTAAGACATCAACAACAGCAAAAATTAAACTAAAGTTGCTTTTGACTGAATAATTGAGTGGTTAAGGTAATAACGACTTCAAACATAATTAGTGAGAGAATCAGAGGAACAAAGCGGATATTTCTTTAGCTTCAGCAGAATTCAGAATCATTTTTTATTCACATACGCAGGACCACTTTTCTCAATGGAAAACACTCATTAGAACGTAAGAAAATCTTGACAGTTCTTCAGATTTGAACTTAAAATCTTTTTTGTATGAATTAGGCTAGAAAGATGAAAATATGCAGGTGTCTGAGTTATGAATGAGGCAGCTTGTAGCAGACTCTGGAACAGATTGCCAAGCAGGTCTAAAGTGGATTAGAGCTAATTGAAGGGATGTTCCTACTTGTCATTTTCATGGATCCACTTTCTTTTTACATACAAATGCTGAGAGTGGTTGGAGGAGCTGAGCATTTCAACATGACATTGCAATGCTTTAACAGATGAGGAATGTTAATTTTTTATAAAAAAAAATTCTAAATGTTAATGGGTTTAGCCATGCACTTCACCAACGTTTACCACTGTTAAATGAATAGTTCACCCCAAAATTAAAATTCTGTCACAATTTACTCACCCCCATGTTGTTCCAAATCCATATGACTTCTTTCTTCTGCAGAGCACAAAAAATATATATTTTAAAAAACGCTGCGATTGTGGATTTCCATAAAATAACAGTTGACCGTTACTCACAAGAAAGCTTGAACAAAAGTACCCAAAAGTGTCACAAAGGTAAGTCTATGCCAGTGTTTCCCAACCTTATTTTTGCCTTAAATACCCCCACAGCACCATCAGTTTGGCTGAAGTAGCCCTTCATTGACACAAAACCAAAGATGTGTACCAAATATTCAGTTAAATATTTGATAGCCTATGCTAATATTCATGTTTGCAAAGAAATGTCAAAGAAAAGCAGCTTTACCTAGTGTCATTACTCTTTTGGACATTGAAGTTTCACATCCTCTCAAACGAGTGTTGCGACCACGACGTGGCTATAATATAGTCATGTCTCTCTCTTTAGGTTTTGACATTGTCTTGTGTCTGCATTTGTGCAATAGCAGCGAATTTAGCATATACATGTATGAAATAAGTGGTAACACTTTACAAAGTGGTTCCATTTGTTAACATTAGTTAACAACATTCACTCTCATGGCGAAATGTCGTAAGGGTTCGTACGACTTTTCTAAATTTGACTAATTCGTATGATATCGTGTAACTGCACTTGCTTGAATTCCTACAACTTTCACTACAGCCAATGATGTCGCCAGACATCGTTTCCATCTAATATGCAAAACTGTACTTGCTTCTGGCACACACAACAGTTTCCTATCATGTTTACACACTCTACTGATTGGTTAAGTTTAGAAAAGGGGTTTGGGTAAGGGTATAATATTAATAAGTATGTCCTTAATGCCTCATGCGTGGAATTCACGCTAACTTCCACATTAGACATCTGGGAATTTGCACGTGATGAATTCGTACGAGTTTATGCGAACAACGTCGTGCAAGACCATACGAAATAGCCAACTCGTAAATTATGTACAAATTTTCATGAGATCGGGTTGAAAATAACAGTTGATAAACTGGTTTGATCCAGTTTGGAACAGATAAACCAGTAGTGGGTCATTTTGACTCAGCAGCTTGGTTGGTTATGTTGGATTTCTGCTGTCAGTGACAATGACCCAGCCACTAACTCAGTAGAGTTAAAAACTACCTAACACTGTGAAAATAACCTAACAAAATGAAACCACAGACTCTACCCAGCATTCTGGTTAAGAAAATAACCCAGCAAAACTGACAGTGATTTGATGTCTTTAAATATATTGTATTGCAAACATATGTTTTATTACATTTTTTACACGTTTATTGTTTACATGCACAATTTATACTATTCACAAGTATTTACATTGATATACAGCATAGAACTAAATCTAAAACTATACTGTCTCTTTAAGGCTACTGGCAGTACTGCATATGAGTGCATATTAAAAATAGAGGGCCCACATCTGTGATATGTGTGATTAGAATTAATGTTTCTTTTTGTTGTTTTTGAAAGAGTATTTAAAAAAGACATTATTCAGTAACAAATGGATTGTGTGGATCTCACAGACATTACACGGAAAGAGTCAAACCAAACATTTACTCTCAATGCGCAATGAAAAGATCTCAGTGTCTAACTTTGCATAGAGTAAAAGATTGTTATTGGGATTGTTCAAATGAAGATTCATTGGAAAATGAAGAGTTTTACCAATCCCTAGTCCTTTCTACTTTTATTTTAAGCCATCAATTTTTTAGACTGAATATAAAAAAATCTAAAAACTTTTGTGTACGCCCCTGGAACCTGCTTATGCACCAATGGTTGGGACTCTTTGGTCTATGTAACTCGTGCATTGTCCTCTGAAAGCACACAATCACTTTGTCGGATGAAAAGACCGAAACTGAATTTGTTATTCACTCTCAAATGAAACCAAATCGTTGTTTTCAACTCATGTAAACAGAGCCCAAATCAAGTATGGCAACATGTCAATAACATCAAACCTCATCTGTTCTTGTGTCTTGATGACATGATGTTTGGTCATGAGACAATCAAGAACTAATAAGGTTTGATATTATTGCAGTGTATTGCCACACAATGTGTTTCACTTAGTGGTGGGGATTTTTATTCATTCCAGTGACTTGAGTATTGTAGATTCGTTCAGATTCGTTAATTTGAACATTTCTACAAAATACCCGCGTGTGCCAGTAGATGATGCCAAATGATCGTCTTTTACATTTTGAACAAGTAATTTTATTAAACCAAAAGCAGTCATCACAACCAGAATGGGTCCAGTTATCCTTTATTAAAATGTACTTTTCTACAGTTATACTATGAGAATTCAGCACTGCAGTGTGTTTAAGCATCATGTTAAGCTTTTCTCAACAAATGACAACAAAGCATATCTATCACACTGTGAAATCCTGAGCACAACTATTTCTGAAGCTATATTTATAAAGACAACAAACACTAGACTAAAAAATTGTTGAGTTTCAATAACGGCCATACGTCATCATAATGTCTGGTCATCAATCACATTTATTCAACCGGCCCCTTTTCACGTTGATCAAGATTGACAAACTGAACAAACAACATGCCTTGTCCTCTTGTTCAGTCAGTCAGCATATCCTCATTCATGAACAGATGACTGATTCATTCATTTTGTTTGCGAACTAATGAACCATTACATTCAGTTTGTTCACGAACAAAATGTCTTGTCTCGTTCAGACTCAAATGACAGTGAAGGGTGTATTCGTTCTGTGGTTGAATCTAATGAAATGCACCTTAACAGCCCACTCTCGAATGGTATTGGCTCAGGCTGTAGTCAGTCTTTGAGAGCAGGACAAAGCAACACAAATGGAATTTGCATGTCTACAAAAGTACAAAGACACTTTAAAAATACTTTAAGTGTTTAACCACCACATCCGTTTTATCCATAAATAACAAGAAAGGTCTTATTTTTTCCTTTATTTTGTCAAATTCACTTTTAACAAAACACAGAAACAAAAAATTAATATCTTACACAGTGAATCAAAGCACATTTCCATTTGTAATTCATGTTATTTTAACTGTTTTTTTAAACATTCATAAATTGGGGATTATATGATTACCTATAAACTTGTCTGTAACAAGGTTAAGATGGGCAAGAAGGAGGCAGGAACCAGACAAATCATCAAAATAATGTTTCATGAAAACTTAAGGCACAAACAGAAACACACACTGCATCTGTGTGGCGCTCTCTCTCCTGAACTTCTGCATCTGGCTTGGCTTTATCCCTCTCCTTGGCTGAATAGCGCGATTGGGGGCCAGCCATGCACACTCACGGCCTGGTCCCGATCTCCTCCTCGTCACATTATCTTAGTGCATTTCACTCCTTTCTCTCCATGTCTTTCCTCCTCTCTCATTCAGTCAGTCAGCAGATTGTCGCTCCAAACCAATTATATGCTGTGTCACAACCTGCACTTGAATGCTATTGGCTCAAGCTACAGTCAGTCTTTAAAGGCATATAAAGAACTTCAAACAATTCAGCTCATTGGCTTCGAAACAGAGATATGTCTGTGGATGAGAAATATGAGTCTGTGTATGGAGGTGAATGAGAATGATTCGTTCACTTAAAATATTTGTTCAAAAATTATGATTTGTTTACGTTCGACACGTCGCTAGTTTCACTCATTGACTGCCTTGTGTGAGTGCAGTCTCACTGGTTCTGACCAGTCTTTAGAAATCACACAGAACAGAATCAAACTGTTATATTGTCAAATTAAGTAAATGCATTAATTGTGCTAAATGTGTGTGGTGATGTGGGTGTGGCTGATCGACGTCTGTGAAGAGTGAGTCCACGAGAAAAAGAGCGGTAAGGATTGACACCTGTGGGAAATTATCTCTAACAGTTGTTTTGTGTTGCAGTGAGAGCTGGAGAGTAATAAAAAGGCAATCCAGACCGCTGGCAGGGAGATAGAGAGAGAAAGAGAGAGAGAGAGAGAGAGACAGACAGACAGACAGACAGACACACACACACACACACACACACACACACACACACACACACACACACACACACACACACACACACAGAGCAGTGTTGATGTGTGTTTTGTGTTATGCTGAAATGCAAAGCTTTGTGATGCTGAAAAGTGTGTTAATATAGACTATGTGGATTGTTTATATGGCTCCCACTTCCTCATTCAGTAGAGAACTAGTGAACTGTCACAATGTGATAAACCTAATTAATTAATTTTAGTTACTGAGAATCATCCTACAAATTCCATGAAAACAATGTTTTATGAACCTCAAAGTATCATAAACATGTCATCTTTAAGAAGGGTTTACATTTAAGTATGTATGCATATGTACTGTAAATGTCTTTCCAAACCTAAGGAAATATACTGGTGCAAGAACTGCACTATGAATACAGACAAATACAAATAACATCACCTAGTTGAGCTTAACTTTGTTTAGCAATTAGGCCTACAGATTACAATAGTAGATAAGTCAAAAGTCATATTTATCTGTAATAGATTTTTAAGTTTAAATTTGATGAGACATTTATTTTAAACAGCCAGATTTGTGACCTAAGGAGGTTATGACATTGTGTCTCATTTGTTTTATTTCCATTTACTCCTATCTGCTTTGGCCAGTTAGTGCAGACTGTCATTTTCAAAACAAAACAGTTTTCAGAGTAGATTTGAAGGTGTTTTGAATGCATTTCCTTTTTGTCAACTTTAGAGGACAAACATAAAAATGGGTGCTCTGTTTACTTTAGTTAAACAATACCATTGGATAAATGTACTGCAGTCTCCCAATGACTTCAGTTTGAATGTTTATACCTTAAAACCCCATTATTAAATTCCACTTGGATTGAGACAGAAGGCAAAAAGAAAATAAAAAACAATGTGAGCCACTGAACATTCAATGAACTTCTGCCAATATGCACTTTATCAGAGTGAGACCTGTCTAGGTGTTAATTAGATACTGTTATTAATGTTGGCAGTAAAAGATTCATTTTGAGTAATCGTAAGAATCATATGTGATTTTTTTTTCTTTTTGTAAATAAAAAAGATGAGGTTGATTTAACAAATCAGCTTAAGTCCAGGGCTCATTTAATAAACATAATTATAATGTGACCAGTGGCGATTTCTCAGTGACAGCAAAGCATTCTCTGCTGGCGTAACTTGCCTAATATATAAATATTTTTTTTTTCATCTTTTCATTCTCATTGACCATGTATTTTCAATTGCTTTGCACTCCTAATTTATCTACAAATGAATAGCAAAAAACAAAAATGTTTATCCAATCAGAATTTATTCCTCAGTGCTTACAAGCAATGTGTGACAACTAATTCACAAATCGCATGCCTGAAGCCATGCTCCTTAGCCGAAACTGCGTGTGACTCTAAGCTCTACCCTGTCAGGCCTTCAGAATTTCCACAGAATCCCTCAACAGTGCAAATGAATGGGCAACTAAAGTCAGATTGTCAGATTCATCAGCCAATCAAATTGATTTATTTGTTCTTTGTGGGTGTGGTCTTTAAGATATGTCTCAGTCCAGGCCTTCTAGCTGGCCTTGAGTGACACAATCCCACTTTAAGTGATGTATGTCATTTGAAATCAAAGAGTGCGAGATGCTGACGAGTCGGCTGTCATCACTGCTGTTATTGCCGTTGAGTAAGAGATAAGTATTGATTTAAAAACCTAATATGTTCTGCATGATCGTGTGATTGATTAATTAAACAGGAAAGGAGGACTGATTTTCACTTCAAGTAAATTGGTAAGTGCTTTTTGCATTGATATAGTAACATCAGAAGATTTCTAAGTGTAAATTAGGGTGTTTGTGCATTAAATGTTGGATCAAGTTTTGAAAAGTAACTGTGTACCCTGACAGATATTATATACGTTGTGAAAAAAAATATTTATGGCCTATGATTTATGACCTAATTGGTGTACATTTGACCTTTTGATTCCTGTCCCCCTCTCCCCTCCCCTTCCCTCCCCTCTCTCCGACAGTTTGTACAGGCTGTGGTATGACGTGTTTGGTCAGCTGTTCTGATGCACTGTAGCCGAGGCCTTCTGTGTATTTAAAAGTGTTTAGGTCTGTTCATTGCAGGTATTCAGCAAGTATTTTGTGATTTCCACTTGAGCAATGGCATCCCCCAGAAGTCCTAAAAACCCATTGGAAAATGATGTAGAAATGATTGCTAAGTTATGTTGGGCTCCGAGGAGAGGATATGGTCCATGCATAACCAAGTCTCTCCATGAACCGTTAGGAAATCTGAAATATGAATTTCATCTAGACAGTGCACATTTGTGTGTGTACGACTTTGACAGAACATCTTGTTCTGTTAAGTTATTCCACAGGGGCGATGCAATGGATGAAGACCGTTGTTTGTATTTCACGTAAAAGGACTGGGATGTATTTTACAATCGTGTTTGGAGGGACCTGAATGATTCTGGAGATGACCCATTATTCGTTGCAGAGGGGGTTGGTTCAACATCCCCATTTCCAAGATGCTGCGTGTTTGGTGACCACAATATCAAGAGGATGGATGACCATGTCTACGTACTTACCAGCGAGGACAAACTGGGTCTCAGTGACAGAGTGTGTCCTTCCCCAGAGACAGAGCACAATGAATGTTTCCACATGAAGTTTTTGTTTCTGTGGAAAGATGTTTCTATCCTGAATGATATTTTTTCAAAGATAGACAAACTGTCTAAATGGAGTAATGCATATGACCGAAACAATAAAATTAAGGTCAGGCTGTTTGCCCCCGAAATGTGTGGGAGGGTTCGCAGGAGTGACCGTGCAACACCGCCCACCTACTATAAACCTTAAAAGCTGGTGGTGACCAACTGCATTTCAAACCAACATTCAAACCAACATGTCTCAAGACTTTACAACAGACCTTCGCATCACCCGATGACACAGCTATTTCATCAAGGGGTGATGCCCCTGTAGGGAATCCTGACATAGGCCATTGGCTCGACAAGTTTTGCACAGAGTTTGTCTACAAAATCTAACGTTCATTTCATCTCACAGATCAGGATGCCCGCTTCTGGATGCAGCGAATCTTAAGGAAGATGATGACATGGATGGCATTATTGGTGTAAAGGGTTTCAATTTTATAAAAGCAGTCATTCTGGATTATTTCATCGACATAAAGTTAAAAGAGTTGTGCTACGGTTGTGAAGTGGATCACCCCAGTCAGATCCAGCACACGTGTTTGTATGATCCTGTATTTCCTTTACACACATTTTGAAGAAATTTCCAATAAACTGTTTAAACCTGTGTTAAATCAAGTCATCGGCGAGGCTTTGAAACCATTTGGGTTGACACTGCATCCTCAGAGAATCCATGGAGTTGTCGAAGGCATGTTGTGTGAATTAAGAGAGGAGCCACACATTCTACAGAGACTGTGTGAAATCCGTGAGAAGCTGGTGAATGATAGCAGTGAACAGGCTGTCTATGACGTTGTGGACGGTTGGAAAGGCTATTCACCTGGTTCCTTATTTTGATGCTAACATTGGGTAACTGCTGCGGAGCTACTGGACTGATTAAATTTATTCGGAGACATCGTCTTCAATGTGAAATAGCCAATATGATGTATACGATCATTTATGATGAGCGTTCTGGACAAAACAAGCTTGTAAATGAACCCTATATTAACAAACGGCTGATTTGTCTAAAGAAGCACAATGGGCATAGTTAGGGGTCTATCAAACAACTGGTCTGAAATGATAAAACTGTATGCCTGCCAGAATGATTCACCCTGTGTATTGCTTAAAAACATTCTAAATTAATTGTTTGAACACGATAATGTCTGTAAAATTGCTGACATAATATGCTTATGTACATATGTAACGGATATGTGTGTGATGTTATTGTCAAGAAACGATCAGAGTGCTAGATATGTTTTTGAAAATGTTGATACTCTGGTTAATTACCTGATTAACAAAAATGTGCTAATTTCCTACAATATCTCAACATTGCTTGATGTTGGTGTTTCTATTTTAACTATTCAAGCATGCATTGTGCTGTGTGATTACCCTGATTTAAAATAAAAGTGTTTTTATAGAATCACTGTTTCATTATTTACGTGATGTCTGATCTGATAACATGACTGAGCAACTGCATAAGGTGTACTACACGCCATCAAACCCAGGCTCTTTAGAGGGTGTGAATAGAGTAAAACGAAAGTGGAAAGTGGTGATTTGCTAAGTGATAAAGAAGTTTCAGACTGGTTAGCCAGTCAAGATGCTTATACACTCCACAGACCACTACGCCATCATTTTAAAAGGAATAGGGTCATTGTTTATGGTATTGATACACAGTTTCAAATGGACCTGGTAAATATGTCAATATATTCTATGGTCATTCTAAATGACAATACTAAATTTCTGCTTACCATTATAGACGTGTTTAGCAAATATGCATGGGTACGTTGTATAAAGAACAAGACTGGAATGGCGGTGGCCAATGCATTTAATTCAATACTACAAGAGGGAAGAGTTCCTCAGAAAATTCAGACTGACAAGGGGAAGGAATTTTTTAATAAGCATTTCCAACAACTAACTAAAAAGCACAACATTTACCATTTCAGCACAGGGAATGAATTGAAGGCAAGTGTTATTGAACGCTTTAATAGAACATTAAAAGGATGGATGTGGCGGTATTTAACAGCTATAAACTCTAAACGCTACATCAATGTTTTACAAGACATTATTCAAGGATACAACAGTAGTCATCACAGAAGTATTAAAATGAGGCCTGTGGATGTCAACAAAGAAAATGAACCGATCGTCTATGACAATTTGTATGGTAATGTGTGTAAGAAGACACCTGTATTTAAATACAAACTCGGCAACGTGGTTAGAATATCAAAGATGAGGGGGCCTTTTACCAAGGGGTATGAACAAAACTGCACAGATGAGTTCTTTACTATAACCGAATGTATACCATGTCAACCACCAGTCTACAAACTATCTGATTATGATGGTGATGTTATCGATGGATCATTTTATGAAGACGAGATACAAAAAATTATTGTGGACAAGGACAAAGCTTTTAAAGTGTAAAAGATATTAGACAAGTAGAAGCATGGTAAAAGAACCATGGTGCTCGTACGGTGGGTGGGATGTCCTCCGAAGTTTGACAGTTGGGTTAATGAAAAAGATGTTATAGATCTACAGAGCTCTTAAAGCATATAAAAATATACATTTGTCACCTGAGTTCGTTTCTGCAGTAAACGGCCATGGATGAAGCAGGGTTTTATGTCACATTGCCATGCAATGCTTCATTAGCTCTTTACCCCAAAAACCGAATTTCAAATTACAGAACAAGATTAGCCAGACCTATAAACTTAAAAGGCAAGTGGGAGGTGGGTCTAGCAGAAATTGAATACCCTAGATCATGGTACACTATTACTGATGATGATGCAAAATTCCACTTCAGAGAGGTTAGAAATAACAGAAAAAGATATTTTGAGATCATGAATCTGAAAAGCGGATATTATGATGAAGTTTTGTTTGTAATTAGGGAGATAAATGCTTTGCTACCTCAACAGGTACGTCTCGGTTACGATCATGTGAAAAACAAAGTGTACATGACAGCGCCACCAGGAAGATCTTTAACATTCCACGGTAAACTAGCCATTATTTTGAGTGTAATACCGGAGAAACCCTTGGAATCTGCAAATGAGCATACTGGAAATGAACTCAACGAAACCAATTTTACACCAGTGTACGCACCACACCAAGCCGACATAAACAGAGTATTTTATGTACCTGTACACAGATGTCATCGAATACCAATCTGTGGGGGATGCACACATTCCGCTTTTGAGATGTGTACACATAACCAGATCGGATCGAGAAATGGTCAGTGTTGCATATGACAGAGAGCACTACGTGTCAGTGAATACAAATTCTATTGGAGAGATTTGTATTGAACTCAAAGACGACAGAAACAGGGAAGTGCTGTTTTCTTACGGTAAAGTTGTTGTTAAACTACACTTCAGACCTGTGAAACAAGCGATCCTTTAAAAATGGTGTATTATAATCTGTACCAAATGGATCCTACTCATTATGTAAACTATTATAAAAATCAAGCAGGCGGAGGAATGCCGGGGCAGGCCTCGGAGGTCTTTTCATGGGTTTGTTTCGGATGGCTCTTCCATTGTTAAAAAGAGGTTTCAGCATAGCCAGACCACACCTTAAAAATGCTGCTAAAAACATAGTCAGTTATAGTTATAGCCAATGCTATGACACATTCCTTTAATAACAATAAATCTCAAGATGGTTCAGGTTTAATGGTTATGTTTCGTAAACAGAGGTCTAAACCACCTGGAGTGAGGTGGGGGAGGAGTGGTAAAGAGGTAAATAAAACCAGGAACCCCCCCCCCCCCCCAAGAAAAGCGCAGTTAGGCAACGAAAGCGAAAGAGAGCTGTGAAGCGTGAAGGATCGACTAAGAGATCTGTTAAAACTATATTCTAAACCATGGCTCTGCTACATACCATGTCCGAAGAGTGTATTAAATCCGAACTGGATCTGTTTACAGTACCGATGACTCAGACGGCTATTGAAAAAAACACATACATTGAAATCCCTCCTTTATCAGCAATATCGGACAGCGCTCCATTGGAGTTTTTCATGGTGGGAAATGGTGAAGTTTATATAGATTTGAATAATATACTACTTTACATTCGTGTTAAAATCACAAGTCCGGACGGTTCAAATATCAGAGATTGGACCCCTGTTGGTCTGGTCAATTATTATCAGGTTGATGTATCACTTGGCGATAGGTTAATTTCACAGAGTACAAACACATACCCTTATCTATGCATTATAGAATGCCTTTTAAACTATGGTAAAGATAACCTGGAAAGTGTTTTCTCAGCAGGTTTATTTTACAAAGATTCTGCAGGCCATATGGATGTAGGCGATCCGGCAGGGGGTAACAATGGTCTGACAAAGAGGGCTGCCTTTAGCAACTAAAGTGCAGTAGTCAAGCTTTTATCACCCATACACAGTGATATTTTCTTTCAAGAAAAAATCATGCTTAATGGGGTGGACATTAAAATCCATCTGACAAGAGGCAAAGATAAATTTTGTCTAATGAGGAGTGATGCTATAGCATACAAACTAAATATATTGTCAGCATCCCTGTTTGTCAAAAAAGTATCTGGATCACCGGGAGTGAAATTGGGACACGCTCAACCACTACTCTCAACCACAGCCAACACATATCGCTTGTTAAGTCTGGTAATATCAGACTAGAAGTGCGGTTCAGACAACTGCTTCCAAGAACCATTAATCTGATTGTTAATGCTGTTTTTGACAACGTCACCGACCAAGAGTTGGTGACAAAATATCTTATCGTACTGTTTCCAGCTACAGGGGATATAGTATGTAATCTGGCACTTCATGAATACCTCGGAATACTATACTTGTTGCATCTCCATGAACGAGGTGACAGTGAGGACAATGCATTTGGTTCAGTCGTGGTGAAACCCAGTTGTGAGACAAGCGATGACAAGTCAACATTTGAAATATCTACAAACACAGAAAAAAATACATTTTTTGTTTTGTTTTATCAATATTGTATGATTGAGATAGACCGCAAATAATGTGTACATACCTTGCAGCGCACGTCTGTTGACCGATCTGGTCTTTTTTTCTGGTCCGAATTAGTTTTTTACTATGGCTTAAAATAAAAACATTTTAGATGAACTACCGCTTAAACACATGTATAAACATTGTAAAATATTTTGTAGGAAATAGGTCTTACCTAATAAGCTGTTTAACTATTACAGAAATAAAAGAACAAATGGTTTGAAAGTGAAAACAACACACCGTTCAGCATACATTTTACAACGAAAAGGAGAAGAAATAGTTATATCGTT
Organism: Moxostoma hubbsi; assembly: GCA_032164185.1. Taxonomy (NCBI): domain Eukaryota; kingdom Metazoa; phylum Chordata; class Actinopteri; order Cypriniformes; family Catostomidae; genus Moxostoma; species Moxostoma hubbsi. The sequence continues at coordinate 12,752,778 of JAVLUX010000024.1, read as the reverse complement.
TGTAGCTGTTTTTTTATTACACTATTATTGATTGTTTTGATTTATTTTTAGTAGATGAATGCATGTGAAGAAACGCACCCATTAAATTTACAATATTAATAGTACAACACGTTCATTGTGTAAAATATTTCATGGATGTATGTTTCATTAAAAAACTCTTTTAGAACTGAATAAAGCAACATTGGTATATTTGATAGTTTAATCTATGCCTGAATCATTTAAAAGGACTGTCAATATACCAACCCCGTTTTTTGTTTTAAAATGACACTTCGAAATCTTGTTAAAAAACACTCAAAGCATTTGTCCGAAGCATTTTCCCTTGAGAATAAACAAACCCCCACCAGATCATCGCCTTAAAGTCTGGATCAAAAAACGCCTTATCGCCACAAACCGGGGGAATCAAAAGGTCAAATGTACACCAATTAGGTCATAAATCATAGGCCATAAATAATTTTTGTCACAACGTATATAATATATACTACTCCTGACAAACCAAAATGTATTGCAAGCAACATTTAAATTGCAAATATTAGATAGCTTTTCTTCGAATGAGACCTCCATGGTTCTTGCTTTTGTGCATGGATGTGTTTTTAAAATGCCAATTGGGATTATTAGTTGACTGTCAAATAATGTATTATCTATTATAGAGACTGTCAATTATAGAGGCATACGGTGTCTGATTTATTGTGAAACTGTGTTTTCTTAATGGCATGAATCGCACTGAAGGCCTAGACATAAAATGCACGGGCCGCCACTGAATGTGACTGATTCCGAAACAGGGATAGAGGATACCCATTTTCAAAGACAAACACCCATCCATTGATATTTGTTTCTATAATCATTAACTAATTAATCCTTGGACAGAAACCTAATATCTTTCAGCGGTCTCTCTGTGGGTTTCTTTTTTAATTAGAACCACATAAGCAGGGTTGGGAGGGTTACTTTTGAAATGTATTTCACCACAGATTACAGAATACATGCTGTAAAATGTAATTTGTACCGTATTCCGTTAGATTACTCAACGTCAGTAATGTATTCTAAATACTTAAAATAGATTTTTTCACTTCTTTTGACTATAAAAACTCTGCCGGTACAGTAAGAAAAAATACACGTTAAAAATACATTCTCTGAAAAACCTAAATATCATATGCAGTGTTGTTTCTAAAACAAGATAAATCAAACTGATCTTGTTTTAAGGATTTTTTTTTATATATTTTTACAGGAAAACAATACAAAAATTATTATTAAGAATATTATTTTTTGACATAATATAATTGGTCTTACTAGAAAAAAAAGAAATTATGATCCAACATGAATTTTCTTGCTAAAAAAATATGATCGTTCTGTAACGATTAATACGATGCCTTTACATGCATTCTACAAGTATGCAGAGTACCTTTTAAGACGCTGACCATCTCATTTGCATATGCGTGTGCTGTGTGATTAGATAGTTACTACTCAGTCTGTGTGCAGGTGCAGGAAGATGATGACTGATCTGCTCTTGCTGACCTTTATTGTACTGTTATGTTTTGTGACACTAATGGTTTGTTAATTTTCTCATGTATGAGGAAAGCATGCAGCCTGTGTATCTGCCATTAAATGTGTGAAATACAGACTTTTGCTGTTTGGCTCTGTGATTTGTCGGACTAAACCATTTATCTCTGGGGGAAAGTGAAAAGTTACAGTGCCTGGTAACGTGCATGTCAACTAGCTAGAAATAGAATTTTAGCTTAGTGTAAAGCTGACAATTTACACAAGGTTTATTTCTATTTCTTCTGCTCCAAATTTACTTCAAACTTACTTCTCTGTCTGCTCGTATGAATGTAACAAATCATAAGAAAGTGTTTCACTGCTGTTCAAGTGCACTTTGGATCACACCATTTATGTTTTCCATCTGAAAGGACTATAAAACAAATGACAATAAAATGCAAAGTAATCTCTTCAGTAATCAAAATAATTGTTGAATGTAACTGTATTCTAAATACCAATGATTTAAATTGTAACTGTAGTGAAATAGTTACTTACATTTTGTATTTTAAATACGTATTCCCGTAACATGTATTTCGTTACTCCACAACACTGCACATATCTATTTGCCATTACTAAAATGCTAAAATTTTTAAGAAATGCAATCTCTTGTTCAAAGGTTCATTCTCACGGGCTATTTGACCATGATCTTATGTTTTTTTTTTTTTTTTTTAAATCAAAATAAGCCCATGCTCTATTCTTTAGGCTTTTGTAAGTTGCAACCAGTAAATAATAAACAATCATTCCTGACATCTCCATCTTTCAGATGAAAATCAATTCTATCAAGTGTCAGGGTTTTTGTGAAGAGCTTATCTATTTTTGTATTGAACACACTATCTCTGTCATTCTATTCTCTGTCAAAACATGTTTTTGGTTGATGTCTAATCTGATTCAAAAGTGCTAAAGCCTCATACTGTATCCAAGAATGAAAGCATTTCTATACACATTTGTTGCTATGATAGGCGTATAGATTTCATTGTAAATAAAATATTGCCTTGAAAACTTCAGAAAATTATGATGTAAGAGGGTTAGGTTGCATCTGACTTTGTGTAAGTCCCCATTGCACAGTATGCAAAAAGAGGTACATTAATTGGCTTTACCATGGTTGAGAAGCAAGTTCATCATTAAATTCAGTACATACTATCAAAGTAGAAGAATTTGGATGCCGCCACATTCTGGGTCTTAATGGGCTCTTGTTAAATAGTTTTAATGAATAGGATTAATTGTGTCTTCTTGATTTTCAGTTAATTAATTGAAATAGCAGTTAGGATTAATTCATTTATTTGTCAGAAATGTCAGTTCAATGGCATTAACCAAGTTAATTAAACATTAGTTTCATTTTTTAAACTTGTTCACTGATTACCTTTGGCTTGAGGTTTATTTTATCATTTGAAAAGCAAGGCTGTGGCATGGGGGCCATGGACATGTGTCCGTCTGCGGGAGAGCGGTAAGGCTCATTACCTGGGTTATGATTTGTCCAACATCTCTCATTATAGTGATGGCAGAGGGAGACCTGATAAGGCATGCCAGAGGGTCAGTGTGGGAGAGAGAGCAGCAGAGGCAGTTGTGGCTGCATATGTCTGCCTGACTAACAAAGAAACGTTTGTGTGTATTTGGCCACTAAGTGCCCTTTTTTTCTTAAAGTTTTTGCGTGATGATTTTTTATTTTTTTTGCAATATAAAGATAACAATTACAAATACAAAAAGAACAATGAGGGTTACATTACATTATGACAAAGCTTGTTATACTAGCTTATATGCATTACACCATAAAAGAGTCTTACATGCAATAGAATTTTTAGAATTCCTTAAAGAATTTAAATATATATCAATATCTTTCTTGAAAATAAAAAAGAAAGGAGTTTTCTTTGAAAATGCACACTTATGAGTTCACATTTGTTGATATTAAGAACTAAACCAGAAGCAGATGAAAAATTATTAATTATGTCTAAAGCTAAAAAAAACCTTGATCTTAATTTTCAGAAATAGAGTTGTGTCATCAGCCAATTGGCTAATTAATATTGATCGATTTGCTACAGAGATATCTTTCAAATTACTATTTTGAATGTGGATGGCTAATAATTGCATAGGAAGCAGAAAAAGGTATGGTGAGATTGGACAGCCTTTATGGATGCATCTCTCTAAACTAAACCTATGAGTAGTACCATGTTGTAATTTGATTGAAGCATTGGCGTTATTATACAAAGTTTGAATTGCATTAATAAAATTGGGGCCAAAACCAAAGATATTCAGGGACTTGAGAATAAAAGGAAACTCAACAGAATCAAAAGCTGTCATCAGGGATCAAGTCTGAGAGAAATAAAATATCAAGAACAAGTCTAATATTATTTGAAATAAGTCTGACTCTCATAAAACCTGACTGACATTCATCAATTATCATCTAGAACACATTTAATTTTTTAGCAAAAATCATAGCCAATATTTTGTAGTCGTTATTTAGGAGGCAAATAGGTCACATATTTTCTAATTGAGCATGGTCCTTTTGAGGTTTAGGAATCAAATTTATAATGCCCTGAGTCTTTAAAACCACTCCATTTACATTAAGAGTATTTATAGAATTAAGATGATTTCACTGTTTCTCTAATTTGAAAAAAATAGATGGAATTACATTCTCCCTCTTCCAGCCACCTCCTTGAACGAACAAAAGCCCCCTTTGCTTTATGTATATACAACTTATCTAATGAATTCTGTAGTTCAACCAATTCTGATTTCTGAACAACTGATACATTTTCAAAGGGGATGCAGGAGAGACAGACAATTCTTTTAACAATGTTGAGTTCCTCTAATTTAAATTGCTTGGCTTTTTGAGTTCCAGCTTTAAGTAGCATTAACCTAATATTGTATTTTAAAAGCTCCCAGTTAGAACCAAAATTATCTTCAGCTTGAGCTTTATAAAAAAAATATTGAATCCTAGATATCACAGATCGACACATTTCCTCATCCTCTAATAGAGTTTAGTTTCCAATATGAACTATATGGGCTTGAATAAGAAGATGAGTTATCTAAAGATAAAATTATTGATTTATGATCAGACAGTGGAGAAGGCTAAATGTCAACCATGACAAAATCAAATAAAGCGTCACATTTTAACCAGAAGTCAATCCTAGACCTCAGTGAACCAGAACTGTTAAACCAGGTAAACTGTGAAGCGTGAGGATGTTTATCCCTCCAAATGTCAATTAGGCCAAATCGGGAGATCAAATCACAAAAGCCTGATGATCTATTAGATAATTTAGGTGGTGATCTATCCAAATAGTTGTTTATAGTTTGATTAAAGTCTCCACCCAAGAGAATAAGCAAGTAAGAATATTTAGATTTGAAATATTCTAAATGTGTTTCTATTGAATTAAACAATTTCAAGTTATTTTTTGTATCATTACATCTGTAAATGTTACCCAGGACAAAGATCATTTAAAGCAACCAATAAAAAAAGAAAATGGCCTTCAGGATCAGAGACTGTCTCAATAATTTTACCCTTAAATTTGTGCTTTAATGTTAGGACACCTGCTGAGAATTTAGAACCATAAGATGAAAACAACACATCACCCCACTGAGATTTCCAAAACTTAAAATCACTAGAATTTGCACGTGACTCTTGTATGAAACAGAGAGTTTAAGAGTTTTTGCATATAGAAAAATAGCTTTACGTTTGACATTACGCAACCCTCTCGCATTAACTGAGCAAATAGAAAATTTAGGAAACATTGAAAAAATATATCACCAGAAGTGTAACAAGAAGTGAATCAGCCCATCACATTCTGGATGTAAAAAAGTAATTACTTGTAAATAAGCATGGTTGGGGTCGTTCAGAATTAAAAAAAAAATTAAATATGATAAACAAGGTCAAAATGCACATCTGTACCTGTGACTTCTTATTAAATAATCTTTTAACCTTTCAATTGGCATTTTGAAGGTTGAAAACAAAGTCACTTTCTCAGACCAGAAACGTGTCGAGAAAGGCAGAACAGAACCGCAAGCTAATTTAAGCTCAATTCACTCGCCTATCTCCATGTTCTGCAAAACAGGTTCTTTACCATTGACATACGCCTTTGGACCAACGAAGTAAGCGCGGCGTACTTGCTGATATCTTCACCTCCCCAATGCCTTTATCAAGGATATCAGCTCTTTCATCGATGATGGACTTGAGAGACGTTATAATCATAGTGGCTAGAGGAGATTGTAAATCTTCATCACCACCATCATCATCATTTCTGCTTTATTTTTTTCATTGGTTCCTTTATCTGAGTTTCAGGCAGTGGAACAATTGCAGATGAGTCTGAGTCAAAGTCCACTGTAACACAGGCACCGAGATTTATAGATGAATCCATCGGTTTAGATTTGCGCTTCTCTTTTGTCATAATCCAAAAACCCTGCAGAGGGTTCAATCACAGTACTGACGAGAAAGATTAAATTGTCGACGGAAAGTGAGATGTGTTAACAACAATCTAAATAAAAACAGAAGTTCACGTAGGCTAAACGAACTTCACAAAAGCAGAAAATAAAAAAAGTAACAAGATGAACCTAAATGAACTCCTAACTGATCAAAAATGGCTTCCGAGTTAAAATTATATAATATTGAACGAAATGCACTTAAAATTACAAGTTAAAAGACAAATGTTCAAAGACTGATTCACCCACGCTATCAACCTCACGCTGCCATTTTCTCCTCTCTTTTTGTGTGATGCTGAAGAGTAATAAAATATTCATACTGACAGTTTGTTGCCTCCTGACTCATCCATTGCCCACAAACTTTAACATATCACAAAGGCTTTTGTATGCAGTTCAGTAATAGCACAGAGGCTTCATTAGTGGCCTTCCTGAATAATGCATATTGTGTTTCTTAGCTTTATATAAAAACTAGGGGAGATTGTTATTATACTGTATGCAAGATTATGCAGGGTTGTAGTAAGAGAGTTTTGGGTAGGAAGTGCGCAGTGTCCTAGCATGGCTCTTTAATCTCTCACTTTGAAACTCAAGGGTGAATAACTGAAAAGGGTTTCCTTGACCCCCAGGAACAATCCCTCACTGCATGGAGGTGATGGAACAGTATTTTTCAGATCCAAGGAGAACTTCCTTTGTGCAGTGAGGTGTGATGGAATGAAATGCAATTTTGTGTTTTGCAAAGTTTGCTGCTTCAGTATTTGTAGATAATATTTTTTTTTTACATGTTTCTATGGTATACTAGAAAGCAATGATAAGCATTTCATGAGTTTTAAAGGCTTTTATTGGCAAAAATATTCAATATATGCAAAGAGTCAATATTTACAGTGTTGACCCTTGTTCTTCATAACCTCTAACCTATATAATACCAGTACTTTTGAACATGTTTTTGCACATGCACTTTATATACACTCACCTAAAGGATTATTAGGAACACCTGTTCAATTTCTCATTAATGCAATTATCTAATCAACCAATCATATGGCAGTTGCTTCAATGCATTTAGGGGTGTGGACCTGGTCAAGACTATCTCCTGAACTCCAAACTGAATGTCAGAATGGGAAAGAAAGGTGATTTAAGCAATTTTGAGCGTGGCATGGTTGCTGGTGCCAGACGGGCCGGTCTGAGTATTTCACAATCTGCTCAGTTACTGGGATTTTCACGCACAACCATTTCTAGGGTTTACAAAGAATGGTGTGAAAAGGGAAAAACATCCAGTATACGGCAGTCCTGTGGGCGAAAATGCCTTGTTGATGCTAGAGGTCAGAGGAGAATGGGCCGACTGATTCAAGCTGATAGAAGAGCAACTTTGACTGAAATAACCACTCGTTACAACCGAGGTATGCAGCAAACCATTTGTGAAGCCACAACACGCACAACCTTGAGGCGGATGGGCTACAACAGCAGAAGACCCCACCGGGTACCACTCATCTCCACTACAAATAGGAAAAAGAGGCTACAATTTGCAAGAGCTCACCAAAATTGGACAGTTGAAGACTGGAAAAATGTTGCCTGGTCTGATGAGTCTCAATTTCTGTTGAGACATTCAGATGGTAGAGTCAGAATTTGGCGTAAACAGAATGAGAACATGGATCCATCATGCCTTGTTACCACTGTGCAGGCTGGTGGTGGTGGTGTAATGGTGTGCTGGATGCTTTCTTGGCACACTTTAGGCCCCTTAGTGCCAATTGGGCATCGTTTAAATGCCACGGCCTACCTGAGCATTGTTTCTGACCATGTCCATCCCTTTATGGCCACCATGTACCCATCCTCTGATGGCTACTTCCAGCAGGATAATGCACCATGTCACAAAGCTCGAATCATTTCAAATTGGTTTCTTGAACATGACAATGAGTTCACTGTACTAAAATGGCCCCCACAGTCACCAGATCTCAACCCAATAGAGCATCTTTGGGATGTGGTGGAACGGGAGCTTCATGCCCTGGATGTGCATCCCACAAATCTCCATCAACTGCAAGATGCTATCCTATCAATATGGGCCAACATTTCTAAAGAATGCTTTCAGCACCTTGTTGATTCAATGCCACGTAGAATTAAGGCAGTTCTGAAGGCGAAAGGGGGTCAAACACAGTATTAGTATGGTGTTCCTAATAATCCTTTAGGTGAGTGTATGTATTATATAGGTATTTTATATAGGTATTTTTATTTAGTCTGTGTAGTCTCATGTGGTTCTGTGTTTGTCCTATGTTGTTTTGTGTAGCACCATGGTCCTGGAGGAACGTTGTCTCGTTTCACTGTGTACTGTACTAACTGTATATGGTTGAAACGACAATAAAAACCACTTGACTTGATCACTGCAATTCGCTCTGGCATGCTGGATATCAGCTTCTGGGCCAAATCCTGACTGATGGCGATCCACTCTTGCCTTATTAGTTCTCGGATTTGATCACAATTTGTGGGCTTCTGCTTGTCCACTCAAATTTTGAGGATTGACCACAGGTTCTCTATGGGATTAAGATCCTGGGTTTTGCCTGCCACGGATACAAAATTTCAATATAATGATCTCAGAGCCACTTCATTATCACTCTTGCCTTGTGACATGTTACTCCATCATGCTGAAAAATGCATGGATCATCACCAAATTGCTCCTGGATCGTTGGAAGAAGTTGCTCTTGCAGAACGTTTCGATACCATTCTTTATTCATGGCAGTGTTGTTGGGCAGAATTGTGAGGGAGCCCACTCCCTTGGATGAAAAGCAACCCCACACATGGATGGTCTCAGGATGCTTCACTGTTGGCACAACACAGGACTCATGGTAGCATTCACCTTTTCTTCTCCGGACTATCGATTTTCCAGATGTACCAAACAGTCGGAAGGGGGCTTCATCAGAGAAAATAACTATGCACCAGTCTTCTGCTGTCCAATCCTTGTATTTCCTGCAGAATTTCAGTCTGTCCTTGATGTTTTTCTTGGAGAGAAGTGGCTTCTTTTCTGCCCTTCTTGACACCAGGCCATTGTCCAAAAGTCTTCACCTCACTGTGTGTGCAGATGCACTCACACCAACCTGCTGCCAATATTGAGCAAGCTCTGCTCTGGTGGTGACACGATTCCATAGCTGACTCCTCAGGAGGAGATGCTCGTCTTTCTTTAGAGGTAACCATTGCTAACAAGAACACATTGATTGGAAGCACTTCTTCCCTCCTTTTATAGTAATCATTCTGCTCTTATAATCCAATCAGAATGATAGAGTGATTTCACCTGACTATTACTCATACACACTTTCCCAGGTGCTGCTGATATGATTAGTGAAATTATGTTAGCTGGTCATTTTGTGCCAGGGCCAAAAAACGTTTTTTTTTTTTTTTTTTTTTTGTGATAATGTAAATTTTTTCAGCCAATGAAGCTTTTTGCAATTATTTAAAATGCATCTGATCACTCTGCACAATCATCTAGAAACAATGTGAATCAACACCACAACAACTGAAGCAGAAAACTTTGCGAAACACAACATTTATGTCACTGCCAATACTTTTGGCCAAGGCTGTAGTTTATTGGATTTCTCACCAATTATTTTATTTCTGGAAATGATTTTTGGTGAGAGTAATGTTTGAAAGACTTTTTTTATGTCCCCCCCAACTGGGTTCACAATGAGGTAAAACAGAGGGATGGGCAGTCTGAGGGTCACATTTTTTACTTCATGGTATAGGATTATATTTCTCAAGGCACATACATTAATGTCTTGGCTACTGACATTTTCACCATTATGTGGAGTGGTGGGTTAAAGCACATAACTGTTAATCAGAAGGTTGCTGGTTTGATCCCCACGGCTACCACCATTGTGTCCTTGAGCAAGGCACTTAACTCCAGGTTGCTCTGGGGGGGATTGTCCCTGTAATATGTGCACTGTAAGTTGCTTTGGATAAAAGCGTCTTTTCAGCTAAATTTTAACAGCAATATATATTACGAAACAGATTAATATTTTTTCAAAATTATGAAAAAGATAAATGTATATATTTAAACTGTAATAAATAAATTGCACAAATTTATCAAATATAATAATTTATTTGCAATTTAGTGTGGTTTTATTGTATTCACATAATTACACATCACCAATTGTAATGATAATATTGAGTTTAGTTATTTGTTTGAATTTTAGTTTAGTTTTTAATTTGAGTATTTCTAATTAAAGAGTGCTTTGAACATGTTGATTTGGAACAACATACAAAACCACTGCTTATTTTTTTATTTGTTTATTTTTTAGGATCCCATTAGCTGAAAGTCTGTGCAATCAGCTAGTCTTCCTGGGGTCCATTCTAAAAAAAAATTACATTACAACAACAACGACAACAACACATTTCAATCATCACAGTAAACAATATATACATTTTATATATGTACATACATACACAAACACACACTCATACCTACATACAATCTAGTTTCAATTCATAAGACTAAATATAAATACCATATTATTTACAATTACCTTAATCAAAACATATAAAAACCTACATCAATACATAACACCTTAGACTTATTACAAAGCTGACGAACTTCGATGGGAATGTTATACCAGATGACTATAGCTCTGTACAGGACGGTTTTCTTCATAAAATTAGTTTTTGGATAGGGGGTCGTTATATGACAATTATCTGCCTTTCTGGTGTTATGATTATGCACAGAATTACAATACACTATTTGATTAAACAGAGAAATAGGCATTTTCATTGTCAATGTGTTATATATCATAGTACTTAAAGTAACTGTTATTCTTTGGTTTAAAGTGAGCCATGAAAGAGTAGAATACATCTGATCTCTGCTTGTTTTAATTGAGCAGCCCAGAACAAGTCTTGCTGCTTTATTTTGCGCAACCTGAATTTTTGACAAGTCCTTTAGTTGCAGAAGACCACACCTCAGTGCAGTATGACAAGTGACATAATATTAACCTTTTAAACATCCTGCAATATTTGCCAAAAACGCCTAAAAAAGGCCTACCCAAATTAAAATGCATGCTGTTCTTGAACCCTTTGGAGTATATGCATGCTTTTGGTCTCTTTTGAAAGGGGAGACTTTGAGGTTTGTTCCTGAATAGTCAGAATCACTGTAAGTCTTACTTGTATTGAGTAATAGAACTTTGAACACACTCAAAAAGGGGAAATAAACTCCGCCTACATTTTTTTTTTGTAAAAAGATGCCTGCAGATAACTACAGCTGAGAGGATTTAGCTGGAAAACACAATTAGATCACAGCATGAAACCTTACCAAACCCAATTTAAAATTTGATAACAATACATTAGAAAATGAGTGTTTTACACATGTTTATCCAAGTGTATGTATAGGCTTCAAGGATATTGATACCTGGCCACACCTCTATCATGCACCGACTGGCTCAAATGACCTGTCCATCTAAAGTCCAGGGGTCAGCGGACATTTTGACATAAAAATATCTGTAATGTTTACATGTTCAAGGTAGCTTCATCAAAGAATGCAAAGTTGTGTCAGCTCTGTCGGTTAGCTCGAAATGCTACGTCTATACTTCGTGGGTGTTTATTGATATATAAATGTGTTATGGACCAAATACTTTGTTGAATTGGATTGTATGGACCCTTTACAGTGTAACTAAACCATTTTTGATGGAATGAAGTGGATCAGTAGAGTAAGATGAGCATTATAAGTGAGTTTCTACCATTATAGATTCGTTTATTTTGCTGTAAGTGGTCTGAGAAATACACCGATTGTACCCGCTGTGTTAAGTGTATATTAAAATGGTTTACATCGTTCGAATCACAAGAGTCTCAGCTTTCCAACGATGTAAGATATGCTTATCTTTTAATTTTTGAGTTTTTGCATATTGCGAAGTTATTGCGCAATAGTCGACCGGGCCCGCACACGACCCGTCGGGCTGTTGACTCTGTTACTATTTTTAAAGTTTCCTGATTCACATAATGACAACATTTTTTAGTTAATGCAATGCCACATCCTATTCTGTTAACAATAGTATTTATGTGTTCTGACCAAGAAAGACTACTATCAATAACTAAACCCAACAGTTTAGCCTTTTCTACTCGTTGTATTCTTTGCCCGGCTATATGCAACTTTAATTCCGATCCAAGCATCAATTTCTGTGATATATAAAACATTTGTTTAAGTGGACTTTTGACTCCAAAGCCTTGTGTAGCTCTTGTGACAACTACCATGTGTGACAAAAACAGTTAGATTAACAGTGCTGATGCTGTTCAATTTATTACAACAGAAAAACCTCTCTTCAAAAAAATACAATAAATAAATAAAATAAAATAATATTTTTTTTGAATGTGGACATACAGTACATCTATTCTCAGTTAATAGTTTTACAGCAATTAAACATTTAAATGTACAAGCATATAGTTTGCTCAAAGTAGGCTATTTTGCACCTTTTCTTATTTCTCTTTTGTCTTATTTTAGCCCTATTCCACCTCTTCCTACTGCTGTCCTATACTGGGCAGACCAGAGAAAGACTTGTGCAGCTGGCCTTTGAAAATAGCCTTAAATCTTTACAAAAGCTAAGTTAAATCTCAACCTGCTGTATTCAATGTGTGCTGAACCTATTATTCCATCCATCCCATGCCTTTCAATCTGGTGACCTATTCCAGTGAAAAGTAATTTCAATAAAGGTCATATACATGACTAGGTATATGGTTTTCAAATGATGTTTAAGTCCTTTATATTGTTGGACACAGCATTGTCAAGCAAAACAAAATAAATAAATAAATAAATAAATCATTTGGTGTCAACACAGGTTGAATTAGATTTTGAATATAACAATAAAGAATCAATATGTTGTACATTTATGGCAAAATGCTGTTTGCTGTTGCTAAGCAAAGAAAAAAAGGACCGTCTTTGGGGTTCTATATAGAACCCAAGGTTTCTTTACTCAGAACCTTTTGGCATAAAAGTTTCTTTGGAGTTATTTATAAAGATTTACAATGAAAGATCTGATTTACAAAGAAAGAATATTTTTGGCACAAAAGGGTTCTATAGGATTAGATTGCTTTATGAATGTTGGGGCCTATATTTACATCATTCTATGTTCAAAAAATAGAATCATAGTTTTACACACTACATTATTTATGCAGTTGCATTTCATACTGCAGAAAACAAATGAAATAAAACTTTCAATGTACTTGTGAAACAAACAGTTTTGAGTTGGATTAGAAAAGGATGAAATACAATCAGATATAGACCATTTCAAGAATGTTATCAAAAACAAAGGAATTACAACGGTCCAGACCTATTTCCAGGTATGTTAGTTCACTCGGCAGTCTTTGGAATGCTCTTGGGCATTTTGGGTAGCTATTATTCTATGTAAACAAGAGGCATGAAAGTGCAGCTCCCATCTACTTGATTGGGGAAAGACCAAAATCTCCAAAACAGTTAGTCAAGATTATGATAAAAAACATATTTCAAATAAGCAGTAAAATCTGACAACACTGTGTGGCGGGGTGAGTAAGACACGGAAACAGTGTGTGTGGCATCAGGCCTCTGAGAGGCATATATTTAAAATAACGTGTGTGGGTCCGGAACATTGATGTCACTTGGCGTCACCAACAACAGTCCTTAAAATGGTCTATATGTCCTTTCTCTTTAAGGTTTATGTCAGTATATCGATACAGTCTACTCTCTATTAAGTCTATTATTCACTCATAAATCAACAGCAGATGCATACATTTGTTAATCATAAACAGCAAGCAAATAAATGTGTTGCACTAACAATTTTTTATCTTATCTGCATTGCGCAAAGGCGCATTTAAGCCGCACATTCGCAGCCGTGCAACTCGTGCTAGTGATCAACAACAGAGGAGAGTCCCATTTCAAATTTCAACTGTCACAGGAAGTTGGTTGATTTGAACACCTCAGAGCGATGTTAACCTGGTAACACCCTGTCTACACCGGGCACTTCTGTTAATGAGATGCACCGCAACAGCTCGAAGCTGTCTACTCTGGACACGTTGACACGAACGTTCTAAAATATAAACTGTTTAATTTATGTTGCAGTGCCAGCGTGTGCAATGCAAAATGGAAAGGGACACCTGTCTTTTGTCCGTGTGACGGACGCGCCACAACCAACGCTTCTAGTTTAGAGAGCATCATTGAATATAATGGGGTTCTATTACTTTTGACGTGACACGACACTCATGCTCGGTATGGACAGGGTGTTAGGGAGAAAAATAAAATGATTTGTTGAGTTATTTGATATTTGATATTTTACACAAACTATCTCGTCCAGGCCTGCAATATTCTCTTTCAGTAGGTGAGTAATTTCAAACTTGAATCACAAAAATCTCTTTCGTGGATTGACCAGTTATCCTTATGACAGGTTTTGTTATAATTTACTTTTCTTTGCATCTAGAATTTATGTGAAAAGATGAAACAGGTTTCCAGGAGCACATCACAGCCATAAACATTGAACTAAGCAGACTGCACTGATATAAATGAATCATTCTCTGTCCAAGGAAACTACAATAAGAATAGCAAAAAGAGGAAATCATGAAGAATTTCTGTATTTTGTATTTTTTTATTTATTGAAGATGCCATATTAATTGAACATGTGTTTTAGCAAAGACCTTGAACTAACTCAGAGAGCACTTCTGAAGTTATGACCACCAACATCATCAGTGCAATGATATAAACAACGACAGGTATATCATTACCCATTATATCTCTTTATTACCACCTCTAAACTTTTGCATTGCTTCAATGTTTTTATGATACTAAAATGGTTTATTTCTGTTTGCGCTGACATTGCAGATCTGGAGTGCAGTATTACGTATTTGTCCATCTTCATGCAGAGAAAACACCACACTAATTATACTAATTCCATTCTGTTTTAAAGAACTCTACATATTGTCATAATATCTATTAACTTTCTTTAATTTGGTGAAAGACCCCTCAGTGCAAACTTAAGAATGTCAGCATCAAGCTAAAAACATGGAGATGGCTGAATTGTTTTTTTTCTTCAATTTGTTCTATCCTAATGAATTCTTTCAGTGTGTTTCATTATAAGCATACTGTAGCAAGACCACCTAGTAGCAACATAACTATTCTGTGTCAACCCCAGTGCTAAAATTATTCAACATATTCTTTAAGGTCATTTGTTTGATTTTTTTACTCTCACTTTGAAAATCTAAGTAACTTTTCTGTGTACCGTCTGCCACCTGAACTGCATCGACATGCCATGTGTTTGATACCCGTGCCATGTCACGAAACAATGCAGCGTGGCACTTCTCGTCTGGTGTGTGAAAGAGCACGACGAGTTGACAATGTCGTGGAGGACACCTTTTTACTGCCCTGAACTGACCTCCTTACTTGTCTGCTCTAACTACACTTGACGGCGGGGCTGTCCACTGGAACACGGAAGTCCCCCAGTTGGACAAAGCGGTTGCGGTGCACCTGTGCCTGCAAAGTTCAGCCACTTGGATGGATCACCCTGCACTCCCCTCTGACAGCAAAAGCCTACAAGGCCTCTGGACAGGCCACCTCTGCCCTGCATGTGATGGCCCTCCTGAAAGTCCACCAGGCCAAGGCACTAAAAGATATGCATGTGGGTAGTCCTGATTCTGATGTGCTGCAGGAACTGTGCATCTGGGCTACGAAGGTCACAGCACGTGCACTCGGACAGGCAATGACCACCCTTGTGGTCCAGGAATGACATCTGTGGCTGAACTTGGTCAAGATGCGGAAGACTGACAAAGCTCAAGTTCTCAACACCCCAATCTCCCAGCTCAGTCTATTCGGCGACACCATTGAAGACTTTGCACAGCAGTTTTCAGTGGTGAAAAAGCAGAAGGAGGCCATTCAACACATCATGCCTCAGCACCGTACTACCAGCTGACATTCAGACAGCACCACAATGGTAGCGTACATAAATCACCAAGGCGGCATGCACTCTCGTCACATGTCACAACTCGTCTGCCATCTCCTCCTTCTGAGTCAGTACTGATTGAGGTCGCTGCAAGCCACTCATATTCCGAGCAGCCTCAACACGGCAGCGGATGCGGATTCAGCTGATCTTGTACCATTATGGCAAAGCACAGGTAGACCTATTCGCTTCCCATGAGAACTCCCATTGCCTGCTCTGGTACTCCCTTTAGTCGGAGGCTCCTCTCGAGACAGATGCGCTGGCACACAGCTGGCCCCGGGGGCAGCGCAAGTACGTATTTCCCCAAGTGAGCCTACTTACACAGGTGCTGTGCAAGGTCAGGGAGGATGAGGAACAAGTCACTCTAGTGGCCACCTACTGGCCCACTCGGACTTGGCTCTCAGACCTCATGCTCCACGCGACAGCACATCACTGGCAAATTCCCCTGAGGAAAGACCTTCTTTCTCAGGGACGGGCCACCCTCTGGCATCTGCGCCCAGACCTCTTGAACCTCCATGTCTGGCCTCCATGTCGAAGATCTAAGTGGTCTACCACCTGCTGTCTTAGACACGATCAACTAAGCTAGAGCTCCCTCTTCCAGGCAACTTTAAGCACTAAGGTGGCGTCTGTTCGCAAACTGGTGTTCTTTCCAATCTGAAGACCCGCAGAGGTGTGCAGTTGGATCAGTGCTCTCATTCCTGCAAGAAAAGCTGGAGGGATGGCTGTCCCCTTCCACCTTGAAAGTGTATGTAGCTGCTATAGTGACCCACCACAATGCAGTGGACGGCAAGTCCCTAGGGAATCATGACTTTATTATCATGTTTCTAAGAGGTGCCCGGAGGTTGAATCCTCCCAGACCATGCCTGTTACCCACATGGGATATCTCCATGGTCCTTACATGCCTTCAGAAAACCCCCTTCGAGCCGCTAGAGTCAGTCGAGCTAAGTGCCCTCTCCTAGAAGACGGCCCTCCTGATTGCGGTCGCTTCCATCAAGAAGGTTGAAGACCTGCAAGCGTTCTCTGTCAGCGACACTTGACTGGAGTTTGGTACGGCACATCATGTCATCCTAAGACCTCGACCGGTCTATGTGCCCAAGGTTCGCCCACTGGGTAGTCGACACCATCGGATCGGACCCAGGCTGTAGGCCAACCCACTTGCAGGTTCGAGCACACTCTACAAGGAGTGTGGTATCCTCATAGGCACTGGACATGGCAACTACTTAGCAGACAGCTGCAGAGCAGTTGGCTGGGCAACACCCAATACCTTTGTGAGATTCTACAATCTCCGGGTTGAGTCGGTTTCATCCCGTGTTGGGTTCCTGTTGTCAGGCCGAGCATGTAGAACTCGGTAACACAGGACAACTGACCGAGTATAATGTTTGTGCTAGCGCCTTTCCCCTCCACTGAGGCAAACATGTGTGCTTTTACTTCCAGGTGAGCCCACAAACTCGCACTCCCTGGATGTTCTTCCTCCCCAGCCCTCTGGCTCACGAATTCAGTGGAGGAATTCCAGACCAGACCCACTACGGGTACTAATTACTCTGTACTGGAATAGGTGTTCCATAGGTGCCGGTTATCACGGTAACCCCCTGTGATGTATTTTCTGTGGTACAGTCCCACTGTCAGGCGGACCCTCGTCTCCCTTGGGCAGTCCCCGCTGCTCCGGTCACTGTGTTTGTAGAGCTCCTCATTAGGCAGGACCAACCACCATGCCACTTCCATGTGTCGCGTAACAGGCCCATGTGATGTATTTGCCACATATTCACCTCCCCAACCTGGGCAGGATCTGGTCTCCGTGGGGTTTCCCCCCCCCCTGAAAGAATAAGACTGGAAAAGAACACCTTCCCCAATGTGTGTTATAGCTAGATGGCCCTAGCCACATCTAACACTCATAGGAGAAACATAGAGAGAGAAGAGGCTGCGGCTGGCGTGGCCTGCTCTCATGCTTGTCATGTCGCTTGTTCCCACCTCTCAAGGGAAAACCTTGGTCAGATGCCGGGAACCTAATAAAAACAATATGACGTCTTAGTCTGGCGTTGGGGAAGGTAACGTGCAGTCTGATGCCCATGCTCCTTTGGCACGCAACAGCTTGCTTGCACCAGCATCAGCAGATCATGTAACACTGTTCAGTGTAAGTGCCATTATTTAATGGGACCCATTGTGTCACTACAATCGACACAACCTCGAGTGAGTGACAGAAGGGGAACGTCTGGGTTACTAGTGTCACCCCCATTCCCTGATGGAGGGAATGAGACATTGTGTCCCCCTTGCCACAACACTGTATCAAGCCACTGTAATGGCTGAACCTTATTCTTGGCTCCTCAGTGCAGAACCTGACTGAACAGATGCACAATCCCCGCCTTTTATACCCATATGTCCGGGGGCGGAACATGCAAAATCTGTTTGCCAATTTTTCATTGGCCTTTTCTCATATTCAGAGCTCTTGAAATAAGCCCCCTTGTGTCACTACAACTGACACAACATCTTGTTCCCTCCATCAGGGAACAGGGGTTACCCTTGTAACCCAGACATTCTGTTTCCAGATATGTGCTCAATTTAAAATTTTAGGATTGTAAACACGTTATGTGTCTTATGTGCAGCAGGTTTCAAAGTTTACATTTTCTTGTTTCTTGGTGTTTTTTAGTCAGAGTAGTGATTTTATTTTCTCTCACTTTTATAGCACCTCAGGTTGTAACATGTCCAAATATGTTTCCTTGTTGTATTCTAAATTTCCATTCCATCTTATTAACACACATATCATGATCGAAATTTGTTTGTTGCCATCTGTTGTGTGAGAGCTTCCATTTTTGATTGAGCTTTTGGAGGCATTATTGCAAACGATGATGCTTTCCTACTTTTTTATGTTTTGATGTTGTGTAATGTTAGCAGCTATGAGAATGAAAGCAACAATGTTGAGCAGAAAAGGTTGAAAAAAAGAGACTCACATAGGAAAAATATAAAATAAAGCCATTGAATCTTGTTCTTGAACTGGTCTTGAATGCAATTTCATTTCAAGCAGGTGCCAGTTTGTTTCTTTTTTCAACATGATATTGAAATGAAAATACACATTGGTTGATACTGATTTTAATAGGTATGAAGATTTGATTGTACCCAGTACTAATGTAATATCTCTTTATATTTTTTTTTAGAAATATGAACTTTAACCACATAGGGATTTGTATTAAGCACATAAATATATAGACCAATAATTGTTTATAATGAAAGTTAGTAAAAATAATCTCTGTTGTAAATATTTGAGAAGGCTGACATCTGGTTGAGAGTCCATTTGTGTAGCAGTTAATTTGCCCATGGGCACTCCACTCTTCTCTCCTTCATGTAAAATGCATACAGACATCTGTTGCTCACTTTGAGTTAAGTTTGGAGTGTGAATTTTAGTACCCCCTCCACAAACTTCTTTGTAGATGTCAGCTTTCTTCCACTGGTTTGTTCCATCAACACTGTTTTTATGTTTTCCTTTGCTGCCAGCACAGCACTTTGAACCATAATAATATTGGATTGGGAGTGCAAAATCATTATTTGGCTTGCTGCCATTGTTGTTTTAGTCACTGTGTTCCGTTTACAATGCTAATGCAAAATATTCTTTCCTCCTTTGCAATACTTGTAGCCTTCTGGACAAAAACAAAGCATGGGAGGTTTTTCACAACTTCTAAGTAATACTGTACATTTTGTTGCTTCTTCATGGCATTTGGAAATTTATACAGATATGGAGCATGTACTTACTTGGTCTTTTCATGATGGGTGAATCAGGCTACAGACCTATACTTTACTTCTACCAAATGGAAGTACACTGTAAATTGGGTTGCCACCTTTCCCGTATTAACTGGGACGTACCATATTTTGGGTGAAATGTTGTGTATTGAAGTGGCTAAATGTTCATGGGAGTATTTTTTTTGCTATGCCTTGATCTCTCCAAGATTATGATTGTTCCCAAGTTATGGAATATGTATAATTTTATCCTCTGGGATCAGATCAACACTTTAAACATCTACCGATTGCAATTAACTGTGTATATTGTGGCAGAATGATCTGCCCCTCCCTTTCGTCATCATCGCCCTGACTCTTAGGGCCGCCCTTCAGCCAGGCTCATGATGGGAGTTGGGCAGGAGAGTGAGAAGAGTTGCATAATTAATAAGCCTCGTTCTATCAGCAGTGGATGAAGCAAACCTGATGTGAATAATGCTTCATCACCACTGTCTTTAAAACGCAGAGCACACCTCTTCTCAGGGAGCCAGTTTCAAACTCCATGTGTACACACACTGGAATCTCCTTGGACCCCCGGGCTAAGTAAATGAGTCGACAGGGGAGAACATCACACGTCGTGGTCGACGGGCTAGAGACCGGGCCGCCTTCCCCTCTCACCTGCCACGGGCCTGGGAATTCAGGCCACCAAGGATGCCGCTGCCCCTCCCACCATGAACCCTTGAGGGGAGTGTGTGTGGCCAACGCACACAGCTTATACCATGGTCATTACATAGTCAATACCACACCCTTCACAGAGCCCCATCTCACCATGAGGATGCCAGATTCCCCCTTTGTTATGAACACTATTCCCCTTGGACACTTTATTTTCTCCTTTTATGGACATTATTCTTTTATTATTATTTCCAATTAATGCCTCGCCGAGGCTTGATACCACACACACTGTGTTAATCTTGGGAAATGTAATGCAAATTGTAAAATCAAAGGGAGTAAACTTTTACTGTCGCCAATGGCGACCTTGACAGAAATTACACTTACAAATAAATTTATTTGGTCACAAATGCGACCATTTTTAGTCGCAGTTTGGAGCCCTGCACAAGGATGATGATTTATCGACTTTATAGACATTACATTTTTATCGTCTGTTAATGCTGAACTTCTGTAAAGCTGCTTTGAAACGATGTGTGTTGTGAAAGGTGCTATACAAATAAAATTGACTTGACTTGACTTGACTGTGTCTGTCTCTTGCTCACCCCGCCACAGTATATGTATATATATTTAAGCACCATCACATGAGAAAGAGTGCAATGTGGCTCTACGTTAGCACTGCTGTGATTCAGTCACAGATAATCTGCCATAGGTTATCACAGCAGTGATAATTTAGGGCCATATAGCACAATTGTGAGTGTGATATTTCTTACATACAACAGTAACAAAAAGAAAGAAAAAAAAACTGAGGATGGTTACAAAATGTTTTATTGTGCATGGAACTTCTTTCTTACACCACGGATAAGAATCCATGTTTCATATTTGTATCTCATTTTTGTATTACATTATTTTTGTAATTGATTTTTCTTAAATACAGTACGACTGCTTTGTAAAAAAAAAAAAAAAAAAAAAAACAGCCATCAGAATATAACCTCAAAAGAAACTTTCCATGTGGTTTATTCACAACCCACTGGCTATATAGATATATACATATTTAAGCAATATCACATGAGCAAGAGTGCAATATTGCCCAACATCAGCACTGTGTGGTTCGGCGACAGGCACGAGGCCACTGGCTGAGTGCTGTAGGTAATCACAGCAGTGCTGATTTAGGGCCATATAGCACAATTGTGAGTGTGATATTGCTTATATATAACAGTTCAATTAACTAATAACTAACTAAAAAGTACATTAGTAAAAAATAAGAAAAACTGAGTACTGTCATAAAAATGCATTTGTGCATGGAACTACTTTCTTACGCGATGTATCAGAATCTGCCGTTGCTGGTTCAAAAGCCTTCATTAGTAATTCAAAAATGTCACTTCAGAAATAGTATCATGACTTGTGCTGTTTCGAACAAGTTATTGGATAAACAAGGATGTGTGTGGATGACAAGGATGTCTTCCCTTTACATGCTTGGAAAGCAATTCCCAAGCTTTAATAGTAATAGTAATACAAGTGCTCATGAACGATGTATGTAAGAGCTGTTGTATGTAGATGCGGAATGACTTCACGTCACCTAACTGGCACATATTACAAACAAAAATGAACTTTTGTCAGCACCTGCTGGCTAATATATGTTATGTAAAAAACTCGTCCCTTTTTCAGGACACTGTATTTTAAAGATAATTTTGTAAAAATCCAAATAAATTTAGATATTTATTTAATGTTTTAAACAATGTTTTCCATGCTTGTTCAATGAACCATAAACAATTAATGAACATGCACCTCTGGAATGGTCTTAAAGAACACAGCTTACAGACAGTAGGCAATTAAGGCCACAGTTATAAAATCTTAGGACACTAAAGAGACCTTTCTACTGAGTCTGAAAAACACCAATAGAAAGATGCCCAGGGTCCCTGCTCATCTGCGTGAACATGCCTTAAGCATGCTGCATGGAGGAATGAGGACTGCAGATGTAGCCAGGGCAATAAATTGCAATGTCAGTACTGTGAGATGCCTAAGACAGCGCTACAGGGAGACAGGGAGGACAGCTGATCGTCCTCGAAGTGGCAGACCACGTATAACAACACCTGCACAGGATTGGTACATCCGAATTTTATACCTGTGGGACAGGTACAGGATGGCAACAACAACTGCCCAGGAACACCAGGAATGCACAATCCCAGCATCAGTGCTCAGACTGTCTGCAATAGGCTGAGAGATGCTGGACTGAGGGCCTGTAGGCCTGTTGTAAGGCAGGTGCTTACCAGACATCACCGGCAACAATGTCGCCTATGGGCACAAACTCAATCCGGACCAGACAGGACTGGCATAAAGTGATGAGTCGCAGTTTTGTCTCATCAGGGGTGATGGTCGGACTCGAGTTTATCATCAAAGGAATGAGCGTTACACTGAGACCTATACTCTGGAGTGGGATCAATTTGGAGGTGGATGATCTGTCATAGTCTGGGGCGGTGTGTCACAGCATCATCAGACTGAGCTTGTTGTCATTGTAGGCAATCTTAATGCTGTGCGTTAAAGGGAAGAAATCCTTCTCCCTTATGTGGTACTCTTCCTGCAGGCTCATCCTGACATGACCCTCCAGCATGACAATGCCACGTGCCGTACTGCTCGATCTGTGCGTGATTTCCTGGAATGTCAGAGTTCTGCCATGGCCAGCAAAGAGCCCAGATCTCAATCCCATTGAGCATGTTTTGGACCTGTTGTATTGGAGGGTGAGGGCTAGGGCCATGCCCCCAGACAAGTCTGGAATCTTGCAGGTGCCTTGGTGGAAAAGTGGGGTAACATCTCACAGCAAGAACTGGCAAATCTGGTGCAGTCCGTGAGGAGGAGATGCACTGCAGTACTTAATGAAGCTGGTGGCCACACACCAGATACTGGCTGTTACTTTTGACCCCCCCTTTGTTCATGGACACATTATTTCATTTCTGTAAGTCACATATCTGTGAAACTTGTTCAGTTTATGTCCTAGTTGTTGAATCTTTTTATGTTCATACAAATATTTTGTTCCCTATCTGTCACTCACTCAACAATTTGCCGATGAGTTGATCTATCTATCTCTCTCTCTCTCTCTCTCTCTCTCTCTCTCTCTATATATATATATATATAAATACACAAAAGAGTATATTTCTCTAAAAGAGTGGCGCAAACGTAAATCGTCTTTTTCAAGATATCTTTTTGTTTGTTGCAGTCGATGTCTCTCCCCGTCTGATGGCCAGAATCGCTGCCTTTTCGTGCTTGTGTGCCACCCATGCGGAGTCAGCATTCGTGGATGGTTCATGTCCTCACTGTGAGGACATGACCATGGCTACTTTGCGGTTGCGGCTCGCCCTCGTAAGAGCACAATCCACCCCAGCGGCTCCCCAACTCGGTCCTTCTACCTACAGGTATGCACTGGGGGCGATATGGGGACTTCAGTGAAAGCCCTCAGGGCTGGCCCGGCGTGGAGCTACCCGCAGGACTGCGACGCCACCCGCCTCATGGCCGGCCGCCAAGAACCCCAAAAAGGCTTCAAAGCGCCCCTGAGACGGGCAGCCCCGGGACTCAGGAAACTGCACTACGGGATCTGGTAATCAGACCACTCCTTTCCCCGCCATTGGATCGGATGGAGAATAATTTTTTCCAACTGATACGTCCGACGATGTAGTCCCCTTGGTCCCTCTCGTACGGAGCTTGGGGGCGTGGCTCGCACTCCCCAACCAGTCGCGTTGGTTGATCAGGACCGTCCGACTTGGCTATACGATTCAGTTTGCCAGGCGCTCCACCGTGGTGACAGGCGAGAATGCCGCTGCTTTGCGGGCAATCCTCGTCCTGCAAGTTCTGAATCGGGCTCGGCACAGACTCCCGGTCAAGATGCTCATGCAGAAACGCATTCTAGTGAGCGTCCGCCATCTGGATTGGTTCGCGGCGGTAGACCTGAAAGACGCGTACTTCCATGTCTCGATCCTTCCTCGACACAGACTCTTTCTCCGTTTTGCCTTCGAGGGTCAGGCACATCAGTACAAAGTCCTCCCATTCGGCCTGTCCTTGTCCCCTAGCGCTTTCCCGAAAGCTGCAGAGGCAGCACTTGCCCCACTAAGGGAAGTGGGCGTCCGCATCCTCAACTCCCCTATCTCGATGACTGGCTAATCTGGGCTCACTCGCGGAACATGTTGTGTGCTCACAGGGACCTGGTGCTCAGGCACCTCAGCCGCTTGGGGCTTCAGGTCAACTGGGAAATGAGCAAGCTCCTCCTGGTTCAGAGCATCTCTTTTCTCAGTATGGAGTTGGACTCAATGACGGCGCAACTCACCAACGAGCGTGCGCAGTCAGTGCTGAGTTGTCTGCATGTGTTCAGACAGAACACATTGGTCCCACTTAAATCCTTTCAGAGGCTCCTTGGGCATATGGCATCCTCAGCGATGGTCACAGCGCTTGGGTTGATGCATATGAGACCACTTAGCACTGGCTACAGACCCGAGTCAAGAGACGAGCATGGCACCACGGCACACACCGCGTACTTGACATGCAGGCTTGTTGCTGCTTTTTCAGCCCCTGGTCAGACCTAGCATTCCTACTGGCAGGAGTTCCCCTAGGCCAGGTCCCCAGACACGTCATGGTTACGACAGATGCTTCCCATTGGGGCTGGGGCACCATATGCAACGGGCACTCAGTCGCCCGACTGCCAAGGCAGCCTATGCTCTCGCTGTATGTCACAACTAGCCACCAACGGCAAAGATGCCTTGGCACACAGCTGGCCCCATCACGATGAAGTGGACGGTAAGTATTTAGGGAAGCGCGATTTGATCATAAGGTTCCTGAGAGGCACGAGGAGGTTAAACCCCCCCAGGCCACACCTCGTTCCCTCGTGGGACCACTCCATGGTCCTTTGGGGCCTGGGGCTTGAGTCAGCAGAGCTAAAGGCACTCTCTCTGAAGACCACCCTCCTGACGGCGCTCACCTCAATCAAGAGGGTACCGGCAGGCGTTCTCTGTCAGCAAACTGTGCCTAAAGTTCGATCCGGCTTACGCTCACATTATCCTGAGACCCCGACAGGGCTACGTGCCCAAGGTTCCCACGACCCCTTTAAGGGATCAGGTGGTGAACCTGCAAGCACTTCCCCAGGAGGAGGCAGACCCAGCCTTGGCATTGCTGTGTCCGGTGCATGCTCTTCACATCTACTTGAATCGCACGCAGAGCTTTAGAAGCTCCGAGCAGCTCTTTGTCTGCTTCGGTGGACAGCGGAACAGGGAACAGGAAACAGGGGATCGCTCACTGGGTCATCAATGCTATCACTATGTCATACCATGCCCAGCACATGCTGCCCCCTGCTGGCCTACGAGCCCATTCTACCAGGGGTGTTGTGGCTTCTTGGGCGTTGTCCCACGGCGCCTCTCTAGCAGACATATGTAGAGCCGCGGGCTGGGCAAAACTTAACACCTTTGCAAGGTTCTATAACCTCAGGGTTGAGCCAGTATCGTCCCGTGTGTTATCAGGTGACACAAACAGGTAAGTTCGGGTCAGCTGGCCGGTTATATCGCTTGTGCATAATGCCTTTCCCCTCCCTTGAGGCGAAAACGTGCGCTCTTTCCCCAGTTGCGTTCACAAGAAGTGTGAACCCTGGACGTTCTTCCTCCCTAGCCTAGTGGCTGTTGAGTCTTCAGGGAGGCTCTCTGCTACCCCAGTACGGGCATCACCAGGCCCCCGTACTGAGGTAAGTGCTCCACATGTACTGGTTTTCCCCCTAGGCAACCCCGTGTGATGTATATTCCACAAAATCCTGCCGGTAAACCGCGTCTTCCTTGGGCAGAGGATCCTCTGTCCTTGGTCGCCGTGTTTGTAGTAACTCCTCCCCCCTTGGGTAGAATCTACCACGACAACGCAACAAACGATATGCTTCTGCTCCTAACCGGTAAGACCGTGTGTTGTATTCCACCTAAAATCCCCCCTACCTCTCGTGGCCGGGTGTGGTATCCGTGGTCTCCCAGATTGGACCATATATTTGGCCCCCAGCTGAACGATTTTGTTCCTTTTTGGGGAGAACAATAGAGAGAAGGCCACGGCTGGGCCAGCCAGTCCTTATACTTCTGGGCAGTTAGCCGTTCGACTAGGTGCAGGGGACTGCTTCATGTCTACCAGTGTGTTGGGGGTAGTTATGTGACGGCTGCTGCGCTGGCTACGAGGCACACAGAGGTCTGCCTGTCTCGCACCGCCAGTCAGCATAACTCGGTTCAGCTCTTGTGGTATTTTCCATTGGGACCCCTAGTGTCAACTCATCGACACAACACTGAACCAACCGCTGAAATGGTCGGGTCTTTGGCTCGGCTCCTCAGTGCGATACCTGATGTGTGTTTGCAGTGGCACTCCTTTTATACCCGTATGTCCGGGGGAGTGGCATGCAAATTCCACACGGCAATTTCCATTGGCCTTTTCTCAAGATCAGAGATGTCTGGGCTCGACCCCTAGTGTCAACTCAGACACAACGTCTCGTTCCCTCCATCAGGGAACGGCGGTTACATCAGTAACCGAGACGTTATATTTATACAAATGTTAAGTTTGCTGAAAATAAAAGCAGTATATATATATATATATATATATATATATATATATATATATATATATATATATATATATATATATATATATATATATAAATATATATAATAAAAATTTTGCAACATGGTGATTTGTCAAATTACTTCCAATTGAGTTGTCCTCTTGTCCTCTAGTGATTTGTCATTTAACACTTTAACTACAGTTGTTTATCAAGATGACCTTTAGTGATGTTGTTTAGTCTGTCTTGGCCTTCGTGGAATACTGTTGATGGAAATAAATGTGGTCACATGATGTTGATCTTCAAATCTAGTGATGTGCACTTGTTTGTGTGATGGTCAGGTTTAGGGGTAGCATTTGGAAATAGAAAATATTTTTTAGCCTGATATGAAATCAATGGAAGTCAATGAGAGATCACAAATATATTCAAACAAACCTGTATGTGTGTGTTTTCAGCATTTTGGATGTTGTATTGTCTCACCCCTTCATTAATGTGTGGTTGTGTACTGCATTGTGTATGATTTATTGATTTTTATTTGACAAAAACAAAAAAAATCTATGTATTTTAGTGGTTCCCATTCATTTCCTATGGCGGGTCAAAATTGACCTGAAACATCACAAGTGTTGCTTTATTTATTTAATTTTTTTATGACCCCTTAACTTATCGAATCATGTCCAGATTTTTTTTGTGTGTTCAGATAGCAAGTGGAGGTGAAATCACCAAGTCTTGTACCACTCTATCTTTAAAGGAAAAAACAACAAACAACCAAAAAAAAAAAAAAATGCAAATCAAAATGGTTCCAAAAAGACCCAAACAGCACACAAAGGTTAATACATAACCAAGGAAACATAATTAAATAATTCAAGCACAAGATATGTTGGGAATTTCCCATAGCCTCAATTATATATTCAATGGGCTGAATTATTAACACTTAAAATCTTAAATCTATAGATTATTACATAAATAAGTTCAAGGAACCTAGAATTTGAGCTAATTGCCAAAAATTGACATTTCAAGCAATGTTTAATTAAGACTACTTGTTTTTCCCAGAAATGACAATATTAGTTCTTACAGTGTATAAAAGAGATTTTTGTTTTTGTTTAACTACAGTCTACAAAGATGTATTTAAAAATAAACTACCAACAACACACTTTGTATTCACACTTATTGTATGATCCAACAAACTGTCAAATTCCCTCAAAGGCATGTTGTACTGAGCCAGTTTGTTTACATAGTCACATATTCTCTCTTTCTCTCATGGTTTACATGGTTTATTAGCAAGTGAGGAACATTTAAGAGAGGAACAACTGAGATCATCTCATTGGAAAGTATTCTACACCTCTAAAGAGAATGTTTACCATTTTATTTTCAGAACTACGACATTTGGAAGATTCTCAGCATGTACTTTACTGCATGCTACTCTTTGTGTTAGGAAGTAACAAAGAGAACGTGCCAGGGAAGTGCGTTAAATTCTATTCAAATCTTGCTATTCAGAAGCATCCATCATTCAGCTACGCAGTGCTAAAAGACAGCTTGTCGGCACAGAACGCCTTGGCAATCTGCCAAGGATAGCTTTCACACCTTACATGTTATTGTTGTTGGCAGGCTAATGTATTAAAAAGTATGTAGCACTGCATTTGTTAGAAAGATACAGAGTGTTAGGAGGAGGGTCCTCAAAAGGCAGGTGCTGGAATGTATATCTATTTTCTTTTAGCTTTTGATCTTTTCTGCTGCATGGCTGTTAAAAATTTCTGTGTAAGGACAAAGTAATGCCACTCTTATGTCTTAGGGCCCTGAGAGCATGACATTATAAAAGGAAGTGTTTTGTCTGAGATGTCTTTTTATGTTGGCACACTTTTGTATAGTTATGGTAGTTTGGCTCTATTTAAGGATCTCGCTTTTATGAAGAGCTTCTCGCATTTAGCCCTTAATAAGCCTCGGGTAAAGTGCAGACAGATGTAAATACATAGAGGCTAATAGATTGATTCAGATTTGTATATATTACAGCTTTGCCTCAAGTTGCTTAAAACAACCTGGTGATGCTTTTGGAAAGCATGCATCATGTGGATGGGCTATTAACATAATTCACAGGGTAATTCATTTATCCAGGCTGCGAGATGGGCCTCTGTGTGGATTGCAGAAGCCATAGTGGCATGATGTGGTATGTGAATAGATGGCCGTACATCATGGCAGCAGTGCTTGATGGGTTTGGAACAGTGCTAAATCATTGAGTGTGGTGGAGAGCTCTTGTAACGCCGGGTTTTTCCTCATTGTGCTGCACTGCAGACATATCACCCCACCCACACGAAGGAATCAGAAATGTTATGAAATTCTTTATCTGACTCTGGAACAATAGAAAAGCACTGAAACACAGAATAACACTGATCTCCATTAAGAGCAACTTTGAAATTGTGGTGTTTCACAATGGATTTCTCACAGTTCGATATTTGTCAGTACTCGGGGTATACACAGCAAACATGCTTTGAAACAAGTTGACCAATGTGAGAATACTTCATCATATCAGTGTTACTATCAAATCTGTGGCCTAGTGGTTATTTTATGTGTTCTGACACACTGATCCATGGTGCCGAGGGTGACATGTGGATTTGGCAAGTGACAATTCATGGTCCTGTGTCACCCCCTTCTGGCCATCATTTGTTGTTTATGTGTGTTTTCCAATACAAATGTACAGTTTTAAAAGCTCAACATGGCATAACATTTAGTGTAGGAATAAAAGGCACATCTTTCAGTATAAAGAGCCAACCACCTTTCTGATAGAGTTAGAAAGCTAAATTTGGTTCACATAACCAAAGATGAGCGTGATTTGGATGTTACATTTTCACTATAAAATTACATTCAACTGACAGTTGGCTTTAGGGTTGGGATTTGGGTTAGCAGGTAGAGTTTCTTTTTTCTGGATTTTCTCCCCCTTTCTCCTCAATTTGGAATGCCCAATTCCCAATGCGCTTTAAGTCCTCGTGTTAGCGTAATGACCTCAATCTGGGTGGTGGAGGACGAATCTCAGTTGCATCAGCATCTGAGACAATCAATCCATATATCTTATCACTTGGCTTGTTGAGTGCGTTAATGCGGAGACCTAGCGGGTGTGGAGGCTCATGCTATTCTCCGCAGCATCCATGCACAACTCACCATTATAGAACCACATTATAGCGACCATGAGGAGGTTAACCCAATGTGTCTCTACCCACCCTAGCAACCGGGCCAATTGGTTGCTTATGGTAGCCTGGCCGGAGTCACTCAGCACACCCGGGATTCAAACTTGTGACTCCAGGTATGGTCGTCAGCATCTTTACTTGCTAATCTACCCAGGCCCCTCAGGTTAGCAGATAGAGTTAATAAAATATGCACTTCTGTTGATAGTGTTACAAAATTTAAATCTAAAATGACTAACTTTTGGCACCACTCTGTGGACATTTCACCCGAAACCTGCAGCTCGCATGTGACCATGCATCCAAGGGTGTAGATTCGGCATGAACTTTGGGGTTTGCAACATGAATCATTAACATGTTTCTATTGATCATGGTATAAATATTGTGTGTGTGTTGTGTGTGTGTGGGGGGGGGGGGGAAGAATCTAAACCCTTGCATATGTCCAACAGCACTACCAGCTTTAGAGACTTGGGGCAGTGATTTGAAATTCATTAACCATGATCATTCGAATGATCAGTCTATACGCACATAGAAAATGGCTGCCCGGAGTTACCAAAATGGCCACTGAGTGACCTAGTTTGCCTTAAAAGGAGTTTGTTCTGTAGGGCACTGACTTTTGTTACAGTCAACAACCCCCTCCCTCTTTCCCCCTCCGAGAGTTTGCTAGCATTGCCATCAAGCTGAAGAGAGGTTTGTTGAATTGATGTGGTATAAATGACAACCCTGACGGAGCATGTCATCCTGGATAGACCTGATTCCACCCTGAGATGAGGTGTGCTCGGAAAAGTAGTGCTGAGGTTTTCCTAATCAACTAATTTGTGCTGCTTCTTCCTTCCTGCAGGCAGCACAGTGGATTATCAAAGCCCGCAATGCATAAACACAATAGCAATCATGTGCTAGAATGCTTGATAGATTCAGAGCCCTGGGATGTAAATGACTCCAAACTCCACTCATGATTGCAGCATTTCTGTTTTTGTACACCCCGTGTTCTCAGACGACAGGAATGTTCTCATTTTGCTCAACGATACAGAGCCTTAAAATCAATCTATTTGGTTTAGTACAGCAATAGACTACAATGACAACAGGAAAATGAGGAATGCAATAGACAATGTTTCTAACAATTGCAAAATGGAACTGTGTGCAAAACAAGCAAATACAAATCAACTTCACAAAATGCTTATCAAATGTACAACAATGTACATCCAGTCTTCAATCCAATTAAACTAACCATTAAAAACTAACCAAAAATGATTAAAGTACAATTATACAAATATATGAAGCTATAACTCATTTTATGAGCAGCTGGACGTTGATACAATTAATTTGTAAAATGAACTAGCAGTAGCAGGCGATAAAAGGCAACCTTTGTGCTAAATTAAATCCATATCAAATGAAGCATGGACAACAATGTACACAGTGACAAGGATCACTGATTGCTAAGCTTTTGGTTAATTTATCCTCGGCAGTCATGATTGTGCATGTAATTATGTTAGAATCATGCCAGTGTTCAATAATTCAAATAAAAAATGAACACAACAAAATGATTGTTATATAGAATAGTAATTTTTTTCTGATTCATGATATCAGTTCTGATCTTTGTTTTTGATCCTAAAAAATTCTCCAGGGAGGATGCTGTAGGATATTGATAAGATTAAATAAAAAAAAAAAAAAAAAAAATGGTAATGTGAAGATACTGATTTCAAATATTATATTGTTTTAAAATTACAGCCACGACATGTAAACAATACTCGTTAACATGATTTTAGTGTTATTAAAATTGCTTACTAACCTTTTCTATGTAAAGTTATTTCCAAATTTAGTAAAGTTATATCAAACTGTGTTGCCATGATTATGTAACACTGAAAACTCAAAATCCCTAAAATGACCGTAAAAACAGTGATTTAAACAACTTTACAGTAGCAGTTTTAACAGAAATAATAATGTAAGTGCTTTACAAAAACAATTAACTTAAAATTTCTGCTTTCAAAATCTCCAATATTTGACCCTGTTCACTTTTATTGTAAGTGCCTCACTGTAACCTCGATCTGCCACAAATGCTGTTGATTGAGCTTAACTTGGAATATTCCTGTTTTATACATTCTCAAAGGGGCAAATGCAGTTGCAGTTGCAGTTGCACAACTTCTGAATGCGGAACTTCAATGCAAAATAAGTCTGGGTTACATAACCCTGGTTCCCTAAGTGGGAACGAGATGCAACATAACTGCATTGAGACACTCCCTGAGTGTCACTTGGTATGTAGCCCTTGTACAATCATGCCAATGTATTGGCTGGTGGTGCATAAGCGACACCCCTAGGGAGCTATGTCACGGGCTCCATAAAAATGCTCGCTTTGGCACCATCGAGTCAGACTTTCTACAGGAAGTTACAAGCCTATGCAGCTGCTAGAGAGTATGGCCAGTTTACGCAGCATCTTGTTCCCAAAAAGTGAGCCAGGGTTACGTTTCACGTAAACCGAAATGTTTCCTTTCGTAGGAACTTGAGTTGTGTAATTGCATTGGCAACAATATACATTCACATCATGCGAACAGTAGCTGCCAAATGTCTATGCCCATCTATCAAGCATATAGCGGTGCACAAATGAGCTAAAGCGTCTGAATAAAACAGAGTTATTATGACTTTACTCCTGTTCCAACAAAGAGATCCTGGAAAGCAGGAGTTAAACCCTCATCCAGATTATAAAATCTAACAAATGTATGTGGAGAGAACAACCCTGCCTCCATACAAATGCCCTCCAAGGACGCATCTCTACCTAAAGCCCATGAGGATGCCATGCTCCTCGTAGAATGGGCTTGAATACCTGAAGGCAAAGGTAAACCATGCACTTCATAAGCACTTGAAACTACATCAGTAAGCCAATGAGACAGTCTTTGTTTGACACCAAAACACTGTTGCGGCCACCAAAGCACACAAACAACTGCTCTGACTTACGCGACTGGCTAGTACAGTCAGCATAAACTCGCAGCACCCAAACTGGGCAAAGCATCTGCAATCTTTCACATTCCTCCGACTCAAATGGGGGAGGATAGAAAGCCTAAAAATTAATAATCTGCAAGCAGAAGAAATGACCCTTGGAAAATAGCCCAAACAAGGTTTTAACACCACTCTTAAATACCCTGGCACAAAATCCATACATAAGGGATTGATTGACAATTCACCCACCCTTTTAAACCATGCCAAGGCTACTAGCAGGGCCATTTTAATAGTCAGAAACGTATCAGCGACTGTTGACAAGGACTCAAATGGAGCACCTGAGAGCACCTCTAAAACAACAGATAAATACCATAAGGGAATGCGGATGGGAAGAACACGTCTAAGCCTGCATACCTCATGCATAAAACGAGAGAAAAGAGAATGTCTAACGACAGAGACACCATTGATAAGCGCATACTCAGCCACTATAGCAGCAACATAGACTTTAAGCATTGCCGGGCTACCCTGGCCCCAAAACCCTCCCAAAAATCCAGCACTGTACCAAAAGGGCTAGATCTTGTGCTGTACACCAAGAAGCAAAAATATGCTCCTTGAATGTATGAAGCTTCCTAGTTGATGGAGATCTAGCATTCATCCCCCACAGTGGGGGATAAACCATCATTCAAAACAGTGCCCTGTTGAGGGGCCATCCCATAACTTCCACAAGTCTGACTGCGGGTGCCAAATGCTGTCCTGAGCCTGAGACAACAACAGTCTGTTCTGACTGGAGTCTCACAAAGCATTTCACCAGGAGATAGGTTACACCCAGCCCTAGATCAAATGGCTGAGAATGACATCTCGATGTTGGGCACCCAAAGTCTCAGAGTGGGCAAACACCAACCAGTTGTTGAGATAATTAAAAAAGTGGATGCCTTGAATTCTCATGAGTGTCAAAGCTGCATCCATGCATTTTGTGGAAGTGAGTGGTGCCAGTGCAAGTCTGAACAGAAGGATGCAAAATTGATACTCTTGTCCCCGAATGCGAATCTGAGAAAGCGCCTGTGCTTCGGCGCAATCTGAATATGGAAATAAACGTACTTTAAATATATTATCACAAACCAGTCCCCCGGCTGAACTTGTGGCCTTATTTGTTTCTGCGTCAGCATTCTGAATTGACATTTCATTAGAGAGAAATTCAAACATCTCAAAATACAGAATGGAACACAAGCTGACGTCTTTTATTTTTCTGGACCAGAAAATAATATCTGTAAAAGCCACATTCTCTTTGAGAAGGGGGAATCCCCCTTTTCTGATAGAGAGTGAATTTCTCAAATCAAAAACATGGCTTGCCGAACAGAAACGTCTGTTGGAACAACCCAATTGATCACTGGCGGAGTGCACCAGAACTGACTTACATAACCATGCTTTATCGTTTCGAAGTTCCCAGTAAAAAATGCCCTACAGCTATTGCCAAGCTGACAGATGGGCAGGCAGATGGATTAATGCATGGCTCTTGCCTGCAGTGCAACATATAACCAATAGATGGCACACTTGGCTTTCTTTTGGCAACTGCCCCAGAACTAGCGGTATAGTGGAAGGAAGCCTTCGCTCCTCCAATACTGTGGCTAGTTAAAGAGAATTTGATAATGTTTTTGCCTTTATTGTATTTAGGCATAGATGATGGGCACCTTGAAATGTATCTACAGCAGGGATGCTGACAGAATAAACCATTTTCCTGGTATTTGAATGGAGAAAAGTGTATGAACATTGTGGGGGAATGTTTATTTGCAAAAACTGATTCACCACAATGGCCCCAGCATACTTTATGGAGGGACAACATGTGGTGCTTATGTTCACTGTGTGTTTTTGTGTACACTTGTACCCGATGAACATAGAATTCTGTTAAGCATGTCTCAAAACATTTAGTCATGGTGACAGAGGCTGAATTCGATCAGGCAGTTATAAAAAATGGTCACTCTGAATGTATTTAGAGCAGAGGATGTCAGAGAAACAATCTTCCCTAGCATAGAACATGGAAGAATGTGTGAACATGTAAGGAAATTGAGAGCAAGCAGGCTCACTACAACATGCCAGCATTCTTATGGGGGGACAACATGTGGTGTTTATGTTCACTGTGTTTTTTTTTTACACTTTTGCTCGATGAACAAGATCAAGACCCTTGGTCATGGAGTCAGAGGCTGAATTCGGGAAGCGTTTTCTTGTATTTTTTTTATATTCTCTCCCCAGCAAGCTGCGTGGGAAAACGGAATCATATTCTGGTTGTCAGACGTTCAATGCTCCTACAAAGGCAAACTCATTCCGATACTGACCGAAGAGCAAAACATAAGAGAAACTGATACGTTAATATGGTCCAATTTCGTTCGCTGGATGGGGGCTCATCCTTTGTTACTCAACAAGCCTGTCAGGCTCATGACCTACATATTTATAGCGTACATTGAGTTAAATTACACATGCCCTGTGACTATTGGTCATGGAGGCAGAGGCAAAACTCAACATGAAAATATTCAATGCTCATTCACCAAAGCAAATTATGGAGGAAACTGAGCTAAATTGGTGTACTGAAAAATGAGTTAGATACTAAACCGATCCCAGCATAAATTGGGAATACAACGTGAAACAAAAGCATCACCTTGACCAACTCATTCCCCAGTGCGAGCCAAGGGGGGAAAACATGAGGGAAATTCCAAACTGAGCCAATATTAGCATATAGTATAAGTAATTCCGTAACGTGATGCACCAGGTTGGACTGCAAAGCCATCATGTGTAGATCCAACAGCTGACTGGAAACAGCGACATCCATGCTTCCACCAAAAAAATTGAGTAGAGATAGCAGTGCATGTCTCTTGTCTTGCCAAATACCTTGCATCTCCTGATAGAATCCCGAAAGAAAAATGGCACCCAACGCATGGGTTTGTCATCACTCCATTGGGGAATATTCTCTTTTTCCAGCCACCTTCTGCAAAAGCAAGCGTTGCATAAGTGCCACAATCCAATAAATTGGCATGATTGTACAAGGGCTTCAGACCATGTGATACTCAGGGCATGTCCCAATGCGATTACTCAGCTCATGTTCCGACGAATGTGAGTCAGAAACTGGTTCGAACGGACAAAGTCTATGGTAACTCATATAACCTCTTTGTACAATTATGGTGAGAAGAATAGCATCTTAGAATGCAATTATGAGATGCGGTTTGGCGCTGTTTTTGCAGCACATGGGGGACTTACACAATATTAGGCAGGTGGTTTTAATGTTGTGTCTGATCGGTATATATAAGCACTTCATTTGGCTCTAAATTATTTAAGTTATAACTGTAAAGAATATTTGAATATGTGAAAGCAAACATGGCCAGTTTGTTTCCTAATATCTAACCAGTGGTGGACAGAGTACTGTTTTTTGATTTTAAGTAAAAGTACTGCTACTGAAGAAATAATTCACTTGAATACAAGTAGAAGTACTGAGAAATATTATAAATCATAAAAGTAAATAAGTAGTTTGCCAAAAACATATCCCTTGCGCAATTTTGGCCTCTAGTGGGTGAGGCTTTTCAGACAGATAAACAACAGTGCAGGGCAGGGAAGGACAGCACCGTGAGCGAGAGTGTTGCCCACTAGGACAGTTTATTTTGAACAAGAAGAGAAAACGGTTACTGAATTTAAGCAGGAGTACAATACCGAACCGATGCGGATAGGTGCGAGGAACCTAACGGTGGGGGAAAAAAGTTATGTTCAGTGAAAAGACAAAGGAAGATTACAATGTAATAATTTATAAGATATTATTAATAAAACACTGGAAATTGTTGCATGGGCATATTTTTATTAATTTCGGTGGCATTTTTTCCCCGAGTCCCTGTTAATTTCTGACACTATTGGCATTGTATCTTTCTAAGGAATTTAAAAGTTTGTTTTAGACATACTGTATAATACACAAGATATCCCCACATATATGTCAAACTACATTGTGTTAATTTTTGACACAGTTGCAACATTACCTACTTTGGCATGGGGGGCGTGGTCATATGTCTGTCTGTGGGAGAGGGAGAGCTGTAAGGATCGTCTCCTGGGTTGTGATGTTATCTAAAACCTGTCTCTAATTATAGTGATGGCAGAGGGAGACCTCAAAAGGCATGCCAGAGCATTGAGATGGCAGAGTGACAGGAAAAGCACGACAGCCAGAAGAGAGAGTGTGTTTATGGTTTTAGTGAACTACATTTGTGTTATAGATGGGTAATGTCCATTAAGTGTCAGCTAAATTGCCAATAAAAGAGACTGACTTGTGAACTGTTCTCATTGACACCTGACTCCTCTATTGCCAAGAACTTCAGCTTGTCACAGTGCTGCCGAAAGCCCAGATTTGGAGGAGAATGGCAATACAGAGTCCTCGCCGCTGGGTGAATTTTTCAAGACCCTCGCCAGCATCCAAAAAACCCAGCATCAAGCCCTCATGGAGGTACACCTGGAGCAGGAACAGCGTTTCCAAGTCCTGTTCCAGGTACAAACAGAGGACCGGCAGGTGTTCCAGAGCCTGATTGCCAGAGAGGGGCTGGTGCTGTGACCCCCCCTGAGCTCACCCCACCTGAGGTATGGAAGTGGCCTCCTGACTTGGGTGCGGCCCGCTTATTGCCCTTAATCTCCGGGGAGGTGCAGCTAGCGGCACAGCAACTTCCCGCCACCAGCATCATTAACTACCATCATCTGAAGAAAGTCACCCAGCAGCGGGTTGGACATAGCCCTAAGCAGAGTCGTCAGCTCTGGTGAAGCTGGTGGAGGGAACTCGTGGCACCATGGATGTCATCAATCTGGTTGTACTGGAGCAGTTCAGCTCCCAGATTCCTGGAGGAATATCCAAGTGGGTCCAATGCCACCACCTGGCGTCACTGGAAGAGGCCGTTCAGCTGACAGAGGACTACTTCGCTGCGTTTCCAGGAGGCAACAAAGCAGGATCTTTTTTTTCTCTCTCTCTCTCTTCTCTCTCTCTCCTCTCTCTCCACCCCCTGTGTCTCATGGGGTGGTGTCATGGTGTGTGATGCGAAATGTCAGTTGGTGAATCCACCGGCCACCCCAAAAGCACCATTGCGCCTGATGCCTTTGAATAAGGTCCCCTTTGAGAGAATTGGCATGGACCTTGTCAGGCCATTAGAGCAGACTGCATGCGGCCATGATTTTGTATTAGTTCTAGTGGACAGTGCAACATGTTGAACATTTGCATATTTTAAAGTACATAGTAAGAAAAGTGTCTTTAAACTTTCATCTATGTGTTGTTCCTTTTCCAAACCTCTTTAAAAATATCCTTGGCATAGGACATAGAGACCAAACATGATATTTAAAGATTAATATGATGCATGCATTAATTTATGCCACCATAGTTCAATTTGTGTGAACTATTGTGCTAATTGAACTACTGCAATTTACATAAACAGTTCTGTGAACAAACATGGAGTGAATGTGTGCAGTTGATATCCATGTTAAGAGTAAAATTTGTGTATAATGATTTGTCTTTGTGGCTTCTTTGTTGCAGTTGTTTTCCACATGGCAAGTTAATGCTGCTTTGAGAGGTCTTGAAGAATTGTTATGGTCCTTCTAACCTGTGGTCTTAGGGCAAGCCTTAGGATGGAGTGTTTGAGATGTTGCTAAGAAACCACTCATGGACCAATGAGAAGTCTTTTCCAATGTGTTGGAATGTTTGGGGCCTTACTTGCTGAAATTTCTGGTAGTTGTCAGAGCACCTTATCTGATGGCTGCACTTGTAATTTATTCTACTTGGTGGTCCTGCTACTATCCAATCAAAATAGAGCCACTCCTCTTTGCTTTGACAGTTAGTTAGAGGCTCTGCCACAAACTGGCTCCAGGAATGTCATCTGGTCCAAATGTTCACCATATCTCAAAAAGGTAGAGCCGAGAATGAAGCATTTTGTGTCTCATAGTCTCACAGTGAGTGCAATCTGACCCACCAAGTGGCACTTCTGAGTGGGCTTGACATCTATGTGTCACTGGCTGTATGCCGCAGTTTATATGCCTGATAATGTGCGCAAAGGAGGCAGAGCTCAAAGCACTGTCTGCCAATTAACATTTATGTGATTTTATAGAGCTTTCATAATAATTAATTATATTTATATAGCACTTAAAAACTTTACCATGTATAGGGGGAAATCATCTCAACCACCACTAATGTGCAGCAATCACCTGGATGATGGGACAGCAGCCATAGTGCACCAGATTGCTCACCACACACTAGCTATTGGTGGAGAGGAGAGTAGAGTGATGTAGCCAATTCAGGAATGGAGATTAATAAGGAGGCCATAATAGATAAGGGCCAATGGGGGCAATTTTGGCCAGGACACCAAGGTTATACCCCTACTCTTTACAAGAAGTCCCCTGGGATTTTGAATGACCACAGAGAGTCAGGAACTCGGTTTAATGTCTAATCCGAAATACGGTGCTTTTTTTACAGTATACTGTCCCAGTCACTATACTGTGGCATTAGGACCCACACAGCCCCCCCCCCCCCGGCCTCCATAATACCACTTCCAGCAGCAACCTTAGTTTTCCCCAGGAGGTCTCCCATCCAGGTACTGGCCAGGCTCACTGGCCTGCTTAGCTTCAGTGGGAAACCAGGTGAGAGCTGCAGGGTGATATAAGATAGATAAGATAGGTTACACCTGCGGAAATAACCCCATAGCATCAGCGCATGGCACAGCATCAAAATGACTGACTTTAAAGGGAACAAGCCCAATGCTATCTCAAGAAATATTTAAATCACCTATGAATGCTTCCTGACCATATGTTGAAAAAACATGAGTATCTTCTGTGTATGCTTGACATTCCATTCCAACAAAGTTATTTTCACACTGCACTCAGTTGTTTTATATTGCCTTTGTATTTTTTTGGGTGCGTCAATCTTTTTAGCTTTTGCTGCAACTCAGCCCAGCCAAGACTGAACTCCTTGTCTTTCCAGCCA
This sequence comes from Moxostoma hubbsi, assembly GCA_032164185.1. Taxonomy (NCBI): domain Eukaryota; kingdom Metazoa; phylum Chordata; class Actinopteri; order Cypriniformes; family Catostomidae; genus Moxostoma; species Moxostoma hubbsi. The sequence continues at coordinate 12,712,929 of JAVLUX010000024.1, read as the reverse complement.
ACCCTGATGTTGAACACAATATCACTGTCCAGCTGGGTCCAACTACAGTGTCGCCTTCCAAAACGGTCATAAACCTAGGGGTAACCATTGATGACAAGCTAAATTTCACAGACCACATCTCAAAGACTGCAAGATCATGTAGATTTACACTCTACAATATCAGGAAGATAAGACCTTTCCTCTCTGAACATGCCACACAACTGCTTGTTCAGTCACTTGTCATAACTAGACTGGACTACTGTAACGCTCTCTTTGCAGGCCTTCCTGCATGTGCTATTAGACCTCTGCAAATGATCCAGAATGCAGCAGCACGTCTGGTCTTTAATGAACCAAATAGAGCACATGTTACACCACTCTTTGTCTCTCTCCACTGGCTGCCGGTTCATGCACGTATTAAATTCAAGGCCCTGATGCTGGCATATAGAACAGTCACTGGGTCTGCTCCAGCATACCTAAAAACATTTATGCAGAGCTACGTTCCCACCAGAAACCTGCGGTCGTCTAAGGAACGTCGCCTTGTCGTACCAAAACAAAGAGGAACCAAAACACTTTTCCAGTCTTTCAGTTTTATCATACCACGTTGGTGGAATTACCTCCCCAACTCAATCCGTGAAGCTGACTCACTCTCTATCTTCAAAAAACATCTAAAAACACATATTTTCCAAGAGTATTTAACCAGTCACTAAAAAAAAAAAAAAAAAAAAAAAAAAAAAAAACCTCAGTTTTTCACTATTCTGATGATAGTGAAACTTTGTAGTATGGCACTTTTCGTACCACTGTCCTTAAGATGATTCGCTTATGTTTTTCCTCTTTTGGAAATTAATTTTTTAATTAATTTTTAATTAAATTAATTAAAAATTAAAAATAAATTTAAAAAAAAATAAAAATTAAAATTCATTCATTCATTCATCTTCAACCGCTTATCCTGTACAGGGTCACGGGGGGCTGGAGCCTATCCCAGCTAACATTGGGCGAAAGGCGGGGTACACCCTGGACAGGTCGCCAGTCCATCGCAGGGCCACACATATACAGACACACACTCATACTCACATCCACACCTAGGGCAATTTTTTGGAGACACCAATTAACCTAGCCTGCATGTCTTTGGATGGTGGGAGGAAGCCAGAGCACCCGGAGAGAACCCACGCAGACACGGGGAGAACATGCAAACTCCACACAGAAAGGCCGGGGCAAAAATTAAAATTAAAAATTAAAATTAAATTATAAAATAAATTTTGTATGTCGCTTTGGATAAAAGTGTCTGCCAAATGAATAAATGTAAATGTAAATGTAAATACAATAGAGAGATGATTCACACATGAATAATAAACTGTTAATGTTTTCAATTCCATGACTTTTAAACGTGAAATAGACACAGAGGTTTTAGCACACAGGCCTTCCTCAATGTGTAAAACAATCATCATATTCACCCTCTTTTTATAAACAAACCACATCTCTGTAAATTCATCACATGACATTATGTATTCAATCATGATTTGTCACAAGATAGAATCAGTTAAATGATCACCAGGTGCTAACAATAAAAGACACACAATTAAGTCTCAATACAATTTACCTTCTCAGATACTGAGATTCTGAATGCAAATTCACAAAATCATCACGTCACACACATGCATTACAAAATATCCATGATTTTATACAATCACTAAACAAGAACAGTCAAATGTGAAAGATCCAATCATTGAAACATCAGATATACACTATCATTAATCAATGAGAGTGTTCACACTTTGAATTTATGTTGATGTCCTATGCCAAAGAATATATATCATCAATGGAATGTTTAATTATAATTTGATCAGAGGAAAATCGATAGGTCTAGTTCTTCATTCAGATAATTTGGGGCTAGTGCATTGAGTGTGTAGATCCAAAAATCTACATGATTTAACAATTCATTATTTTTTTAAATTTTTTTTTAATAATTTTAATTTTCTATTTTTATATATTATTTTTTTCTCCCCTTTTTCTCCCAATTTGGAAAGCCCATTCCAACTACTTAATAGGTCCTCATGGTGGCACATTTACTCACCACAATCCGGGTGGCAGAGGACAAGTCTCCACTTCTGATACAGTCAATCCGCTCATCTTATCATGTGGCTCGCTATGCATGATACTGCTGAGGCGAACAGCAGGGGAGGCTTATACTACTCTCCTCGATCCATGCACAACTTACCACGCACCCCACTGAGAGCGAGAACCCCTAATCGTGACCACAAGGAGGTTACCCCATGTGACTCTACCCTCCCTAACAACCGGGACAATTTGGTTGCATAGGAGACCTGGCTGGAGTCACTCAGCATGCCCTGGATTCAAAATAGTGACACCAGGGGTGATAGTCAGCGTCAATACTCACTGAGCTACCCAGGCCCCCCAACAATTCAATATTTAAATCGCCTTCTCTATGAGATCTTTGAACTTATTCAAACTCTCTGCATTCCAATTGTTTAATGGTATGACCCATGTCATTAAAATGTCTTGCTACTGGAGACATTATAATATCTTATTTTATATCTATAATATCCTTTGCATCTAATAGTTCACTTATGTTCATTAATCCTAAATTTTAGTTGTAGTGATTTACCGATATATATTTTATATAGGTCTATATATTTATATATATAAGGGCATCTTAACATTTAAATTGCATTGAGTTGTACATGTTATCAATGACTTGATCTTTTAACATTTGTTTGTAAAAGGACATATCAACTCTACATTTTATTACGTTTTGGCAGGCAGCACAATTTCTACATGGAAAATGGCCTGTATAAATGCTATTTTTTCTTTCTTTTCAGAACATCTGAACTGATTATCATATCTGATACATGATGTGCTCTTTTACAATAACATTTCAAAATGTGAACACTAGCATTGAATAATGACGGTATATACCTGAATCTTGCAATGATTGGATCTTTCACTGTTATTGTTTAATGATTGTTTAAAATCATGTATATTTTGCTTGGGCGTTTTGTGGTGATTTTGTTAATTTTCATTCAGATGTATCTGACTCTGTAAATTGTATTGAGATTGAATTATGTTTCTTTTTATGTTAACCCTTGGTGATCATTTAACTGATTCTATCTTGTGACAAATCATTATTAAATACGTAAATTCATGTGATGAATCTACAGAGATGTGGTTTGCATATAAAAAGAGGGTGAATTTGATGACTGAATATGAACGTCTGTATCTATTTCCCCTTTAAAAGTCATGGAATAATAACATTAACAGTTTACTATCAGAGTGCGGATCATCTCTTAATTATATGTTTAACATTTACTATGAACGTTAATGATTACCGTCTACTACTCATGCAAACAGTGCTTTCATTCTCCTGCCAGAACACAGTGGAAGACAGCAAGATCACCCGAGGCCCACACTTGTTTTCATGTCTATTTGAGTCGTGTTCCAGGTCTAAATCCTCTTTGAAAGCCTCGTGAAGAGTAAGGGCTGGTCTAGCTATTGTCCCTGACTCCCTGGACTGACCTTTCTCAGGTGAGCAAGGTCACATGGGGCTTGGTTTGCTTACCACCTTCCCTTTAGCTATGAGCAGAAAACAGGCACATGTGCTTTGCCACATTACATCCATGTATAAAGTCATTGCATCCACTGCTCAACCTAACCAGACCTAAGTTGTGCTTGGCAGCATGGGCATCACTTTGTTTTTAAAAAGTGGTCCGGATGGTGTTGGTTGTGACGTTAAATTTATAATACTGTAAACAAAAATTCAGTTGTAGATTGAATGGCCTTTTTCTACAAGTTCTCTTTGCACAGTGACTTGTTAATGAAATCTTTCTTCTCGACCAATTTAAGTGCTTAAAAAGTGATATGAAACATTTACATTTAAAATGGGTACTGCTGTCCAAATTCAAAATATTGGAGAGAGTTGTCTCCCCCGCCCTCTCCTCCAGACTCGGAGCACACGCAGGTTGCCAGGATGAGGACACGCAACAGGAACGAGCAAACTGACAATGGCAAGCATCAAGCATTATATTGTAAGCTGATCAGCTAATGTATACATTTGCAATGTTTTTATTGTTTGAAAATTATAAGAGGGATTTTTTATAACTCTGTCAATTTTAGTTAGATGTATTGTTGGCTTCCATGGCTGCATTGTGCAGTTTTTGCCCACTAACTTGTTTCAAATCTGTCAACCCAGGGTGTTGAAAAACTATTGGGAAATGGGCAGTGAGCAGGATCACACAGGCCAATACACAAACAGAAATTCTGGCCCGTAATTTCAAAGTAGAATATACTGGCTTTAGCATTGTTTTCAGAGAAGCCATTATTTCAACTTAGCATGTTTCCTAAATCTCTGATAACATATTTTGATCATTGAATTTTTTAGTACAGCAAATATATTACATTGCAACTTTAAATTACAATTATATTTTACACTGTCATTAATCAGTGGCGGGCCATGCATTAAAAATCTAGGCCTTCAGTGTAATTCATGCCATTAAGAATACACAGTTTCACAATGAATAAGACACCCTATGCCTTTGGGGATCATACATTATGTCGCAGCTAACTAATTATACCAATTGACATTTTAATAACACGTCCACGCACGAAAGCCAGAACTTGAAAAGACACTTAACGCTCAAGCAAGCCTAATTTGAACTGCAGCAAATGAACATCTCCCGAACAGACATTCAAAAATCATAATTTTTCATGTGAATTTAACAAGGAGGTCTATAATACCTGTAAAAATCTATCTAATAATATTTGCGATTTAAATGTTGCTTGCAATAAATTTCGTTTTGTCAGGGTACAAGGTTATGCTGTGTTCCATTCAAGTTGGATGTGGGATATTCCTAATTGATATGTCCGACCATAAATGCATTCCATTTCCCGATATTCTGAACTGCAACACTCGCGTTAGCTTAGCAGGGGTTTGTCTCTCATTAGAGATGTCTCCTAGCAACCCAACTGATAAACATTGCTGCAGCTAGCATTTGTACCTCAGGTGTACAATTATCAAAAGAGATTATAATGTTTTATACACCTGTTTCTGCAGGTGTTTGTTAAACAAGCTTTAAAATCATGTAATGTGGAAACAAACTAATTTATCAATATGACTTAATAAAGTGAATGTTTATCACTTACTTTGTATATCTCCTGAGTGTCGACATGTTTGTATGACATTATATGGCATTTTGGCGTAATCGGAGCTGAGAATTTCTGCACGAGCCTACAAGTTTTAATTCAGACTTCAAGATGCGTTCCATTGCACTTTTCCTTGTAGGAAGTTGTAAAATCCGACTTTCCGAAATGAATGGAACGCAGCACTACTTTTCAAAACTTGATCTGACATTGAATTTTCAAGCAGCCTAATTTACACTTTGAAAACTCCTAATGTTGATATAACAATGCAAAGAGCACTTACCAAGTTACTTGAAGTGAAAATCAGTCCTCCTTTCCTGTTTAATAAATTAAGCAATCACACAGTCATGCGGAACATCTCAGGTTTGTAAATCCATAAGGATCTCTTTCTCAATGGCGATAGCGCAGTAATGACAGTCGACTCATCAGCAAGATCTCATGCTCTTCGCTTTCAAACTATGTCACATAAAGCATGATTTACGTCACTCAAGGCTTTCACTTCCCAACCCGTCTCGCTGGCTGGCCCGGACTATCCGACTCTGTTACGCAATTCAGTTTGCCAGGCCCCCGCCCCCCTTCCCAGGCGTCCGCTTTTCCGCAGTACATGCCGAACATGCCCAGTCCCTGCGTGCGGAAATCGCTACTCTTTTGTTCAAAGACGCGATAGAGCCTGTCCCTCCAACTGAGATGAAGAAGGGTTTCTACAGCCCTTACTTCATCGTATCCAAGAAAGGTCGGCGGCTTACGACCAATATTGGACCTGCGAGTTCTCAACCAAGCGTTGCACAAACTCCCGTTCAAAATGCTCACGCAGAGACACATCTTAATCTGCGTCCGGCATCTAGATTGGTTCGCAGCGGTAGACCTGAAGGACGCGTACTTCCATGTCTCCATTCTGCCTCGACACCACCCCTTCCTGCGGTTTGCATTCGATGGCCAGGCATATCAGTACAAAGTCCTCCCCTTCGGCCACTCTCTGTCCCCTCGCGTCTTCACGAAAGTCGCAGAGGCAGCTCTTGTCCCGCTCTGAGAAGCCGGCATCCGCATACTCAATTACCTCGACGACTGGCTTATCCTGGACCACTCGTGAGAGTTAATATACGCTCACATAGACCAGGTGCTCAGGCACCTCAGCCACTTGGGGCTTCAGGTCAACTGGGAAAAGAGCAAGCTTACTCCAGTCCAGAGCATCTCTTTTCTCGGTATGGAGTTAGAATTGGTCTCAATGTCAGCACGTCTCACCAACGAGCGTGCCCAGTCAGTGTTGAGGTGCCTCGCCGCCTTCAGGCCAGGCACCACGGTCCCTTTAAAAATTTCCAGAGGCTCCTGGGGCATATGGCGTCCTCCGCGGCGGTCGCACCACTGGGGTTGAGGCATATGAAACCGCTTCAACACTGGCTTCAGACCCGAGTCCCAAGACGAGCATGGCGCCGCGGCAAGCACCGTGTGACAATAACCATGTGACAATCACCCCCGCCTGCCGCCAAACATTCCAACCCTGGACAGACCTCTGTTTCTTACGGGCAGGAGTACCCTTACAGCAGGTGTCCCGATGCGTCCTGGTCATGACCGACGCCTCCAGATCGGGATGGTGCGCCGTTTACAATGGGCACACAGCAGCAGGCCGTTGGAAAGGGGCCCAGCTGCATTGGCACATCAACTGCCTCGAGTTGTTCACTGTCCTTTTGGCCCTGCGGAAGTTTCTTCGAGACAAACATATCCTGGTCAAGTCGCACAGCACCACTGCGGTGGCGTACATATATCGCCAAGGCGCCGTACGCTCCCGCCACATGTCTCAACTCGCTCGTCGTCTCCTCCTTTTGGAGACTCAAGTCGCTGCGCGCCACTCACATCCCCAGCAACTTCAATGTGATAGTGGACGCGCTGTCACGACAACGCTTGCCCGGCGGAGAGTGGAGGCTTCACCCCCACTCGGTTCAGCTGATCTGGGAATGGTTCGGCAAGGCCCAGGTAGACCTGTTTGCCTCCCGAGACACCTCCCACAGCCCGCTCTGGTACGCCCGCTCAGAGGCTCCCCTCGGGGCAGATGCACTGGCACACAGATGTCCAGTGGGGCTGCGCAAGTACGCATTCCCCCCAGTGAGCCTTCTTGCACAGGTGCTGTGCAAGGTCACGGAGAATGAGGAGCAAGTCACTCTTATAGCTCCTTACTGGCCCACCCGGGCCTGGTTCTCGGACCTTGTACTCCTCGCGACAGCCCCTCCCTGGCAAATTCCCCCTGAGGAAGGACCTTCTTTCTCAGGGATGGGGCACGCTCTGGCATCCGCATCCAGACCTTTGGAACCTCCACGTCTGGTCCGTGGATGGGACGCGGAAGATCTAGCTGGTCTACCACCCACGGTCGTAGCCACGATCAACCAAGCCAGAACCCCTTCTACCAGGCAACTCTACGCCCTGAAATGGTGTCTGGTTGTGAATTGGTGTTCTTCCCGGGCAGAAGACCCACAGAGGTGTGCAGTTAGGTCGGTGCTCCTGTTCCTACAGGAGAGGTTGGAGGGGAGGCTGTCCCCTTCCACCTTGAAGGTGTATGTTGCCGCTATCGCAGCTCACCACGACCCAGTGGACGGCAAGTCCCTGGGTAAGCATGACTTAATCGTCAGGTTCCTAAGAGGTGCCTGGAGGCTAAATCCCTCCCGGCCAAATCTGTTCCCCTCCTGGGATCTCTCGGTGGTCCTCGCCGGTCTTCAGAGATCCCCTTTTGAGCCGCTAGAATCAGCTGGACTCAGGTCCCTCTCCCTAAAGACGGCCCTGCTGATCGCGCTCGCCTCCATCAAGATCTCTACGTTCTCTACTAATGACACTTGCCTGGAGTTCGGTCCGGCAGACACATATGTGATCCTAAGACCTCGACCGGGCTATGTGCCCAAGGTTCCTACCACGCCCTTCAGAGATCAGGTAGTGAACCTGCAAGCGCTGCCCCGGGAGGAGGCAGACCTAGCCCACTCACTGCTGTGTCCGGTACGTGCTTTGCGTGCCTACCTGGAATGCACCCAGAGCTTTAGATGCTCTGAGCAGCTCTTTGTCTGCTTTGGCGGACAGCAGAAAGGGAACGCTGTCTCCAAACAGAGGCTTTCCCACTGGGTCGTGGACGCCATTCAGTTGGCCTATCACACCCAAGCCATGCCCCCCCCCCCCCCCCCCCCCTTTACGGGTCCGAGCCCACTCCACCAGGAATGTGGCATCCTCATGGGCACTGGCTAGGGGCATCTCCCTAGCTTGACATTTGCAGAGCTGCGGGCTGGGCAACACCTAACACCTTTGCAAGATTTTACAATCTCAGGGTTGAGTCAGTCTCGTCTCGTGTTTTCTCAGGTCCAAGCCCGTAGAACTTGGTACACGTCGACGGTCTGACCGGGTGAATCGCTTGCGTCCAGCACCCTTTCCCTCTCTCGAGGTAAAACAGTGCGCCTTCTTCCCAGGAGACCCCTTTTAAGTTCCTGGTCGATTCCTCCCTAGCCCTCTTGGGTCCGAAGTTCAGCGGAGGAACTTGCCGACCCAGTCCACTACGGGTACCCCAGGTTACCCCTACTGGAATAGGTGCTCCACAGATCAGGCCTCCTATGCAGACTCCTCCTGTGTGTACTTCCGCGGTATGGTCACCTCACGAGCTGACCCGCATCTCCCTTAGGCAGTCCTTCGCTGCCCTCCGGTCGCCGTGTTGTAGCAACTCCCCCCTCGTCGAGGCTGGATCTACCACCGCAGCATTTTCCCACATGTGACCGAAGAGGCCATATGATGTATTTTGCCACCTCTACCTCCCCTTTCGGGCGGTTGTGGCCTCCGCAGGGTCTTTTCCCCCTGAAAGAATAGGAATTCGGTTAAGACCCCCCTTCCCACGATGCAGTAAGGGCCCCGGCTGCTCTTACTCTATGCCGAGAAAACATAGAGAGAAAAGAGGCCCAGCCAGACTTGGCCCATTCCGTAGTTGGGAGCGTCATCTTGTTCCCCCCCTAGGGTAACCAAAAGGATTCTGACAACTTTTTTGGGGCATTGGGGAAGAGTACATGCAGCCTGAACACAGTTGGTTGCCTGTGCATGTAGAATACCAGCCCGCTTCTGTGTCAGCAGTACACATACACGGCTCAGCGCATGGCGTGATTTGAAGTGGACCCCTAGTGTCACTTCTTCGACACGACATCGAAGTGAGCGTCAGACGGGGAAAGTCTCGGTTACGTATGTAACCTCTGTTCCCTGATGGAGGGAACGAGACATCGTGTCTTCCCGGCCACGTTGCTGAGCCGAGCCGCTGAGGTGCCCAGAACACTCCCGGCTCCTCACAAAAATCCTGAATGAACGAGCATATTTCCCTTGACTTTATATCCGTATCCGGGGGCGGGGCATGCAAATACTGTTTGCCAACTCTCATTGGTCTTTTTTCATAGATCAGAGGCATATTCGGCGCTCAAGAGAGACCGCTAGTGTCGCTTCTTCGTACATACGTAACCGAGAAGTTTTTCTCTATTTGTTTGCAAATTAATTAAGAGTGTAAAGCAATAAAAATTCATAGGCAAAAAGGTGATTGAGAATGAAAGGAGGAAAGATGTTTTTTTATTTAGCATGTTAGGCCAGTAGAGAAGGCTTTGCTGGCCCTGAGATTTTGCCACTGTCATTAATGAATGTTCAAAACTTTTCTTAGTATAAATTGAGTTGAAGTAATAGCAAAGCAAATGTTGTTGTATTGTTTAAAACTTGAGGGAATTGTGTTTACTAGGTTTTTAAAGATTTTAAAAATCTATCTATCTATCGCACACATCCATATTTGTCGGAGTGTGGCTGTAAAGACATGCATGGCTGGGCTCATTCTCAGCCATTGTTTAGGTAAATATAGGTGCTATAACACATATGATGTGGTTTAGAAGCACAGCTGGAGGCCAGATAGTCCTCAGTGTCACCAAAACCAAATGCTATGGAATATTCCCACATAGTTTCACATATTCTATTATATTACAAACAGCTCAACTTGATGTGCTTCAAGGGCCTTACTCTAATGAGCCAAATAGGACACTGTTAGTTGTCTCATGCCAATCGCTTGATCAATGTAGAAAATCAATTGTATTTATGTTGTACTGTATGTGTAACATGAAAATAGATATAAAAACATACTGTAAATTAAAAAAATGAAAACAGGCTAAATTGAAACCAAGGTGCCAAAATGACTTGTTCTCTACATCCTCCTCACTAATAGGTCATAGTGATATATTATATCAGCACAGGTCAGCGTCTGCATAAACAGATCAATGCCTACTTTATTGTCGACACTGCTTAGGCCCGCCCACCGGTCTTGCGGGTTAGAGTAGAGCAGTGAGATTATTTTTGGAGCAACAGGAGATGTCATGATAGCCACGGAGATGTCAAGACATTGTGCAGTGCCAGGTTGTGGGAAACTAGATTTCTTGCATTTCCTTCGCAAGGATCCCTTAAGAAAGAGTGGCTGACGTTTATTTTTAATGAAGTCCCGGATCGCGTCGGTAAGAACATTTGTTTGCTCACTTCATTTACCAATGATTCTTTCACAAACATGACACAGTTCGAAGCAGGCTTTGCAGAGAGACTTAAATTAACAGTTGATGCAGTGCCAACTATATTGGACCCAGCAGGGATGTCGCAGCAAACAAGTGTATCCATGTTAATTGTTTTGCTTCATATGGTACAGACTGTTAGACGTGTACTGAGTATTTGATTTGATCATAGTGATTTTAGACGGTCGTGTATTAGTGTATTCCATCTTGAATAGAGAGAGAGAATTTCTAGTAATAGACAGGTTTTGGAGTGACCGACAGAGCGAGTGACAGAGATTGTATCCTGATTGATTGCTCTCCACAACTATGTAACAAGATACACAACGTTGTGTCGCATCTTGGTTTAAACAAAAATAAAAGTAATACCTATTACACACATAGACAAGTAAATTACAGCGATTACTTACCACGCTGTCACAGACTGCATTTTCTGTGGTGTTTGTAGAGGGGGTTAATTTTCTTCAAATTCGGGATCAGGCTCAAACATGTATGGATGAATTTCTCTGGTTGTCATTTTTTTTCAACCATCCAAACTTTCAAAACAACCCTACATGTATGCAATGGCTGGGGCATTTACACTTTTCCACATGCAAAGATGTTACCCAATCACAGCAGTGGGGATTTACATTGAAGTCTTCAAGATCACACAATATGGAGTGTTTGAATCAGAGACACAAAAACTGTATAGAAAATGACGAATTATTCCTAAATTATGACTACTTTTAATGACAAAATCACATTAACATTATAAGTGGACCTCAAGGAACATTATAAAATAAAATAAAAATCCAATTCAAGTCCACTTTGAGACCACCTCTATGCTACAGTAGTCCTAAAGAGTGACACAATTCACTTTTAGAACATTCACATTTAAAATGTAGCCTTATCAGACCAAAAATATTGACGACTCATCTTTTTAATACACAGATCTTTGTCCAGTCAAAACAAGCTCTTCAATATTTACCAAAAATATATTTAAAAAACAAATCAAAATACAGACTTCCATTGTATTGTGGTATGGGATTAAATTACTTTCTGTGAACTCAGATTGTGTCCAGAGTTTCCTTTGTGCATGTGTTTCGGTAACTGGTTTCTGCAGGCAATAAGGCAGAGAGAGGAGCCGCGATTTCTGCTTTGTTCACTGTGAAATGTGTACTTCCCCAAGGAGGATGCACTGACAGTTTGGGCTATAAACTTTGACCAGTGGGGAGCAGATGAGAGCAGCCCACGCATTATATAAAACCAGAGCATTCATACATTTAAACTGACAGATAAAAACAGAGAAAAATGTAGACACCCTGCTAATTTGGAAGAAAATGTTGTGCCCTTTGTGTTGTGTATATTTAGCCCCTGATAAAATGTCATGGAGTGTGTTTGAGGTGGTGAAGAGAGCTGGAAGAATTATGTTTGAAAGCTTTTTTGCTAGTGTGTTCCATTGTCACAAACTTTGTGAAGACCTCAAGGAACATTATAAAATAAAATAAAAAATCCAATTAATTACATATTTCCTACATTGTTTATACATTATAATTTGATTTTTTTTTGGTAACACTTGGTTACTGTTTAGTTTGTAGTTGGAAGTAGGAAGTTTATTGACTGCATTGTATTGATTATTAATTGATATTACCGCATCAATAAAGTTTGTTCTACTTTTAAGAGAAGTGTTTTGGTATTGTTCTGCATGCACCTGTGTCAAGGGCTGGCAGGAGATGTCAGTGCTTGGGTTCAAGCCTTCATTGTTTTCCTTTTGAATGTCGATGTTCTCCGGATGTCGACTTTCCTAAGAGAACAATCCTATAATGAGACTGCTATACTGTCTGGATATTAGTCCCTGATTCCAGGGTGGTGCTCCTGCGATATTAATCCTTATTAATATGCTATTGATTTTGATAATTAATCATTATCTTTGATGATTGCTGATTTGAAGGATCAATAAGCTAGTGTTAATTCTAATCAGTGTTCTGTTGAATTGATAATTATTCATATTCTATTGAATTTGATAATTTATGGTTATCTTTGATGATTGTTGATTAAAATGATTAAAAGCTAATGTTGATTCTAATCAATATTCTATTGATTTTAATAATTAATAATTTTCTGTTAAATTAATTACTGCTAATAACCAAACCTGCTCCTAAACGAAGTGCCCAACACTAATGTTGTTAACTAATGTTAACAAGGGACTAAAACTATTTGTTTGTAATTTCTATTGTCTACTGTTCTGAGCAAAAAAAAAAAAATTACAAATTTAGTTCTGCTGCCTCCTGTTTAAATGGTAAGATTGGCAAAAGAGCCGATCTTAAAGCCATGTGCCCACAAAGATGAGACATGGAGCACGAGTATCAAGATCCCGACTGAAACTGACTTATAAGTCAGGATCCAGACACTTTCTCCAAACTTGTAAACACAGACTGGACAGAAGAGCACACGGCAAGGAGTAAAACACCAAAACCTTGCGCTCACTCGAAAAACACAGAACATGAGTGGATCCCGTCACCACAATAAACATAACTGACAAGGTGACAGGAGCCTCACAACATATTCATAAACCTTTCCTGTTCATCAAGATTTTGGACACATGAATGCAAAAGCTCCAAAGACAAGAAAAAGTATTTTAAGAAAGATTATATTGTTGGGCTTGTTAAAATTAAGGATTTTTTTTATGCATTATTCCTCTTCGGCTGTGCCGGCAATTAGTTGTGGCTGTAAACCTTCAAAGCAATCAAGAACTTTGCGTAGTCTCTTGAAAAATTGTTCCTCCACTAATTGAAATGACACAGTATTGTTGATGAGCCTGATATTTTGTTGTCACCTTGACATGACATCAAATCACTTTGTAATAAAGTCAGAGACATTGCAATTGATGATCACAAAATAAACAGGCAAGAGGTTTGGGGCATCACAGTGGATCTAAACCTTCTTTAATTGGACCCTCAGTAAGTAGTCCATGTAGTTTTCAAACATTTCTTTAAAGTAGTTGCTCGCATCTGCAGTGTATATAAGTAAAATAGTAGCTGCAACATCAGGGCGTGTAGAACTTTCACAGCAACAGTAGTTTTAAAGTCTGTATGGTATTTCAGTGCAAAAACCTCCAGCAATCCAGCGAAACCAGTGCACCGAACTAGCACTGCACCATGAGTATTAAAATTATACCATTGTCATTATTTTCCCCCTTTCTATGGAAATGAGGCTTATTATAGATAAAGCCTTGTTCACAAAGCTCAGCACTATTTGCCTGTTGCACTTAAAGTAGTACTGTTAATGCACAAGGAAAGTAGGTGGTAACAGTATGATCAAACGGGAACTCAACATATTGCTGCTGAATGATCCGGTACCCTGACATCGACCCCATTCTGTCTAGTTATTCAAACATGTTTACCTGTTCCTGTGTCGCTACAAATATTGAGTAAAATGTTCTGGTCCTGTGAAAACCAGGAAGTAAAAATTTTCAATGATGAGGGTAATTCTGAGGTTGCATTTTCACTACACTGATAGTTAGGTTTAGGGTCAGGGTTTGGGTTAGGGCATATGGTTAATAAAATATGCATTCCTTATGACTGTTTTACATAATTTACTAGGGATGTCCCAATACTTTTTTTTTTGAGAATGAGTTTGAGTATCGATACTTCATTTTTGGTACTAGGTGATTTATTTTTTATTTTTTCCCATATCAACAGTTTATTTCAAATGTATCTTCAAAATGGTGTTTAAATAAATGCATTTCTTCAAAATTTAATCAAATTAAATTATAACCATTAATTTTCATGTATTTTTTATCAAATGAAGTGCTTATATACAGAACCTCACAGTGCAATCCAAAATACAACATTTATTTATAAGTATTTCTGTGTTGTTTTGACCAAGGTGCTCTGACGTTTGCTACAACGCGAATTTGCACTCTGTTTACTGTCATCTGCTACAAACAGTGCATGCTATGCTCATGATGGTGTTTTCACTGAATGAGCCTTGGAGGAGCTTTAAAAGGTATGAGCAGCTGGTGTCAGCACAACACTGTCTCCACACATTCACAAGTGCTCACATTTGAATACATGCAAACTATATATTTATTTAATTAAATTGCAGCTTTTGCAGTTAAATAATCTCACTAGGACATAAAGTGATTTTAATTTGTTGGCTGAATGTTTACGAAATTACATTTGTATGTCAGATGGTATTGTTTTTTGGTATCGGAGCATTTTTACGAGTACAAGTACCAGCATATGAGTAGTATGTATTGGACCCGACATCCCTATAATTTACCATTAAAAACGTCTCGGGTTACATGTGTAACCCTTGTTCCCTGAAAAAAGCGGAACGAGATGCTGCGCTGCTAAGCGCTATGGGGGAACAATCTTATTGTGAGCTGCTCTAAACATGTGTGTAACACGTCAATGAAAATTGACCGGAATTTATAGCCTCGGTTGGTGAGATCATTGGACGCACCTGTGGCTAGGCTATAAATAGGAGGCGTCACCAGAGTGTCGTCAGATATTTTTCTGAAGAGCGGTCCTGGGACGTCCCAGTGCGGCAAAGAAGCGCAGCATCTCGTTCCGCTTTTTTCAGGGAACAAGGGTTACACATGTAACCCGAGACGTTCCCTTTACAAAAAGCTTCACTATGATGCTGCTCTGCTAAGCGCTATGGGGAACGAAATGCCCACGCTGCCGCACTGGGGCTGTCCGGACCCCTGATCATTGTGAAGTGTTCTCACAAAACGCGAGAGGTCCCAGACATGAGCTTGAGATGTCGACTCAAGGGCATAAAAGCCCGGAGTAGCAAAACATCTAACACCATAAAATCCGAAGAATGTGTGCGGAAAGGACTAGCCTGCCGTATCACAAATCTGTTCAGACATGACATAAGCCACAAAGTCAGAAATGAGTTTGAGATGCCGACCCAAGGACAAAAGAGTCCAGGGTAAAAGCATCTAACTCAAAAAGTTCGTACCACGAACTTGATTTGGCATGGGCCTGAGATGTCGACCCAAGGACACAAGAGTCCAGGGTAGCAGAGCATCCAGCCCATGAAGAAAATTGTAGATTGTGCGTGGAGAGGACCAGCCCGCCGCGTCACAAACTCGTTCCGGCATGAGTTTGAAATGTCGACTCAGGGACGTAAGAGCCCGGAGTAACATGAACATCCAAACTATAGAATCTAATGAATGTGTGCGGAGAGGACCAACCTGCCACATCACAAACTTGCTTAGGCATCAGCGTAGATGCCAAGGGCATAAGAGCCCGGGGTAATTTAACCCAAAAGTTCGTACCATGAATTTGGATTTAGCATGAGCCTGAGATGTCGACCCAAGGACATAAGAGTCCGGGGTAGCAGAACATTCAGCCCATGAAGAAAATTGTGGAATGTGCATGGAGAGGACCAGCCCGCCACGTCACAAACTTGTTCTGGCATGAGTTTGAGATGTCGACTCAAGGACGTAAGAGCCTGGAGTAGCATGAGCATCCAAACTATAGAATCTAATGAATGTGTGTGGAGAGGACCAGCCTGCCGCATCACAAACCTGCTGCAGAGGGACCCCTCTAGCCAAGGCTTTAGAGGAGGCGACCCCTCTGGTGGAGTGAGCCCTGACACCTACTGGTGAAGCTTGGCCGCGCGCCTCATAGGCCAGGGCAATAGCATCCCTCACCCAATGTGACATAGTCTGCTTAGTAGCGGCCGCCCCCCTGTTGCGGCCCCCATAGCAAACAAACAATTGCCCTGATTTACGCCACTGGCTTGTGCGGTGGACATAAGTCTGAAGGGCACGGACTGGGCAGAGTCCGTGAAGTCTTTCCTGCTCCGGCGTTAGAAACGGCGGGGAGCAGAAGGCTTCCAAAGTGACAGGATGTATTGTCGAAAAAGGAACCTTAGGAAGGTAATCAGGGTGAGGATGCAAAATAGCTTTGGCCATACCTGGGGCAAATTCTAAACAGGTCGGCAAAATAGACAGAACCTGTAGATCCCCAATCCTCTTAAGAGAGGTAAGAGCCATAAGAAAGACCATCTTGAGAGTCAGAAGTCTGTCAGACGCTGACTCCAGAGGTTCAAAAGGGGTCTCAACCAGACCCCCCAGGACTATTGTTAAGTCCCATGAAGGAGTCCTGATCCTAACGGGAGGCCTCAGTCTCTTGGCTCCACGAATAAAGCGAGCAAGTAGAGGGTGCCTCCCTAAAGGCACCCCGTCAATCAAGGCGTGGCAAGCCGAAATGGCGGCCACATAAACTCTGAGAGTAGCGGGGCATATGCCTGCTGACAGTTTTTCCTGCAGAAAATCCAAAACTGAAACAATTTGGCAGTTAACTGGATCTGCACCATGTGAACTGCACCACCTTTCGAAGACACCCCATTTATTGGTGTAAATTCTTCTGGTGGAGGGAGCCCTAGCGCTAAGAATGGTTTCAATAACCCCAAGCGACAGCCCTGTGTCCCTCAGCTGGTACCCTTCAGGGGCCAAACATGAAGTTTCCACAATTCGGGCCGGGGATGAAATATTGTCCCCTGTGCCTGAGACAGAAGGTCCCTCCTGTCCGGAATCGCCCAAGGCGAGCCGTCTAGGAGAGACATCATCTCTGAGAACCAAATCCTGTTCGGCCAGCGAGGCGCTATCAGTAAGAGGCAAGACCCTTGCTGGCGAACTCTGGCCAGGACTCCCGGGAGCAGAGAAACCGGGGGAAAAGCATACAGACACATTCTGGGCCATGTATGCGCCATCGCGTCCAGACCCAGGGGGGCTGGGTGACACAGAGAGAAGTAGAGGGGACATTGCGCAGTCTCTTGAGAGGCGAAGAGGTCCACTTCCGCTCTGTAAAATCTCTCCCAAATCTGTTGTACTACTTCGGGGTGGAGTTTCCACTCGCCCGATGGTAAGTTTCGTCTGGACAGAAAATCTGCTCCCACATTCAGGCGTCCAGGGATATAAACTGCCCTGAGTGACAGTAACTTGCCCTGGGCCCAAAGGAGAATCCGACGTGCCAGCAAATTGAGGTGGCGAGAACGTAGGCCTCCTTGATGATTTATATAAGAGACTGCTGCTGTGTTGCCCACCCGCACAAGGACATGGCAGTCTCTCAAATGTTGGAGAAAGTATTTCAGGGCCAGAAATACTGCCATCAGCTCGAGGCGGTTTATGTGCCAATCGAGTTGATGACTCTCCCATTCCCCTTGGGCTGGACGACCACTTAAGACCGCACCCCAACCCGTCAGGGAGGCGTCTGTCGTTAGCATCCTGCGACGACACAACGCACCAAGAGTGGGACCCAAGGTGAGAAACCGGGGTCTGAACCACATAGAAAGGGAACGAAGCACTCGGCGCGTAACCCTTATTTGCCTGAGGGGACTGGCCCTTGGATGAAACCCCCTGGCTTTTAGCCACAGCTGAAACGGTCTCATATGGAGAAGGCCCAAAGGAATCACCGTGGACGTAGACGCCATGAGACCTAATATTCGTTGATACTGAAGAACAGTGCAACCCTGACCTAGCCTGAGATTGCTCAGGGAGTTCTGAATGGAGATGACACGAGCGGGAGACAACTGTGCCTGCATCGTGATCGAATTCCATATGACCCCTAAATAGGAAATTTCCTGGATCGGGGAAAGAACGCTCTTTTTGGCGTTGAGTCTCAGACCCAGAGAACCTAGATGAGCCAAGACGATATCCCTGTGCTGAACTGCCAGTTTTTGAGACTGGGCTAGAATCAGCCAGTCGTCAAGATAATTCAGAATGCGGATGCCCTGGAGTCGCAAAGGAGCCAGTGCTGCATCCATGCATTTCGTGAATGTGCGGGGTGATAGGGCTAGGCCGAATGGAAGGACCCGATACTGGAAGGCTTCGTCCCCGAAAGCGAACCTCAGGAACTTCCTGTGCTGTGGCAGAATTCCAATATGAAAATATGCGTCCATGAGGTCGATAGTGACCAGCCAATCGTGATGTTGGAACTGAGACGGACTTGACTGTTAGCATCTTGAACTTGAGCGTCTTGATTGAACGATTCAAGCCACGAAGATCTAAGATCGGACACAACCCCCCCCCCCCCCCCCCTTCTTGGGGACCAGGAAGTATCTGCTGTAATAGCCTGACTCTTTCTCTGGAAGGGGAACATGTTCTATGGCCCCTTTTTCCAAGAGATTTTGCAGTTCTACCCGAAGTAGACATGCCTGTTCCGGTCTTACGGTAGTGGAATCCACGCCGTTGAAGCTCGGAGGGCGGCAAGCGAACTGAATTCTGTAGCCTTTTTCTACTGTTTTTAGAACCCACATAGAAATACCTGGTTCTCTGAGATGGGAACTAATTTCAACACTTCCTGTCGAGGGGGTGTCGAATGTTCCGTGTCCTGGATTAAGGCAGGGAGCAACAGTACACTCAACATCTTGTTGGAAACCCCTGTCACCCGAAACACCAAAGGTGGCGGGAGTGAAGAGGTTTCGTGAGGGTATCGGGAGGGCTGAAGTGAATGACACACGCGCCCCGTCCCGAAGGGAACTACCCTCACAGGGCTGGATACAAGACCGTCAGGGCTTCTTTCTCTTAGAAATGCTAGCCCTGAGTTCTTGTTTGGGAGGCTGCTGAGGGCGACGAGCCTGTCCCCAATCCTTGCGAGGGGGAGCACGACTTGCCACGCTTTGCTTTTGAGCCTCCCTCCTAACGGAATCAGGGCGAGACTGGGTGGCCGACGGCCTCGCCCCCTGAGTGCGGCGAGGAAGAAACTGCCCAAAGGCTTCCTCATGGCTTTTCGCCTCCTGGAATCTGGAGATAACCGTATTCATAGCATCTCCAAAGAGACCAGAAGGCGAAATTGGGGCATCAAGGAGGAAAACTCTGTCCTTATCCTTGATGCCGGATAGATTAAGCCATAAATGCCTCTCCGTGCTGACCAAAGCGGACATAGACCGGCCAATAGCACGGGCTGACAGCTTGGTGGCACGGAGAGACAAATCCGTAGCTCGACGAAGTTCTGAAAAAGCTTCGTCGTCGAGGTCATTTCCTGCACTCAGGTCCTTTAGCAGGTCAGCCTGGTACGCCTGTAAGACAGCCATGGTGTGCAGCGCAGCACCAGCCTGACCCGCCGCTTGATAAGCTCTCCCGACCAGCATGGAGGTAACCCTGCATGGCTTAGAGGGGAGAGCAGATTTTTTAAGGGACGATGCCGAACCCGGCGAGAGATAACCCGCAAGTGTCTCTTCGACCGGTGGCATCTTTGAATATCCTCGCGCCTCAGCGCCCACGATAGTCGAATAAACTGACGTCGAGGGCACGTGAATGCGTGAGGTATAAGGTTTCTTCCATGAACGAGAAAGCTCGTCGTGGAGATCATCAAAGAAGGGAAGGGACTGATGAGGCATTCCCTTCCCCTGATCACCCGACAGAAATCTGTCCTCTAACTTGGAGCGCTTGGGGGGAACTTGGTCGCGTGGCCAGTCCAATTTAAGCCTGGCCACCGCGCGAGTAACCACATCGAGCAACTTCTCCGAAGATTTAAAATCGCGATTGGAGTGCTCGGATGTGGTTAACTCAGAATCTGCACCAAGGGAATGGAGGTCCCCCTCGCGAACTGAAGAGGTGCCGAAGCACGCTTCAGGATCACGAGAAGGACCAGCAAGATCTGGGGAGAGAGCGAGCGAAAGGGACGAACCAGTCTCTCGCTCCTCAGCCAGATCCATGCGAGAGCCCCACAAATGAAATGTGGGTGCTGGCTCTCGGAAGTAAGCAAGGCGAGCGCGAAGCATCCCGACCGAAAGTAGGTCACAATGCGTGCACCCGCCCTGCCTCAACGCGAGAGCAGCGTGCTCTTCCCCCAAGCAAACAAAGCAAAATTCATGCGTGTCCTTGTCAGTCATAGAACGTTGACAAGGAAACACGCGTTGTTTGCCCTGATTCTCCGCCATTTTCTTCCCCTTTTTATATATATATATATATATATATATATATATATATATATATATATATATATATATATATATAGAGAGAGAGAGAGAGAGAGAGAGAGAGAGAGAGAGAGAGAGAAGAAAGGAAAGGAAAGTTCTCTTTTTTTTTTTTTTTTTTTTAAAGAGACTTAGATTTTAACAAATTTCTAACAAAGAGTTTTGTGAAAACACACAGAGAGAAAGCTCTGAAGAAAAATGTCTGACGACACTCTGGTGACGCCTCCTATTTATAGCCTGGTCACAGGTGCGTCCGATGATCTCACCAACCGAGGCTATAAATTCCGGTCAGTTTTCATTGACGTGTTACACACATGTTCAGAGCAGCTCACAATAAGATTGTTCCCCCATAGCGCTTAGCAGCGCAGCATCATAGTGAAGCTTTTTGTAAAGGGAACAACTTGCTTTACAACTTGTTTTTGCCATCACTCTGTGGAATTGTCTCCCAAAAAATGGAGCACACAAATCCATCTGCTCAACAACACTTCTAGCTTTGGCCACTGGGGAGTGTGGTTTGAATTTATAAAGCACAAACTGACTTCTGACTTTTGAACTACAGTCACCCAATTCACAAAGATAATCAGTATTTTCTATTGATCATGGCAGCAGTAATTCATAAAACTATGATTAAATTATGAAGAGCATTATAATTGGGCATTTATACAGACACAACTTGCAGTTGATTGCATTCTCAGTCTTTTAAAGAACTAATTCAAGTGTCTGGATTACAGTGGTGCAGAGATAATGTACAGATTCAGTAAAGTATACCAGTTTACAGAGGTCATAGATGTGACCTGCATGAATTGTGTGCAAAATGTTTAGCTATTTTTGCGCTGTTGACTGGTTTGCACAATTTTAATGAAACACATGCTAAAATAACGCAAACAGTGAATACAACAAACAACACTAACTGCGTTGCAATTCATTATTAGTGAATTCCCCCTTTGTTTCTAAACATATTTTACCATTACAGAGAGTGTTGTAAATTGTAAACAGCGTTTGTCTATGATTTTATCCATAGAGAATGGAAATCCTTTTGACCTGTTGAATTTGGAAGCTTGCAGTACTTTAATTAGTGAGTATTGTACATCTTAGACTGGACAATGTGCATGACTCATAGTGTGGAACTTGTCTAACCAAAATACTCCACAGCTTTGCTCTCTTTGCCCCACTAACTCTCTCTCCCTCAACTCAACAGAACAGAAAAAGGTGCAGTGAAACCTATTCATTTCTATCTCTGCTACCACATGCATCTTCTCTGTTAAACAGGCAATTAAGATGCCCCTTTTGTTTCATTCCTCTCTTGCTTAAACAGGGTTATCTACTTATCTAGAGCTGCAACCTGATACACTGAGACCCAAAAATTCCCAAATGTCTTCAAAGTTTATTGGCTATATTGTGCAATGTATTTTCCTGGCTTGTTATACTCTAGTACTCTGTTTGAGCTGGATGGCTGCCATGTAATAAAAAAAGCTGTTTTTGGGTCTGAGATAACGTGCCCAGACTCATTTTAACCCATGGATCAACAAAGAAAAAAAAAAACACAGGAGAGAGAGAGATTAATTAATCTGATTTATTTTACCACAACTGAAGCAAATCATGATAAAGTGACAATGGGAGTCATCAATCCTCTATTTTTAATTAGTCTGTCTTCAGTTTTAACCAGGATTGAGGAGTGACGAATTACGTGAAAAGGGAATATGTATTTAAAATACAAAATACTGTATTTCACTACAGTTACAATTTAAATCATTGGTATTTAGAATACAGTTACATTCAAATAGTATTTTGATTACTGAAGAAATTACTTTCATTTAATATTTTATAGTCCTTTCAGATGGAAAACATTTATCCATATCAATGATGCGATCCAAAGTGCCTTTGAACAGCAGTGAAACACTTTCTTATAATGTGTTACATTGATACGAGCAGACAGAGAAGTAAGTTTGAAGTAAGTTTGGAGCACAAGAAATAGAAATATACATTGTGTAAATTGTCAGCTTTACACTGATCAAAAATGCTTTTTCTAGCAATTTTACATGCACATGTTACCAGCACGATCATATTTCTTTATCAAGAAAATTCACGTTGGATCATAATTTCTTTTTTTCTAGTAAGACCTTTAATATTAGGGGAAAAATCATATTATTGATAATTTTTGTACTGTTTCCCCGTAAAAATATCTAAAAATCATTAAAACAAGATAAATTTGAGCATGTATTACAGCATGTATTCTGTAATCTGTAGTCAAATACATTTCAAAAGTAACTCTCCCAACACTGGTTTTAACACCTACATTTTGGGAGAGACTAAAAGAATAAATCACTGTGAGATTAGCCCAAACAGTAACGAAATCTGCAACCCAAGATGGTGTTGGTTATAATAGTTTGAACTATTTTGACCTATCAGGAGAATGTGTACTATTGCTGCATCCCAAAGCTTACACTTCTGTTCTTTCTTGAAGAGTGTGTAGTGTGCAATGAAAAGAAGAGTACTGCGAGTACTGTACCTAGATGATGTACTTCTTAAACCAATTAAAAAAAAAAAAAGAATGTGGAATGTTGGACACGTCATGCACTTAGCAGTCTGACAAAACAATTGTAATTAATGGTAAATGTGACAACTAACTTCTCTAAAGACAGCATCTTGCTAATGTGAGTTGAATTCTTTATCATCAACCCATCAACACTTTTGATTAGATCACCAAAGATGGATATTAATGGATATTGCCCATGATGTTTAGATTTCTTATCCTTTTAAAGAAAACAGATTCCACATTTTTTCAGCAACATTGGTTCCTTATGTAATTTTACTATATTTTTTTTCAAATTACATATATATAAAACTCAATCAAGAATTCAACCTGATCTCATAAAATGATGTGATTTTGCAAAAATGTTTCCTTTTTGAAAAATTGAATTGCCCAGGCTAACCTGGACACAAACAGTATGAATGATGCTGCATCCATGCCTAAAGGTGTCAGTGTCCAAGATGACATATTCAAAAATGTACTGAGTGCACCTTTAATGCTCCTTTAATTAGTACTTTAATGGTAAATTGTCAACTAACCATGATGGTTTAATTGTGAAAACATAATGCATTTTACAAAAGCACACAGTATACAATCATCTTCATAGATGTCGGAATCCTTCTAGTTACCCAAGCAGGGGAACAAGGCGACGCTTGCCAATCAACTTCAGAGCTCAAGGTCAGTCTACTTACAGTCAAAATGTAGGTTTGCTAAAATACAATTTTTCAGTGGAGGTTTTGAATTGGAGTTTTACATACAGAACTCCACTGTTGTGTATCTTTCCAATCACCAGTCCAGTATTGGATTGCCCAGCAAACACTGACCCCGTGTTTAATTTGTCTTCCTGGCCTTTTAAAGTATTTTCTAAGTCTCATGACATACTCTTCCCTTTATCTTCCCACCACATTTAATTTTAGCTTGCAGTTGGAGAGTGTCACTGAAAATAAAATGGATTACTGTTCAAGAGTTTGTACAGTCGGTCTCTGATACCGGACTTGAAAGACATTTACTACAATAGTCTATCTCCAGTTCCCCAATAGCAATGCTTCTCTATTGAAGTTGAATTCTTTTCAAAGCGAGGAGATATAATTTTGCATGGAAATCTTTTTTATTGTACTTGGGTGATTTAAGAGAGCTCTATTAGTCATGCACTAAATGGGGAAAAATGCTACTAATGAGTCTGACACAACTTTCATCACCCTTCTATAGTGCCACAGCCATGACAACTCCTTGGGCTAACTCAAGGCTCGGCATGTTATCGTGCACTGGCCATTTCCATTTTAAAAAGCCAGAGTAGACAGCCCATGGCAACAATTCTCAGAGAAATCCCATAGGTGTGGCAGAGTCATACTGAAAATTTAATTTTATAATTGTATAATTTATAATATAATTTTAATGATCTACTTGAAGTGAATTGCTGATCTCCTAAATGTGCAACTTTTATGTTTAATATGCTCATTTATGTAGAGATGGATAGATTGGCCATGATATATCACATTCTATGGCTCAGTGGAGCAATTTTCTTTGAGTTTGGAATGAAGACCTTGCTACATTAATTGAACAAATCTGTTAATTAAATTGTTAAAATTGTTAGTCATCAGCCAAGTTTCCATAGTAAATGGCTTCTTTCTTCTCTGCTGAACATACTTCTTCACTGCAAGTATTCTCCATAGAACACCACTCCCATATTAAAATTACATTACATTACATATCTTAAATGTTATTTATATGATTGTTATCCAAGTATTATTTTGAGATCATTCCAAATAGCAAAGGCCTTTATTTCAAAAGTTAATATGGCCACTGTCACAATATTTGTAATTTAATTAGTGACCTAGAAAGAGTAAAGAATCTTAAAAAAAAATACTTATTCATTTTACTTCTTAATGTTTCTTTGCTTAATTTAATTTAGTAGTTTCATCTTTGTTTAAAGGTTTAAATTAGATTTTGAATCCTAAATGAATCTCTTCAATGTAGTCTCAGACTTGAAGCCCACTGTATGTATGTTAACAGACAAGAGCATTGGGCTTACAGTCAATGGAAGCTGCAATTAAACAGCTCTTGTATTGGCTTTCAAAGTCTTACTGATGAGATAAACAGTGTGAGTGTGTGTGTGGTCCTGCTGAGTGGTCTCAGTAATCTTGAGAAGCTGTTGGTCGGCCTTTCCCAGTGGAACAGGAGAAACGTGTCATGGAGGAGCAGTGGTGGAATGACAGGAGCCGCATGCTCAGCCAGGGCCATTCACAAACTATCTGACATGAACAGTCTGTCAGAGATGTCCTTCTGCAAAAGTGGCTAGGTCTCTAGACTACAGCTGGACCTGCCTCTCTGTCTGGAAACATAATGTTTGAAAGTTTCCTCTCCACAGAGAACTCGGCTGCCACGTTGAAATGATCTAGCAAGATGTACTGTGACATTTTCACTTACCAAACTTATCTAAGGTGGAGAACAAGTTTGACAATTAAAAGCACAGGCTTGTGGTGATTTCCATAAATTATTTTCATCTCGTTATTTTATTTGATGAAAGTTGAAAGTCAGTATAGCTAAGACCTGATACACTCCACAAAAATCTTTAGTGGCTGAAAAAAACAAAAAACAAAAAAAAAAAACCACAAATACAAATAAAAGCTTTGGAAAGCCATTAATGGACAGGCAGGCTATTTTGATTGGTGTATGAAAGTGCTGATGTGGAAGTAGTGGAAACTTTAAGCCTCATTATAACTCCTTCAAAAAGAGATCTGAAAGTGAAACTCACCTCTTTTTAGTTTTTTAGACATTGTTGCATTGATTATTTTTATTTAGCCTGTTTGTGCTGAAGGATGTGTGGTCAAGGAGGAATGGACAGATCTCAATATGCTTTGGCTACATTATTTTATTCAATACAGTGTCTGGCTATTTTTAAAGGAACAAATTATCAATACATTTCTGGTATGTGTTGTTATACCTCTTTAATTGGAAGGTTCTTGGTCCTACAAAGAAATGTACTGAATAATTAGTGTGATCTCATATGTTTTTGTAGTTATTTAATTGTACATATACAGTATACATTTTTGTGTGTTTGGACAGACACTGAAACTTACAATATCAATTTATTGACAGCATCAAATATGTTAACTATATGTCTAAATTTTACATGTACAAAATCTTTTAAAATTCCCTGAAGTCTGGTCAGAAGTTATGACACAATCCCATAATGGGATTCTCATTTATCAGTAAATGACGAAGAGACTTTGTACATAAAATATATTTTTAATGGCAAATGTATTTATAAATGAAATGCAAATGTTACTAATAAATGTAAAGTCATTTACATTTGCATAATATATGCATAACTGAATTTAATTGTCATCAAAGCTCAACAAGTATGTTTATAATATAAGTGAAACATTGTTATAATTAATCAAATTACGTAAATGTGATGAACTGCATTAAATAAATGTGATGCCGTATCATAATTAATTAAATTATAATTACAGTAAAATCAAGCTATTTATTCAATAATATATGAACCTAAAATGATTCATAAACATTTATCCTTAAAGGATTTGTTCAACCAAAAATGAAAATTCTGTCATTGTTTATTCACCCATGTGTTCTTATAACCACATATGACTTATGACTGAAATTGAATGAATAATTGGTGTTCAGTGATGTTATACATACAATCAGATGCTACCGCCAGACAGAGAGTACATGAATTTCTTTCGCTTGCCAAAAGTAAAGTGGATTATCTGGAGAGAAAAGTGGAGAGCGCAGGAATGTCTGTCACCTCCATTCTGAACCGGTGGGTGTTTGTGTATGTGTGTGTGCACTTGTATGTTTGCACATGTGTGTGACAGACCTCTGCCTGAAAAGACCTCTGTGAAAACAGTAGGTATGTGTAACATCCTCGGCCAAAATTAAGTAGTATTAACTGGCAAATGAGACACTGCATCATCAAAATCAGAATGATTTTGGAACGTGCCAGTAGTTACCTGGTGAGAAGCCAAATTTAGAAAAAAGGTGATTGACAGAATGTCTCATCACGCCTGGTAAAGACAAAAACTCTGATTAACATAGAAAATAAAACTTTTATTATGTGTGGTTTGGTGTCAGGGTAGGACACTGTGTGGCTAACTGCATCAGCCTACTCTATCTCTCTGATTGATTGAGGACCCCAATTGAAATAAATAAGCCTTAGCATGGAAATGCATACAATTTTCAACAACAAACTCTTTAGACATGTTTTGTAAGTTCTGTTCACTGGTTTGTGTGCAGCAATGTTGTGTTTTATGTTGATAATATCAACTGGTTGTCCAGTTGAAGCTAATCAAAATGAGTCTTTGCTTGAACGGCCCACCTCACTAGAGGCTGCAGCACACTGCTCTCGCGAAAGAAGCTCTAAAGCTTGAGTGCAGTCTGTCTCATGAACATGCACAGGAGATCAACAATTGATCAAAAGTTTCACTTAATACAGTAGATTCTGGTTTGTTTCTCACCAAACCTTATTGGATACTTTCATAACGTCTAGGTTACGTATGTAACCTCCATTCCCTGATGGAGGGAACGAGACGTTGTGTCGAAGAAGCTAGGGGTCTCTCTTGAGTGCCGTATATGCCTCTGATGCATGAAAAAAGGCCAATGAGAAGTTGGCAGTCCGTATTTGCATACCCCGCCCCTGGACATACGGGTATAAATGCGAGGAAATACTATGAGTTCATTCAGGATTTTTCTGAGGAGCTGGGAGTGCCTAGCCACCTCAGTAGCTCGGCTCAGCGACGTGGCCGGGAGGACACAATGTCTCGTTCCCTCCATCAGGGAACGGAGGTTACATACGTAACCTAGATGTTCCCCGTCTGTCGCTCACTTCGACGTCGTGTCGAAGAAGCGACACTAGGGGTCCACTTCAAATCACGCCATGCACTGAGCCATGTACGTGTACTGCTGACACAGGAGCGGGCAGGTATTTCATGTGCCAGGACGACCAGCTGTGTCAGTACCCTTCCCCAATGCCCCATAAAAGATGTCAGTATCCTTCTAGTTACCCAAGCAGGGGAACAAGGCGACGCTTGCCAACCTGGGATGGGCCGCACCTAGCCGGGCCTCCTTTCTCTCTATGTTTCTCTCATAGAGCCAAACAGCTGGGGCCCTTACCGCATTGTGGGAAGGGGGTCTTACCCATTTTCCTATTCTTTCAGGGGGAAAAGACCCTGCGGAGACCACACCTTCCCAGGAAGGGGAAGGTAACGTGGCAAAATACATCACATGGGCCTCTTCGGTCACATGTGGGAAAGAATGGCACGGTGGTAGATCCAGCCTCGAGGAGGGGGGAGTTGCTACAACACCGCGACCGGAGGGCAGTGGGAAACTGCCTAAGGGAGGCGCGGGTCCACTCGTAAGGGGACCGTACCGCAGAAAATACACAAGGAGGAGTCCGTGTAGGAGGCCTGATCTGTGGAGCACCTTTCCCAGTGAAGGGTAGATTTGAGATACCCGCAGTGGATTGGGTCGGCGAATTCCTCCGCTGAATTGCGGACCCACAGGGCTAGGGAGGAGTCATCCAGGGAGCCGAGTGAGTGGGATCTCCTGGGATGGAAAAGCGCACTGTTTTACCTCGGCCGAGTAAATCGTTTGCGATTCACCCGGTCAGACCGCCAAAGCAGACAAAGAGCTGCTCAGAACGCCTGAAGTCGTGTGTGAGGTCCATGTAGGTGCGTAAGGCACGTACCTGGCACAGCAACGGACGCTTGCAGGTCCCCGACCCTCTCGATGGAGGCGAGCGCGATCAGCAGGGCCGTCTTTAGAGAGAAGGCCCTGAGTCCGGCTGATTCTTGCGGCTTGAAGGGGGATCTCTGAAGACCGACGAGGACCACAGAGAGATCCCAGGAGGGGAACAAGCTTGGCCGGGAGGGATTTAACCTCCAGGCGCCTCTTAGGAACCTGATGACTAAGTCTTGCTTACCCAGAGGCTTGCTGTGTACTGGGTCGTGGTGAGCTGCTATAGCAGCAACATACACCTTTAAGGTGGAAGGGGACAGCCTACCTTCCAACTTCTCCTTTAGGAATAAGAGCACTGACCTAACTGTGCACCTCTGTGGGTCTTCAGTCCGGGAAGAACACCAATTTGCGAACAGGCGCCACTTTAGGGCGTAAAGTTGCCTGGTAGAAGGGGCCCTGGCTTGGCTGATCGTGTCTATGATGGTAGGTGGTAGACCAGCTAGATTTTCCACGGGTCCAGGGGCCAGACATGGAGGTTCCAGAGGTCTGGGCACGGATGCCAGAGCGTGCCCTGTCCCTGAGAAATTAGGTCCTTCCTCAGGGGAATTCACCAGGGAGGGGCTGTCACGAGGAGTACGAGGTCCGAGCACCAGGCCCGGGAGGGCCAGTAAGGAGCCACTAGGGTGACTTGTTCCTCCTCCTCCCTGACCTTGCACAGCACCTGTGCAAGAAGGCTCACTGGGGGAAATGCTTACTTGCGAAGCCCTGAGATCCAGCTGTGTGCCAGTGCGTCTGCCCAGAGGGGAGCCTCTGTTCGGGCATACCAACACGGGCAGTGGGAGGTATCTCGGGAGGCAAACATGTCTACCTTGCCGAACCGATCCCAAATCAGCTGTATCGCCTTGGGTTGGAGCCTCCACTCTCCGCCAGGGAAGCGTTGTCGTGACAGCGTGTCCGCTACCACATTGAGGTTGCCGGGGATGTGAGGCAATATTGAGACGAGGATGTACGCATCCTTCAGGCCTACTGATGCGAACCAATCTAGATGCTAGACGCAAGTTAAGATTTGTTTTTGCGTGAGCATTTTGATCGGGAGTTTGTGCAAAGCCCGGTTGAAAACTCAAGTCCAAGATCGGTCGTAAGCCGCTGCCTATTTTGGGTACAATGAAGTAAGGGCTGTAAAGACTCTTCTTCATTTCGGGTGGAGGGACAAGCTCTATTGCATATTTGAGAAAAAGGGTAATGATCTCCGCGCGCAGGGATTTGGCATGCTCACCGTGTACTGCGGGAAAGCAGACGCCCGTGTAGGGGGGGCGGAGGCCTGGCAAACTGAATTGCGTAACCAAGTCGGGATGGTCCGGGCCAGCCAGCATGATGGATTGGGAAGTGAAAGCCACGGATCCAAGCTCCGTGCTAGGGGCACCAAGTGGACGATTATTTTTGACATACCTGGCGGGGCTTTGCAGCAGGGCGGAGCAGGTGTTACTGCGTCGGGAGGCGATGACGCGTCCCGAGGCTCTGGTGCTGAGAAAAGTCTCGAAGTAAATGATGTAAATGTAAATGATGACAGAATTTTCTTGGGGGGGGCTGGGAGATATCCCTTTAAATCTAAGGGCCTTGATGAAAATGTATTGCTGGACGTAATCCACTAGGTAAGTGCTTCGAGTCTTTTCTCAGCACCAGAGCCTCGGGACGCGTCATCGCCTCCTGACGCCATAACACCTGCTCCGCCCCGCTGCGAGGCCTCACCAGGTACATCAAAAATAATCGTCCCTTTGGTGCCCCTAGCACGGAGCTTGGATGCATGGCTTTCACTTCCCAATCCGTCATGCTGGCTGACCCGGACCATCCGACTCGGACTCCACGCACCCGGCAGGGGGCGGGTTTGTGACTGAGGAGGAGGGCTGGTAGAGGCGTCCTCTGGACTCATCCGAACCGGCCAGCCAGGGAACAGTCGTGGGGCTGAGGGTGGAGGGTCCGCGTCCAGCGTACTGGGACCATTGAGGTGTTGTGGCAGAGTGCCGTGAGAACGGCATTTGCTGGCCAGGTGACCCAGAGACAAAGGAAATAGCTCTGTTATTGAGAATGTGGGTACGGCAAATGAAATAAATTCAACAAAGGATTCTCCTCCCGGCCCTCCACTGGGGAACGGAGTGGTCTGCTTACCAGCTCCGGAGCTAATGTCTTGGTCTCTGGGTCATCCGTCTAAGGAACGCATGGGAGCCTTCCAGGTCCTCGAGGGGGTCCTTGCTACAGGGGGCGTCTGCTTCCTGCGGGGCGCTCGACACATGGGCTGAGAACTTGGCCCAGGTTGAGGCGGAGCAGCCTGGTGTTTCTTCGCAGGGGGACGCTCTCGGTGAGCAGACGGGGCATGGCCCATGGCGGCAGACTTGCGGCGGGGCAGGATGTGAGAGATCGCATCCGTCTGTTTCTTCACCGCGGAGAACTGCTAGGTAAAGTCCTCGACGGTGTCGCCGAAAAGGCCGAATTGGGAGACAGGGGCGTTGAGAAAGCCAGTCTTGTCGGTTTCACGCATCTCGACCAAGTTCAGCCATTGATGACGTTCCTGGGGGGCTGGAGTGGCGTTCTTTCTGTTGAAAGCGAGCCGCGATCGCAACGCTGACATGGTCATGTTCTCGCAGTGAGAGCATGAGCCATCCACAAACGCTGCCTCGGTGTGATCGCAACCCAGACACACGAGACAACGCCTGTGGCCGTCTGAAGAGGAGAGCACTCTACCGCATCCAGGAACTACACAGGGGCGGAATGGCATCTTTATAAAGACGCGTTCTGAAAAGGACGTTCAACGGCGCTGTGTATTGCTCTTTTAGAAGAAAATACTCTTTTACAGAGAAAATCACTCTTTTAAGAATTAAAACTCTTTTAATTTTGCGCTGTCGAAGAACCTAGGGGCAAACTGCACTGCCGTGCAGAGAAGGAGAATGCCGCTGATGTGCGCCGTAGATCCAACAGCAAGCAAAGCGTCAGAGGAACAGGAACGGGTGTGTAACTCGCAGCTGACTGCATACACGACCATCGGCTCCGAAGAAAATTTTTGAATGAACTCATAGTATTTCCTCGCCTTTATACCCGTATGTCCGGGGGGCGGGGTATGCAAATACTGTCTGCCAACTTCTCATTGGCCTTTTTTCATGCATCAGAGGCATATTCGGCGCTCAAGAGAGACCCCTAGTTACGCTTCTTCGACACAACGTCGAAGTGAGTGACAGACGGGGAACAATCATGAGTCTCATAGAATAATTTAATATACTTCTGAATTAAACTTTTGTGTACTTTTTAAAGCTTGAAGAGGTGGTCACCACAAACGGCGAGCACAACATTTTTACAAAATTTCTACCTTTGTGTTAAGAAAAATAAAGAAAGTCATATTGGGTTATAACAACACAGGGGTGAGAAAACATATACATTTTTGGGTAAACTACCCCTTGAATGTTGTAAAAGGGTATTCATTTAGAAGCTATCATTAACATCTAAATGTGTTCTAGTAACGTTACAAACAAATACCTACAGATGCTAATAAGACCACACTGTTGTAACTATTAAGTTAAGATGGGTTATTTATAAGTAAATATGGGTTATTCTAAACCTATTGAGCTGCCTGGACAGCATTTTTTTACATCAATTATGTTTAACACATCCTACTTTCAATTGAAAGTGTTTTTTTCTTTCTTTTCTATTTATTGTGGAATTCAAGTTGTAATGGATGTCTTGGATTCTTTTAAAATGACAGTTTGTGAACAACAATACTGTTCCATGTAATGCTCATAACTGACATGAGGTAAAGAGGAACAGTTCCTGCTGGTTTCACAGTTAATTGTAAATGTGTGAGACTCTAGTTTAATGTGTGGGTATTGGGCAGTATGGTTACAGATCCAGCCTAGGCCTAACTCTGAAGGATATGAAAACAGCAATAGCCATCGTCCTGCTGCAAATGTCACTGGTAGAACCCTGGAGGCAACTGTTGGCAATTACCCTTATCTAAATTACCATGAAACAAAATAAACAATAAATGGCACTTTGGAGTCATTTATTCTTGGTGATAACCTCTGTGCTGAATGCAGGTTTGAATTTCATTCATAAGATCAGTCTTATCAGGGAAAAAAGGAGAGTGTGTATTATTGTTTGCAATCACAGCTGAAATAGAGTAATTATTTGAAAAAGTTATCATAGCTGGCCTAGTCTTTTGCACACAGGACAAGTGCTATGCGGTAGTAAAAAGTACAGGAATAAATTGTTTTCGCTTAGGGTTAGGGAAACCAAGTCCATATGTTTGTAGGTGGTGTTGCCACAAATCCAGGCTTTAGAAATGTGTGATTGTGTTATGTATCTGTTGCTAAATACTTTAAATCAACTGCAGACGAGAGTCAAACACTATATATATATATATATATATATATATATATATATATATATATATATATATATATATATTAAAGCAAGCAAAGTTAATTAGTTCAGGTAGGTTGGTGTATTTTTTGTTGCTGTTATATTATAATATATAATTAACAACATCACAATAACTAATTTTTATATTATTATTTGATCAAAAATATACTAAAAACAGTAATACTATGAAATATTATTACAATTTAAAGTAATAATACAATAAAATATAATTTAGTTCTGCGATTAAAGCTGCATTTTCACCATCATTACTTCAGTCGTCATCACATGATCCTTCAGAAATCATTCTCATATGATTTGATGCTCAACAAACATTTATGATTATTATCAATGTTGAAAACAGTTGTGTACATTTTTTTTTTTTTTTTGACTCTGATGAATGGAAAGTTCAAAAGAACTACATTTATCTGAAATAGAAACTTTTGTAGCATTATACACTACCATTCACAAGCTTGCGGTTAGTAAGAATTTATATGAAAAAAAAACATGTTGGGAAAGAAATGAATACTTTTAATGTTGTGGATTTTTTTTATGGAATACTGTCTTCGTTAGGCTATATCTCCCCGAGAGAAACTTATTTCTGCTTTTGTTGTATATAGACAAACGTGGTCATTAGACTTTTTTTTTATTGTGGGCCTACAAAACCTCTCAGCCCCAGGGCCTGGCGGCAGGTTAATGCGGGCCTGCATACAGCGACAATTAAAAATTGCTCAGACTTAAGCGTCCAGTGTGAACTGGACACATTGACAAGCTCAGTGCAAAACAGATTGCTGTTAATTATATGATAATAAATCAAAAAGTATATTGAGTTCTGAAGCCACTTTTTGTATTGTTTGTTTTGCTTTATTCATCTGCCACAATAATGCAATTTATTTCAAACTGAATTTCAATCCATTTTATACATTTATTATATTCCCTACATATATTAATTATTATTATATGAATTATCTTTATTTGGGGGGTATTTCTCAGCATATGATACATGCAATTAATAAAATTGTATTAATTAATTGGCATGTCATGTCAAAATTTTAATTATGGCAGTTAATATATATATATATATATATATATAATGTAAAATATACAGGCACCTAAAATGCCATCCCTTTATGTCTGCTGATTTATATTTTTACCCTTTTCTTTTTACCATAAATGGCAACCACAACCATATATACATCTATACAGTTTATTATAACAACACCTTACAGCCAGGTGCAAAAACTAAATCTGTTATTTGTATTATAATTTGTTTTAGGTTGTTTTCGTAGAGAGGATTCGAAAATTATTCAAACCCTGAATAACAGTAATAGTTTTGGATAAGTGTTCTGGCTGCTGTAGGCTTTGACCCAGTGGGTCTGTTGCCCTGCTTTGACAAGGAACCTGTTATTTAATTGGCCAGAAAGGAACAGAAGATTAAACAGCTGAGAGGTAAGCACTAAAACTGGATATTTATGATTCAATTTGCAGAGGACCTATAGTCGAGTTTGTGTGTATGTCTATGCACTTGTGTCTGTTTGCCTGGGTTTAGCAAAAATGTATTTTTTGAAAGCCTTGTTTTGATAAACGGCATATGTCTCCCGAGGCATTGATTCTTGGATGCCTGCAAAAAATTCCATTTCAATCAATAGATTTAAAAAATAATTACTATGTTTATGGCAGTATGTGATTAGTTTTTGTGACATTTGCAATGAATAATACAGTGACTGAACTACCTGCATTCATTGTTTTACTGATTTAATAATTCATGGTCTTTGGCTTTTGAATGCACAGTGGGGCGACCACTGTGTGTGCATCTTTTGAAAGCTAAGTGCCTTATTAATACTATGGGTGATGGACTCCCTGGTTTTAATGAGCCTCGCTGTCAGCCTGAACTTTATAGATCGGTTCAAGGAGGGTTTCAAGGGACTTCCAAAACACACTCACAAGATAGTTTATTACTAGTACAGAAAGTGTCCAGAGAGCCTCAGTTCAAATTGAGACACATGGAGCTTTGTGCACCGTAGACGCACACCTAAAGATTGTTTACAATAACATCTATGCATCAACTATAAAATCAACTAATAATTGAACATTCTGTATATTATAAAATTAAATTAGGCCTCTGTTTGTCGCCAGACCATTTTTGTTTTACAAAACATGATAAATTGTGGAAATTACATAAAATGAGCGTGTCCCAAAACACTAATTTGCAGGGGTGGAAAGAGTACTTAAAAATAATACTCAAGTAAAAGTACTGTTACTTGTCAAAAAATGTAGTGTGAGTAGAGTAAAAGTACCTATCCTTAAAAATACTCAAGTAAGAGCAAAAGAATAGCTCATTTAAAAGTACTCATGAGTAGTAAGTATTGAGTTCTGAGTTGCGGGTTGTGATGGGGGCGTGTTCGTGTATATGTCTGCAGGAGAGAGAGATCAGAGAGAGACTGCTCCTGTGTGTGCGACAAGAATTATTGACTCAATTGTGTGTGATTACTTGGCCTCTGAGTGCCCTTTTGTATAAATTTTGTGAACAACGCTGAAGAGTAATACAAATACTCAAGTTAACAGTTCGCTGCCTCCTGACACCCCTTTATAAAAAACAATGTTTGCTGACATTTCAAAATGTAGCACAAATACCATAATTTACATTCCCTTTAATGGCTGTTTGCCAGAAAGAATAAAACATATAGGTATTTTTATTGGTATTTTAATGGCCAACTTTTTAAAAAACGTATACTATGATAAACACTACACAAATCTAATTCCAAAAAATAAAAAAGGGAGACGTGATTACAGCAGTGCTTGAAGTGGGGCGATTCGTAGCGGTACACAGTGCCTGCTCTTCTATCATTTACTCTACAGAGTAACGTTTTTCGTTTTTCATACCGCCACTTCTCAGAGTCTCCCGGTACAATGTAATGTCAGTGATTTGATGCAGCCTGCAATATGCAATATTTTGATAAAATCACGTTCCCCGTCTGTCGCTCACTTCGACGTTGTGTCGAAGAAGCGATACTAGGGGTCTCTCTTGAGCGCCGAAATATGCCTCTGATCTATGAAAAAAGGTCCCAGACCGCTTCCGCCCTGCACGCCACGGCCCTTCCTGCAACCAACGCCAGGCCAACGCACTTCAAAAATTACACCTTGGGTAGTCCTGTTCTTGATGTGCTGTAGGAACTGCGCTGGATGACCAACCGCGCCTCCGGGCCATGGAGGTCAGAAGCGCCGGCACTTTATGGTCCAGAAACGCATCTGTGGGGACTATGACGGGCTCTGCCCAGCAGTCCTCAGTGGTGAAGCAGACGGAGGCCATGTCAATCCTGCCCTGCCGCAAGCCTGCCGCCATGGGCCATGCCCCGTCTGCTCGCCGAGGGCATCCTCCTGCGGCTATGAAACACCCTGCTCCACCTCAACCCGGGCCCAGCTCTTAGCCCCAGCATCGAGCACTCCGCAGGAAGCAGACGCCCCTGTCTAACGGACCCCCTCAAGGACCCGCAAGGCTCCCAGGCACTCCGTAGGCACTCGATCCAAGGACCAAAATGTTAGCTCCGGAGATGGTAAGACCGCTCTGTCCCCGGTGGAGGGCTGGGAGGAGAATTTTTTGTTGAAACCGTTTTCACATTCTCATATTCTTTGTAACGAGCTATTTCCTTTTGTCTCTGGGTCACCTGGCCCGCAATTGCCGTTCTCATGGCACTCTGCCACCAGATCTCAACAGTCCCAGCATCCTGGACGCGGACCACCTGCCTCCAGCCCCGCCAACTGTTCCCCGGCCGGCCGGTTCTGTCGAGTCTAGAGGACGCCTACCCTGGACCTCCTCCTGCTCAGTCGCTAACCCGCCCCCTGCCGGGTGTGAGCAACAGACGGGGAACGTCTCTGTTACGTATGTAACCTCCGTTCGCTGATGGAGGGAACGAGACGTCGTGTCTTCCCGGCCACGTCGCTGAGCCGAGCCGCTGAGGTGTCCGGAACACTCCCGGCTCCTCACAAAAATCCTGAATGAACGTATTTCCCTCGCCTTTATACCCATATGTCCGGGGGCGGGGTATGCAAATACTGTTCGCCAACTCTCATTGGCCTTTTTTTTATAGATCAGAGGCATATTTCGGCGCTCAAGAGAGACCCCTAGTGTCGCTTCTTTGACACAACGTCTCGTTCCCTCCATCAAGGAATGGAGGTTTCATATGTAACCGATGCAAAACTCAGCGGTGAGTTTAACAACTATATCTCAGCTCTTTTGGTCCATACAATGCAAGTGAGTCTTCAGAAGCAATATGATAGGTTGGTTGAGAAACAGATCAATATTTAAGTCCATTTTTACTATAAATTCTCCTCCCCGCTCAGTCAATCTCCACTTTAACTTTCACATTCTTCTTCTTGGTTTTTTTTTTGGTGATTCACATTATTCAGTCATATCGCCGCCTACTGGGTAGGTAGAAGAATTTCTAGGAAAAATCTTAATTTGAGTTCAGCTGAAGAAAGGGTAATACACATCTGCATGACATGAGGGTGAGTAAATGATGAGATCATTTTCATTTTTAGGTGAATTATTTCTTTAAGTAGCACATGGGGGCCACATTGACATTTGAGATACAATGTTCCGCATGTATTTATTTCTTGTATCTTTTAAGCCCAGAAATAGTTGTTCTCATTCTAATGCACGATACACAATTTTCTGAAGTGTATTTGTGACTGATGATGAGAGCATATTGCACTAAAAAGGTTGCTAATTTTTCCAAGCATTAGAAAAATCTTGATAAAAGCTAAGCATAATTATACCATAATTTTATCATTCTGTTTTCCTAGTAATTTATTATACCAATTAACACACTTTCTACATCAGGCGTCGGAATTATATAAAAAGAAAACGTATAATATTATTGCAAAATATAATTATTACTAAAAATCACTGTTTTATTCTATTACATTAATAGATTTAAAGCTACTCAAGTTATTCAGACTAAAGTAGTGAGTGGTTCTCTCGACATAGCCTACAAGATAGTGCTCAATTCGGTTACATGTGGACTTCAAGTCTGACATTTTATTTACATACACTTTTTGTCCCACTGTTTACATTCACTTTAGACATAACAGACTGCATTTACATGTATGCCTCACCAAGACAGGCATTTTGGCGGAATTATGAGGTGTATTTGATCGTTTAGTCGCGTACCCACATTAGCGCAGTCGGAACACGCTCATGTAAAGAGCAAACATATTAGCCACCTCTCAGTCAAACAGCACGCAGCTACAGATGCCAGGAAATTGGAAATCAGTCTTTTATATTTTATCTAGATCAACCAACCAGTGGTTGTCTTGCTATCGCGATCGATGTAATGAACACCACTGGTCTAGATGTAGAACATAGACTAAGTATAGAAAATTATATAATCGTGTGGCAGGGTGGAGGGCGGGGCTGGGTCATGAGTCTACACACCTGGTCCCGTATTAGGCTAATCAAGCCTCCGAGAGGGATAAGGGCCGACTGCGGAGGATGGTGTGGGAGAGAGAGATCGTTTACGGACATGTCCGTCATGTGTGTGTTTTGTCTTTTGTTTAAGTTTGCCATTAAAATATTATTTATATTGTCAAGCTGGCCCTGACCTCCTCCTTGCCCGTCTAAATCGCTTTACAAATCGATATCGAGGACATCTCTTTTTTTTTCGATCACCCAGTCCTATTGAAAACATTGAATTAATCTCTCATAGCAACCCAATAATCTCAGTGATAGATAACTAAATGACAGGCTACATTATAGACACATAGAATCTAAGAACCAGAAATATGAAATATGTTTCTTCAAATGAATGGTGTTGAACTGTACTTGAGGCATCCTCCATATACATAACAGTTGAAGCCCTGTCTACAGCTGTTGTTGTTTTACATGTGAT
Organism: Moxostoma hubbsi; assembly: GCA_032164185.1. Taxonomy (NCBI): domain Eukaryota; kingdom Metazoa; phylum Chordata; class Actinopteri; order Cypriniformes; family Catostomidae; genus Moxostoma; species Moxostoma hubbsi. Next base: position 12,673,825 of record JAVLUX010000024.1, on the reverse strand, counting down.
TTGATTTGATGGGTGTCAGAGACTCCAGAGGTATCCAACACAGACAGAGGGAAAATAGTGCAATAAAAGTACAGTTATAGCACTTAAAATATACTCAGATAAAAGTATACAATTTATAAACTACTTAAAAAAGTAAAATTCCTGGGGAAAACTACTTAATTACAGTAACATGAGTATTTGAAATTCATTACTTTACACCCCTGCTCATTTGTCAACAATCATAGCACCTTTTGATAGAGTGTAATGCATATGAAATATCCTGTTATTTTATAATGCAAGAACAAAAAGACTGCATTAGAGTCAAGTTGTTTCAGCATTTTTAAAATAAGATGTTTAATTCATCATTATTGCTGTCAACCAGATTTTTTGAACTGCAGGTCCTTTACAAGAAAACAACATAACTCAGTTGACATTTCTGCATTTGCACAAGAGCTGTTTCATTCGCTTGACAATAATATTAATTTATCATGCCCTATAATTCTTTTGTACAGGTTATACATTTCATAACTACATCAGATTAAAGACTAAAAACAGATAATTTAATATAATCCAAGCTAAATATCTAAATTACATGAAAGATTGTGGAACACATACAAACCTCCAATGCAAAGTCATTCTATTTATGTATTGCCCAAAGATATTGGAATGAGAGTTCCTCTCTGCATCATTTTGCATTGATCTGTAGGTGCTTGATGGGTTTATGGGCTTGATCTGTATGGTGACATGACTGCTCTGCCTCAAATATTTTTGAAGGGCACATCATTCACATTTACTGCAGGTGTAAATAGACGGTTCACTGTATTTACTTAATTCAATACAGGACTTTGTTACTCAAATGTAATGATCAAATTAGACTGTAATTGATCAGGTTGCTTTCTTAGAGGAATACAAAATAAGAGAAAACAGAATGACCTGTTTAACTTATAGGATAATGTAATGCCCTATGTAATCAATGGCATTTGGTGTTCATTCTGTTTTGGCAAGCACAATTTTATAGTTTTATTTGACATTTAAACTGGCATCACCAAACAGAACTTATTTTTTAAAAGGTTTTTTGAACATTCGTCCCGATAGGGATTGTCTTCAAACATGCTTCCCAAACAGCCACCTATCTTTCATTAGTCGACCAAACAGATATTCCCACCCCAAACAGCCGCAATTGGAGCCAGTTTTGCTGGTTGGGATCCAAAAACAAACAGTGGTGTATTTCCTGTGTAACATAACTCACAGCTTAACCACCATAGTATGATGCATCATTGGTGAAATTAACTTCCTAGTCATGACTGTTTCCCGAAACCACTGAAACTATGTCACCCATCCATTATTCGAACCATGTTGGTTCAACAATATAAAGCTTTCGTTAATAATTTTACACAGAGGATGGGGTAATAATGTTTGCGGAAATCAAATTGATATCAACTGATAATAGCTATTTTAAATGTACACTTTAATATGAGAAAGCTGCATGCAACAGATGCATTGCTTTGCAATAGTGGAGTTTCCCTCTACATTAGACTTCGGGATTCCCTAACACTTGAGCACATGCAGTACAGTGCAAAATATTTAGGCACTTGTGAAAAATGTTGCATAGTGAGGATGTCAGAATAATGACATAAATATTTTTCATTTATCACTTAACCCTCTGGGGTCATTACAGCAGAAACAACTTAAAATACTCATTGAGACTATAAAGGGTCTACTTTTATTTGTGTACACTCACAATAACAACAAAATCATGTGCTTTTTTAAAATAAAGAAAATAAAAAGGGTGAGCTGTCAGCTGTCTCTGTGTTCACAAGCATATTTCTGAAACACGTCACAAAAATGAACTGAAACTCCACGAATACTTATCACACAAACATGAAACATATGTCTAAAGGAAGCTTAAAATGACTACTTTTAAATAAAACAATTCATATGTAAAACAAATATTCTCCTGCAATGCAATCTGTTTGAAACAAAGCGATGTACAGTTTTTACTGGTCCATCTAATTATCTGTAATGTGATCCCACCCACCAGCAGAGCATGCCATTCATACGCTAATGTGCTGATGCGATCAAGGTAAATGGTGAACGCCCCCCGACTGTGAGATATAATGTAAACAAAATTAATTCATTTTTCTGCATGTTTGTAAGGACACACAGGCGAGAAAGCTCCAGGATGAGTTAGGAAGTAAGGAAGAGTTAACATTTTCCTCAGAAGAAGAGCGGGACTCCGATGAACGTTTGTATTTTGAAGAGAGACTTGATCCAGCCGAGGATACAATTTCAGACGAGTAAGTCATTTAGTTTTTATTAGTTGACATGCTATTTTATATAAACATGTATATATTTTACTAGTGGGACCGTTTCCAGACTTGCCAGACAGGATTCAGAGTATTGACATTTGAAATATGTCCTAATAAGCAAGTTTTAGTTTCATTTAAATGCTGTTTCGGCTAAAGCAGGCATTTAAATTGTATGCTGTATGATATAAATATGATATGTAATATGATATAAAAATAATATGAATGTTTAGATTATATTTTATCTAGTGTTTATAATGCCTCATTATCATCAATGCTTGTGCTTGCAAATATGTGTTCAGGTTAAATGAGTAAAATGCACTTTAAATATGCCCATATTAGAAAAATCACCATCTTATAATAATTTCTGAAGGATCATGTGACACTGAAGACTGCAGTAATGATGCTGAAAAATCAGCTTTGATCACAAATAGCATTTTACAATATATTTAAATAGAAAACTGTTCTTTTAAATTGTAAAAAGAGTTCAGAATATCAGTATTGTTTCTGTATTTTCGATCAAATAATTCCAGTCTTGGTGAGCAGAAGAGACTTCTTTTAAAAGGTAGTGTAGGTCTAAAATTAAGTAAAGTATTTATGTAAAGAAAATATATAGTCAGATTACTTCTTTTAACTTAAAACTTGATTTTGATCATTAAGTCTCCTCACATTCATTCTCTTTCTGTCACATTCCTCATTGATAGGCCCAGGGGTGGGGTCATTGTCTCTTAGGTGTGAATTACAATCCATATTCATGATCATTCATGCCTCCTCGCATATTACCTTTCAACACTAAAATTGTCTTGCAGAAGTTAAATTACTATATTGTTTTGTAGGAATGAGTGATCAGGATGGTTTTCACATCATTTTGTAGTAAAAACTCTAGGCTACAAGATCCAGTTCTCAAAAGTATTGTGGACAAATGTTTCGTATGTGTTATATGATCTTATTTCAGTGACTTAAATTTGTTGTTTTTTCAAAAACCATGCATAAACTTTATTTTCTCAAAAATACAAACCTGTACACACACATGTTGCTCACATATTATTTTAGCCCAGTTTGTGCTGCATACAGTGTAATCAGACTTTAACCATTAATATGTTTTTAAGCAACTGAAAAAAGCACAAATGTCAAGGCACGTCAAAACTTCTCCAGGGCCCAAAATACCCTCAGACCCCAGATGGTTAATGTCATACAAAGACCAGTGTACATAAAAAAAAATCTAAATCAATATTCGGTGTGACCACTTTTGCCTTTAAACCAACACCAATTCTCCTAGGTACACCTGGACACATTTTTTCTTGGTTGTTGGCAGATAAGATGTTCCAAGCTTCTTGGAGAATTTGCCACTGTTCTTCTATCCATTTAGGCGGTCTCAATTGCTTCTGTCTCCTTTTGTAATCTCACACTGACATGATGTTCAGTGGGGGGCTCTGTGGGGGCCATAACATCTGTTTCAGGGCACCCTGTTCTTCTATTCTAATCTGTTCTCTTTGCAAAAGTAATGTTTGGGAGTCTAACATTTATATTTCCTATTGACACACTAAAGCTGAGGATATAAATAACCATCTTAAGACAAATGCTTTTGTGCAACATCTTATGTGTCTAAGACTTTTGCACAGTACTGTACATGCCACTGATGCCCAAAAAAAAAAAGAAAAACACAAAAAAACAGGGTCACTTGGCGCATTATGTCCGTTACCGGAGCCACCGATGGTTCCCCGGTCAGGTATGTTGTGTTGGGGGCGTGGTTAGGCACCGATTTGTGAATGAAGAGTGAGAAAAGGAGATGAGAATGGTAAGGATCATCACCTGGCAATGATTGTCTCTAACAACTGTTTATCATTGCAATGAGAGTGGAGACAGGCATTTAAGAGCAAGCCAGACACCATTAAGGGGAGATAGCTACTCACAGACACACACTGAAGGAGTGTGTGCTGAGTTGCTCTGAAAAGCACACTGTGTGAATTTATTGTAAAAATAAATAATCGTTTGAGTTTAATTTCACCATCTCCTGACACATACATTACATGTACTGTACCCATCACAATGTTTTACGTATAGCTGGAGAGACAGTGAGCTGCTGAAAACAAGTCATGTGACTAACAAAAGATAATAATGCCCCTGAACAATCTGGAAAATTGCAATAGTTTTGCCAAGATGACTGATTACAGTGCTGAAGTATGTCCATAGGGTGCCTCAAAATAAGCCAAGCAGATGTTCCCGGTACATTTCAGCATGTGCATTTAATAACAATAGCAGCATCATATGCTGTCTTCTTGTTTTAAGTATTCTTGGAACATTTACTTTGCTTTATTTCAGAATTAAAAAAAAAAATTGAAAAGTGTTAAAAAAAAAAAAAAGAATATTACCTAGGCCTACTATATGTTAAAGGTCTAGGTAATGTTCATTTAAATACAGTAAAAAATTGTAGTCAACATTCTTGCAACCTGCATGAGCTTCGAGTCTGGGGCGGAGCAGACAACTCTCCAATAATTTGAATTTGGACTGCAGAACCAATTTCAGATGCTTGTTGGCAATCTTACATATAGCACCTTTAATAATTAAGAAAGCAGGATTTATACTAGTTATCATAACATACATGCTTTAGCATGCCAAAATGGCAATGAAATGAAATGCACAAAATGGATAATGGCTTGACAATATGAGCTGCAAATGTGATGTAAATGGTCTGGTAAATGGTCTGCACTTATATAGTGCTTTTTTTAACCTTAGAGGTTACCAAAGCGCTTTACACTGTGTCCCAATCACTCATTCACACACACATTCACACAAAGTGTGAATGTTCACACAGAGTGTGAATGTGTTTGTGAATGGGTGATTGGGTGTGAGTGTGAATGTGTGTGTGAATGGGTGATTGGGTGTGAGTGTGAATGTGTGTGTGAATGGGTGATTGGGACACAGTGTAAAGCATTTTGGTAACCTCTAAGGTTAAAAAAAAAACCTTAGTGTCACACTCACACTACGTACACTCAAACACCAACGGCTTCAGAGCTGCCATGCAAGGCGCTAACTTGGCATTGGGAGCAACTTGAGGTTCAGTGTCTTCCACAAGGTCACTTCGGCATGTGGAGTCATGTGGGCCATGAATCGAACCGCCAACCCTACTATTGACAGCCAACCTGCTCAACCACCTGAGCCACAGATGCCCCATGATGTCTTTTTGAATAGATCAAAATGCAGAATACAGTATAGCTTACAGTAAGAACAGGTGGTGTTCGAAAAAAACTATCCAGGTGGCACACCTGATCTCATAGAATGAACATTACTCTATATAAATTTTTTCAAACTGACTTTTGTGCCACTTTCTACGTTTTGCTGCAGTTTCCTGTTGAAATTAACACTAGAGGTGCTACAACAACTGTGCATTTTATTCATTGTCACACAAATCATCAGGAGTGTAAAGTAATGAATTACAAATACACACATTACTGTAATTAAGTAGTTTTTCCAAGGAATTGTACTTTTTAAGTAGTTTATAAATTGTATACTTTTACTTGAGTACAATTTAAGTGCTGTAACTGTACTTTTAATGTGCTATTTTCCCATGTGTCTGTGTTCGCTACTTCCCTGTCCTGATTTTATTTTTATCTATCAACATGATTGGCTAGAGAGAGTATTGTGACTTCCATCAAATCAAATCACAGATAAAAAACTTGAATGGCAGCTGTAGATCAGGTGCCAGCTGTAATGGATGTGGAGAATGCCTCATACACATTTTCAACACCTGAACATCTCGGCCCCACCTGAAAGGGCTTTTCGCAGTGAAAAAGGCCAATTGCTTGTCTGTCATGTGAGTTTAACTTGCTCAAGCCAAATTTTAAGAAATATATCGAGGTAAATTACATATTTCTGCTTACTAGAGTCTGTGTCGTTAATGCAGCCTGTAAATTAGCTATCTATCACTGAGATTATTGGGTTGATGTGAGATATTAAGGCAATGTTATCAATAGAGCTGGGCGATAAAACAATCTTGATGTTTATATGAAAGGAGAGAGAGAGATGTCCTCGATATCGATGATAAACTTTTGAATAATTTTTACTTTATCTATGTTCTACATCTAGACCAGGGGTGCTCATTACATCAAGCAGGATAGCAAGAGAAACAGTGTTTGGTTGATCTAGATAAAATATAATAGATTGACTTTTTATTTCCTGACGTCTGTAGCTGCATGCTGTTTGATTGACAGGTGGCTAATGTTTATGCGCAAATGCGGTTAAGTGCCTAAATGGTCAAAAACATTTCCGCCAATGCTCGTCTCCATGTGACTTTAATGTAAACACAGTCGGTTTGGTCTAGTGTGAATGCAAACAGTGGGACAAACAGCGTATTTGCATCAAAATGGTGGGGTTGAGTGTACATGTAACCGAATTGAGCACTGTCTTTCAGGCTATGTCAGATAAAGTCTATTAATCAAACAACAATCACAAGAAAACAAGAAAACCACTCACTACTTTATGCTGAATAGCTTTAAAAGTATTAATGTTATAGAATAAAACAGTGACATTTTTAAAAACAATATTTATTAATGCTATTGTTAGTTTTTTTTTAATACTGACCCCTGATGTAGAGAGTGTGTTAATTTGTATAATAGATTTCCAAGAAAGTAGAATGATAGAATAATTTATAATTATGCTTAGCCTTTATCATGTTTTTTCTAACGCTTGACAGAAAAGTGTCAATCTTTGCAGAGCAATACTTCAGCAGAACATTCCACCAGTCAAACATCAGAAAATTGTGTATCGTGCATTAGAAGGAGAACACAACTATATCTGGGCTTAAAAGATACAATAACTAAATCAATGTTGAACACTGTATCTCAAAAGGAGGAAATTTTTTGAGAAGTAACAGTACTTTTCCTTGAGTATTATTTTTCTGTACTCTTTCCACCCCAGCATTTCATGAGTACAATTGATCATTATGACTTTATAAACATATATTTTGCTCTATTACAAACTCCCAACAAAACCCTTTTACTTTAAAGCATGATTTGAAAACCTATACATTTAACATTTGTATTACAGACCCATACTGTACACACTTATTCCACTTTTACTTGCTCACCTGATAGAGTTTTGGACTTTAGACTCATCAACCTTGGTTCGAGTCCAACCAAAGACACAGAAAAGTGAGTGTCGTAGCAGCAACACCAAATTATGTGATTGCTTCAGATCATCCATCCTTCCATCTTCTATAGCCGCTTGTCCTATGTAGGGTCGAGGATAGTGGTAGAGCCTATTCCAGCTGTCGTGTGCAGAAGGCAGGAAAACAACCTGGAAAGGTGGCCAGTCCATCAAAGGGTGCTTGGGATAATATGCTTTTCATTTTTAAATGGTATTTTAAAATACTTTCTGTTAGGTTTAGGTGTTGGTTAAGGGTAAGGATGTCTGTTTTGTTAAACCATCATTTAACTTTCAGAACAGTATTGGTTAGGTTTATGGTAAAGTTTTAGGTTACCTTTGTTATTATTATGTTATTAATGCAATAGTTCATGAAAAAAAAAAACATCCCTCCACTGGTTTTAAGGAAGCCTTCCTGTAATTATTCAGACTTTAAATTAATTAAAATGCATGCACACACGCACACACACACACACACACACACACACACACACACACACAGAAGAACACAGCCAGTTTGTAAATGTTCTTGGCAGGCAATGAGAAAGGAGCAGACGATGATGTGATGACGAACTTTGCCATCTTTGATTTTGAGGAGAACTACCGCCCAGGTCGGCATTATGCAGCAGCTGATGCCCTCTCTAGGCAGCCATCAGCAGGGGAGCCTGTCATTCCTGAGGATGCAGAATATGTCTGTTTTGCCATCTGCAATATAATGCACAAAAGAACAGCCTTACGCTGTGATTACACCAGCACATCTGCGCTGTGTTCTGGCTCCGACACAAAAGCGGAGATTGCGGCTACTTTAATCAATGCTTGTGATTCCAGCAGATGCTCTGTGGTGTGTTTCAGAAGTGTCCCAGAACCGGCTCTCTGCTGTGTACGATTATATATGCATATGAATTCCAGCAACATGATTTGAATCAAGGAAAAACCCAGCCTTTCAGTTTGGAATGTTACCATGTCAAAAATTATAGGCCCTATGCTGGATCCCTCACACAGAGTTAAACCAGGCTGTTCTGTGTATGGTTACAAGGTTCATCAGATTTGCACAACTCTAAGATATTTCATCTTAATCTAACCTTGCTAGATAATGCTGAAAATTGCTTTGAACTGTGGTAATGTTTGTACCAGACAAATTAATGATTATAGACTGATGAACCTCTTTAAAATGTGTGTAGCGATGTGAAATCACCTATAATTGATAAATATAATCTTTAATTTTGTATGATTCATCTCATTCTACTAAGAATTGTAACTATAAGGCTTAACTTAATAAAATACAATGATGTGTAAAACCAATATGATTTTGCAACCAGGGATTTTCATGTTTTGTTTATGCAAGCGTTCGCTGGCGTATGCAGAGAAAGCTGATGACAACGAATATCATGTCTCTTGTACCATTCTCAAGATATAAAAGCTCATGATTAAATATGCACTATTTTTGAGCAGGAGATTTTTAAGACTCTGGAACAAAGAACCATAAATCGACTGTCGGAAGACAGCCCAGAGAGACCATGGGACTCTGAAAAGTCACTTCTGATTGGCACAGGACACCTTTGGGGATGATGCCAATTTCAGGTCAAATGTTTCCAAACAGGATGAACATGCTCTCTTGCCTCTTCATCCGCTCTTGTCTTGTCTCTCCTTCTTCAGCTCTCTGCTCTTCTGCCTGCACATGCTTCGTCTTGTCGTTCCACTTACTGCCAGGTTCCTCGCCATGTGAGGTCCAAGGAAGCACCCCCATGAGAAGGCCTCACTTCAAAGCCAGAATTATCATTCATACAGACATTAACTTAGATCATACAGAGATCAAAACATCGACAGAACGAACTTTCATGCCAAGAACCAAGCAACACAAGGAAACACCACAAAGACACGCAAGTACATCTCCAATATTGTGCTCAAATTACTGGTGTATTAATTAAATAATTTGGGTAATCCGAAAGCAAATCGACGTAGACTCAAAGAAGGATAAATGGTTCTACAGGTATTGTCAACAGACTCCATAAAGTTCATTTTCACTGTATTGATCATTTATTTCTGGAGGATTTCCTTCCTTCCTAGCTCTCTGGCTCCGAATTCAGAGGGCTTGAGAATTATCTTGGCATTTGTGGTCAGGCATTAGCTTGGTTTAGGTCCAATCTCTCTGACTTCTTCCGCTTTGTCTGTATATTTGAACTGTCATTTCAAATTAAATTTAAACCTCTGCTTTTCTGACTATATATGCTTCCCCTGGGAGACATTATTATGAACCAATGGATTAGTTTTCACTGTTATGCCAACTTTATATTTCTCCGAAACCCAACGGAATTTGACAATCTTCCAAATTAACAGAGTAAATATTATATCAAAGAGTGGATGGCTAGAAATTTCATTCTACTCAATTCTGATAAAACTCATGTATTAATGATTTTATAAGATGTAAAAATATAATATGACTCCTGTTGGATGTACAGCAATGTCAACTTTTATATATACTGTTATATTTGATAGCTGTTATATTTGTTAGCAATCTAATATTTGAATTTTTTTCCCAATATTTGTTAAACTGCATTCTTCCACCATATGCTATCTGTTTCTGGTGCCGTAAAAATAATTAATGCATTCATGACCTCAAGACAAGATTATTGTAATGAATTACTATGTGGAAGTCCTGCAGGTTTAATAAATAGCTGACTTGCACAAAGAAATATGATGTCAGCCCCATTTTAAAGGCATTACAATGACTATTAAGTTTCACATAATTTTTTTAATTATGTTTAACCATTAACCATTTGGCTAATTGTGTCTACGACGGCAGGTGGTAGACCAGCTAGATCTTCCGCGTCCCGTCCAGGGGCCAGACATGGAGGTTCTAAAGGTCTGGGTGCGGATGCCAGAGCGTGCCCCGTCCCAGAGAAAGAAGGTCTTTCCTCAGGGGAATTTGCCAGGGAGGGGCTGTCGCGAGGAGTACGAGGTCTGAGAACCAAGCCCAGGTGGGCCAATAGGGAGCCACTATAGTGACTTGTTCCTCGTCATCCCTGACCTTGCACAGCACCTGTGCAAGAAGGCTCACTTGGGTAAATGCGTACTTGCGCAGCCCCACAGGCCAGCTGAGTGCCAGTGCGTCTGCCCCGAGGGGAGACTCTGTTTGGGTGTACCAGAGCGGGCAGTGGGAGGTCTCTTGGGAAGCAAACAGGTCTACCTGGGCCTTGCCGAACCGTTCCCAAATCAGCTGGATCAACTGGGGGTTAAGCCTCCAATCTCCACTGGGCAAGCGTTGTCATGACAGCGCATCCGCTACCACATTGAGGTTGCCGGGGATGTAAGTGGCACGCAGCAACTTGAGTCGCTGCTGGGTCCAAAGGAGGAGATGACGGGTGAGTCGTGACATGTGGCGGGAGCGTACGCCACCTTGGCGATTTATGCACGCTACCACGGTGGTGCTGTCTGACCTGACTAGGACATGTTTGTCCCGAACTAACAGGAGGGACTTCCGCAGGGCAAAGAAAACAGTCAGCAACTCTAGGCAGTTGATGTGCCAGCGCAGTGGGGCCCGTTTCCAATGGCCCACGGCTGCGTGCACATTGCACACAGTGCCCCAACCCAATCTGGAGGCGTGGGTCGTGACCAGGACGCGTCGGGACACCTGCTGCAAGGGTACTCCTGCCCGTAAAAAGCAGAGGTCTGTTCAGGGTATGAATGTTTGGCGGCAGGCGGGGGTGATCATCACACGGTGATTGCCGCGGCACCATGCTCGTCTCGGGACTTGGGTCTGAATCCAGTGCTGAAGCGGTCTCATATGCATCAACCCCAGTGGCACAACTGCCGCGGAGGATGCCATATGCCCCAGGAGCCTCTGGAAAAGTTTTAAAGGGACCGATGTGCCTGGCCTGAGAGTGGTGAGACATCTCAGCACTGACTGCGCATGCTCGTTGGTGAGACATGCTGACATTGAGACCGAGTCTAACTCCATGCCGAGAAAAGATATGCTCTGAACCGGGAAGAGCTTTCTCTTTTCCCAGTTTACTTGAAGCCCCAAGCGGCTGAGGTGCCTGAGCACCTGGTCTCTGTAAGCGCATAGTAACTCTCACGAGTGGGCCAGGATAAGCCAGTCTTCGAGGTAATTGAGTATGCGGATGCCGGCTTCTCGGAGCGGGGCAAGAGCTACCTCTGCGACTTTCGTGAAGACGAAAGAGTGGACAGAGACATGCTGAAGGGGAGGACTTTGTACTGATACGCCTGGCCGTCGAACTCAAACCGTAGAAAGGGTCGGTGTCGAGGCAGAATTGAGACATGGAAGTACTCGTCCTTCAGGTCTACCGCTGCGAACCAATCTAGATGGTGGATGCAAGTTAGAATGTGTTTTTGTGTGAGCATTTTGAACGGGAGTTTGAGCAGAGCCTGGTTGAAAACTCGCAGGTCCAAGATCGGTCATAAGCCGCCGCCTTTCTTGGGTACAACGAAGTAAGGGCCATAGAAACCCATCTTTGTTTTGGTTGGAGGGACAGGCTCTATCGCGTGTTTGAGTAAAAGAGTAGTGATTTCTGTGCGCTGGGACTTGGCATGTTCATATACTGCGGTAAAACGGTGCCCGGGTTGGGAAGTGAAAGCCACGCATCCAAGCTCCATGCTAGGGGCACCAAGGAGATGGTTATTTTTGACGTACCCGGCAGGGCTTCGCAGCGAGGCAGAGCAGGTAGTATGGTGTACTCTAGACTCCTCGGAACCGGCCGGCCGAGGAACAGTCATGGGGCTGTAAAGATCTGGCAGCAGGGTGCCATGAGAACTGAATTTGCGGGCCAGGTGAACCAGAGACAAAGGAAATAGCTCTGTTATTGAGAATGTTGAGAATAAATTCAACAAAAGATTCTCCTCCCGGCCCTCCACCGAGGGACGGAGTGGTCTTACCAGCTCCGGAGCTAACATCTCGGGCTCTGGGTCGAATGTCTCAGGAGTGCCTGGGAGCCTTCCGGGTCCTCGAGGGGGTCAGTGAGACAGGAGGGCATCTGCTTCCTGCGGAGTGCTCGACGCTGGGGCTGAGAGCTGGGCCCAGGTTGAGGCCCCTCGGCGAGCAGACGGGGTATGGCCCATGCGGCAGGCTTGCAGCGGGGCAGGATGTGAGATATGGCCTACGTCTGCTTCTTCACCGTGGAGAACTGCTGAGCGAAGTGTGTGCTCTCCACGATGACGTCAGCTCATAATGCACCTCCGGGAAAAAAGGGACCGGGGGGGACAAGTCATCCAACTGCGATGCTGTGGGGAGGACGGAGGGTTCCAGTCCAAGCCCACGCTGGCGGCAGCCCGGGAAAGCATGTCAGTCATCTGAGCATCAGCCTCAGCCTGGGCGTGCTGTCCCAAAGGTGGCAGCCCAGGGGAGACATTCGCATCAGACTCCGCACTCTCTGATGCAGCTGTGAGCTCATCCACTTCGAGCTCCAGAGGATAAGCAGGCTGGCTGTGAGGCGAGCCGCTATTGCCTCGAGCACAGACGGAAGTCAACAAGCGTGCTGGGGGGCGGGTGGTCCGTGGGGGCGTACCCGGCGGAGCTGCACCCGCTGCCATCCCCAGATTGCCTCCATCACCAGCCGCATCGTCCTCAATCCCGTGGGAAGAAGGAGCAATACGGGAGGCGGCTGGAGTGCTGTGCTTTCTATTGAAAGCGAGCCGCGACCGCATCGTTGCCATGGTCATGCTCTCGCAGTGAGAGCATGAACCATCCACAAATGCTGCCTCGTTGTAATCGCTGTCCAGACACACGAGACAACGCCTGTGGCCGTCTGAAGCGGAGAGCACTCTACCGCATCCAGGAACTACACAGGGGCGGAATGGCATCTTTATAAAGATGCGTCCTGAAAAGGACGTTCAACACCGCTGTGTATTGCTCTAATAGAGGAAAAATTATGATCTGCGCTGTCGAAGTGCCTAGGGGCAAACTGCACTGCCGTACAAGGAAGGAGAAAGCAGCTGTAGTGCGCCGTAGATCCAACAGCAGAGCGCGTCAGAAGAACAGGAATGGTATGACTTGCAGCTCGTTGCAGTACAACCATCGTCTCTGAAGAAAATTTCTGAATGAACTCGACGTATATCCCCGCTTTTATACCCGTATATCCGGGGGCGGGGTATGCAAATACTGTCTGCCAACTTCTCATTGGCCTTTTTTCATAGATCAGAAGCCTATTTGGCACTCAAGAGAGACCCCTTGTGTCGCTTCATCGACACAACGTCAAAGTGAGCGACAGACGGGGAAACATGACTTGTATTACACATAGATAACTTATGTTAAGAATCTTATGGATATGGATATTTCCATATATAATTTTTCTCACATAAGGCTGTTATGTTGCAGCCTTATGCTAAAATTCTTTAAAAAAAAATCACATCAACCTACACTCCATACCCCATAATGACAAAGCAAAAAAATTATTTTTCATAACTTTTCAAATTTATGAAATAGAAAAGAAAATATTACATTGACTTAAGAGAGGTGACCAAGAACCTAATGGTCACTCTGGTTGAGCTCTACAGATCATGTGTGGAGATTGGAGAAACTTGCAGAAGGACAACCATCACACACACTTTATCTGGCTTAATGGGCTATCAGTGAAAAAAAGCACTTAATCCTCTGGGGTCGACAGACGTGCCGGTGCATCCTGCTGGATATTTTCTCCATCATTTTGGGGCATACAGACAACTGTAAGACATCATTAGAGACTATAAAGGGTCTACTTTAATTTGTGTACACTCACATAAACAACAAAACCTTGTGCTTTTGTAAAATAAAGAAAATAAAAAGGGTGAGCTTTCAGCAGTCTCTGTGTTTGAAAGCATATATCTGAAACACGTCACAAAAATGAACTGAAACTCTGTGAATACTTATCACACAAACATGAAACATATGTCAAAAGAAAGCTTAAAATGTCTAATTTTAAATAAAACAATTTAAATTTAAAACAATTATTCTCCTGCAATGTAATATGTATGAAACAAAGCAATGTACATTTTCTCCTGGCTCAGCTAATTATCCCTAATGCGATCATACCCACGGGCAGAGGGCACTATTCATACGCTAATGTACTGAGACGATCAATGCAAATGGTAAACACCCCCGACTGTGCCTTAAAAATAAAGTTCATTCACTTTTCTGCGCATTTGAAAGATCACGATACACAAGCGAGGAAACTCCTTGATAGTGACAAAGAGTTAACATTTTCCTCAGAAGAAGAGCGGAACTCCGATGAACGTTTGTATTTTGAAGAGAGACTTGATCTAGCCGAGGATACAATTTCGGACAAGTCATTTAGTTTTCATTAGTTGACATGCTATTTTATATAAACATGTACATATTTTACTAGTGGGACTGTTTCCAGACTTGCCAGTCAGGATTCAGAGTATTGAAACATGACTCCTAATAGGCAAGTTTTAGTTACATTTAAATGCTGTTTCGGCGAAAGCAGGCATTTAAATTGTATGCTGCATAATATAAATATGATATGTAATATGATATAAAAATAATTTGAATGTTTAGATTATATTTTAACTAGTGTTTATGCTGCCTCATTATCATCAGACACACATGGGAGAATCAACACAAAAACTGTTGTTGTTTCAAAAAGGGATGTTCATATTGAGTGATATTTTGAATTATATGTCTGAACTACTGTGTTACTTAAATATTGATCTGTTTCTCACCCTCACCTATCATCACTTCTGAAGATATGGATTTAACCACTGGATTGAACCACATATGGGTTAATTTTATGCTGCTTTATGTCCTTTTTGGACCTTCTGAGTTCTGGTCACCAATCACTTGCATTGTGAGGACCAACAGATCTGAGATATTCTTCTAAAAACATTTGTTTGTGTTGTGCATGAAAACATGGAAGCAATTTATAACATGTGGTGTATTTTTATCAAGTTAAGTTTACATTAATCAAGTATAATGGAATGGAATGTCAGAGGTACATGGACACTCACACATAAATGACATGCAGATGTTTCCTATTTACTTCTTTTGAAGCTAAAGAAAATATATGTTGAGGCCCCCTCTTAGTAAAGTGTTTTTACATAGTGTGAAAATTGCTCACAGGATGTAACTGAAGCCTTCTGGTTTGGAGATAAGGAAGATCTGTTGGGGCCTCCCAAAGATGTTTTTGTTTCAAAACACTATAAGAAACAGGGTATGAAAGGTCTCACAAGGCGTGGCTAAGACCTACGTAAGCGTGTGCAAACTCAAGACACATCAGTTGTTTCTGCAGGGGCAACTCGGCTTTATGGTCTGGTAATAAAGTCTATTCTTCTGAAATCAAAAACCCCAAGTGAGTGAGTTTCTCACAAAGCGGGCAAAAACCACAACAAACACCACTTCTGTCCAATGACATACATATCACAGCAGGGACCAGGAAGCCCTGCCTTCCTGATACAAGCACTGTCACCTGCCATTTTCATAATTCTTGGCATGTTTCTTCCTCGTGCTTCTGCAAGGTGTGAAGATTCCTCACTGCTGTTCTCAGAGAACAGGGTTTACATATCTAACCTTATGTTTGCTAACTATTTTTCTGTTCGGTATCTCATTATGTGATGTGGATAACTTCCCAGATTGCATATGTGCTGTGTCTGAAGAAGACTGACTTATAGAATATTGTATGAAAACATCTCCAAACTATGTTGCCACCAGGGAATATTTATGGAATGAGATACTTTAAACCAATATTAACCCTCCTGGGTCTGAGGTTGTTTTGGGCCCTGCAGAAGTTTTGACATGCCTTGACATTTGTGCTTTTTTCAGTTGCTTAAAAACATATTAATGGCTAAAGTCTGATAACACTGTATTCAGCACAAACTGGGCTACAATAATATGTGAGCATCATGTGTGTACATGTTTGTATTTTTGAGAAAATAACGTTCCCCGTCTGTCGCTCAGTTCGACGTTGTGTCGAGGAAGTGACACTATGGGTCTCTCTTGAGAGCCTTGCACATCTCTGAACTTGAGAAAAGACCAATGAGAAATTGACAGACAGAATTTGCATGCCCAAACATACAGGTATAAAGGGAGGGAAATGCATCTGTCTATTCATAATTTTTCTTCGGAGCCGACCGGTTGTGTGATCAGCGAGCTGTATTCACAAGACTGTTCACTAAATCTCTAAAAAGAACGTATGCTGTTGGATCTACGGCGTATATCAGTGGCTTTCTCCTTCTCTGCACAGCAGTGCAGCTTTGCCCCATGGCGCTTCGACAGCGCTTTTAAAAAAGAGAATATTTTCCTAAACTAGTTTATTTCTATAATAGAGCAATACACAGCGGCATTGAACATTCTTTTCAGTACGCGTCTATATAAAGATGCCCATCCACCACTGTGTAGTTCCTGGATATGGTCGAGTTCTCTCTGCTCCAGACAATTGTGGATGGTTCGTGTTCTCACTTTGAGAACCTTACCATGGCATAAAAAGGAATGCCACTCCAGCTGCCCCCCGCATCGCTCCTTCTTCCCACAGGATTGAGGATGACGCGGCTGGCGATGGAGGCGATTTGGGGATGGCAGCGGGCCCCTGTGGAAGGACCTCTGGAACCTCCATGTCTGGCCTCTGGATGGGATGCAGAAGATCTAAGTGGCCTACCACCTGCTGTCATAGACACGATCAACCAAGCCAAGTTCTCGAATTGGTGTTCTTCCCGGTCTGAAGACCCGCAGAGGTGCGCAGTCGGGTCAGTGCTCTCATTCCTGCAGGAGAGGTTGGAGAGGAGGCTGTCCCCCTCCACCTGTAAGTTGTATGTTGCCGCTATTGTGGCCCACCATGACGCAGTAAGGGTAAGCACAACTTGATTATCAGGTTCCTTAGAGGTGCCTGGAGGTTGAACCCTCCCCGGCCAAGCCTGTTCCCCTCCTGGAATCTCTCAGTGGTCCTCTTGGGCCTTCAGAGATCCCCCGCTAGAATCAGTCGAGCTCAAGGTCCTTTCTTTAAAGACGGCCCTCCTGATCGCGCTGGCTTCCATCAATAGAGTTGAGGACCTGCAAGCATTCTCTGTCATCAACACTTGCATGGAGTTTGGTCTGGCAGACAGTCACATCGTCCTTAGATCGCGACCGAGCTACGTGCCCAAGGTTCCTACAACTCCCTTCAGAGACCAGGTAGTGAACCTGCAAGCACTGCCCCAGGAGGAGGAAGACCCAGCCCCTTCATTGCGGTGTCCAGTGCGTGCCCTGCATACTTATGTGGACCGCACGCAGAGCTTTAGATGTTCTGAGCAGCTTTTTGTCTGCTTCGGTGGACAGCGGAAAGGGAATGCTGTCTCCAAACAGAAGCTTTCCCACTGGGTGGTTGACGCCTTAGCATTGGCCTATCACACCCAGGCCATACCCACCCCCTTGTGGGTTCGAGCACACTCGACGAGAAGTGTGGCATCCTTGTGGGCACTGGCCAATGGCATCTCCCTAGCAGACATATGCAGAGCAGTGGGTTGAGAAACACCAATACATTTACAAGATTTTACAATCTCAGGGTTGAGTCGGTTTCATCCCGTGTTCTCTCATGTGTGAGCCAGTATAACTCGGTAATGCGGAAACATCTGACCGGGTGTACCGCTTGCATCTAGCGCCTTTCCCCTCCACTGAGGCGATCTCGTTCGCTCTTATCCCAGGAGAGCCCACTAACTTGGCTCCCTGGATGACTCCTCCCTAGCCCTCTGGTCCTTGAATTCAGTGGAGGAATTCCCCGACCAGACACACAACGAGTAATAAAACTACTCTGTACTGGAGTAGGAGCTCCACAGGACGGGCCCCTGTGTGGACTTATTCCCCTGTGTGTATTTTCCATGGTACAGTTCCCTTGCGAGCGGACCCACATCTCCCTTGTGAAGTCCCCGCTGCTCCCTGGTTGCCATGTTTGTAGCAACTCCTCCCTCTCAACAGGTAGGATCTACCACTGTGCCATTCTCCACATGTGGCCTGAAAACCAATGTGATGTATTTCACCACTCTTTACCTCCCCTAGCCTGGGCAGGTGTCTTTTCCCCCTGAAAGAATAGGAATTGGAAAAGAACACCATCCCTGATGCGCGTGATAGCATTAAGATGGCCCAAGCCACTTTAACTCTATGCGAGAAACATAGAGAGTGAAAAGGCGCAGCCTGCTCCCATGCTTGGCACGTTGCCTTGTTCCCCCCTTCAGGGTGTAGGGAACCAGAAGGTTAAGATGATTTTATGGGGCATTGGGGAAGGGTACGTGCTGTCTGATGCAGCCTGTCCCTTTGGCACGCAACTGCCTGCCCACACCTGCATCAGCAATGCATGTACATGGTTCAGCGCATGCCGTGATTAAATATTGACCCCTAGTGTCACTTCTTTGACAGATCAAACATCAACATCAAAGTGAGCAACAGACGGGGAACATCTAGGTTACTATTGTAACTTCCGTTCCCTGATGGAGGGAACGAGACATTGTGTCCTCCCGACCACATCGCTGAACCGAGCCACTGTTATGGCCGAACCTCAATCTCGGCTCCTCAGGACAAAAACCTGAATGGACAGATACATTTCCCTCCCTTTATACCCGTATGTCGAGGGGCAGGACATGCAAATTCTGTCTGCCAATTTTTCATCGGCCTTTTCTCAAGTTCAGAGATGCGCGAGGCTCTCAAGAGAGACCTCTAGTGCCGCTTTTTCGACACAACGTCTCATTCCCTGATGGAGGTTACAAAAGTAACCTAGACGTTTATGCATGGTTTTTGAAAAAACACAATCTCAAAGTCATTGAAATATGGCCATATAACACATACTAAACATTTGTCCACAAGTTTTTACTACAAAATTATGTGAAAACCATCCTGATCACTCATTCATGCAAAACAATATAGTCATTTAACTTTTGTAAGACTTTTGGTTTTAGAAAGGTCATAATCGAGAAGGCCTGAATGATCATGAATATTGATTGTAATTCATATCTGAGCAGACAAAGGCCCCTCTCCTGGGCCTATCACTGAGGAGTCTGACAGAAAGAGAATGAATGTGGGCAGGCCCGCATTAATGCACGGGCTTCCTGGGGCTGAAGCCCCAGGGCCTATGAAGACAAGGGGCCTATCATAAGCCAATAAAAAAAATCACATTGTTTTGTAGTTTGTCGAATTTTCTGTCAATCACTTGATATTCATGTTTTTGGCTGCTGATTGATCCAATTTACAAGTGACCCACGTGGGAAGCATGATATGACAGCCTATCAGAATATAGAGAAACAGTTGTAGCATGCGTTGTCGTCTACTCTAGTAGTCTATTCAAATTTATGCTTATAGTCAGTGATGTACATAGAAGATAGCGGATAGCTAAATCAAAATGTCGGGAAAGGAAAAGTTTGAGAGTGGTGCTCATAAGCGAAAAATATTGCGACAGAAAGAAAACAGTCAGAAGGAATTGTTAAAAAAGATCCCAAAGCTGACAGGATTTTTGAAACCTGCAAATGAAGGCGAGTCGAGCTCATTAAGCGGAGCACCGATGAACAGTGCAGAGGACAAGCAAACAGGCGGGAGACCGATTACTCGCGCTGCAGAGGACAAGGACTGGCTGCATAGAGCAGAGCCAACCGGGGACGGACAGACTGGAGGACCTTTACCTCGCTTACCTGGAAAAGAGGAGGACCAGGTGCGGGAAGAGCAGTGCTCGAATTGAGGGGGGATCCGGGACCCCCCATAAGAAGTAAAAAATAGACTTAGGGGGTCCCTCAGATATTTTAGCTGATTAAATGCATGAAATGGATACGGTACATTTCTTGAATTAATTATTTACAATAATTTATATTAAGTTTGTTTATAGGCTAGTTGCCATGTCTCTTCAAAATGTAAACGCCCCGCCCCACATCTAAAGAGTGCCGTATTTATGCGGGATTCACTCTTGAAATAGCAATGATTGACATTGATAGCCATAGCATTGTTTGTTCCTGATTAAAGCAGCCTTTCACTGAAATGGTTGAATAGTCTGCTGACTGACTTACTCACTCATAACAGTCCTTTCCCGCCTCCTACTGGACGCAACTAACGTTATGTACAAATCGTATGCACTAAAATTGTTGAAAAATCCCTGTTTTCTCACAATTTATATGTTTAATATCTAATAAACTAGTTTCATGCATTTAATTAAGTCTTTTGGAACAAACATTATTATCACAGTGTCACATTAATCATCAGGTTGTTTTTAGGGTAAATTCTACATCGGTAAATAAAGCTAGAATCATTCTGTTGGATGTTCAAAAGTTCATAAGTATCTTCTGCTCACCAGGCCTGCATTGATTTGATCAAAAATATACTAAAAACAGTAATGATATGAAATATTATTACAATTTAAAGCAATATTACAATAAAATATAATTTATTTCTGCGATTAAAGCTGAATTTTCACCATCATTACTTCAGTCTTCATCACATGATCCTTCAGAAATCATTCTCATATGATTTGATACTCAA
The DNA here is from genome assembly GCA_032164185.1 of Moxostoma hubbsi. Lineage (NCBI taxonomy): Eukaryota > Metazoa > Chordata > Actinopteri > Cypriniformes > Catostomidae > Moxostoma > Moxostoma hubbsi. Next base: position 12,652,966 of record JAVLUX010000024.1, on the reverse strand, counting down.
CAAACATTTATGATTATTATCAATGTTGAAAACAGTTGTGTACATTTATTTTTTGACTCTGATGAACTAAATTTATCTGAAATAGAAACTTTTGTAGCATTATACACTACCATTCAAAAGCTTGCGGTTAGTAAGAATTTATATAAAAAAAAATCATGTTGGGAAAGAAATTAATACTTCTATTGTTGTGGATTTTTTTATGGAATACTGTCTTCGTTAGGCTATATCTCCCCGAGAGAAACTTATTTCTGCTTTTGTTGTATATAGACAAACGTGGTCATTAGACTTTTTTTTTTATTGTGGGCCTACAAAACCTCTCAGCCCCAGGGCCTGACGGCAGGTTAATGCGGGCCTGAATGTGGGGAGACTTAATGATCAAAATCAAGTTTTAATTTAAAATAATCTGTAAGTCATTTTGGTGGCCTCCTAATGGCCCACTCAGACTTGGTTCTCGGATCACGTGCTCCTCGTGACAGCCCCTCCCTGGCGAATTCCCCTATGGAATTGGCATCTGCGCCCAGACCGCTGAAAGTAATATAATTTATTTTTACATAAAAACTTTACTTAATTTTAGACCTACAAAAGAAGTCTCTTCTGCTCACCAAGGCTGCATTTATTTGATCTAAAAACATTGATATTGTGAACTCTTTTTACAATTTAAAAGAACAGTTTTCTATTTGAATTTATTGTAAAATGCAATTTGTGATCAAAGCTGTATTTTCAGCATCATTAATGCAGTCTTCAGTATCACTTGATCCTTCAGAAATCATTACAATATGCATTTTTTTTTTAAATGAGCATATTTACATCACATTTGACACATTTACTCCTGAACAGATATTTGCAAGCACAAGCTTCATTGATGATAATGAGGCAGCATAAACACTAGTTAAAATATAATCTAAACATTCATAATATTTTTATATCATATTACATATCATATTTTTATCATACAGCATACAATTTAAATGCCTGCTTTAGCTGAAACAGCATTTAAATGTAACCAAAACTTGCCTATTAGGACATATTTCAAATTTCAATACTCTGAATCCTGGCTGGCAAGTCTGGAAACAGTCCCACTAGTAAAATATGTACATGTTTATATAAAATAGCACGTGAACTAATATGTAAATAAAACTAAATTACTTACTCATCTGAAACTGTATCCTCAGCTGGATCAAAATACAAATGTTTATCGGAGTCCTGCTCTTCTTCTGAGGAAAATTTTAACTCTTCGTCACTCTCCAGGAGTTTCCTTGCCTGTGTATCATGCAGTCTTTCAAATGCTCAGAAAAGTGAATGAACTAGATGTTTTTAAGGCACAGTCGGGGCCGTTTACCATTTGCATTGATCGTCTCAGCACATTACTGGATGAATAGCACTCTCTGCCCGTGGGTGATCACATTAGGTATAGTAAGCTGAGCCAGGAGAAATTGTACATCACTTTGTTTCATACAAATTACATTGCAGAAGAATATTTGTTTTATTTAAAAGTAGACATTTTAAGCTTTCTTTAGACATATGTTTCATGTTTGTGTGACAAGTATTCGCAGAGATTCAGTTCATTTTTGTTGTGTGTTTCAGAAAGACTGCTGAAAGCTCACCCTTTTTATTTTCTTTATTTTACAAAAGCACAAGGTTTTGTTGTTATTGTGAGTGTACACAAATAAAAGTAGACCCCTTTATAGTCTCTAATGATGTCTTACACTTATCTGTATGCCCCAAAATGACAGAGAATTTTATGTTGTTTTCACTGTAATGACGAAAAAATCCAGCAGGATGTGCCGGCGTGTCTGTCAACCCCAGAGGGTTAAGACTGAGCCGGTGTGTGTGTGCTTATACATCAGTATCAGACCTATTCATGCTTAAGACTGCGAGAGGCTTGCTAGCGTCCAGTCCAACTCTCTGCAGCACAAATGTCCTAGACTGCAGTGCCCTTAAACAGTGCCCAGAATGTGGCCATGCCTCTTGTGGAATGAACTCTCAAGCCCTTTGAAGACTGCTGACTGGCAATTTTATAACATTATAGATAATTTCAAGATGGTTTAAGGAAATGACGGTTTAAGGAAGTGACATCTTTTTGTTCCTTTTCTGCAAGTTGTCGAACTCAGACTGCATTCCAAATGGGATAAATCACCCTCCCAAGTGTACTTTAAAGGGAGAGCAATCATGCTGTCAGATCACTTCAAACAGAAATTCTTTTAGCCTTTCAAACCTCAATGGATGGTAAAGTCTTTGAAGAGAATAGGGCATAGGGTTGATCACTTCTGTATGGAACGCACCCTCATTCAAAATAACAGAGTGAGGGATTCATTCATAGTGACTTTAACACGATTAGCTTTTCTAACATTAATACAATTGTCATAAAATATAATTATTAAAATGTGGACTATGTTGATCAGTGGCTGGTGCTCCTTGGATGCCTGGAACTAATGGAAATTGAAGTGCTTAGATCTACGAAAAACAAAGACAAATGGACACATGAACCACTTAAGTGAAGTGAGACTGCTGGATATGTGCAGTATTTACAACTGTTGCACATATCTATGGTAGGAGAATGAAAGTTACGCCAACTAATTCAAAGTTTGATAGGTAGAGATGTAAGTGACTATAGATCACTCCCAATATAATGAATGAAGCTGCACAAGTAATTTTCTATTACATTTATTAACCTCTTAACCAGCGCCCCTATTTTTGAGAATTATCTGAAAACGACATACCCAAATACAAATCTCTGTAGCTCTTGAACCCTATGGTCCACATTCATAAATCTGATATTTTTTTTAAACTAGACACTTGAAACTTTGTTACCCAAGAGTCATTATAACTCAAAGTAGCATAGGAACAGAGTAAAACAAGGTAAAATATACATGAAATTGACTCACGATTTCTTTGAATAAACTTCATTTAGGGAAAAATGTATCAGAATTTTATGTTAAGGGCCTGAAAACACCATAAAGATAAAACTGAATGTCTGACCAAGTTTTGATTCAAATTTGAGGATGATACTCCCAAAAATGTAGTTCCTGTAAGCTTTTATTCAAGAAAAGTATAGGCGTCCTTTCCAAAATGCCACTTGGAGACTCCAAATGGACACCTGGTTACCAAATGACATAAGGAGTAAACACTACATACTACATACATGTTTATCCATTCAGAACTATTCTGCCCATCAAACTACACAAGAAAAAATGATTTCAGCACAACATTTTAACATTTTAACAAAATAAATTATATTTATATTCAATGCACCATTCATTCATATAAACGTATCACTGTAATCTCATATCTTGCTAGTCATCTCCACTGTTATTTTATAATCAACTCATCTTCACCTGACTTCTTATAATCCTTTCCTTCCATTATTGTTATATTCAATACACCATTCATTCATATAAACAGATCACTGTAATCTCATATCTTGCTAGTCATCTCCACTGTTATTTTATAATCAACACATCTTCTCCTGACTTATTATAATCCTTTCCTTCCATTATTGTTATATTCAATACATCATAAATATAGAAGGGGGATGACTCATTTCATCCGGAAGAGTCTAAACTACAGGGGTGAGATAGCTTTTGAGTGTTGGAATATGGATTAGAATCGATATTTCTTTGAAAATGAACATGATGCGAACTCTATCTCGAAAACGCTCATGCAAACCAAAGGAGGATATTTCATTTTTTTCCCTATTTTTCGTTGTTTTGGATTAAAAAGTGGGATCCATTTTGAAGAGTGGACCCTTACATTGAAATGTATGCTGTTGTTTCTTGGATTCGTCCGAACTGATCTGAACCATACGAGATGAAAGATGAGTATAGCGGTTCATTTTGCTCATTTTCAAATGAGAAGTCCTTTTGCATTTAATTTAACCCTTTCCTCTCTGGTGTATTGATTGCAAAAACAAGTTTAGAACATGATTCTTGAGTGTTTTACCTTTCAAATGATGCATAGTTTATGATAGTCAGTTGAATATTTGTTATAAAACAAAGCTTAAAAAGGTAATAAAAGTATAGCCACTCCCTCGAGGTGCGGGATAAGGGGTTAATTTAGCTGATCCTTTTTTCCAAAATGACTTTGGAACACAAAAATCCTTACCTTTTCCGAAGGTCATTCAAGGGCTTCATTAATTAGAATAGGAGTGATCCAATATTCCTTTTTTCCCCCAATAATGGTGAGGATCTTAATGATGATACAATTTAATTTAAAAACTGTTGAGGCCATTAACCCCAACAGATGCAGACATGTCCTCAAAGGGATTGTTCCCCCCTCTGAACAAAGGAAAAACTATTGTGAATGATCTGAATCATTCTTTCGAAAGAAACACTCAATACAGATCAGAGATTGGTTTCAGACCCAGATACAGTATTTCCTGAGATGGAACCAGACAGCTCTTTGTGTGGTTTATCCCAAAATGCAAGTTTTCCATTTGAGACAATAATATGTTAATTTCTGTCACTGCTTGTTACCGTGACTGTGCACAGTCAGCAGATCATCCAAATAAGCTGACACTCTGAGACCTGCTCTCTTCAAGGGAGTCAGAGCCACCTCCAGACATTGCATCAGAACTGATTTTTAAAACAATTCATAGGCTATTCCTTGATAGGCAAACCTCAAGAATTTACTGTGAGATAGATAAATGTCTGAATGGAAATAAGCATCCTTGAGGCCCACTGATGTGAACCAATTTCTGGGTTGAATAGTGTGAGACAGCACTTGGAGTGTGAGCATTTTGAATCTGTATTTTCTGAGGTGTTTTTTGAGGTTCCGCAAATCCAGAATGGTGTTGAGACCTCCCCCTTTCTTGGGCATGATGAAATATTGGGAGTAAATCCCCTGGCAGTTCTCCTCCACAGGTACCACCTGTATTGTTCTTTTGATCAAGCTAAAAGAGGCTATTTCTTCCTCTAAAATCAGAGCTGATTCCCCTTCCTGATGACTGATGACATTAACACATTGTTGAAATTGGGTTGTTTCACAGTGAATTGCAGCTGATAACCTCTTACTAAGGTGGACAGTATCCAGGGGTGAACTGTGCATGCGTGCCAGCTCTCCACCCGAACAGCAAGCTGGTCGCATGTGCTCTTGCTCACTGATGCCACGGTACCCTCTGCGGTACCCTCCAGTTGTGGAGGGAATTGCAGATCTGATAGCATTATATTTCAGGCGTTTATTTTGATCATTTTCTGTGCCCTTGGCCCATTGCCTGAATGCACAGGAAAGACATTTATTTTTACAATCAACACACTTGTGCTTGTGAACTCTCTGCCTCTCAGACTGAACCCTGCTGGGGGGACGGATATAACACTGAACAGTCTTTTCTCAAATAAAGTGACTGCTCCATCCCCCTTCTCTACTTTTTTGGGGGGAGAATAGGTCACTGACTTCCTGAGGAGGAGAGGTGTACAGAGATCCCTGGGTGCTGTTCATTTTCCCCTCTTTCCCACCTAAGATGCCACTAGGTCACCCGCCTCTTCTTTCCTCCCTGGTGATTGGCAGGGCAATGTTTAGTGGCTGCTGCCGCGAATGATGGCTTCTTTGCATTAGCTGGTCTCGGCTGTGTGTTTACAGCTGGTGCCTGGTGCGAAAACCTACCTGTCCCCCTTTTTGAGGGGCTGCAAAGCTTGCGCGAGCTTAAAACCTTGCAGATGAAGCATATCTCAAATGCTTCTTTTTAAGGAGATCGCACTGCTGCCTCATGGCCATGACTTGATGCCCCAAATAAAGCCTTAGGCTCCACTGGGGCATGAAGGAAGTCAAGTTTTTCTTTTTCGACAGTCCCAGGCATAATGCCCTCTCTCCCACTACTGACTGGCCTATGCTGCAGCCGTAGCTCTGAACTGTCCCTCAGGAGGTGCGTATATTCAAATCCACTATAATGCCGATTTTATCCTACACTGCTGGATTTGGGGTCCGATTGTCAATCCGTTTCCTCCATCAGTTTGGTTTGGTAAGCCATCGGGAGGGATGTGGCATTCAAAGCCCTCACTGAAAGAGTAGTGGACTTGTACATTTTCAGAAAAAAAGACTGGTAAAGAGTCTCTTGTGAAGGAAAAAGCTGCCCGGGACATCGCACCTGTTTGTCACATACGATTCCACCAGAGGAGGCTATTTCCTGCCTATTTCCAGCATATTAAATATGTCAAGGCATGACAAACCCTTTAGAGGCCCCTTTAATAAACAACATTCATCTACATCATGCACAACAGAACAGCTGGAATGAGCTGTTTAATGGGAGCGATATTCAACGGCAGGCTCTTCCCATTATACAAATCATTTTCCGTAACCTGTTCCATCTGTTGATATGGTCAGTCAATAGCTTGGCCACTGCTCAACAGCACATCTTGATCAGATCCAGATCCACAGGTGTCAGGGAAGAGGGGCCCCTGCTAGCAGCCTGGATGGTTACGGTGGAAGTATCGCATCCGTCCTCATCATCGTCAAGAAGGGGACCACTCATATATTCATCATCCTCCTCTTCTTCTCATCTCTCCTGGATGGAGACATCACTAAGAGGGGGAGGTTTGGCGAGACATCCTCCTAAATGTGCCCCCAACTTGTGAACACAGGGTTCATTCTCAACTGGGAGTGGAGAAATACATGGGTCTTCTTTTGAGCCAAGACTCCTTTCAAGAACCCTTATCTGGAACTTAGCACAGTGCAGGAAAGGCTGCCTGTGGATGTTATAACCCCAGACAGGTGATGCACATGGGGTGCGAGTCCTTGGCCGAAATCATGGTCCCGCAAGCACACGTGCGAGAAGGTTCCTTCCCTTTTGCTCCAAAAGGCTTTGCAGTGGCCATGGTTGAGTGAGTATCCTCCCAAATCAATGTGATGTGTTCTCAATTTTCAGAATTAAATACTTTAAGTAACACCTTGATTGTGCAGTAATAACACCTACTATGACCGTTGATAATGTGACCACAGACTATTACCCACCGTAACGTGCTGGTAAATTCTCTGAACAGTTTTCTCAAAATATCACTGCGCTTGATGACACACATTGATGGCTCATACTTGAAAACAGTTAAATGACAATAAACTAAAAACTCTGCTGAAGGATATTTTCCAAACAAATCTTCACAGGGAAGAGAACAAGAAAGGCAGGTGACAGCAGCTTACAGTATATCAGGAATGCGGGTCTTTCTGGTCACTGCTGTAACTTGTCTGTCATTGGACAGATGTTGTGTTAAATTGCTTCCACTGTTTCACGGACGAGGGCGTTTTCCTATAGTGAGATACCGAATTAATGTTAGAAAGAGAACTTCAAATAACCAATTGTTCCCCAGTGCTTGACAGCCCACATAATTTATCTTTAACAATTCACACAAAATCTCTTGGTAAAAAATGATCACCTAAATAAGTAAGCAGCCATACTTTCTTTCCTTGCCATAGTGAATGGAAGATTGCCTTACTCAACACTTGAGGACCCTGAGTGTTATGTTTTTAGCATTGGCATGCCATGAAATAATACAGAAAGGTATAGTTGCTACTCAGAAGTAGCAAGCAAAGGGCATTAAAGAGGAAGTGTTCCATTTTGTCCTTTTTCCTGTGGTCAGCCAGTCCTGTTGCTGCCATTCATAGATGGATTCTACCAATACTTGTTCAAGGTCAGTGGCATGTATAGCACTAATGTTCCATTAGGAGACCCAGTATACCAGTGCTTCAAGCACATACACGAGTTTGTCTGGTGTTATGTAAGTTCAGATGTTGAAACATTGCCAAAGACTCTCCCATACTGAAAACATTTGTTCCTGTCTTCACCTAGCCCATTAGTGAGGTGTTTGTTTGACGGCTTTTGATGTGTTCGACATCCATGCAAATTATTTGAACATACTACATTCATGACTTTCTGAATTGGATAGACACTTTTCTTTAACTTACAACTTTTTTTTTTTAAATGATCCTTCCCACAATCCACCAGGCTAATTTCTCAATTTCTGGAAAGATGATACTACTTTTAATAATAATGATTAAGGCCTGATCTGTACCCATTTTGAAGCGGCATCTTCATTATGAAATATCACAGGTATCATATCGGTAGGGGGGCAAAACATTATGCTACATTCATATATGCTTCTATTTTCTGCCATTAGATCTGAACCGTGGTTAGTGATGCAAGAATCTGAACCTTTGTATGGTTGCATTGGGTATTGGCAACACCACTGTGACTTGGCCCCATTGGATACAATGTGATCGAAAAGGGATTTCTTTGCCATCAGCCACTCTGCTTTCAGCCTTAATTTACTCTATAGAGATTCACTGTGCCTTTTGAATTAAATTAATTAATCACCAACAGATTGGCTTTTGCAATAAAGCAGTCTTCTGCACCCCCCCCCAGCAGTGATATGAAATACAACCTCCCTCTTTGGGTCCACTTTGGGCTGCTAATGAAATCTATAATAGAAACTAATGAAATAGCCTTGGAAATGGTCACTGGTTCAAGCTGAATGATCTAACTGCTATTTGTATCAGTTTGCAAAGATTGTACCTGGATATAATTAATGGCATTTGTGGCATTGTGTACTCAGTGCCGTCTGGAGAGTTTGTGTTCCGTGTTCTCCCCACGGAAAGGGCAACCCAGTGTACAAAGGATATTACTCGGTATTTCACTTTTTTGTTTGTTTATTTTGTCACCAATGATAACCAGGTAATAAACCTGAAAAAATAAGAAAATACAACATTTCAATTTTCATGTGCATACTACAAACATACTTCAATAGCCCAATAACAATATGCAACAATAAATAACATTAATCAAAATACAAGTTATATAACAATATTAATATGCTATAATAATAATAATCATTTCATAATTTTCATGTACACGCTTCACACTTCAAACATTATGCACCATACTCAAATCCTACCAAACCTATGCAAGCAGGAAACTACAGTTCCCAGAATGCCCCGCAGCAAACCAGGAAGAACAACGTTACTAACATTAAATACCAGTCCGCGATTCATACTTCATCAAACATTTATAAAGCCAAAGAAAGTAAACATGAATGGACACGTCTGGTATAGCAATGTTATAAGTAAGTCTAAATGTTAGCTTTATGTCCCACGGCTACGGCCACCTCATCAACTTATAACTTTGGAGCATAGCGTTATCTTTATCAGTTAACTAAACTGATTAGATCTATCGGAGCGTAGCGTTATCTTTAACGTGCAACGGACATAAACACAGTACAAAAACATAGCATGGCGACAGCAGACAACATGAAGCGTACATCATAAAAGCAGACAAGAAAACATTTGAAATTAAGAGAGCTTACCAAGTGGCTGCACACTGGGCAGCATTGGATTGATCTTCTCTGCAGCCATTATTCATAGTTTTCTCAAATATTGTGGTTAATTATGCTGGTGTTTTTGTTTTCTTAGCCTGTACCTTGGATTCAACGTTTCTTATTGCCACTAGGAACATTAACGATGCAAATAGCACATATTTAGCCATATCTAATGGGGTCTTCATGTTTCCGTCTAATAATATAGACTGATTTGATGCTTTTTTTGGCTGAATTGATTGCATACTTTGTTTTGTGTACTGCAATTCGCTTTGATGTTTATGCATATTGTAATTAGCCTACTGAGGCCATTATTTGGTGAGCAATATTTTAGCACAGGATGTTTTCTTAATTGACTAATTTCCCCAGTGCTTTTGCTCAGATTTATTGGCATATTCTTTGTTGAGAATGTTCAGGTTATAACAAAAACAAAACTAAAAGCTAATTTTAAAATCAATTTTCTTCTTGGAAAGAAGGTTAGTGGTAAAGCACCTCAGTCTGGATTGAATCCTTAAGAGGTTGTTTGACATCAGGTTTGATACAGAGTCTGTCTTTGATCAGTGTTTGTCAGATCCAGAGAGTTAAATGTGACTGGGTGACAGCACCTGCGACCTGGCTGGAAAGATTATTCTGTGTCAATATTCATTAACCCGGGCCATTGCCATCAGTATGCTAATGGTTGTAAGTGAAAGACTTTATCTACAGGGACATGTCCATGTGGCTCCACATTTCATTTTCATATTTAAATAACTGTTCTCTCGAATGCACCAATTTTGCACTCTAAAATCAGTGTCCTTCTCCACTGGTTCTGAATACAGGGAAAACAATAGAGAAATGTTTGTGTTTATCCTCTAAAAGCAAATGAACATTCTAATACAGTTGCTGATAGTTATGGACTGCTAATATGAACTGAGGTTATTTATGATGAATCATGTGTTGAATCATTTGATAGTCTCTATATGTGCTGTTGGTGAATTATGGAGAACAAAAGAGGTAGCTGTGTGTGGGGGGGGGGGAATAATAATATATCTGGTGGCCGAAAGGTTGGAATAATGTAAAGATTTTGCTCTTATGGAAAGAAATTGGTACTTTTATTCAACAAAGGTGGCATTAGACTGATCACAATGTATAGTCAGGACATTAATAACCTGAATTTTTTTTTCAGAACTTCTTAAACTACTTACTATTTTCATAATAAATTTTCCAAGTGCAGCAATGACACCTTTGCAGATCCTTGCATTCTAGCTGTCAGTTTGTCCAGATACTCAGGTGACATTTTTCCCCACGTTTCCTGTAGGACTTGCCATAGATGTGACTGTCTTGTCGGGCACTTCTCATGCACCTTACAGTCTAGCTGATCCCACAAAAGCTCAATGGGGTTAAGATCCATAAAAGTCTTTTCCAATTATCAGTTGTCCAATGCCTGCGTTTCTTTGCCCACTCAAACCTTTTCTTTTTGTTTTTCTGTTTCAAAAGTGGCATTTTCTTTGCAATTCTTCCCATAAGGTCTGCACCCTGAGTCTTCTCTTTACTGTTGTACATGAAACTGGTGTTGAGCAGGTAGAATTCAATGAAGCTGTCAGCTGAGGACATGTGAGGCGTCTATGTCTCAAACTAGAGATTCTGATGTACTTATCCTCTTGTTTAATTGTACATCTGGTCTTCCACATCTCTTTCTGCCCTTGTTTGAGTCCAACCCGGTATCACGCCAAGGCGTGAAATAGACACGCTGGTCCACTAGCGGATGCGTGTCGGTGTCACGCTTTGCCTCCTCTAGGCGTGTGCAAGACACGCGCGCGTCTAGGTAGAATACCGGCAGGGGGCAATCATTTCCTCAACGCCAACAACTCTCCACGCACCAAAGAGTAAGCGATATATCGCGTTCTCCAGTTCCGGTTAGCAGGATATATATTTTTTAAATATATATATATATATATATATATATATATATATATATATATATATATATTTATTTACATCAGCATAAGATACTCGACAGCCCACACACACATATAACAACGTTAGGCTACAGCAACGTTAGGATTTCTTCATGAAAGCAGCACTATAATGAACAAACATGTCCTGAACTAGTATGTGTAGTAACCCTTTATTGTCACATAGTCACAAGTGAAAGTAAGCAGCGAAATTGGCCATCATCCTGCCCGTGCGAACGTACAATACGACAACGGTATCGCTTACTCTTTGGTGCGCGGAGAGTTGTTGGCGTTGAGGAAACGATTGCCCCCTGCCGGTATTGCAACAACACGCGCGCGTGTCATGCACACGCCTAGAGGAGGCAAAGCGTGACACCGACACGCATCCGCTAGTGGACCAGCGTGTCTATTTCACGCCTTGGCGTGATACCGGGTTGTTGAGTCAGTTGTCCTTTGTCTTTGAAGACTAAATATACCTTTTGTATGAAATCTTCAGTTTATAGGCAGTTTCAAGCATTGTATATCATTCATTCCTCAAAACATTCACTGACTGACAAGTTTCTAGAGAAAGTTGTTTCTTTTTTGCCATTTTTGAACGAATATTGACCTTAAGACATGCCAGTCTATTGCATACTGTGGCAACTCAAAAACAAACACAAAGACAATGTTAAGCTTAATTTAATGAACCAAATAGCTTTCAGCAGTGTTTGATATAATGGCAAGGGATTTTCTAGTACCAAATTAGCAATTTAGCATGATTATTCAATATATATATATATATATATATAAATATTGGACTCTTTCTGGTTGTCAAACGTTAGAGGAACATAGTTTAGGATTAATCACATCTGTGGCTACTCTTACGACTACTTGGACAACTGTGTTAACTTGAGGGGAAACTGACTTTTTCCATGCAGTGAATCAACTGGTCATTTTAATATTATTGTAAAAATGGACAAGACAAGCTAAGTAGTTCTGAGTCCTAGGGCACAAATAATTTGTTTGCATGTGCTACCTTGCGCGATATTTTGTTATTTAATAAATTAATTTTGTTGATTCAAGTGTGGCTTCCTGTAAGAGCAAATACTTTTTGTGCGCCACTGCATGGATCTCACACAATGCAATGTTCCATCATTGTGAAATTTAATATACAGTATGTACGGTTTAGTAAAAATTTAAATTAATATCTTAATAAGGGGATAAAAACCATGCAAGGCTCCCATTTTCCAGTAGTATAAAGCTTAATATACTGTACATAACATTTATTTATAATATTTATTATACTATATATCTGAACATACTCATACTGTACCTTCTGGCACATACATGTACATAAGGATTCTCTATATACCTACATTTTGTGTCTGCCCTTTTCTTCATTTACATAATTCTGTCATCATGAGTCTAGTTGCTATGTCTGTTCAAGTACGGTACTGAAGCTCCTGGAACCGATGAAAAATTCCATGGCACTTTATTTTACATTGTCTGTGTTACAAAAATTACATGTTATTATTACTAATTACTTTAGTAATAACAATACAAATATGTACATAAAAGCAGCTCTACAAAATAATTACACAGCAAATACTTAGTTGAGTAATTGATTAATCAGTAATTACCCATGTAAATACACAGTAACATGAACACTGTAAAATGAAGTGTGACCATAATTTCTTTGTGTGTGTGTGTGTGTGTGTGTGTGTGTGTTGGCCTAAAGAACTGATACTTATATTTAACAATAAATAAACAGCTTTAAAATGGTTTTGAGGCCACCTACACCCTGAGTAAAGTGTGGTTCCATGTTTCCACATGTTTCAGTTCCAACAATCAGCCTTTGCTCCATGACAATACAGCAGAAGAACACCAATTCATCTTATGGCAGGTCCCACTTAACCTCTAGTGGACTCGATAATTGCCTCTTTGGCCTACACACCATTTCAAGCAGAGACAGATGGGGAATTGGAGGCCAAAACCTAGGCAGAGAGAAAATGGTATATACAATATGATTTTTTCCTGTTCAATATTCCCAGGCCTTTGAAAGCATACTTAGAACAGAGTGGGTAAGTGCTTAATCACAAGGAGCTTAATTCATTGACTCACACCTCCAAGCAGTTTGGCTGATCCCTGCCTGGCTCTGACATTTCCTACCTTCTGCCAGCACCCCCCCCCCCCCACCCCCCATCACCTGCTCCCTTACCAGACACTGACATCACCACTTGAACATCACTGGAAACTTAAAACTGCAAGCCATAGTAGCCATTCCTTTCCTTTGTGTTTATATTTTTAATATAGCACACAGGAACAGATTCGGTGAAAAAAGTGTTTGTATAAAGTAGATATATATCTGTTAGGCCAAAGGCTGGAATTTTGACTTGCCCCGGTTTGGCAGTTTATGAGGGCTTATCAGTGTTTGATTGGTCTATATTCAGAGGTCACTGATTTTCAATTCCAAATAAGCTGAGACACAGCAGTAAACCCACAGCAATGGATTTATGGTGGCAAATACATTTGACAGGATGGATTTAACCCTGTGCTATTTTTTTTCTTTGAAATTCACAAAGCAAATGACACAACATTGTCTTTAGTGTGTTTATGATAGTGCCCTGAAAGTGTTGCATGTTAAGTTTTGCTTGATGTTACACTATTGTTTTGCTACGAGTGAAGAACATTACTTGTTTATCTGAAAGCACACAAACTCTTTTGGAAATCGGCTACTGCAATAAGACAGTAATTATTTGATGCTGAATTCATGCTCTGGATTATTACTTGTTCTCTGTATCAGACAGGGTAGTATGACATTTAGAATGTACTGTAAAATTGAAGTTGGACTGTTCTAATGTTAAATAATTATCTTATCCCAGTATAATGTGCAGAATCAGCTATAAGTAAATCATTAGTTGGTTGTAAATGCTGTGGCACTTTCAAAACATTACTTTGTTTATTTGAGGATCACGTTTGTTAGGGCAGGGCGGGACTCTTTGTGCATTTGACTAGTGGCAAATGAGGGAGTATTTAAAAAAAAAAAAAAACCCTGTTTGAATAGTAATTATTTTTGCAATTCTTTTTAGTGATGCTAGTAGTGCAGATATAATAGTTTTAAGAATTACATCTACTGTATATCAGTTGATGAATTTTAATTGAAATAGCCACACCCCACAGGATGTTAAATTGTAAAGAAAGACTAAGTCGGGGAAGGCGGTCATTCCCGGGGGGGTGTGGGTGTGGCAGGAGAGCCAGTTGGGCTCAACAGGTGTCCCGAGAATAGCGGTGCTGAGAGAAGACTTGAAGCATTAACCCTGCTCCACGCACCTGACAGGGGGCGGCTTAGAGACTGAGGAAGAGGCCTAAGGAGGCGTCTTCAGAACTCGTCGGCGCCGACGTGCCGGGCACTGAGGCAGGACCGGAGGCAAGGTAGCTGTCTGGCCTGCATATTTCCTATTCTTTCAGGAGGGGAAGAACCTGCAGAGGCCACACCCTGCCCAGTCCAGGGGGAGGTAATGTATGGCAAATACACCACAAGGGTTGTGAAGCCGGACGTGGGAAACGGCACGGTGGTAGGTCCAGCCTAATGAAGGGGGTACTCTACAGACACGGGGCCGAGGCAGTGGGGCTGCCTGAGGGAAATGCGTGTCCGCCGAGAGGGGGACCGTACCGCGGAGAATACATCATGGGGAGTTAGCCTGAAGAGGGAACTATGCCTGTGGAGCCCGACCCCAGTACAGAGCCCTAAAACTTGTACTGGGTCTAGCCGTGAGTTGCTCTGCTGAATTGAGAGGACCACTGAGAGATCCCAAGAGGGAAACAGGTTAGGCCGGGGAGGATGTAGTCTCCGGGCGCCTTTCAGGAACCTGATAATCAAGTTGTGCTTACCAATGGACTTGCCATCTACTGCATCGTGGTGGGCTGCGATAGCAGCTACATACACCTTCAAGGTGGAGGGGGACAGCCTCCCCTCCAGCAGGAATAGAAGCACTGACCAAACTGCGCATCTCTGTGGGTCTTCGGCTCGTGAAGAACAGCAGTTCGCGAACAAACGCCACTTTAGTGTGTAAAGTTGCCTTGTGGAAGGAGCTCTGGCTTGAATGATCGTATCTACGACAGCAGGTGGTAGATCTACTAGATCTTCCGCATCCCGTCCAGGGGCCAGACATGGAGATTCCAGAGGTCTGGGTGCAGATGCCAGAGGGTGCCCCGTCCCTGAGAAAGAAGGTCCTTACTCAGGGGGATTTTCCAGGGAGTGGCTGTCGCGAGGAGTGTGAGTTCCAAAAACCAGGTGTGGGTGTGCCAGTAAGTGCCTGATCTTGCACAGCACCGATGCAAGAAGGCTCACTGGGGGTTATGCGTACTTGCGCAGACCCGGGACCAGGTGTGTGCCAGCGCGTCTTTCCCGAGGGGAGCGTTCGTCAGGGAATACCAGAGCAGGCAATGGGAGTTGTCCTGGGAGGCAAAGAGGTCTACCTGTGCCTTGACGAATCGGTCCCAAATGAGCTGGATCACCTGGGGTGGAGCCTCCACTCTCCGCTGGGCGAAACCTGTCGCTACAGCGTGTCCGCCGTCGTGTTGCGGTTGCCAGGGATGTGAGTGTCGAGCAGCGACCTAAGTCGCGGCTGACTCCAGAGGAGGAGATGGCGGGCGAGTTGTGACATTTGACGAGAGCGCACGCCGCCCTGGCGATTTATGTACACTACCGTCGCGGTGCTGTCTGAGCGAATCAGAACGTACTTGCCACGGATTAGTGGGATAAACCTCCATAGAGCAAGGATAACAGCCATCAACTCTAGGCAATTCATGTGCCAAACAGCGTGCCCATTGCACACGGCACCCCAACACAGTCGAGAGGCGTCTGTGGTTACCACGACACGTCTGGACACCTGCTGCAAGGGAACTCCAGCCCGCAAGAAGCAGAGGTCTGTCCACGTGTTGAAAGTCTGAGGCAGGCGGGGGTGATTATCACACGATGCATGCCGTGGCGCCATGCCCATCTCGGGACTCAAGTCTGTAGCCAGTGCTGTAGCGGTCACATATGCTTCAACCCGAGTGGCGCGAGCGCGGCTGAGGATGCCATATGCCCCAGGAGCCTCTGTAATTGTTTTAGAGGAACCGCTGTGCCAGGCTTGAAGCGAGTGTGGCACCTGAGCACTGACTGGGCGCGCTCATTGGTGAGACGCGCTGTCATCGAGACCGAGTGCAAAGCCCGGTTGAGAAATCGCAAGTCCAAGATTGGTCGTTTTTTTTTTTTTTTTTTCAGACTTCCTGCGACACTACGTCGAGAGAGTGACAGAGGGGGAACTCATTAGTCCAACACAAGTTTTGTATCTAACATAAATAATTACCTCACATATTTTGACTATTTATTATATTACTTTATAAATAAATTTAAAGTCTCCCCAACTAATTAGGCATATTTATATATGCTAAATTATATATCAAAACAATTACCACCATGATTGTTTTCAGAAAAAATACTTTTTTTGCATTCTTGGCATTTATTTAGCATGTCTAACACATTCTTGTCAGTGGCACGAAACAAGAGATCCAAATGCAAAGGAACAGTTCACAGAATTTATTAAATGTTAAACTCAGAAACACAGCAAGACTGGTAAACAGTGAGGATCCCAGCACCGACTATTCACATGGAAAAGAGGACAAGGAACACAGAGAGAAATGCCTCACCTGAGAATGGAGCTGGAGGGTTGAGACAGGGCTCAGAACATCCAAAACTGTGGGTAACTGCCAAGGACAGTATGGGCGCTTCTGGGGAGGTACCGGTATCGGGAGGCTGATAGAGATGCTGCACAAACGAAGTGAGCTCAGCGAGCTCCGACACCATCATCTCCACGGTCCAGTTGGAAGCAGAGATCTGATCCTGCTGGCATCCAAGTAATGCCCCCTGATGAGTGAGAGTGGACCGAAGGCTGGACTCGTCCGCTGGATCTATCCTTGCTAGATTGTTCTGTAAGTGGCACAAAACAAGAGATCCAAATGCGAAGGAACCAACTGCAGCGGGGAGATGAAGAGTGTGTTCTTAGGCATGTGTGCATCATGGCAGTGTGAAGAGCAGATCTGTGAGGAATCCTCAGGTGAAGTGTTCGTAAGAGTGTGTGTCATGGCAGTGTGAAGAGCAGATCTGTGAGGAATCCTCAGGTGCAGAGTCAGTGAGGAAAATGGTGAATGAAGATGCAGGCTGGATGGTAAACACAATCCAGACACACAGGCAGAGACTGGCAACATATACAGAAACACAAGATAGGACCGACTGAGGCAGAGAGAGCAAGGTGAGTTACTAGAACACACAACAACAATCTAGCAAAGAACATGAAACAAAGAAGGGTTTAAATAAGGAGGCAAATAATGAGAGACTGGTGCCGTCAGCACACTGAATGGAAATGCTGATCACGCATACCAAGGGCACCTGACACACATGAGGTAGAGACATAACAAACCGGTGAACTCACCTAATGACGTGTTCCTTCACGGTCCATAAAATTAAATGTATTAAATACAATTATTTAAATATATACATACTGTAAACTAAATACAGATCTTTATAGGTGGCTTTTAAGTCATTGATAATTAATGCCTGTATCATTTAATGTTTCTTGGAATACCTAAAATATTCTGAATCACAACATCTTTATAGGTAATTAAAAATTAAAGAAAAGTATATTATTAAAAACTCTGCTTACAGAAAATTTAATACATTTTGTTCAATTTTAGTCATTTTTGTATACCTCCCTGAATTCAAATTACAATTTTGTGCTCTGTTTATGTGAATTAATTTATTTTTAATTTAAACAGCATTCTCAATTCAATTCTGAATGGCACACAATCCTGAGATTCTGAGCTCATTGGGAAGTTCTCCATCAGATTAGAATGAAAGAGATTTTCTGTGTGAGGCACTTAGCAAGGCAATTGATTTTGCTGTGTCTTCACCTTGCAAGAGCTTGCTAATCAACCTCCTCTTTAATAACTTCAGTGGCTTCAATCAGAAAGTGAAGCTAATCGATCAGGACAATCAGTCCTTGAATTCACATCTGGAAAGCAACAGGAGGCACTCAGAGTTTTCTAAATGTTCTAAATATTTCTTTGTGTGTGTGTGTGTGTGTGTGTTGTGAGTTAATGGCTTTTGCTAGAGGTTTAGTAAAGGTTTCATAGTTAATCAGAGAACATTAACCAAAGCCTCTCTTCTAGCAAACTTCTTACCTCAGATTTACTGGTCTGTCCTTATCAGTTCTCTTATGCCTGGACAAACTCAGACTGTGTTTTTCAACACTTCATTTCTCTTTCATCACTCAGTGAGCCGAGACCAAAAGAGTATTTAGATTTAAGTTGTTAACGTGAGGCTAGCTGAGCCCGAATGTGTTACTGCCTTGAGAAGTGATCATCCATAGATAGGCAGGCAAATTGGTGCCTTAACTATGATGAAGTGCTGGTGGTGTGTGACTGTTACTGAGCTGCCCTAATATTAAAGACTGCTGGAATTCCTGCTGGCTGAAATTGCAGAGAAACTGGTCAGAATGATTGTGACCTGCCATTCCTTCTCAGTTTATCTTAATTCCCACTTTGCCTTCAATTACTCTGTGCATTTATGCACCATTTGAAATAAAACATTCTGTGGTTTTTGGGCCATGTCTATGTAGCACCCTCTTCCTTCTCAGAAATGCCGTACCTGAGCTCTTAGGGCGGGTACTCGGGTTCGAATTTTGCAGTCTCTCGACTAATTGTTTGGGACCTCTCCAAACACTCTTTAACACACTACCCAATTTCCCTTGTAGAACTATAACCATGCATTTTATGTGAATGTGAATTAACACTATAGAAATATTCAGGTTAAACTTCAACCAAACCAATTAGGAAACTTGATAAAATCACTTCAAGTAAACAATTACAGTGTTTATTAAACAAGTATGAATTTAAATGAAAATGGGAAAAAATGAAAATAAAAGAATGATAAATAAACAAACTACAATCAACTGTCTATTTTAGAGGGATGTCACAGAAAGGCAGTATGGATATTTTAATAATACACAATCTCTATGATTAATGCACTTTTAGAATTGTATGACAACCCACAGATGACTATGAATATAACAGTTGAGTATAACTTTGTTCCAACCAATGATAAATCAAATGCCTCTCAATATAGTTTTAACACTTTTTTAAATGCACCATAAAATCTATTTCTACCAGAAAGACTTGGGAGAATAATACTGAACAATTAACCATTTATTTACAACTCGGTAAACAATATAAAGATAAACGTTCTTTGGCGTAGGCCCCTCCGTAGCTCGCAATCCGGGGGTCCGGACTCTGCATTTCCTGCCTGGCGATGAAGGCAGGGGCGCAGCCGAACCCCAGTGAGGTATGGGAAGGGACCATCCTGGTGGTGGTGGGGAGGAAGGAAGGAATCATCTTGGTGGTGGGGAGGGTGGAGGTGAACGAAAGCGTCAGCATCTGTGAACTCAGACATGTGTAAGTACCCATCTTTTATACTGCAAGTGTTAGAACGCGATTGGATAGATGAGAAGGTAATGAGTGACGTAACAATTGAGTCTTCCCGGCAGAACTTATGCTAAAGCTTCCATTTCTACCAGAAAGACTCGGGAGAATAATACTGAACAATTAACCATTTATTTACAGCTCGGTAAACAATATAAAGATAAACGTTCTTTGGCGTAGGCCCCTCTGTAGCTCGCAATCCGGTGGTCCGGACTCTGCATTTCCTGCCTGGCGATGAAGGCAGGGGCGCAGCCGACCCCCAAAGAAGGTGGAAGAAAAATTCCACCGGGACGGGACCTACCCCCAATGAACGGTAAAGAGAAGTATACCCACCGGTCGTGAATCCTGGAGAGCCTAACATGGAGAGAGAGGAGGGTTAATAATGAGCATGACAAAAACACCTTTAAGGCCAATAGCTAATTAGGAAGAGGTGACTACATTATAAGAAGACAAGAATAATACATTCATGCAATTAAAATTCTGCTGCTGTGTAAACGTTAAGCATTAATAGAGCTGACGCTTTCGTATGAGCGACTTTTGAGAAGTTTGGGTCGCACTACGACTGATCAACCAGTTTATCCCTGAGAACGAGTCGAAGGGAAACGAGCATGAAGGAATAGAGATATAACTGTGAAATAGGCTAATATAGTGTCAGGAGAGTCAGTGGAAACAAGCCGTTGAAGGCCACACAGAGACAAGGCCGCGATAGACCACACAGAACCGGGCCGCCTGGCCGCCAGGACGAGGCCACCTTGGGCCGCACAGAACAAAGCCACCTTGGGCCACATAGAACTGGCCCTAATGACCACAAAGCGGAGCCACACTGGCCACATGGCCTTGCTAGACCACAGAGACAAGGCCGCACGGCCACAGTAGACCACAGAGACGAGGCTGGCAATCAGCCACGACGGCATCTAATGCCGCACATAAAACGAGGTAGACTGGACAAAGCGGCGAGGCCACACAAAACCAACCACGAGGACCACATGGCCATCTTTTAGCGAGGCTACAGTGCCTCGAGGCCGCTTGGCCACACAGACAATGGCCGCTTGGCCACATACAACCGATGCCGCTAGGGCCACGAGACCACTGGCCATTTTTTACATATAGGACAAGGCATCGATATGCCACGAGGCCACTATAGACCACACGGAACAAGCGACATAGACGACGGCCACTAGGCCACATAGAACCAATGCCGCTAAGGGCCACGAGACCACTGGCCATTTTTTACATATAGGACAAGGCAACATTGTGCCACAAGGCCTTTGAACCACACAGAGACAAGGCCCGCTGGGCCACAAGGCTGCTAAAGCCACACAGAGACAGAATCACTCATGGACACGGCCTTAGGCCACAAATAACCAATGCCATAACTGGCCACAAGACCACGGGACAAGGCCACATTAGGCTACACGGTCACAGTAGACCACACTGAACATAGAATGGGGCCGCGATGTCGTGAGCCCACACTGAGACGAGGTTGACAGAGACAACGGCCACGAGGCCACACGGAACCAAAGCCGTAACAGGCCACGAGACCACGGGACAAGGCCACATTATGCCACAAGGCCTTAAGATCCACATGGAGACAAGGCTCGCTGGGCCACAAGGCTGCTAATGCCACATGGATACGCGGCCAACGAGACACGGCCACTAGGCCACACAGAACCATGCCGTAACAGGCCACGAGACCACGGGACAAGGCCACATTAGGCTACACGGACACAGTAGACCACACTGAACATATATATGCTTAGATTATCTTTTTTTAATTTTTTATATTAGTTCTAGTGAGCTAGAACTATGACAGATAATGAAAGAGCACGACACCACCACCAGTAGTTGCATAGGTATATACCTGGACCTGGTATATACCTATAGGAGCTTGCTGAGCTTCGAGGATAGTTTTTGAGTCGGGTCTTAAGAGACTCGAATGCAGAGGAACGTCATCTACCCAAGGAATGGTAGCTGACGTAGAAATGAGGAGATTAATGACGAATTAAGAAATTTAGCCATAGATGAGAAGGGACAAAATTGTTAGAAATTGAAATTGTTAGTGTGATGCCGGAATCTTGGAATCATTCATAGAGTGCTTAAGGAATTAGGTGAAGGGAGTAGATCGGAGAAGGACAGGTCACAAGCGGGATCGAAATGATTGGTAGCTGATGTAAATTCTCCTGGACACATAAAACCGTAGAAAGCAGTTAGAAACACAGCTTCTAGCAAAATATTGATGTACGTAGAAAAAGGCCTTGGCGAATAGAAGAGATTAGTCTTTGCAATAAAGGCAATGTAAAAGGCAGCCGTTTATCTGGAGAATGATAGAGGATTTGCTTATGCCTTGAGCAATAACGAATAGGAGAAGCGGTGAATAGACTTGGAAAATCGGGGTTGAAAAATTAGCGTAGAATTGAATGCCTGCTAGAAATCTACGGAAGGAGGAAGGTTTAAATTAGGTATCTCGAAGTGAAGACGAGAGAGGAGCAAACGGTCGTAATCGAAAAGAATGAAGAATGAAGACCGAGCGGAAATGTAAGCTCTAAAAAGTGGAAGGAGCTACTCCTTTAGCCATGTAATGACTGGCTGAACTAAGCAAATCGTCTAATTTAACATTGTAGCTGATAGGGGAGGGCACGGAGTTGGATCCGTATGGGCTAAAGGGCAAAGCCGTCTGAAAGTCTGAAAACGAGAGAGCGCGTCAGCAATAACATTGGAGTAGCCTGCTATGAGAGCAGCTTTGATAATAAAATTGAAGCCGACTGATTGCTAGATTGAGCGTCTCACGAAAGGCATCATCGTCTGGCAAGATGACTGACCTTTATTAATGATGGCGACGGTGGCTTCGTTATCGCAAAACATCAGTATGCGTTTCCTAGACCATGCTGAACCCCAGATGACGCTGGCTACAACTAGAGGATAAATTTCGTGGAGTGCGGAAGAGACAGAGCCAGAAGTCAACTAGGAATACCAATAGGCCATTTTTCTGCAAACCATTGCCCTTGAAAGAACCCCCCGAAGCCAATGGAGAGGGCGGCATCGGTAAATAATTGAAGTTCTTCTGATGATTCGAAAGCATCATTATAAAAAAGAAAATGCCATTCCAAACATTTAACAGAGGAGTCCGAAATTTGATGTCGGACAGACAGCCTTCGTCTAACTGGACCGAGTCACTTAATTCTTGCACGGAATGAGCCAAAGTTAGCAGCCAAGAAATGAAAGCCCTACCTTGAGGAATTATGCTCATGGCAAAATTAAGGTGACTGAGCAACGAAAGCACGTCATGTTTCGAAACGATACCGAGAGAGGGAAAAGTTTCCAGGAAGGATCTAATCCTTAAAAGCTATTCGTGAGGGAGAAAAGCTTGCATTTAAACCATGACAAGGAAAATGCTTAGGAATTCGAGCGAAGTAGAGGGGCCCATTGATTTTTTTAAAAATTTTATTTTATTTTTTTTACATTTTTTTATTTTTTACATTTTTTTACGTTTTCAGCACCATGGACAGTGGCCGGATCATTGCTTGCGAACACTGCGAGCACTGCAAATGGTACAGGCTAAGGTTTTTTGCCGCCGAAATGGCGAACGAGCAGTTCGGTGTCTGTAACTGACCAGTCTATTCTTGAGTTGTAATTGATGATGAAAGAAGCGGATTTGCGGAAAATGCCTTGTGGTATTCGTGAAACAACGTGCCCCCGTGACTTTGGCTAAAGTCTGCAATCATGGCTAGATAGAGATCTAACTCTTCCCTTCTCTCGGGATAACTTTGGCACAAAATGTCTCTGTAGATACTAAAGCGATCACAAAATCGCCAAAAGAGAGATTGCGCTGAAGCGAGGATCGGAGGTTTTAAGAAGGACTGCCACGTCACCACAGGCGACCATATTCCTGCCAGCCGCAGGTGACGGAGGCAGAAAGAGGCCAAGTTAATATCTTTACCTTGGATAATGTTGGCTCTTAGTTGTGGGGACACTGCCGTGGATAGACTGAAGTTAGGAGGAGCCGGTAGAGCGGAGACATCTTGAAATGGCATCTGGATCGTTGGTAGAGAAGCAGGCAGAGTAGAAGATGTAGAAGGCACGAAAGAAGGGGGGTGAAAACTGAAGAATCGCTGAAGAATTCGAGGCCGGATCTGAGTTGAAGTTAGGGTTGATGAAGAAATGTACAAAAGCCGACATTTTAGATTCCAGTCCTTTAACGGTTTGAGAAAGGCTTTGAACTGCGGAGAAAATCTGGTAATACATGTCTGTAGGTTCCATTGGCTGCGGAGCGCGCCCGAACGTGCAGCGATGATCTTTTGATGGACGAGGTGAGGATGATTTAGCCGATCTTTTCTAGCGAGTTGGTTTTGGCTGAGCTGTCGAAGTTGAAGCTTTTGAAGACGAATAAGGGGAAACAGGCGGATTACCCAGGGTGTTTTGGGCCATAAGGAGAAGATTTTCACTAGAAAGGCCTTGGCTGACCGGTATACCGGCGTCCTCGAGAGCGATGACCGTGTCTTCGGAGATCACGGCGCCCATGGATAGGTACGGCACTGATATGTGAGCTGGGACGAAATCGTCATCAGAATCAGAATAAACACAAACAAATTGCGTGTCCTTAGACATGTTTGGTCGGTGACTGACGCGAACAATGAACGAAAGCGTCAGCATCTGTGAACTCAGACATGTGTAAGTGCCCATCTTTTATACTGCAAGTGTTAGAACGCGATTGGATAGATGAGAAGGTAATGAGTGACATAACAATTGAGTCTTCCCGGCAGAACTTATGCTAAAGCTTCCATTTACATGTTTTTGTTCCTGACACTGGACTGTCTTTATTGTAGTTCTGATTTTCTGCCTGGTGGCTTCACTCTCTTCTGCTTCTCGAATCTCATTTAACAGAGCTAAGAAGGTAGGTGGTTGCGTTTTTCTCTCTCGCAGGTCTGACTCAACTGCTCCTCTAATCAATTGCTCTACTCTCACTCTATCCACCATGTGTGGGGACAGTCCACCTCTTTGTACCACTTTGGTTAATGATTTTTCTACTCTGTGGAGGAAATCAGACAGTGCTTCCCCAGGACACTGGCGGAGAAGACGGAAAGCAAAGTATAAATCTTTGCCTGATTCAGAGGTTCCAAAAGTACTTTCTAAAGCTTCTATATACTGTAGAGCATCAGCTTCAGGACTAGAAAATTTCACAGCTTTGACAATATCAAGAGCAGGCCCCTTTAAGCTCTCCACAATTCTTCTTCTCTTCTCTTTCTCAGAACACTCGCACTCTGTGATCATCATGCGAGCTTGATCCATCCAGTTCTCCATATTTTCTTCTCCTGACGGGGTTGGAACAGAAACAGAAAAAGTACGTAACAGTCTATATGCATTACTATCAGTGGTCTGTCTGCCCGTTTTGCCTAACAGGTCCCCCACAGCCCGAATTATCGACTCAGGAGAACCAGCACTGTGACTGGAAGGAGAAACTAAGGATTGCAAAACCTGCTTGGAGGAACATTGCTTTTCTGCAAACTTTGCAGGAGATGTGTCATACTCCTGAACTATTACCACCCTCCAGGGATGTCCTCCCTCATCAGGCAGCAATACTGGTGGGACAGTCAATGGGTTAACAGCTTCCCGACACTCACATAATACTTTTAAGGTATTTGGGCTAACACCTACTTTGGTAGCTCTTACTCGTACTCTTCCCCAAGCTTTCACTGTTTGAGCTACATCCTCAATATAGGCCACATCAGCTTCAGCAGGAACCCCTACCAGCAAAATGGCATGCGTTTCATCCACCACAGCGTCTTTGCATCATGAGGTCAGTTCTGCGCGAGGCTCAGGGTTTCCACTCAACTCCATCACCACAAGCAGTGTTAGGACAGAACTAGATTAATATAATAAGGGAGTTTCTGGGGTATACATTAAACTAGGGTGAAAGAAAAAGAAAAGTCCCCGTACTGGCCACCACTTTATGTAGCACCCTCTTCCCTCTCAGAAATGCCGTACCTGAGCTCTTAGGGCGGGTACTCGGGTTCGAATTTTGCAGTCTCTCGACTAATTGTTTGGGACCTCTCCTAACACTCTTTAACACACTACCCAATTTCCCTTGTAGAACTATAACCATGCATTTTATGTGAATGTGAATTAACACTATAGAAATATTCAGGTTAAACTTCAACCAAACCAATTAGGAAACTTGATAAAATCACTTCAAGTAAACAATTAGTGTTTATTAAACAAATATGAATTTAAATGAAAATGGGAAAAAATGAAAATAAAAGAATGATAAATAAACACTAAACTACAATTAACTGTCTATTTTAGAGGGATGTCACAGAAAGGCAGTATGGATATTTTAATAATACACAATCTCTATGATTAATGCACTTTTAGAATTGTATGACAACCCACAGATGACTATGAATATAACTTTGTTCCAACCAATGATAAATCAAATGCCTCTCAATATAGTTTTAACACTTTTTTAAATGCACCATAAAATCTATTTACATGTATATGAACTGCCCTTTACAGAAAAGGAATAACAATAAATCGAACCCCTCTTAGGAAAATGCTATGGCAGATATAAATTTACAGATAAACACATTAACTAACGTGGGCCCACACACACACACACACACGCGCGCGCGCGCTCACCCCTCGTTGCAGGCCTGTATCGTTGCTCGCGTGCGTTGTGGCCACGAAATAAAGAAATAATTGGCCGCTTCACACCGAAGAGCCAAATAAACATTAAATGGGATATATTCAATCCGTAGTGATGAATCTTCCCTGGTTAGGAAACTTGAATCACTCAGTTCGTCCCTGATATGCGCGTTCTGACCTCCTTACGATCCCTCGTTGCCAGGGGAACTCTGAACCCCTCTGCGATTCAGAGCGCTACCTGGATATCTGGTCGTACAACTCCTCCCCATCACCGTTATTCATGTTAATAAAGTCCACTTTAGTATTTAGATACTCCGTCACTATTGCGTTTGTATTTAGCACTAACTCGTCTGGAACTCACACAAGTGTAGACAAACTCAAAGATAACTCAGCTTTCTGCTTACAGCTAGCGAACTCTTGCTAAACAAAATCTCTGCTGAATACACTGCTTAAAGACTTTTCTTTAATCAGAAAATCAAATCAAACCAATCCTGGTCGGATTAATCATGATTCTCACACTCATACAGCACGGAGCGTTTTTTTCACGCACCTTCCTCCATTCCTCCTCTCTCTTCTTCTTCTTCCCTTTCTTCCAAGAACCAATCATACAGTACATCACATTACATAGGTATCAGGCGGGTTTAGTAGATTATGCTCCAATAAATAACAGACAAACCCTAACTTGTTTGTAAAACCCATGTTTTGCACATGTAACTTACAACCAAACTCTACCACAGAGCGATGCTCTTAAAGGGGCAGATCCCATATACATTATGAAGAAATATGAACTTAATACCCAAGAAACATCATTAGAAAGGGTCTTAAATACTCCCGCTTAAATTTTAGGGGAAAATCACCAGGGTTACATCTATTAACATTGAAGCATCCATATGCAGGGGCTTTTAAACTGGGGTCCATGGACACCCAGGGGGCAGTAAGGGGGTGCTAAGGGGTCAGTGAAAAGTTTTAGAGAAAAAGTGTTTAACAAAATTAAATATTTACAGAATCTGACATTATTACGGTTTCATTTTGCTTTCTAAAGTCCCCCTGAAGTGCCTTTAACCAGTTGAAGTATTTCCTACTGAAACATGAAGTTAAGGTGGGATTTGACGAACAGCCCATGCCTTTTTGAAAAACAGCCATAGGCTTTAGTTTACATCGTAGCCCCTAGAAAAACAACACACACACAGTTGCCAAATCTGCTTATAATAAGCAACTTTGGGCTTGTTTTTTCAGAAAATAGCTTTCAAATGTAAGCAGTCATGGGTTATGTTTTTGGGCTTATTTCCAGTATTCAGTCAGCAGATTTTGGGCTTGCTGGAATTTACAGCTAGTAGAAGAGTCCAAACTTTGTCCAAACCAACACGTGCAGCACTCGTGGTCTTTACACCAAAAAACTGGATCAGTGAGTGACACTGTCACTAGGTAACTCACAATGACAAAATGATAGGAAAAAAATTAAGGTAAAAGGTTTCTCTGTTCAAGCGTTCATGGATGATTATTTGATATGATAGTGTTGGAGTTTGACAGAGAGACCTGTAATTAAAATGATCCTTTAAAATTATTTTTATTTTGGCCTTACTTTGTGTTAATGTTCGCTTAAGATGACCCATCCTCCTCTGGCTTTACATCAAGAAGTTATAATATGCCAAAATTATTTTTCTTTGGTATGTGCAAGAACAATAATTTACTAAGTGACCTAATATTTTCAAAAAGACAGTAAACCAGCAGTTAAAGCTGTAAAGATAAATATAGCTGCAATGACGGGCCCAAGCACAACTGGTCCAATTCCACCCAGAAGCAATTTGAGTAAAATGTAAGAGGACTATTTTAAAGTCTGTTGTAAGAGCCACACTTCCTGCTGCCAGCTGGTGGTGCTATGACCGTGACCCAAAATAGTCAAATACATGTGATTAGCCCACAAAACAAAACATACATTTCAATTTTGATCTAAATCACACATTGCACACAGAAGATATGTCACACTTCCTGTTTTCAATTTCTCGCCTTTAATGTCTCACCATGGCAACAACGTTCGATATATAAAAATCTGTTTGCAATTTAGCATCTTCAATGTCTTGGCTTAATGTTGTATAAATGTGGGGACATATTAAAAAAAAAATCAAAAATGTCCGACTTCCTGTTGGGTGGACTTAATTACTATAATTATGAAAGTTGCGTGACTTCACTTGATGAGAACTAATATATTATATATATATATATATTCACCAATTTTGGTGACTATAGGTGAAAATGGGGGGTCTTACACCCCCATTTTAATGGGAATTCTGATGACTCAGATGTGTGTGCAAAATTTCAATTTCTGCATCTAACCGGGCTCTGGAGATGATGGCTTCGCAGCTTGCCGAACTCACCTCGGTCATGCAACAGCTCTGCCAATCTCCCGATATCGGCCCCTCTCAGGAAGCATCCTTACCATCTCCAGCGGTTCCCCTGATTTATGGATGCTTTGAAGCCTGCATTCCCCCTCCAGACCCGTATTCAGGTGAGGCTAAAACCTGTAGTGCATTCCTTTCACAATCTTCCCAGTTCTTCACATTACAGCCCTCTAGTTTAGCGTCGGAAAAGATGAAGGTGGCCTGTGTAGTCACGCTCCTCACCAGAAGATCTGGCTAATGGGGCACTGGCAGGTGGGACAGACATCCCTGCTGCACTTCCTATCACACCTTTTCCACAGAGCTCCGCAGAGTGTTTGATCACTCGGCTCAAGATTGGGAGGTGGCGAGGGTCTTATCTGCACTGTCTCAAGGAGATCATCAAGTCTCAGATAATGCAATTTCATTTTGCACCCTGGCTCCTTCTTGTGAGTTGAATGACCACACCATGTGGGATCGATTTCTGCATGGGCTTTCTGATGACATCCTGGATGAGATTTACTCTCTGGATTTGCCTCCATGCTTTGATGACTTGGTCAAGATCAATCAGTTGATCGATGAGTCGATCGACAACCTAGCTTTCCACCTACCTTTGTGGCTGATCCATCTACTTGGTCTACTTCTTCATCGAACTCACCAGTATCACGGGCCGACAGACATACTTGCTGAAAGAACCCAAATTTCATCATGTAGGGAGAAACAGCAACGTCTTGTTAATGGACTAAGTTTTCATTGTGCTCATTCTGATCATCTCTCTACTTCCTGTCTGGTAAAAGCCACTGCTCATCAGTAGGAAAGGGGTTACTGGCGCGCAAAACACCATTGGACAAAACCCCTTCGGTTTTCGGACAATTCTCCCAGCTCGGCTGCAGTATGAATCTGCCTGTCATACGGTGTCTGCCATGGTTGATTCCGGAGCTGAAGCTAATTTCATGGATTCCAACTTGGCTTCTAAATGGCGGCTTCTTATGGTCCAGATGGATAAACTCATCACCGCCCACACCCTCAGTGGCACACCTTGTCCGGATTGGGAAGGGGGATCAGTGGAAGATGATTTTAACACCCATATGGGACACTTTGAATATTTTTCAATACCTTTTGGATTGGTCAACGCCCCCGCCGTCTTCCAGGGGCTTGTAAATGATGTGCTTAGAGACATGGTCGATCATTTTGTGTTTCTCTATCTTTAGGATATTCTGATCTTCTCCCAGAATATCCAGGACCACGTTCAACATGTCAGGCAGGTGATTCAGCAACTGCTAGATATTTAAAAAAATTAAAAGGAGTGGTTTTCTACCGTACCCATTCTTGTAACTCCTGACCCTTCAAGTCAATTTGTGGTGGAGGTGGATACATCTGAGGTTGATGTCAGAGTGGTCCTGTTGCAAGGCTCTTCCTTGGATGGAAAGATTCATCCGTGGAACTTTTTTCACACTGCTTCACACTAGCTGAACGGAAAACACCAGCTGAACATAATTACAAAGTCGGCAACAGAAATGTATTGGCTGTATGGGGGTACCTTGAGTGAGTGACGTCATTGGTTAGAGGTTTCGGGAGTACCTTTCGTGGTCTGGACACATCGTAAGAACCTAGATTTCATTCGTTTTTTTTTTCATTTCATCTCTAGACAGGCTTGCTGAGTACTATTTTTCACACAATAAAATATCATCCTGTCTTACTTGCGTGGTTAGGAGGCTAAAGTCTGTGCTCTGAAACACAGCGCCCCCCGCTATGTACCCAGTGGGCCAGTAATTGTTGCCGTGATCTGTTCGGATGCACGTCCTACAGTGGGGTCACTCATCCAACGTCGCTTGTCATCCAGGGGCAACTAGCACCCAGACACTCATTAGACAGCAATTCTGGTGGCCATCACTAGTGCAGGATGTGTGTCGATTCGTAGCTGCTTTCCCCATTTGTGCAACTAATAAGATGTCCTGGGAACCCTCAGCTGGGCTGCTCCAACTGCTGCCTGTCCCTTAGAGACATAGCCAACTGGTCTCCCCCCTTCCCAAGACAACACAAATGTTTTGACTATAGTGGACCGGTTCTCCAAGACGGCTCATTTCATTCAGCTCATTTCATTCCACTCCCCAAATTACCTTCAGCGAGAGAGGTAGCAGTCATTAACCACGTCTTCCGCATTCATGCCCTCCCAGTCAATGTGGTATCTTACAGAGGCCCCCAATTTGTGTTACGTTTTTGGACAGAATTCTGTTGACAGCTGGTAGCTAAGATAGGTTTGTCCTCTGGGTTTCATTCCCAGTAAATGGGCATAATTACCTTTCTGGAGGTGAAACTGATCTATGAGGGCATGGTCCAGGATGTCTCAAGCCAGGACACAACATCTCTCATCAGGTCCATAACCCTCTCAGTCAACATTGTACTGGAAACCTCTGCCCCTCCACCTGACGTCAATCAGTCTCCTGACCGTATACTGAGAGCCCTCAATAAGGTGCAGAGGAGGTGGGAAAGGTGTGGCGGGTTGTAACTCAGAACATAAAACAGGTTTGATTTTGGAGACGCGGAAAACTGGGTGAATATGTTTGAGGTGAGGAGGTAACTTGAGACAGACTGCCACCGACTAATGACCTTGACAATGGGAAACAGTCCGATAAACTTGGGACCAGCTTTCGTGAGGGGAGTTGGAGCGGGATGAGGACAGCCAAACCTTCTGCGCGCACACGTAAGGGTCATTCTTTAATTAGGTGTATATTTGGGGTTTGACAGTGTGAATAAAAAAAGTTTGTATTCTAATAGCCAAACTCAGGGATACCTGGTTTTGAATATTTAAAAAAAAAAAAAAAGCGATGTTAGATATATTCTATGTCACTGACAAAATAAGCAATTTTTCATAGCTTGGGAAAATGCCTACAATTTGAATGGTCACCTGATTTGATTGATAATCTAACCAAAAGCAATAATTGTGATCATTAACACTTTAAGGAAAAATATTTAGGGGCATAAGAACTCTCTAGGTTCACAAAAGTAATTCAGTTGTCCATGCATTTTCTCAAACAAGTCTTTTGTATATGCTGTTTTGGAAGAGAACTACCTTGATGGATAAAGGACACCTCTGGTAATCTCTTGATACTATGCTTGTACAGTAGGCAACTGAGTATTTTTGAAAATTAAAAACTCTGCAGTAACACAGTTGACCACATAGAAACTTAGTTGACACATGTAACACAGTTGACTAGACATGAGAAATAGAGTAGCGAAATAAACAAGGGACAATAGATCTCAGGTTATAAATATATTGAGCCAACATGCTCAATCTAAAGCAGTCTAATGCCAAAATAACTCTGCTGCATGTCTGTGTTTGTGAGAGAGGGAGTGGGAGAGAGAAGGAAAAAAAAGAGAGAAAAGTTTAATGGTTAAATATGTGCTGTTGATAGCTTCACTCATATTTCTCTGCTTATTTGAACGTGACATGATGTCACTTGCTTTGGGGGAGGAATTAACCGGAGAACATCCTCAAACAAGTGCAACAGCACATTGTCTCACCTAGGCCAGAACAAAAAAAAAATTCTGGCCAATGCACTTCACTCTCACATGTGTTTCACTGACTTAAAGGATAGTACCAGGGTATATATTAAATTTGACATTGGTATCACTTAATTACAGTGGGTCTTATAGTTGCCAAATAGAATATGAAGAAATTCAGCTTGTGACAAGAAAAGTTATATCCCATTTTAAGGCCTTCACATGATTTCAAAATATTCTAAATGAATGCTCAGCTAGTATTCTATAACTCATTTAAATTAGATCTTACAGATATTACACTTTTAAATTGTAAAATTTGTAAACAACTGATATTTGTAGGAACATTTCTATAAAATGTGATCTTTGTTACCTAGTATCCACTATGTGACCTTAAGTGAGTAACAAAGTTGGCAGGTAACTTAGTTGACATTTTAACATTTTGGGCCTATACTCAAAATGGATGCCTAAAACTACCGAGCACAAGATTCTTTAGAAATAATATACTTAACATAATTTTAGTCAAATTTTCTCAGTAAAATCTGAAGTAATAATACGGTTGACAATCAATTTATCCACTCTTGACACAGGTTTACCATTTTAACAAATATTTGGGAAAAAAGACAGGACAAACCTTCTAGTCTTTCTTCCACGTGCTTCTTGTGGAAATGAAATCACACTATGCAAATCATTTGATTTTGGGACAAACCATTCCTTTATACCTCATGGGTAACTTAGTTGACAATGGTTTTTTTGGACACAAATAAAATAAGGTATATCACAATAAACACTTCTTATTTTTGTAGTACACACCCAAATGTCTTGATTAGCTAATCTATTTTACGAATTATGGAATTATGAAATTAAATTTATATTTTAGGTAATTTTCATGCTTAATTGCAGAGTAGAATGAGCAACATTATAAAATCGGACAGCTGAATATCAGGTTTGATGTGATATACACCATAATTTTTAACAAAAGTCATGGCTTTTCCCACATGCAGTGGTGTGATTTGGAAAAATATAATTTTGGACTAGGAAAATAAGCATTGTTGCCATATATAGATGAAAATATATTAAAGATATATCCTACGGACATGAGATGTACCAAGAATTATAGAATGACCTGTAAGCTGGGGCCTTTGACCGGTGCCGGTCTGCCGACCTCTGTACGAGTGCCAGTCTGTATGAGGGCTTCTCTGGCAGATTTCAGGTGTGTCAGCACCTAAGGACATAGGCGTGGATGGAAAGAAACTGTAAATCAGGTTCTTGTGCCGGGAACAGAAGGGGCTGTAACCGAGACTGCACTGAAAGGGTTAGAACCCCATAGATGAAGACTGCAAGGAGTTGTGAGTGTATTTGACCCAGACTAAATTATCACTCTTAAGAAGACGGATTAGGGGAGGCCACATGGCACAGGGCCTTTTCCAGATCCTGATTAGCCCGTTACACTTGTCCATTTGTCTATGGATGAAACCAAGAGGACAAACTCATCATAGCGCCACAGTGCCCACACTTCTGTCATCTCTACCTGCTGCTGAGCCGCTGCCAGGATCTTCAACAACCATATGACTCCTCACATACATTGTAAATAAATATTTTGAACTGTTCATCTGCATTTGGGTCTGTTTGTCTCTCTACTGCTCGTTACAGCCATTTGGAGGCACTATGACCTTGACCCATAATAGCCACGTCAATGAGATCAGTTTCCATTACCAAACATACAGCTTAATTTTCATCAAAATCACTCAATGCACACAGAAGATATAAGGCACATCCTGTTTACTATTTTTTGCCGTAAATGTATTGCTTCACCATGGCGACACCATTTAAAATATCAAAAATCAGTTTGCAATTTAGCATCTACACTGTCCCCTAGGAGGGGTATTTAAAGATTTTCCTAAAATACAAAATGGCGACTTCCTGTTGGGTGGAGCTAATGATGTATGTATGTTGATCAGCTTAATGATAACTAAAGTGGATATAAAAAGTCTACACACCCCTGTTAAAATGCCAGGTTCTTGTGATGTAAAATAATGAGACAAAGATAAATCATGTCAGAACTTTTTCCACCTTTAAATGTGACCTATAACATGAAAAATTTAATTGAAAAACAAACTAAAATCTTTGAGGAAAAAAAAGAGAAAAGAAACTCACAATAACCTGGTTGCATATGTGTGCACACCCTTAAACTAATATTTTGTTTAAGCACCTTTTGATTTTATTATAGCACTCAGTCTTTTTGGGTAGTAGTCTATTAGCATGGCACATCTTGACGTGGCAAAATTTGCCCACTCTTCTTTGCAAAAGTGCTCCAAATCTGTCAGATTGCGAGGATATCTCCTGTGCACAGCCCTCTTCGGATCACCCCACAGATGTTCAATTGGATTCAGGTCTGGGCTTTGGCTGGGCCATTCCAAAACATTAATCTTCTTCTGGTGAAGCCATGCTTTTGTGGATTTGGATGTGTGCTTTGGGTCATTGTCGTGCTGAAAGGTGAACTTCCTCTTCATTTTCAGCTTTCTAATGGACGCCTGAAGGTTTTGTGCCAAAATTGCCTGGTATTTGGAACTTTTCATAATTCCCTCCACCCTGACGAAGGCCCCAGTTCCAGCTGAAGAAAAACAGCCCCAAAGCATGATGCTGTCACCACCATGCTTCACTGTGGGAATGGTGATCTTTAAGTGATGTGCAGTGTTGTTTTTGCACCAAACATAACTTTTGGAATTATGGCAAAAAAGTTCAACCTTGGTTTCATCAAACCATAACACATTTTCCCACATGCTTTTGAGAGACATGATGTTTGTTTATGCAAACTTCAGCCGGGCTTGGATGTTTTTCTTTGTCTTCTGTCTTTCCACCCTTCCCCATAGCCCATTCATATGAAGAATATGGGAGATTGTTGTCACATGTAGCACACAACCAGTACTTACCAGAAATTCCTGCAGTTCCTTTAATGTTGCTGTAGGCCTCTTGGAAGCCTCCCTGACCAGTTTTCTTCTAGTCTTTTCATCAATTTTGGAGGGACGTCCAGTTCTTGGTAATGTCTATGTTGTGCCATATTTTCTCCACTTGATGATGACTGTCTTCACTGTGTTCCATGGTATATCTAATGCTTTGTAAATTCTTTTTTTTACCCTTCTCCTGACTGATATTTTTCAACAATGAAATCCCTCTGATGCTTTGGAAGCTCTCTGCGAACCATGGCTTTTGCTCTGAGGTGTGACTAAGAAAATGTCAGGAAAATCCTACTAGAAAAGCTGAACTTTATTTGTGATTAATCAGAGTCACTTTAAATGATGGCAGGTGTGTAATGACTGGTTAATTCTGAACACAGCCACATCCCCAGTTATAAGAGGGTGTTCACAGTTATGCAACCAGGTTATTGTAAGGTTTTAATTTTCCCCCCACAAAGATTTCAGTTTGTTTTTAAATTGAATTGTTCACATTATAGGTCACATTAAAAGTGGAAAAAGTTCTGACATGATATATCTTTGTATCATTCTTTTACGTCACATAAACCTGGCATTTTAACAGGGGTGTGCAGACTTTTTAAATCCACTGTATATATGTACCAATTTTGGTAGGTGAAAAAGGGGGTGCTACAGAGCCCCCCTTACATGCCCATTTTCAAGGGGGCGCTACAGAGCCCCCCTTGCCACTTTGCCCAGCCCTAATGGCTGACGACTCTAATGTGTGTGCAAAATTTCAAGAGTTTTCACCCCAAAAGTAATGAAAACCTTGAAAATAATACAAATAATAATAATAACCCTTAGAAGAACAATTGGGCCTCTGCACTTTCAGTGCTTGGGCCACGATTATTAAAGTTTATAGATCTGGAGTCTTTATAGTCCATCCAAGAATTACTGGAGGGATGCAGGCAGGAGTCAGTGAAGTGTCTTTTGCTGTTGGGTTATATAGCAATTAGGCAAACGTGTGTGTGTGTGTGTGTGTGTTATACAAATATTATAATATTTTTCATTTTATTATAATATTTTAAATATATGTATAATATTTTCATAAATTGTGTTAAAATGTGATCACAATAAAACCACACTGGCATCCATGCAGGCAACTTTGCTCAGGACAGGCAATGTCAGTTTGGTCTCGTTTTTTTATTTATTTAATACAATTTAATGTCCTAAATATATATGCATTTGATCAATAACAGCATTAGATCGCTGAGACATCACCATCCTCAACCCCACAAGACATACACACTTCTGCTGCTTCTCATGCCAAAGCCAGTGTTCAGCTGGGGAAGTGATCTGCCAAAATCTGACCACTTTTAACTTTTGTAAGACACTTTTAGTGTTAGAAAGGTCATATGCGAGGAGGCGTGAACTATCATGAATATGGATGTATTTCACACCTGAGGAGACAAAGACCCCTCCCCTGGGCCTATCACTGAGGAATGTGACAGAAAGACTTAATGATCAAAATCAAGTTTTAAGTTAAAAGAAGTAATCGGACTATACATTTTCTTTACATATAGACCCACTCTACCGTTTAAAAGAAGTCTCTTCTGCTCACCAAGGCTACATTTATTTGATCCAAAATACAGTAAAAACATTGATATTATGAACTCTTTTTTACAATTTAAAAGATCAGTTTTCTCAAATGTCAATACTCTGAATCCTGGCTGGCAAATCTGAAAACAGTCCCACTAGTAAAATATGTTCCAGTTTATATAAAATAGCATGTCAGCTAATTAAAACTAAACTTACTCATCCAAAATTGTATCCTCGGCTGGATCAAGTCTCTCTTCAAAATACAAACGTTCATCGGAGTCCCGCTCTTCTTCTGAGGAAAAAGTTAACACTTCCTTAATATCCAGATGTTTCATCGCCTGTGTATCATTACAAACGCGCAGTAAAATGAATGAATTGTTTATATCAAACCTCTGAACACAGTCGGGGGGGGGGGGGGGGGGGGGGTACATTTGCGTTGATCGTCTCAGCACATTAGCGTATGAATGGCGTGCTCTGCTGGTGGGTGGGATCACATTACAGATAATTAGATGAACATCGCTTTGTTTCAAGCAGATTGCATTGCAGGAGAATATTAGTTTTAAATTTGAATTGGTTTATTAAAAAGTAGACATTTAAAGCTTTCTTTAGACATATGTTTCATGTTTGTGTGATAAGTATTCGCGGAGTTTCAGTTCATTTTTGTGACGTGTTTCTGATATATGCTCATGAACACAGAGACTGCTGAAAGTTCACTCTTTATATTTTCTTTATTTTACAAAAGCACAATGTTTCATTGTTATTACGAGTGTACACAAATAAAAGTAGACCCTTTATAGTCTCTAATGATGTCTTACACTTATCTGTATACCCAAAAATGATGGAGTATATTAAGTTGTTTCTGCTGTAATGACGAAAATATCCAGCAGGACTCGCCGGCGCGTCCATCGACCCCAGAGGGTTAAGACAACTGGGAGTGAAGGGCTTGGGTAAGATGACAGATCACTGTGAAGGGATCAGCCTAATTTGGATCTACCTGTGTATGTAGTAAGATGGTTTTGCATAAGAACATATTGTTCCCTTATCCCGTTATGTACCCTTCACCTGTCCATGAATTGCCAAATTAACCTGAAAGAGAGAATAATTCTGGTGGTTGGAGTAATGTTCTTTTGTTAGCAGGTCCATCTAGGAGAGGAGCACTACCACTGACAGAGCAAAGACATTCTAATCTAAACAAGAATCATCACAATGTTACCACCCAATACTCTAATAATGTGTAGTATTATACATGCATAAGAATTGAAACTATATGACTTGAATCCAGGATTTTCAACCTTTGCAGTCCTGGAATTCTTCACCATCATAAATTAAATGGCCCAGGCATCCTCATTGGTCAGAAAGGCTCCTCCGCAACCCGATCTCCTGATCTTCCACACAGAGTTAAAGCAGACTTCTCTTTTGCAAAGTTACAAGGACCATCAGATTTGCACAACTCAAAGACATTTAATCTTAATCTAGCCTTGCTAGATAATGCTGAATATAGCTTTGAACTGTGTTATGTTTGTACCTGAAAAATTAATGATTATAGACTGATGGACCTCTTTAAAATGTGTGTGCGATGTGCAATCACCTACAATTGATAAATATAATCTTTAAGTTTGTATGATTCATCTCATTCTACTAAGAATGGTAACTATAAGGCTAAACTTGATAAAATGCAATGATGTGTAAAACTAATATGAATCTGTATCCAGGGATTTTCATGTTTTGTTACCTAAACATATAACATCCATAAAAAAAATGTCATGTTTAGTATGTAAGCGGTTGCTGGCGTATGCAGAGAAAGCTGATGACAATGAATATCATGTCTCTTGTACCATTCTCATGATATAAAAGCTCATGATTAAAATATGCACTATTTTTGAGTGGGAAATTTGTAAGAGTCCAAAACAAAGGACCATATCTCAACTGTCAGAAAAGACAGCCCAGTTGACCATGTGACTCTGAAAGTCACTTCTGATTGACGCAGGACACCTTTGGGGATACGGACAATTTCCTCTCTTCTGCCTACGCGTGCTTTGTCTGGTCACTCCACTGACCAGTAAGATGTCCTTCGCCATGTGAGATCCAAGGGAGCTCTGGAATCAATGTCCTGAGAAGAAATGAGAAGGCCTCGCTTCAAAACCAAAATCATCATTCATACAGACACTAAATTCGATCATACAGAGATCAAAACATCGACGGAACGATCTTTCGACCAAGGGCAAAGAACCAAGCAACACAAAGAATGCAAGTACATCTCCAATATTGTGCTCAAAGTGCTGGTGCATTAATTAAATTATTTGGGTAATCTGATAGCAAATCGATGTAGACTCAAAGATGGATAACTGGTTCTTAAGGTATTGTCAACAGACTCCATAAAGTTCATTTTACTGTACTGATCATTCATTTCACATTCTGTCACTCTTTTCACCAACCTGTCTTATGTATATATGTGTTAAATTATATTTATGTTTAGAATAGTAATAAAGGTTGTCTGTATTCAAAGACGACGTGACTGTGGTATATTTTGATAAATAATCTCATCCCTGTTTCTAAAAGATTTCACTTCAAAGCTGTACCTAAATACATGTTATATTATTTTCAATGAGCCATGAGTATAT
Organism: Moxostoma hubbsi; assembly: GCA_032164185.1. Lineage (NCBI taxonomy): Eukaryota > Metazoa > Chordata > Actinopteri > Cypriniformes > Catostomidae > Moxostoma > Moxostoma hubbsi. Next base: position 12,613,596 of record JAVLUX010000024.1, on the reverse strand, counting down.
CACTCCAATAAGTGAATGAATCATAATTCACTTATTAAAGCTAATTCCTTACAGTAGAAACTGTGAGCTGAAACAACAAAACGTTGTATAACAATTTTCAATGGTGGATAATCTATTAAAACAAATAATCTAGTTATTTGTCATTTATCTAATTTATAATGGATGTCGAACGCTACTAATTCCGTATAAGGATAGTTGAATGCGTGCAAATTACCCTACATATAATGGTAGTAGAATGCGTGCAAAATACCCTACATAACTGATCCCATCCACATCTCTAAATTATATGTGCAATATCCTACAAATCTGTGCCCTCTGTATGATCAGGAATCCTCCTCAGATAATGTTATAGGTTAACTTAACCAGAGAGACTCCAATGACGACCAGTTTTGTCTGCTTACTAGTGCTCCAGAGGTGGAAGACCAAGGATTTGGAGTAAATCTCCCAGTACACCAGATGGAGGTACAGCCCCCAAATGGGATGATTATGTCCAGAGATGAGCTACAAACATCTACTGTGGTTCCATCATTAAGGTGTTCTACCCGGGTGACACAAGGGAAAAGACCTGATAGATTGTGAAATGTTTTAGTCTTTGGCGTGAGGACATGGCTAAAGTTGGGGGTGAGATGTAGTGGGATGAAAGCGGTTTAGGTATTCAGGGACACACCCACTTAGTGGCATTGGGTTGGTTTGTGTATGTTCCCATGACGCAGACCGGAAGGTATGTAAACATCCGAAAAATGTGTAGACGAGCTTGGCTGCTATTTCTTTGAATGCTGTGCAGAGCATGTGAGAAAGGAGATGCAAACCCCCTCCAAAAAAAACAGTTAGCTCCCGAATAAAGCTGTGTTAACACGGCCAGCTACTTTGTCACCAGTGTCTGTTTGGTCGCTAGTGGTGTATATGGAGAGTCTAAACAGCACTGTTTCTTTACAATTAATATTATTATTAAAATATTAGTATCAAATGAGCTCTACCATCTTCTCTCATATTGGCAGTCGCTCCGGAGAGTCGCTGTTCATCTCATTTTGCATCGCTGGACACTCCCACATCCAGTCGCCAACTGTCGCCTTCACTCGTGTTGCTGGAAGTCGCCAACTCTCATTGAAAATGAATGAGATGAGGTTGTTTTGACACTGCATGTCGCTGGCACCTTTAAGGTGTTCTGGTGATTACTGAAGAATCCCACTAAGAGAACTGTTGCTATATTATGTTTAGTTAAATTTTTAGTTATTACATCACAACCTTGATATAGGCACAGGAATAGTTGGTATCTTATTTGTGGCGCACAGTGCATTGTTTGTCATCTCAGTGCACTAAAGCAACATGCTACACAACAGAGACATCCAATAACCCTAATGTCTGCAAGAGTAATTACTTTATTTAGACGATGTTAACATATAAAGATATGTTTCCTTTGATTTACTTGGATAACTGTGGACCAGAATGCAAGTCTCCATGAAATGTTGTGGTCTTAAAGAAGTGCTCCATAGATACACACACACACATCTTTAAAGGTCCTTCAGGTCAGTTTATCTGCAGATACTGCAGGCACCAAGATAAACTTTGGTATTATGATATGTTATGATATGTTATGATATCCATGCACATTGTAGTCTAATTGCTTTTGCTTCACAGGTCAAGACATTGGGGAGAAATAGGTTAATATTTTCCCTGTGCACTCTGCTGTGGTGTCCAGAGACCTGTTACAAACTGATCTAGGCAGAGCAAAGTAATAACCTCTGGCTGTGTTTGCTTTTGGGTCTAGCTCATGTGAAATTGAAGAGAGGGAGAACATTGATCCATGCAGGGATAGAATGACCTCCGAAACAGATGACAGAATAAGTCTTAACCCTTAAACCTCTGCTTTTACTGGGCTCTGTGTCTGCAAGAGATGTCTTTCCTGATACTGTCTCTAAAGATGGTGCACCCAGTTCCATGTTTCAACTCCTGGGGTTTTGGTTAAGCTCAGTATGTAAGCCACAATACAAGCTTATTGTTCGATGATTAGCATTCTAGAAAAACACATCAGTCCTTCAGCTTCCTCTGTCCCAATGAGTCCTGACATTGGTCATGGCCATAGATGTGTAGACCCCTTCTTACATGTAAGCAGCCTCTGTCTGTAAGCATGTAACATGTAAGCAGCCTCTGGCTGTTGGCTTCAAAAAGAGGGCTGCTACAACCAGCTCTTTTATGGTTGCTGGTTCATTCTGCACAATCTATGCCTCCCTGAACTTGGGTTACGTTGAATATAGGGCCATAGTATGGAGGAAAAGCATGCATTAGAATTCCATTGAATTTCCTTACTCGACTGCACAATGCTTTTCGATGTGATTATTGCTGGTGTCCAGTGGACATGCCTTTGTCAGACCATCTGTTGATCGGTGTAGCAGGCATAGCGCAAATCCTTATGGTGAAAACACAGACATGCCAGGATCAGTGTGAGGGATTTGGTTTTACTGGGTTTTCTTAGTTGGCTTGATTTTTTTCCATTGTTCTTTTTATATTATGCTTTGTTTTGGATGGATGTGTTTGTGTGAAATATAAAAATCACAGCCATATTCATATGTATGAATGGCTCCATTGCCAAAACATTAAAGTCTTGGCATGAACTTTCTATTTTTTTTTCTTTATTGATTTATTTTATGTTTTAGTATATAAAATAAATAATAATTTAGTATTATTTTAAATCCCAGTTGTAGGATTTTGTTTAAAGCAAAATTGGCAGACTGAGCACACTGTGAATTCGGCCAAAAGTAGACTGAAAGTTCTGCTGCTAAAATCGATCTGTGCATACCGAAATTTGAAACACTTCCCCCAGTGGCCAAAGCTGTAAGTGTTGTTGACCAGTGTCTGGGTGAAATGTTAACAAAGGTGCACCAAAAGCAAGTTTTTTTATGTAAATTATGTAATACAGTGAATATACTGTAAATGCATATTTGTATTAAAACTTCCCCTCACTCAAGCCCCAACTCTAAACCTAACCATCAGTGGATTAAATATGTAATTTTAGCATGAAAATGCAACCTCAGAATCATGCTCATTATTGTTTATGTGAACGTTATTACTTCCTGATGTTCTTGGGACCAGAACCGAAATTGAGCAAAATGGGATCAATGTCAGGGTACTTGAACATTCTGTACATTTTTTGTGTGATCTGAAGCTGACAGACTGTGATTACCATGCTTTTTCCTTGTACACGGTAAAAAAAAATAAAATAAAAAAAAGCTAAATTAAAACTTAACTTTAAATAGCTGCCTTAATTTTTTTAATTAAATCAAAGTGGTGCCAAAGTGATAAGTTCATTGCACTTGTTTAGCCCACTTTGAATTTAATTACAGAGGAAGAAAATCAAATTAACTAGTTAAATGGGTGGAAACATAATGGATATAGATAATGATAAGACTTTTTTTTTATTATTATTATTATTATTTAGCCAAGTGGATAAATTTAATGTAGTTTAACTCTAGTCATAAATTGGATGTGGCCCCTTTAAGAGTGTTGCAACACCTGCTTTCCGACACTCTCTTGTGTTAGAGATGTGAGATCCATGTATTGCGCAAGAGAGCTCCCAGTTTTGTTTATCGTTTGAGTATTCTGTAGGTAAATATAAATTTCACACAAAATACTATTGCTGTTATAAATGGCATTAAAACATTGTTCAGAAGAGTTGTATGTTAAAACAGAGTGTTTGTAATGGATAATTTATGAAGGATACATATGGATTGCATGTGTGAAGTTTGACCATGTTTTGCATACATGTGAGGACTGGGTGGTAAATTTAGTATTAATCATATCTTATTTAATTATGTATAGTCCAGAGTGTTTTCCAAATAAGTGTAATATGTGTTATATGTGAAAATATGAGAATTCTATTGTTTTAAACTGTTATCCATGTCCTTAACCTGTTGGTACGCACTCCACCCGCACTCAGGAGTGACATCACTCTGCTTACATTTACTATATAATTTACCATCTATAAATGTAATCAGTGTTAACAAATTATACGTCTTTTCAAAGGTCTAATGGTTCTACATCGATATCCGATCTCTGTTTCATGATAGCAATTCTCCAGAAACAGTAATTTAGTTATTTTTACCAGGATGTGACACGCTTCAAGGTCACCAGTATAAAAGAGCACACAGGGAACTGGGTTCACAAGCCAAAGGTAAGATTTCTTTTAATGCAAGCACCTCCACAGTACAGCTTTTGTATTAAGTATTTTACTACAAACAGTCAACTGCTCACTCATAGTCTCTGTCGAATTCTCTCTCTCTCGACTGGAGGTACTGGTCCTTTTTTATGCCGCTCTCCCCGTACTCACTGAAATCAGAGACAGGTGTTAGACATAATTTAGCTCAGGTGCAAGCGCCCTTACCGCTTTCTCTCCCCGGACGGGCGCTTGACCACGCCCCCGCTGCCACACAGGAGTACAAATGAAAAAATGCAAAATCAAAACAGGACTTCATACATTTATTATGAAAATGCAATCGCCATATGAATCCACTTGGGTAAATTGTCCATGACAAGCATTCAGTGAAAAACATCCAAGAGCACATTTTGTCCATAAAAGTGATAAATATGATAAATATTAATATATTCTCCATTGTTTACATGAGATCTCGCCTGAAATAATTACCCTTCATCGTCATTCTTCAACAAACTATGCATTCTGAGCAGCATTTATGTTGTAAACTGTTTATGATCTTATATATTAGAGTCTCATAAACAAAATGAGCCCACCTCCAAAGTCTGTTTTTAAAAATGGGGTTTGGTTTTATTCATAATAGCCAAGCAGTGCCATCAGATTTTGTGTCGTCTTGAAAGGCAGAGCCTTACTTTCAATCTGTACACCGCCATCTATATGTATTGTGGTAAATTGTTGACGGACAAAATATTTGGCCAATGAGAAGATAATTCCAATGATGTGCATGATGTATATATTGCACTGGTAGACTTTATTTTTTGTACTATTCTGCAACGGGGATTCCACCATTCACCAGCAAGTTACCCTGTGATGAATTTCTGTGACACACCTGTATTTCAACACAAACATTTCTTCTGCATCCCACTGTGCTTTTATCTTTGTCATTCTGGATGGATCCTCATTGCTCAAATTTTTACCCGAGGACGTCCTAGAGGAGGTGTATCAAGCAGTGAGGAGAAAGCCTCAAAATGTGAACTGAGCAATGAGTCAGCCAACGAAGAAGAGTCACTTCTAACTCGGTGAGTTCCAACACATTTAATTTTTGCTTGTTTACAACAGTGAAAAATACAAAACTATGTGATAATACTTTGTTTATATGGTAAACTATATACTATTATAAATACATATTTTATACATTTATATATATATATATATATATATATATATATATATATATATATATATATAATATGTAAAAATATTTGGTATGCTAAATTTAGAAGAGAATTTTGGGTCTTGAAATATGTGAGCTATGAACTAAATTAAACTGTCCTTATTGTACATTATTAAGTAATGAAATGCACAATGGAATTAGTCACGTTCGACAACCATTATAAATTAGATAATTTATTAGATAGTCTGAATAAATTCTCCACCATTTAAATCATAATATAATGTCTAGTTCAGGGGTGACCAACCCTGCTCCTGGAGAGCTACCTTCCTGCAGAGTTTAGCTCCAACACACCTGCCTGTCCTTTTCAAGTAATCCTGAAGACTCTGATAAGCTGGTTCAGGTGTGTTTGATTAGGGTTGGATCTAAACTCTGCAGGAAGGTAGCTCTCCAGGAGCAGGGTTGGCTACCCCTGGTCTAGTTGTATCCACTCACAAGTTCTACAGTAAGGAATTAGCTTTAATAAGGGAACTATGATTAATTCAATTATTGGATTCATATTATTCTCATGGTTTATTGAATATAATATCACACAAATTTAAGTACAGATTTGAAGCGAAATCTTTTAGAAACATGGATGAGATTATTTATCAAAATATACCACAGTCAATCATCTTTGAATACAGACAAACTTTATAGCTATTCTAAACATAATCTAACATCTAATCTAACACATATATGCATGGGACAGGTTGGTGAAAAGAGTGACAGAATGTGAGATAAATGATCAATACAGTGAAAATAAACTTTATGGAGTCTGTTAACAATGCCTTAAGAACCATTTACCCTTCTTTGAGTCTACATCGATTTGCTATTGGATTAGACAAAGTATTCAACTAATTCACCAGCACTTTGAGCACAATATTGGAGATGTACTTGCGTGTAGTGGTGTTTCCTTGCATTCTTTTTGTTGCTTGGTTCTTGGTCAAAAGTTCGTTCCGTCAATGCTTTGGACCTCTGTAAGATTGGAGTTATTGTCTGTATGAATGATGAGGTTGGCTTTTAAGCGAGGGGCTTCTCATGGACCATAGAGGGTGAGAAGCTTCCTCTGGACTTTCAGTCCTGAGCTGCCTTGGACCTAACATGGCATGGATCTGGTTTGATGAGATCCATAGAAGACCAAGACCAAAGACTGATCAGGAGAGACAAGCAGTGAGGGAAGACGACAAAAGAAGAGACTGAATAGAGAGTGTTCTTCCTGTTTGGAAACATTTGAACTGAAATTGGCCGCATCCCCAAAGGTGTCCTTCGCCAATCAGAAGTGATTTTTCAGATTCACATGGTCAACTGGGCTGTCTTTTCCGACAGTTGATTTATGGTCCTTTGTTTCAGATTCTTATAAATTTCCCGCTCAAAACTAGTGCATATTTAATCATGAACTTTTATATCTTGAGAATGTTACAAGTGACATGAGATTCATTGTCATCAGCTTCCTCCATGTAACTAAGCGAGCGTTTGCATATCAAATGACATTCTTTCATTAATATTTGTGTGTAGGTAACAAAACATAAAAATCCCTGGTTACAAATCATACTGGTTAATTCCTTGGTTATACAACATGGATAAAACATTACACACATTTTAAAGAGGTACATCAGGCTATAATCATTAATTTGTCAGTTATACAAGTTACCACAGTTCAAAGCAATTTTCTGAATTCTCTAGCAAGCCTAGGTATTATATAAATTGTGGATTAATTACATTGTGTACATTTTAGAAGGTTAAATTGGTAAAGTACTGTGATTTTGTGTAGAATATTCCTGGATTAAGATGAAATGTGTTAGTATTCGAGTCATGCAAATCTGATGGTCTTTTGGAAACCTTTCAAAGAGAAGTCTGCTTTAACTCTGTGTGGAAGTTGAGGAGGTCGTGCAGATGGGCCTTTCTGAGCAATGTTGATGCCTGGGCCTCTCTAATTTATGACATTGTGGAATTCCAGGATTTAGATTGGGTAAATCCTAGATTCAAATCATGTCATATATATATATATATACATACATACATACATACACATACATATATATATATATATATATATATATATATATATATATATACTCACCTAAAGGATTATTAGGAACACCATACTAATACTGTGTTTGACCCCCTTTCGCCTTCAGAACTGCCTTAATTCTAAATGGCATTGATTCAACAAGGTGCTGAAAGCATTCTTTAGAAATGTTGGCCCATATTGATAGGATAGCATCTTGCAGTTGATGGAGATTTGTGGGATGCACATCCAGGGCACGAAGCTCCCGTTCCACCACATCCCAAAGATGCTCTATTGGGTTGAGATCTGGTGACTGTGGGGGCCATTTTAGTACAGTGAACTCATTGTCATGTTCAAGAAACCAATTTGAAATTTGAAATACAGTATGTAGCCTTTATATATAATATAAGATATAATATAAGGTCGGTACCAACAAAGGCCAGGAATGGCTTGAAGCAGTACATGGAGGACAAACCGACGAAGTGCAGGTACAAGTTGTTTGTACTAGCAAATTCGCTCTGTGCCTATACTCTGGATTTTTCTTTTTATGAGGGAAAATCCCCTGTTGAACACAACAATCTGAGCAAGGGACTGAGCTATGAGTCAATGATGGCGCTGGTGGATGATAAATTGGGAGCTGTCTACGGACTGTATGTGGATCATTTTACTCCAGTCCAGCACTGTTCAGGGACCTACTCCTTAAAAACATTTGGGCCTATGGGACAATTCGCCTAAACAGTTTGCTCTCCGTGTCAGTCATTGCTGGATAAGGAATGGCAAATTGTTGTTTTTTGAATGGAAGGACACACGGGAGGTTCAGATGTGTTTCACCTTTCATAAAGGCACTGCAGGTGGTACTGTGCAGAGGGTGAAGGGCACAGATGGAAAATGGTCCCTAAAGGATATTCCTGTTCCAGGTGCAGTGGCAGACTACAACAGGTTTGAATTATATATTAAGTTGTCAGTGTATATGTTTCTAATGTTATTTACATTCAGTTATGATGCCTTTGTGCTTGTGTCTAATATCAAATCTATTTCAACCCAGGTACATGGGGGGACATATTTAAGATTTACAAAACAAACAAACAAAATGCCACCGAAGAAAGTTAACAACGTAGTTGAGGAAGAGTTGGATGAGATCAGAAAATCCTTAAACTTCATGTTGGATGAGTTGAGCAAAATCGCTAAACAACAAGCTATGCTACTTGATCTGATGGATGAAGTTAAACAACTGAAGAACCTTGTGAAAGAAAAGGATAAGAAAATTGAAGGATTAGAGAGGATAGATGATCTGGAACAATATACAAGAATGGATGATTTAATTATAAGTGGATTGGAAACAAAATGTCTCGGGTTACTTGTGTAACCCTTGTTCCCTGAAAAAAGCGGAACGAGATGCTGCGCTGCTAAGCGCTATGGGGAACAATCTTATTGTGAGCTGCTTCTGAACATGTGTGTAACACGTCAATGAAATTGACTGGAATTTATAGCCTCGGTTGGTGAGATCATTGGACGCACCTGTGACCAGGCTATAAATAGGAGGCGTCACCAGAGTGTCGTCAGATTATTTTTCTGAAGAGCGGTCCTGGGACGTCCCAGTGCGGCAAAAGAAGCGCAGCATCTCTTTCCGCTTTTTTCAGGGAACAAGGGTTACACAAGTAACCCGAGACGTTCCCTTTACAAAAAGCTTCACTTTGATGCTGCGCTGCTAAGCGCTATGGGGAACGAAATGCCCACGCCGCCACACTGGGGCTGTCCGGACCCCTGATCGTTGTGAAGTGTTTTCACAGAACGCGAGAGGTTCCAGACATGAGCTTGAGATGTCGACTCAAGGGCATAAGCCCGGAGTAGCAGAACATCTAACACCATAAAACCCGAAGAGTGTGTACGGAAAGGACTAGCCTGCCATATCACAAACCTGGTTTAGACATGAGCTTGAGATGTTGACTCAAGAACATAAGAGTCCGGAGTAGCGGAGCATCTAGCCCACAAAGTCAAAAGATGAGTTTGAGAAGCCGATTCAAAGGCTCTAACTCAAAAGTTCGTACCATGAACTTGGATTTGGCATGAGCCCGGGATGTCGACCCAAGGACATAATCCGGGGTAGCAAAAACATCCTAGCCCATGTAGTAATTGTAGAATGTGCGTGGAGAGGACCAGCCCGCCACGTCACAAACTTGCTCCTGCATGAGTTTGAGATGTCGACTCAAGGACGTAAGAGCCCGGAGTAGCATGAACATCCAAACTATAGAATTTAATGAATGTGTGCGGAGAGGACCAACCTGCCGCATCACATACTTGCTGCAGAGGAACCCCTCTAGCCAAGGCTTTAGAGGAAGCGACCCCTCTGGTGGAGTGAGCCCTGACACCTACTGGTGAAGCTTGACCGTGCGCCTCATAGGCCAGGGCAATAGCATCCCTCACCCAATGTGACATAGTCTGCTTAGTAGCGGCCGCCCCCTTGTTGCGGCCCCCATAGCAAACAAACAATTGCCCTGATTTACGCCACTGGCTTGTGCGGTGGACATAAATCTGAAGGGCACGGACTGGGCAGAGTCCGTGAAGTCTTTCCTGCTCCGGCGTTAAAAACGGCGGGGAGCAGAAGGCTTCTAAAGTGACAGGATGTATTGTCGAAAAAGGAACTTTAGGAAGATAATCAGGGTGAGGATGCAAAATTGCTTTGGCCATACCGGGGGCAAATTCTAAGCAGGTCGGCAAAACAGACAGGGCCTGTAGATCCCCGATCCTCTTAAGAGAGGTAATAGCCATAAGGAAGACCATCTTGAGAGTCAGAAGTCTGTCAGACGCTGACTCCAGAGGTTCAAAAGGGGTCTCGACCAGAGCCTCCAGGACTATTGTTAAGTCCCACGAAGGAGTTCTGGTCCTAACGGGAGGCCTCAGTCGCCTGGCTCCACGAATGAAGCGGGCGAGTAGAGGATGTCTCCCTAAAGGCACCCCGTCAATCAAGGCGTGGCAAGCCGAAATGGCGGCCACATAAACCCTGAGAGTAGCGGGGCATATGCCTGCTGACAGTTTTTCTTGCAGAAACTCCAGAACTGAAACAATTTGGCAGTTAACTGGATCTGCATCATGTGAACTGCACCACCTTTTGAAGACACCCCATTTATTGGTGTAAATTCTTCTGGTGGAGGGAGCTCTAGCACTAAGAATGGTTTCAATAACCCCAAGCGACAGCCCTGTGTCCCTCAGTTGGTACCCTTCAGGGGCCAAACGTGAAGTTTCCATAATTCGGGCCGGGGATGAAATATTGTCCCCTGTGCTTGAGACAGAAGGTCCCTCCTGTCCGGAATCGCCCAGGGCAAGCCGTCTAGGAGAGACATCAACTCTGAGAACCAAACCCTGTTCGGCCAGCGAGGCGCTATCAATAAGAGGCAAGACCCTTGCTGGCGAATTCTGGCTAGGACTCCCGGGAGCAGAGAAACCGGAGGGAACGCATACAGGCGCATTCTGGGCCATGTATGCGCCATAGCGTCCAGACCCAGGGGGGCTGGGTGACTCAGAGAGAAGTAGAGGGGACATTGCGCAGTCTCTTGAGAGGCGATGAGGTCCACTTCGGCTCTGTAAAATCTCTCCCAGATCTGTTGTACTACCTCGGGATGGAGTTTCCACTCGCCCGACGGTAAGATTCGTCTGGATAGAAAATCTGCTCCCATATTCAGGCGTCCAGGGATATAGACTGCCCTGAGTGACAGTAACTTGCCCTGGGCCCAAAGGAGAATCCGACGTGCCAGCAAATTGAGGTGGCGAGAACGTAGGCCTCCTTGATGATTTATGTAGGAGACTGCTGCTGTGTTGTCCACCCGCACAAGGACATGGCAGCCTCTCAAATGTTGGAGAAAGTATTTCAGGGCCAGAAATACTGCCATCAGCTCGAGGCGATTTATGTGCCAATCGAGTTGATGACTCTCCCATTCCCCTTGGGCTGGACGACCACTTAAGACCGCACCCCAACCCGTCAGGGAGGCGTCTGTCGTAAGCATCCTGCGACGACACAACGCACCAAGAGTGGGACCCAAGGTGAGAAACCGGGGTCTGAACCACATAGAGAGGGAACAAAGCACTGGGCGCGTAACCCTTATTTGCCTGAGGGGACTGGCCCTTGGATGAAACCCCCTGGCTTTTAGCCACAGCTGAAACGGTCTCATATGGAGAAGGCCCAAAGGAATCACCGTGGACGCAGACGCCATGAGACCTAACATTCGTTGGAACTGAAGAACAGTGCAAACTTGACCTAGCCTGAGAATGCTCAGGGAGTTCTGAATGGAGATGACATGAGCGGGAGACAACTGTGCCTGCATCGTGACCGAATTCCATATAACCCCCAGATAGGAAATTTTCTGGGTCGGGGAAAGAACGCTCTTTTTGGCGTTGAGTCTCAGACCCAGAGAACCTAGATGAGCCAAGACGATATCCCTGTGCTGAACTGCCAGTTCTTGAGACTGGGCTAGGATCAGCCAGTCGTCTAGATAATTCAGAATGCGGATGCCCTGGAGTCGCAACGGAGCCAGTGCTGCATCCATGCATTTCGTGAATGTGAGGGGTGATAGGGCTAGGCCGAATGGAAGGACCCGATACTGGAAGGCTTCGTCCCCGAAAGCGAACCTCAGGAACTTCCTGTGCTGTGGCAGAATTCCAATATGAAAGTATGCGTCCATGAGGTCGATCGTGACCAGCCAATCGAAACGTTGGAACTGAGACACGACGGACCTGACTGTTAGCATCTTGAACCTGAGCGTCTTGACTGAGCGGTTCAAGGCACGAAGATCCAAGATGGGACGCAACCCCCCCCCCCTTCTTGGGGACCAGGAAGTATCTGCTGTAATAGCCAGACTTTTTCTCTGGAAGGGGAACATGTTCTATGGCCCCTTTCTCCAAGAGATTTTGCAGTTCTACCTGAAGTAGACATGCCTGTTCCGGGCTTACGGTAGTGGAAACCACGCCGTTGAAGCTCGGAGGGCGGCAAGCGAACTGAATTCTGTAGCCTTTTTCTACTGTTTTTAGAACCCACATAGAAATACCTGGCAGAAGTTTCCACGCTGCCAGGTTCTCTGAGATGGGAACTAATTTCAAGACTTCCTGTCGAGGGGGTGTCGAATGTTCCGTGTCCTGGAATAAGGCAGGGAGCGACGGTACATTCAACATTTTGTTGGAAACCCCTGTCACCCGAAACACCAAGGGTGGCGGGAGTGAAGAGGTTTCGTGAGGGTATCGGGAGGGCCGAAGTGAATGATACACGCGCCCCGTCCCGAAGGGAACTACCCTCACAGGGTTGGATACAAGACCGTCAGGGCTTCTTTCTTTTGGAGATACAAGCCCTGAGGTCTTGTTTGGGAGGTTGCTGAGGGCGACGAGCCTGTCCCCAATCTTTACGAGGGGGAGCACGACTTGCCACGCTCTGTTTCTGAATCTCCCTCCTAACAAAATCAGGGCGAGACTGGGTGACCGACGGTCTCGCCCCCTGAGTGCGACGAGGAAGGAATTTTCCAAAGACTTCCTCATGGCTGTTCACCTCCTGGAATCTGGAGATAACCGTGTTCATGGTGTCTCCGAAGAGACCAGAAGGCGAAACTGGGGCATCAAGAAGGAAAACCCTGTCCTTATCCTTGATGCCGGATAGATTCAGCCATAAGTGCCTTTCGGTGCTAACCAAAGCGGACATAGACCGGCCAATAGCACGGGCTGACTGCTTGGTGGCACGGAGAGACAAATCAGTAGCTCGACGAAGCTCAGAGAAAGCTTCATCGTCGAGACTTCTTCCAGCACTCAAATCTTTTAGCAGGTCAGCCTGGTATGCCTGCAAAACAGCCATGGTGTGCAGCGCAGCACCAGCCTGACCAGCCGCTTGATATGCTCTCCCGACCAGCATGGAGGTTACCCTGCATGGCTTAGAAGGGAGAGCAGATTTATTAAGTGATGATGCCGAACCCGGCGAGAGATAACCCGCAAGTGTCTCTTCGACCGGTGGCATCTTTAAATACCCTCGCGCCTCAGCGCCCACGATAGTCGAATATATTGACGTCGAGGGCACGTGAATGCGCGAGGTATAAGGCTTAGTCCAAGAACGAGAAAGCTCGTCATGGAGATCATCAAAGAAGGGAAGGGACTGATGAGGTGTTCCCTTCCCTTGGTCACCAGACAGAAATCTGTCCTCTAACTTAGAGCGCTTGGGGGGAACTTGGTCACGTGGCCAGTCTATTTGAAGCCTGGCCACCGCGCGAGTAATCACATCGAGCAGCTCCTCCGAAGATTTAGAATCGCGATTGGAGCACTCAGATGCGGTTAACTCTAAATTTGACCCAAGGGAATGGAGGTCCCCCTCGTGAACTGAAGAAGCGCCGAAGCACGCTTCAGGATCACGCGAGGGACCAGCAGGATCTGGGGAGAGAGCGAGCGAAAGGGGCGAACCCGTCTCTCGCTCCTCAGCCAGATCCATGCGAGAGCCCCACGAATGAAGTGTGGGTGCCGGCTCTCAGAAGTAAGCAAGGCGAGCGCGAAGCATCCCGACCGAAAGTAGGTCGCAATGCGCGCACCCGCCCTGTTCCAACGCGAGAGTAGCGTGCTCTTCCCCCAAGCAAACAAAGCAAAATTGATGCGTGTCCCTGTCAGACATAGAACGCTGACAAGGAAACACGCATTGTTTGCCCTGCTTTTCTGCCATTTTCCCCTTCTTTTTTTTAATTTTTATATATATATACTGTATATATATATAAAGAGAGAAAGAAGGAAAGGCTTAAGATTTTTAAACAATTTCTAGCAAGAGTTTCGTGAAAACACACAGAGAGAAAGCTCTGAAGAAAAATGTCTGACGACACTCTGGTGACGCCTCCTATTTATAGCCTGGTCACAGGTGCGTCCAATGATCTCACCAACCGAGGCTATAAATTCCAGTCAATTTCATTGACGTGTTACACACATGTTCAGAAGCAGCTCACAATAAGATTGTTCCCCATAGCGCTTAGCATCGCAGCATCAAAGTGAAGCTTTTTGTAAAGGGAACACCGAACTTATGCTAGTACTGTGGCTGGAGATAAAGTCGGTGAAGATGTCCTGCCAGAGGAACTACAAATGCTGGAAAAACAAATAATAAAGTTATTTTAAAGTAAGAATTTGAACATTCAGAGCGATAACATTGTGGCCTGTTATATCCTTCCCCGAAAAAAACGCGGAACAAAGCCTGCCATAGTTGTTCGGTTTGTGAATCGGAAGCACAAGACCTAGCTACTGAGTGAGACAAAGAAGTTGAAGGGTTCAGGGGTGTATCTGAATGAAGATCTTACAAAAAAGAACGCTGACATCGCTAGACGGTCACGCATTCTGAGGAAACAGAACAAGATACAAGCTACATGGACAAGAAATTGCAAAGTGATGATATGGCTAAATGGAACACCCGAAGAAGCCAAAGTACTCACAATGAGAGAACTTAAAGAATTGGACCAGTACGGATAAGGTATTATTCATTTTTGCTGACTGGTATTGTAAATATGGATACTTTTTTGTTTATGAAAAACAAGGACAGTGGATTGTAGTTACAAGTGAGGACTGTGTGGAGGAATATTCATAGGGACTCACAAGGATCACCATAAAAATAAATGACAGACTTTGATAAGGATTTTTTGTTCCCATTTAGGGATATTGATGATGGGGAGTTTGTTAATATTCATAAGGACTGTGTGTCTGACCATTTACAAAGTCAATACTGCAAGTATGAAAATTTGAATTTCAAAACTTTCAATCACACAGACCATAAAATGTATGAGATTGGAAATGATATTGACCCAGAAAACCATTTTTTCAATAATGTAATTAATAATTGTGAGTATTATACAGAAGAACAATTTAAGAGGAATGTGAAAATGGAGGGTGCATTATCAATAATACATCTTAATATTAGAAACTCTTTATAGCATGAAGTCTTTATAGAAACTTCATGCAAATTAAGGATTATTTGTGCCAGTTTAACAAGTTTAATGTGATTGCTGTGTCAGAGACTTGGCTTGATAACGAGAAAGAACAAGAGGTAGAATTGGAAGGATGTAGGCTGTTTACAATTAACAGAGTTAATAAAAAAGGAGGAGTTGCTCTGTATGTTGATACAGCATTAAGATGCAGTTTGATTAAAAGTAGGTCAATTACTATAGAAAATATATTGGAATGCTTAACCATAGAAATTGACATTGAAAGATCTAAAAATATTATTATTAGTTCTGTGAATAGAACACCAGGAACCTGTATTGACACATTTATGAATAACTCAGTTGGTATGTTAGACAAATGGAATGAGAACAAGGTTCAAATTGTATGCAGAGATTTTAACATTGATTTGTTAAATCCAAACGGACATCAGATGACAACAGATTTTATTAACACAATGTATAGTAAAAGCCTATTTCCTGTGATTACAAAACCAAGCAGAATAACAACAGACACTGCTACATTGATAGATAATATATATACAAATGAAATTGGAGGAAAAATAGTAGGAGAGTTATTTATAAATTATATGACAGATCATTTTCCAGTTTTTGCAATCTTTAAAATATTAAAAAACAAAACATATGAAAATAGGACAAATAATTATAAAATGATTCGACATAGAACACCAGAAGCCATTGCTGCCCTTGGGGAGGACTTAAGGAAACAAAACTTATGCAGGTTTATGTAAATAAAGATCCTAATAGAGCCTATGATGCTTTTTTGACCATACTAATTGGGAAAACATTGTTTGTCTAAGACGCACAAAAATTATGATAAGCCATGGATTACTAAGGGAACAGAGAAGGCATGTAAAAAGAAGAATGCATTATTAAGGAAATTTATCATAAGAACAAAACAAGATAAAACAAATATAAAATATATAAAAATTAATAAAAAAGTATTATAAGATTTAGTAAAAAGGACTACTATCACAAATTATTAGAGAGGTATAAAAGTAATACTCAAGCAACATGGAAAGTACTTAATGGTATAATTAAAAAGAGTACTGGAAAAGTAGACTATCCAAATCATTTTGTAAATGATGAAACAAAAATTATAAATAAAGTGAATGATATTGTCAATAAATGTAATGAGTATTTTGTAAATATTGGATGTAAGTTAGCTAAAGAGATTGTAGAGCAGAGAACTGGGGATAGGGTAGATGAAGTGAATATTCCTAGTAACATCCAATCAATATACGTTAGGGGAGCTGATGAAAAGGAAATACTTGACATTGTTAATAATTGTAAGAATAAAAATTCTACTGATTGTAATGACATTGGCATGTCATTATTAAAAACATTATAGAATATATTGTAAAACCATTTACATATATCTGTAATCATCTTTTTTAACAGGTATATTTCCGAGTAATATGAAAACAGCAAAAGTTATTCCTACTTTTGGGGGATAGACATCTCTTTTCCAATTATAGACCAATTTCTCTGCTTTCCCAGTTTTCAAAAATCTTAGAGAAATGATTTGTGCGTAGGCTTGATCATTTTATAGATAAACACAATTTATTGAGCGATCATCAGTATGGCTTTAGAGCTAATAGGTCAACCTCAATGGCGGTGATGGAACTGGTAGAAGAGATTTCCACTGCTATGGATAATAATGACTATACTGTGGGGGTGTTCCTAGATTTAAAAAAAGCTTTTGACACCATTGATCACAGCTTATTAATGATGAAACTGGAGAGATATGGTACAAGAGGAAAAGCCTTCTCTTGGTTAAGAAGTTACCTTGCTGATAGATATCAATTTGTACAATTAAATAATGTTAAATCAGAATGAATGAAAGTTACTTGTGGGGTTCCACAAGGTTCGGTGCTAGGCCCAAAATTGTTTGTACTTTATACAAATGATATAGGTAAAGTGTCTAATGTATTTAAAATGGTCCTGTTTGCAGATGACACAAATTTATGTTGTTCTGGTAAAAATTTGGAGCAGCTTCTGAATACAGTGGATATCAAATTGATAGTCTTAAGAAATGGTTTGATGATAATAGACTTTTATTGAATTTAAGTAAAACAAAGTTCATAATAGTAATCGGCAATGTATTACTAAAACTAAAATTAGAATTAATAATGAGGAAATAGAAATAGTATGTATTTCTGTGTGTTATAATAGATCTTAAATTAAGTTGGAAACCACATATAAATAATGTAAAAACAAAATGGTCTAAATCCATTGCAATATTAAGTAGAACAAAACATATTTTGAATGAAAACTCATTATATTTACTGATTTGTTCGCTCATAGTTCCATACATTACTTACTGTGTGGAGGTATGGGGTCATACATATAAAGCCAACATAAATCCAATATATATGTTACAAAAGAGAGCAATAAGGATTGTAAAAAGGGTAGACTATTACGACCAAACAAATATATTAATTATTGAATTACATGCTTTAAAATGTGTTGATTTTTACACTGCACAGACAATGTATAAAGTATATAATAATTTACTTCCAAATTGTATTCAGAGGTTGTTCGAAATAAGAGAAAGCCAGTATAAACTAAGGGGAATGTACATGTTTAAAATAATAAGGGCAAGAATGAATATAAAAAATAGATGTATATCTGTAAAAGGGGTAAACCTATGGAATAATTGTGACAAGGAATTCAAAATGTGTAGTTTACTTTGTAAATTTAAGAAAATGTTTAAAAAAAGGATGATAAGTAATTATATACCTCAATATGAATAATTTTTGTATATAATATTTAAACTATTGTATTAATGTCTGAATGTATGCAAATTTGTGAAATGTTTTATGTTACTGTTTTGTTTATCTTGTATGAATCAAATTCACCGAGAAAAGTGACGCTCATTAGATAAATATGTAAAAAGGGTAGGCATAATAAGCAAAGGCTTCAGCCTACACCTTTTTCGGTTGTTATGTATATTTTAATTTATTATGGAATATTGTATTTGAGGACCAAAATATTTTTTTTTTTAAATTGTGAATTTTATAATTGATATGTCTAATGCCCTCATCCGCTATTACACAGTCCTGCACAAGACAACAAAGTGGTACCGGCCCTTTTTTTTACCACTTTGTGGACATAGCTTTTTTGAATGCCTTCATCCTTAGTTGTCAGATGGCACAAATGAAGAATCAATGACGACTCAGACAGAAAGCATTCAGAGAGACTCTTATTATGGACTTTGGTGAATTTGGTGTCTCAGGATAAGAATAGTCCACCATCTCCTGATATTCACCACATGCCAACGTACATAACTCCAGACAGCACAAATG
This sequence comes from Moxostoma hubbsi, assembly GCA_032164185.1. Classification (NCBI taxonomy): domain Eukaryota; kingdom Metazoa; phylum Chordata; class Actinopteri; order Cypriniformes; family Catostomidae; genus Moxostoma; species Moxostoma hubbsi. Next base: position 12,594,968 of record JAVLUX010000024.1, on the reverse strand, counting down.
GAAGAAGACAGTGCAGACTTTACAAGCTAAAGACCCCACTGATGTGCGCTACTTCTGGTGTTGCATTGTGCTTGCAACCTGCTACAAAGAGTGGCACAGTATCCAAAACAAGGCTTTATGTTCTGTATACAACGCGTAAAGACATATTGTAAAAATATATTTTGAAAATAGTTAATTTTTTCTTATAATAGTGCTATAGTGATTTATTTTCTAATAATAGCACTAAAACTTGAGTGCACATTGCACTCATTGCATTTATTCAAAGTTTTTAAATAATAAAAAAATGTAACTACATGAAATTGTGTCATATTTTAAAATTGAAAAATGTTGTTACCAAGTGGCCCTTATAGGTTACAGTATGTCCCTAGTCAGAGAATAAAGCTTGCAGGAACCTAATTTTTTTTTTAGATCATCTTCAAATTTGAAACATATCTTCTTTAGCTTTTTGGCTTTGAGAGCATTGTTTCTGGGTTGTTCTGTCACTTTTATTATTGTTTTTTTTTTAGATGATAAATACATGTTCAGCACAAAATATTTCCATTACTATAAACTTCAGCTTATCTAACTTATATTTATTTTATTTTTTTTAAATATATAAATTCTGAAACTCTGTAAATAAAGCCCCAAGTGTCTTCTTTCAAAAGATACCACAACTTTTCCCATACTCCTGTGTTCATTCGAATGGGTAGGCTAATGCCCTGTTTGTATTTTCTTTTGACATTAGCCTCTACTGTATTTAGTGTTGCCATTTTTCATTTTTATATTTAATTTTTTGTATTTCCTTTCCATTCTTTTCACACACATATATATATATATATATATACACACTCACCTAAAGGATTATTAGGAACACCTGTTCAATTTCTCATTAATGCAATTATCTAATCACATGGCAGTTGCTTTAATGCATTTAGGGGTGTGGTCCTGGTCAAGACAATCTCCTGAACTTCAAACTGAATGTCAGAATGGGAAAGAAAGGTGATTTAAGCAATTTTGAGCGTGGCATGGTTGTTGGTGCCAGACGGGCCGGTCTGAGTATTTCACAATCTGCTCAGTTACTGGGATTTTCACGCACAACCATTTCTAGGGTTTACAAAGAATGGTGTGAAAAGGAAAAACATCCAGTATGCGGCAGTCCTGTGGGCGAAAATGCCTTGTTGATGCTAGAGGTCAGATGAGAATTGGCCGACTGATTCAAGCTGATAGAAGAGCAACTTTGACTGAAATAACCACTCGTTACAACCGAGGTATGCAGCAAAGCATTTGTGAAGCCACAACACGCACAACCTTGAGGCGGATGGGCTACAGCAGCAGAAGACCCCACCGGGTACCACTCATCTCCACTACAAATTGGAAAAAGAGGCTACAATTTGCAAGAGCTCACCAAAATTGGACAGTTGAAGACTGGAAAAATGTTGCCTGGTCTGATGAGTCTCGATTTCTGTTGAGACATTCAGATGGTAGAGTCAGAATTTGGCGTAAACAGAATGAGAACATGGATCCATCATGCCTTGTTACCACTGTGCAGGCTGGTGGTGGTGGTGTAATGGTGTGGGGGATGTTTTCTTGGCACACTTTAGGCCCTTTAGTGCCAATTGGGCATCGTTTAAATGCCACGGCCTACCTGAGCATTGTTTCTGACCATGTCCATCCCTTTATGGCCACCATGTACCCATCCTCTGATGGCTACTTCCAGCAGGATAATGCACCATGTCACAAAGCTCGAATCATTTCAAATTGGTTTCTTGAACATGACAATGAGTTCACTGTACTAAAATGGCCCCCACAGTCACCAGATCTCAACCCAATAGAGCATCTTTGGGATGTGGTGGAACGGGAGCTTCGTGCCCTGGATGTGCATCCCACAAATCTCCATCAACTGCAAGATGCTATCCTATCAATATGGGCCAACATTTCTAAAGAATGCTTTCAGCACCTTGTTGAATCAATGCCACGTAGAATTAAGGCAGTTCTGAAGGCGAAAGGGGGTCAAACACAGTATTAGTATGGTGTTCCTAATAACAATAATAATAATAATAATAATATATATATGTACACACACACGCGCGCACACACACACACACACACACACACACACACACACTGGTGGCCAGAAATTTTGAATAATGTACAGATTTTGCTCTTATGGAAAGAAATCAAACTTTTATTCACCAAAGTGGCATTCAAATGATCACAATGTATAGTTAGGACATTAATAACATGAAAAATTACAATTACATTTTGAAAATTATTTCAGAACTTCCTCCATGTGCAGCAATGACAGTTTTTCAGATCCTTGCTTTTTTAGCTGTCAGATTGTCCATATACTCAGGTGACATTTCACCCCACGTTTCCTGTAGCACTTGCCATAGATGTGGCTGTATTGTTGGGTGCTTTTCATGCACCTTACAGTCTAGCAGATCCCACCAAATTTCAATGGGGTAAAGATCCATAACACTCTTTTCCAATTATCTGTTGTCCAATGCCTGTGTTTCTTTGCCCTATCTAGCCTGTACCCTTGAGTCTTCTCTTTACTGTTGAACTTGAAACTGTTATTGAGTGGGTAGAATTCAATGAAGCTGTCAGCTGTGGACATTTGAGGCGTCTGTTTCTCAAACCAGAGAGTCTGATGTACTGATCCTCTTGTTTAGTTTTATATCACTTTAGTCCTTGTTAGAGCAGTTATCCTTTGAAGACTGTAATGTACAATATTTGTATGAAATCCAATTTCAAGCATTGTATAGCTTTCATTCCTCAAAACAATTGATTGACAATTGATCCCCACTTGTTTCCAGAGAAAACTGTATTTTTTGACCTAATATTGACCTTGCCAGTCTATTGCATACTGTTGCAACTCAAAAACAAACACAAAGACAATATTAAGTTTCATTTAAATAACCAAATAGCTTTCAACTGTGTTTGATATAATGGCAAGTGATTTTCTGGTTTCAAATTAGCAATTTAGCATGATTAGTTAAGGATGAAGTTGGAGTAATGGCTGCTGGAAATGGGGCCTGTCTAGATTTGATAAAAAAATACTTTTTTCAAATAGTGATGGTGCTGTTTTTTTACGTCAGTAATGTCCTGACCATACTTTGTGATCTGTTGATTGGCACTTTGGTGAATTAAAGCACCAATTTCCTTCCAATACAGCAAAATCTGTACATTATTCCAAACTTTTGGCCGCAGGTGTGTGGGTGTGTGTATGTATGTATGTAGCTGTCAGATTAACCCCCCCCCCCCCCCCCCCCCCCCCCACGTTTTGTGTCCTGTGTGGTTATTTTCAACCTTCCGGCTCTCTCTTTTTTATTATTTATTTATTATTTAAACAGTGTTTGGAAAAAAACAGCTTTCAAATTTTGATATAAACTTTTAAGCTATTTCACTCAACAATCTGTTTGTATGGGCATGCCTGGTGCTTCTGGGCAGCGTTATCATTATCATTATCTTGACAGAGACCTGTCTCTGAGCATCAGAATAATGTTGCAGACCACTGGAAGTCTGGCTTTATAATAATGAGTGTTGTATCAGCAGGCTGCAGATGTTAGTCCTGCAGGGCGTCAGAGAAAAATATAATCAAGCTTCTTATGGCAGCCATAAAGGGCAACAACGGGGTGAGTTTAAAGCATTGTTTCTTTAATTATGACCATCCTGGTGGTGCTTGGCTCTGCTTGCACAGCATTAACCTGCCAGTGGACCAATCTGATAGAGAAGACACTCAATAGGCAGCTCCAGGCCTCTAATGGGGTCTTTTGAGGCTAACTTTTTTTGACCAGTTATAGGAATAAAAACACATTGTCATGACCATTACTGTTGGAATTTTCAAATGTTAATTCAGAGGGACTGAGATATTTTTTTCGTTAAGTGTGAGCTTGTCTAGGTCATAATGATTTGTGAGGAACAATGTTTCTATTCACATTAAGAGCCCAGTGGTCATGGCTGTTCTGTTGTTCGATCATTCTGCTAATGTTCCCACTAACTGTACTCCTCACTGCAGTTCGAGAGAGAAAGCTGCAGCGCTCTGTTACCCTGCTTTTTAATTAATCCATTAGCAGGCTGTGCAGTCAACCAAAAGCATTGCTAACAAGACTGTTCTAAGAAATGGAATGAGTGAATAAGCGAATATATAAAAGGTGTAAACATTTTCTCTGCATCAGTAGTGCAGAAACACATAACTATTAGTTACATAAACATAACAAAACTAAGTTACCATTGTTTTGCATTTGTTGTGACAGATCAGAGCACTTGTTAACCCGTGACAAACCAATTAATTGCATTGACTCTTCATTGGCTTTTTTATGCGGGTAAACTTCTGCAAGTGCAGGAAGCTGTTGACGTTCTGTAGAATCACAAGCTTTGATTCACTGGTTAAGCTGAAATGTGTCAGAAGGTTTTGGAAAGGTTAATAAAGAATGTTAAAAAATAAAAGAAAGTAAAAACTGTTTTTGGCGCCCCATGGTTGTTTTAGTCTCACTCACCATTCACTGTTGTCTGCCCTGTGTTTTGCCATAATTCCCTGCCCTAATCACTGCCAGCTGTCCTTGATTGATTCTCACCTGTGTAAAATAGCAGGCAAAAGAAGGGCACACTCATAAACTTATCGGTCTGGAGTGGAACCCTTTGAATAGAATAGATTGCCCTTTGAAGGTCTCTAAGTTGTTCTGTCTTATGTGAGCACTGAAGTAAAGAAAATATTATTAATTTACACTTTACAAATTCATTCCATTGTTAATTTTATATGACTCCAATTTTATATTAATCTGACTCCAATTTAAGTTGACCTCTAATTTAGATTAAAGCTCTTATTATTTTCTGATCATTCTTTTAATATAACATTATTAGGTTATTAATTACTCTAAATTCTATTTATTGTCCTTTTGATCTGTAATTCAAACAGAGTCCTTAAATGACTTTCTCGTGCTCTCCTAGGAGGCTGTCCTACCTGGTTCTGAGTGGTTTACTCTATTTAAAGCTCCAATATTGTAACTGAAATTAATTAAATGGCTTTCTCCTGCCCGGCTATATCCAGGGCGGTTTCTCCAATATTAAAGCTACAGTATAGTTCTGTTCTTATGTTCTAATGAAATTCAAGCTTAAATTCTTTAAATGGCTTCCTCTTATATTAAAGCTCAAGTAAGTAAGTGATTTCGGAGGAATACAGAATAAATCAAATAATAACAAGTAGGAATTAAAACTTAAGTTACAAAATCAATCAAAGTAAATTTTACATATGATCAGAATAAACAAACATTCCTAAAAAAAAAAAAAAAAAAAACAAGTCAAAGAACATAACTGGCAGTTGAGAAATCTTCATGTAATTGCAAAGCATGGGAGATCTCAATGCAGATTCACATTATTAAAGTTACACACAATAAGGTGTGGGATCATTTGACTACAGAGATCCCCGAGCTCTGGGCCAGCTTTCCTTAAATATCCAGACATAATACACATTGTGTACCAAATGGTATTATCCTTTGAACAAAGAGTATTTGGGAGTGAATGGGTTCTTGGCTTCCTGGGGTTTAACCTTATCAACATACAGGAAAGGAGGGGGATAGACCCCCAGAATTATTCAGTATTTGGCAAAGACCTTATATCTTTGTTGTCATTAAGTTTTACAAACCTGGGAAAAAGAACACTATACCAGTCGCACAGAGAACTCTTAAATGATATCAAACATGCCTAGTTACATAATTTTTTTTAATGGTTTATCTTTGTTACATTTTCTCCATATACATTTTGTGTGTCTGTGTGTGTGCCTTGTGGGGACGACAAGGGGGAGACAGAACAGCTGGAGTTTGTGGGGCAGAATGTGGATGGTGTGGTGTATTTTTATCAAGTTGAGTATACATTAATCAAGTATAATCGATGCCATTTTATTCTACAATTATTTCTGTTGGTCATATGTGTTTTTTGTGTATGTGAGTGGTTCAGCATAAAAGTCTGGGAATGGAATGTCAGAGGTACATGGACACTCACACATAAATGACATGCAGATGTTTCCTATTTACTTTTGTTCAAGCTAAAGAAGATATATGATGGGCCCCTCTTAGTAAAGTGTTTTTACATAGTGTGAAAATGGCTCACAGGATGTAACTGAAGACTTCTGGTTTAAAGATAAAGAAGATTTGTTAGGGCTCCAAAGATGTTTTTCAGCTCAAAACAGGATATGCATTGTTTTAGCCACACCTTGTGAGACCTATGTAAGCGTGTGCAAAATTCAAGACACTTCAGTTGTTTCTGCAGGGGCAACTCGGCTTTATGGTCTGATAATAAAGTCTATTCTTCTGAAATCAAAAACTCCAAGTCTTTAAGAGTGAGTTTTTCACAAACAGGCAAGAACCACAACAAATGGCGACCACGAAGGGACGGAACAGGGCAGAAGAGTGACCACGACGGGCTTTCTTGACAAGCAACACAATAAACGGTGGCCACCAAAAAGGTAAGCATTTTTGCTTATATAAAAGTTTGTGTTGCTTGCCAGTTTACCTGTGGTGGTAAGAACACTCTAAAAGCTCTTCCAAATTCAGATAAGGAAAATAAAATAAATAGAGGGTTTTGATTCCAGAAGAAATAATTGCATGAAATAGATAAAAAAAATTTTGCTGTCAAGTGGGCCTAGATGGATGACAAAAAATAAATAGTTTTCTACTGTCAAGAGGGCCTTGATGGATGACAAAAAATAGTTTTATACTGTCAAGTGGGCCTAGAGGATGACAAAAAATTAATAATTTTCTACTGTCAAGTGGGCCTAGAGGATGACAAAAAATTAATAATTTTCTACTGTCAAGTGGGCCTAGAGGATGACAAAAAATTAATAGTACAGAAATTTTTGACCAGGAAGGCAAAAATTTTTTGTATGTGTGTAAATCCTGTAGGAACAGGTCACTCAAGAGGAGTGTGTGTGTGTGTATAAATCCTGTAGGAACGGGTCACTCAAGAGGAGTGTGTGTGTATAAATCCTGTAGGAACGGGTCACTCAAGAGGAGTGTGTGTGTGTGTATAAATCCTGTAGGAACAGGTCACTCAAGAGGAGTGTGTGTGTGTGTAAATCCTGTAGGAACGGGTCACTCAAGAGGAGTGGTAGAATAGTTGTGTTCTAGAACTATGTTGTGTTATTGTGAGCTCTGTGTTTGTAAAGGCCTTGTGTGTGTAATAAGTGTGAAATTGCTGTGGTTGTGAGAGTACTTGTGTCTGTGTTTGAAAGGGTGTGTATGGAAGTGTATGACTGAGTACAAATATAAGCCCAGTACAGGGATTGGAATGTATGATGAGTCCTTAATAATAAAAGGAACACAGAGTGTATGTTATGAGCCTTATAAATAAGGGACAAGTGTGAAATATAAGCCCTAAAATTAAAAAGGGACAGGATGAATGGAATAAAGTTGTCTAATAAAGAAGATTTGTCTTTTATATGTTGAATGGATGTTGGGAATGAAAGCCTGTCTCGTGAAACTTTGGTAAGGAATTTCCTTGGTCAACAGAAATCCTGGCTTTATGGGTTGCCTCTGTGATCCAAGGAAAAAACTCAGTCTTTAATGCATAACCAACAAAGAGTATATATGCAATTTATATAAAAGAATATCTATTTAGACCTATTTTCAATCTTCCATCAATATATGAGGCAAAAGAGTAATACAGTATAAATTAACAATAGGGAGAATAATAAAAACTATAAGACAACACAGCTGTAAAGATGTGCATGGAAGGGAAAAATTAACTTTTGGCTGGCAGAAAAAATTTAGTCAAGGACTGTTCAATTCAGGCAACACAGGAAGCCTGGTGTAAGATTAGATAAACTGAGAAAAAGCAGCTGTTGACTGGTCATAACTCCTAACTAGACTGAAGCAAAGACAAGTATTTAACTTCATACAAGAGAAGTTATACAGTTAAGTGATATAACTGTGCTTATGATTACATTTCATAGTGACAAGTAAGAATATTAAAATAATATAAAACTTTAAAGTACTTGAATTTCATTTGGGAAATCAAATTATCTGAGAAAAAACTTTAACTCCAGTGTTTTGCATTAAACTAAATTCAACTGAGTAATTGGATTTTAAACAAAGGTTGTAGTAAAGATAAGTGTTATCATAATACATAAGGTGTAATTATGGCAGCCACTCCTGTGGACATATTAGGATTAAAATATCCATTGTGCAAAGAACTTATAGATAAACTCTCAAACAAATGGCAAAAAAGAACCAAAAATTTGATGACAAAATAGCCAAAGGAAGATTTGATGTATCTTTGTGTGAGGAAATGGAAACATTGATAAAAGATTACAAAACTAAAGATAAGAATAAAAATAAAAAGAGAGAGAATTGCTAGCATTGTTCAAAACAGAAGGAGAAAATTATCTGAAAAATATAAGACTTGAATAAGGATGCAGAAGGGAGGGAAGGAGAAGAGGCCCTTGTCAAATCACCTCCATATGTGCCCTCAGAAGGTCAGTTCCCAATACTCAAGGGAACTATAGAAGGTTTAGGAGAATGTGGATTGTGGATTTAGAAAAAGAACGTAAGAAAATAAAAAAAAATAAAATAAAAAAAAAAAGTTCAGAAAAAGTGAGAAAAAATTAGATTGTTATGAACAAGCACGGGCAGCTTTAGGAAAAATTAAATTGAAATATGATGAAGATACTGTATGTGAAAAAGAACTTTTAGGGCAAGTGAGAACAGAAGAAGAGGAGATTGAAGCAGAAGTGCAAGTAATAGAAGCACAAATACATAAAAGAAACTGAAAAATGTATACATCATAAGAGGTAAACAGGGAGCAGCTTTGAGTATAACTGAGAATGAACTTGTAATGTAGTAGATTCTGATCCATATGTATTCTTATATTTAGGGAAGAATTGTATTGCAAAATATTGGGGGCCAAAGATGAAAAAAAACTAAACAGTGCCAATGGGAAACAACAGTATATCCATTGATGTTTCATTCTGTTGACAAAAATTACATTAAAATTTTGTGTGGGACTCCATTGATGGGTACCCCTCAGGAAGTAGTCATCAATAAAAAATATACAAACACAGATGACAACAACACACAAATTGGTAGACACTATTGATGCTGAACTATTTAAAGAATTGGAGCGTAAAACAGGCATAAAAGACACTATAGATGGTCAAGTAAAAGCAGGAGTATTAATAGAAACAAACAGTTACTGTAATACTCCAATTTTGCTTGTGATCAAAGCAAACAAATCTAAATGCGCCTTGTTCATGACTTACGAGCAATCAATGATATAGCAGAAAATTGTCCGGCTGATGTTCCAAATCCGCACACGCTGCTGACAAATGTCCCTCTTGATGCCAAATACTTTACTATGATTGATTTATGCTCCGCCTTTTTCAGTATTCCGGTGGCAGAGGAAAGTAGACACTTATTTGCATTCACGTATGCTGGTAAGCAGTAAACCTATACCAGAAAGCCACAGTGGAAATGCCAACATCTCAAGATAATGGGAAAGAGAAATTAAAAAGGAGGATTTTTGTAACTGGAGTATGAAAAGTAAATCTTAAATGAGAAAACTTCACATTCATGTATCTGTTTTAAGTGCTGTCTATTCAATTTTATGAGAAAACACAATGTTTGTCAATATTAAATTAAACACTATAATGTCTTGATATCTAAATGTAAAAACCCATGATTATATGTTTTGTTTTTGATTTGTTTAAATAAGTCTAGAGAACAATTTACATGTGAGTGCAACTTTATCAGTGTAAACTTGATCAACCAACAAATATAAGACGGGTAGTGTTTATTATTTTTGCTAGGGAATGTCTGAATGGAGAGATTGAGTGAGATCTGTGAGGCTCTGTAAGGAGAGAGAGAGCAGGAGGGGTTATACCCTGTACTAAATAATCTCGTCTCTCTTGATGTCTCCACTCAAACAAAGGGGCGCCCCGAATTTAGAAAAGATAGATAGTAGATTCTTTTAAGATGAGATATTTTTCTTTTATTTCTTGTTTTATATATACAGTGTAGGCATTGGTTGATCATGGGTACACTGAGAGCTGCCACTAAAACTAGATTTAGAGGAAATACATTTAAGAATGAGTTTGATAATTTCATGTTCTCTACTTTTAAAAATTTGCTAAGTTTTGAGAAGTTTTTTCTTGGGTTTGTGCTATGACCAATCATGCCAGATAAAATTTAAATAAAGTCCCAATATGTGATATATTTAATATAAAAATAATTGAGAATGCTATTAAAAATTGGTCATTGGTAGCAGGTGAAACCCATGCAGAAACACTGAGATTAAATTGAATATCATTAAGAATTTCAAGCTGTCATCATTATGTGTATGCTGTTCACTAACTCATTCTGCAACTAGTCTCTCACCATTGTAGATGACCTGGCCAAATGATTTATTGAAGCGGCTAATCCTGCAGGAGGAAGTCAGAGGGAAAAAGACTGAAAGATGTGGGCTATTATCTGATTGGCCCTCACACTATCATGACTGCTGGTAATCATTACTGAATTGACATTACAAATGTGGATTAAATTTCTCTGGATAAGTTGACTTTGGTCATATATGACTAATTGGATGTTTGATTCTCCAACTGCCATCCATGGGTTCGATACCCATGTCTAAATTGTTCCGAGGGTCTAAATTTAAATCCAGCATCTAAACACTGAGTTATTGATTTAAAGAGTAAAATATTACAAATGTATGGCAAAGTAAGAGTTACCTATTGGATTGGTACTCACCTAAATTTCCAGAGCGTACCCTCACTTTAAAGAAAAAGGGTAGTGGGTGTTACAAAGAGTTGAGAGAGTATCTTTTTCCAGTGTAAATATTTCCATTTTGAGATGAATCTATGAAAGTATCACTTTAGAGGCATACAGTTTCTGCACAGTGATGTTTGTCTCTATTATTTAACTGAATCATTTATTAGGAAATGCTGAGGAATATAAGAGAATAATAACTGAAAAATCTTATTGTTAAATGATGCTAAACATTAGGATTTAAAAGATGAGTTATGAGAAATTAGAAGGATTTAATGTATTTTACTGAACAATTATTTTAAAACACAAGAGATTTGATGAATTTTAATTGTGCCTTTTTTATACTTTATTTTGTTTAAACATTGACTTACTTTTCTGTTAGTTTAAAAAGGTGATTTTTGTTGTTTCATCAGATAGAATGGAACTTGCTTCTCATGAGAGAGTCAGAAAACAGATAAAGGAATCATTAGAGAGTTATTCAACAGAAAGAAAAAAGAAGGGATAAGATGGGTGTTGTAAATGTAAAGATCTGCTTGAACAGAAGGCTAAAGTTAGTTGTATTGAATGTAAAGAGAATGTTGAAAAAGAGAGGAAAAGCTTGTGTTGATGAACTTATGAACATACTATGTGAAGAAAAAAAAGAGAAAAAGACACAATGTATATGGCGTTTTCATGAAGCATAGATGGTTGAATAAAACCACTCATAGCTCATATGCTAGTGCCAGAAGGACCATTCAAGCATGTGTTTATGTATTATATGGACATGAGAAAGATAGATTTAGCACATGTCTGGAAGCAGTGCCCTCAGCAGGTCAGGGGTCAGGAACTGTAATCAAATTTCTAACAAGAGAAGAAGATGGAAAGTTCTGGAAGAGGTTTTATTTGAAGATGGTTTAAAATGGAAAAGTTTGAAAGCAGATAATAAAATGAATTCTTATAATGATCACTCTTTTCAATGTTGAAGGGTAACTTAAATATATTATTGTGAGATTCTAAAATGAGAAAGAAGGAACAGCTGTAATGAGATGCAATGACCTCCTCAGAACTCCTCCCCTTTCTCACTCTCTGTGTGATAAGTGTCTGCTTGAAACAAGAAACTCAAGAGCAGATGTTGAAGTATATGCTAAAGGCACATCTTTAAATTGTTGAATTTTCTTTTAATTTTCTTTTATATGGTAAATGATGTGATGTGACACTAATGTTAGATACAGTGACATGAAGGAGAGGTTCAAACCGCTTTCCTCATGATTAAAGATTTTAAGGGCAATTAATGAATCTATCCCAATTCAGAGGACAATTTGATGTTAGGTGCTTATATTAAAGAGATTGAGTTGAACATTCATCTGAGAGAATAAATGTAGGTTCAAAACTATCTAGAAACCATTATTGATTAAGGTGATGTTTTAAATTAAGCTTCCTAGAAGCTCGACAGAGGCTACCCTGTATTTGTTTTATTCTGATATTAGTTCCCATGATTATACAAGGTTTTTTGTGACATTTGCTAAAGGAGCAGAAATACAATTTGAATGAAAATGAAGGTTCTGGAAATTAGTTAAATTTTAGCATTTTGTTTAATTTGTTAAGTTTCAATAGACTGTTTAATTTTGAATAATGCTTTGTGAATTTAACCATGTTTTGAACTGTCTCATATTTAAGCAGATTTAGATGGTTCCATTGGCTGTGGTGGTTCTCAGGTGATACTTCCAAAAGCAAAAGAAAATATCTGTTTACAGATACCAAATTATTAAGAATTGGCTGATAGGACTGAGCGGTATCAGACCAGTGGCAGGAGGTGGTGACCCAATGACGGGAAAGACTCTCCAATGGCAAAATGAGAGCGGCCTAAGACAGGGCGCCACCGCCCTGGAAACCTGCCCAAGATGGGAGGGTAATATGGGTTTAAGGAAGTGGATGGATGCTTTTAGGATAGAAGCATCAAAAGGGAGGTTTAGAAGAAACCTGCCCGAAGTTGTGAGTACCACTCAACCCAAATGTGTCTTAATAACCGCTTTATTAATATGTTTCATCACAGCGATAAATACTAAGCATCCTATCACTGTGTTATCAGGGGATCACACCCTGTGTAGAAGATAAGTTATAGATTGATTTTGGGGGTAAAGCTTTGAGAACCGTTGCATACAAAGAGGTGCCTAAATTATTAAAGAAGCATTGAACAAACCTGAGATTGTTTGTATGATGAAGAATTAAGATTGAAAAATTATTTTTGATTATGCTTTTATTGAACTCATGTGCATTTTAATAATAATGAAGAATGGAAAAAAGAAAACATGGTGGTAACTAAAATTAACATGGTTTGACTTGTTTATAGCGAGAGAATACTTCAAGAAATGGGGTGCACAATAAGCTAAAATTCATATAATGTTTGGAATAACAACATTGTGGAAGGAATACAATTCTGTTGTGTGTTACCATTGGTAAAATCATTCTTGATTTGAGCAACAGTAAGTAGATTACCTTGATCTATGTATATGGTCCAATGCAATGACAACTAACCTGGATGGACAGAAAGACCAAGATGGGAGAAAATTGATCTCTCTAATGAATATATATAAGAAGATATGAAGAACCATGCCCTGGGTGTAAGTGCTAGTCTAACCTCTCCCCAAAGGGTGACCCTCTTCGATGCGCAAAGTATCTGGGTTGAAGACATCTACACTAAAAGCAAGAACTCTTGGTATTATAATGAATATTTTGTTTTATATTTGATATAATCTACATAACTATGATATCCACATGCAAGGCTGAACCAATTGCATGCTCATGCTTAAAACAATTTTGTATGTTTTATTTTTTGAATGAATATAGGGACAGAATCTTTTACTCTATTCTTAAGCAAAGTTGAGTAGAGATGTTTGGTTCTGTGATCTCCAACGGAGTGCGGTGGCATAATCTGGTCATTGGTAGTGAAGCTGTGTGACTTAATTTAGTCACTAGTTATCATAACTGAGACAACTGAATTGTGAAACTGCACTCTGAGTAAAAATGGAAATGTGACTTCTGAAAGTCACAGAGAGGGGATATGTGGTGTATTTTTATCAAGTTGAGTATACATTAATCAAGTATAATCGATGCCATTTTATTCTACAATTATTTCTGTTGGTCATATGTGTTTTTTGTGTATGTGAGTGGTTCAGCATAAAAGTCTGGGAATGGAATGTCAGAGGTACATGGACACTCACACATAAATGACATGCAGATGTTTCCTATTTACTTTTGTTCAAGCTAAAGAAGATATATGATGGGCCCCTCTTAGTAAAGTGTTTTTACATAGTGTGAAAATGGCTCACAGGATGTAACTGAAGACTTCTGGTTTAAAGATAAAGAAGATTTGTTAGGGCTCCAAAGATGTTTTTCAGCTCAAAACAGGATATGCATTGTTTTAGCCACACCTTGTGAGACCTATGTAAGCGTGTGCAAAATTCAAGACACTTCAGTTGTTTCTGCAGGGGCAACTCGGCTTTATGGTCTGATAATAAAGTCTATTCTTCTGAAATCAAAAACTCCAAGTCTTTAAGAGTGAGTTTTTCACAAACAGGCAAGAACCACAACAATGGCAGGATATCTCAGGTGGACAATGTTTGTTAAGCTGTGTTTTTCGCACAGTGATGTCTTTTGTTTTCTCAAGTGTAGGTCTAATTTGTGAGAGAGTTTGAGTGTTGTTTCTCCTGGAAGTCTTGTTGTTCCATGTGGGCATCTGCTGGGTTGGCACCTAGCCTTACTCCTATGTCTCATTCACCTCATTAGTCTTTGTGTATTTAAAGCCCTGTTGTTTGCTCACTCCTTGTCAGTTGTTGTATGTCTTTTGACCTCCTGTTCTTGACCTGTTCCCATTGTTCATGTTTTCTCTGTTCCTGTGTTTTTCCCATCGTGGATGTTTCTTTTGTTGCTATGTTTACCCCGCTAATCTTTACTTTGTTTATTTTATTAAATACTTTAATGCTGCGTTTAGATCCTACTCCTGTTACCTCCCTCCTTGTAACAGAACAACTGACCTCCTGAAATTGATCTAGCAGCACCCTTCATTCGCCTGACCCAAGCAAACTTACCTGTCTCAGAATATTCCCATCTGTTTTGTGTCCTTGCCTAATGCACAGACATTTCCGACTCAACCCTGAAGTCCGTATACTCAATCGAACTCATAGAACACCAGTGGAGGGAGTTGCCGGCGACAGGAGACTATACTTGGGAGTAATACGTGAGTTTAACTAAAAAAGAGTCTGCTCCATGCCAGGTCATGGCCACGCCTGAGTCTGCTCCATGCCAGGTCTCGGACATGCATAAGTCTGCTCCATGCTAGGTCTCGGCCACGCCAGTGTCTGTTAACTTTATGTTCCAGTCAAGTCTGAGTCTGCTCCACACCGTGTCCCAATCTAGTCTGAGTTGGTTCTACGACATGTTATAAACTTGCCTTCTGTGACTCCCTACTTGAAGCCCTTTTTGGTCCTTGTCTCCAAGTTGAATTACCCACCAATGATGTTGCTGCGTAGGATCACGAAGACCCTTCCTCACACCTTATCACAGCCAACAAGCCAACGCCTGCCACAACCAACAAGCCAATGCCCAAGCCTGCCATGGCCAACGATCCAACGCCCACACCTGCCATGGCCAACGCCCATGTGTGCCATGGCCAATGAACCTATGCCCGTGCCTGCCACAGCCAATGAGCTGGAAGCTTTTTCCATCCCAGAGCCTGCGTTGCCAGCCTCACCCATCCCAGAGCCTGCATTGCCAGCCTCATATGTCCCAGAGCCTGCTCTGCCAACTTTGGCCTCCCGGAGGAGAAGGAGAAAGGCTTCTGTTTCCAAGTCTCTGCGCACATGACCATGGAGTTCGTCTCCAAGTATCTGCCCATGTACACGTCCATGGAGGTCGTGGAGGTCACGATTCACTGTTGTCTGCCTTGTGTTTTGCCTCTGTCATCTATTCCTCCCAGACTACATTTCCCATAATTCCCCTCCTTCATCACTGCCAACTGTCCTTGAATGTTTCTCAGCTGTGTCTCATTTACCTCATTAGTATTTGTGTATGTAAAGCCTTGATGTTTGCTCATGCCTTGTCAGTTGTTGTATGTGTTTGACCTCCCGTTCTTGACCTATTCCCATTGTTCATGTTTTCTCTGTCCCTGTGTTTTTCCCATCGTGGATGTTTCTTATGTTCCTGTGTTTACTCTGTTAATCTGTACTTTGTTTATTATATTAAATACTTTTAAGCTGTGTTTAGATCCTGCTCCTGTGACCTCCCTCCTTGTAACAGTCTCTTTTTCAACAACACATTTTTCAAATTGACCACAAAATAGAAAAATGTTATTATGGCCCTGTCCCAAATGGCGGCCCAGCATATGTCATCTTCGAGTTCAAACTTCTGTGATATAAGCGAGTGCAGACTGATGATGTGCTAGTCTGCAAGTCCATTAGGGTGAATCAGTTATAAAATCATGCATTTGGGAAAGACTTCCAAAGCCTTTTTATACATAATAATGTTTTTCAAATATACTATTTTAATTTACATTAATTCCACACAAAATACTGAGAATGAAGCTGTAGGATATTTGGTGTGCAACATTTAGAAGGGAACTTTAAAATGCCCTCATTCTCACACCACTATATGTAATGGTATTTAGGGTCTAGAAATATGTGAGCTATGAACTAAATTAAACTGTCTTTCTTGTACATTATTAGTAATGAAATGTATAATGGAATTAGTCATGTTCGACAACCATTAAAAGTTAGATAAATGACAAATAACTAGATTATTTATCATTATAAAATTCTCCACCATCGTAATACAACGTAGCATTGTATCCGCTCAACATTTCTACAATAAAGGATTAGCTTTAATAAGTGAATTATTATTAATTCACTTATTGGAGTGATATTATTCTCATTGCTTATTGAAAATAATATTACATGTATTTAGGTACAGCTTTGAAGCGAAATCTTTTAGAAATAGGGATGAGATTATTTATCAAAATATGCCACAGTCAATTAATCTCTGAATACAGACAAACTTTATTGCTATTCTTAACATAAATTTAATCTAACACACATATATACATGAGACAGGTTGGTGAAAAGAGTGTGAAATAACTGATCAATACAGTGAAAATGAACTTTATGGAGTCTGTTGACAATGCCTTGAGAACCATTTATCCTTCTTTGAGTCTACATCAATTTGCTATTGGATTACCCAAATTATTTAATTAAACCTAAAGGGGTCTGAGGGTGTTTTGGGCACTTGAGATGTTTTCACATGCCTTGACATTTGTGCTTTTTTCAGTTGCTTAAAAACATATTAATGGCTAAAGTCTGATAACACTGTATTCAGCACAAACTGGGCTACAATAATCTGTGAGCAATATGTATATACAGGTTTGTATTTTTGAGAAATTAACGTTTATGCATGGTTTTTGAAAAAACAGTTTTTAAGTCATTGAAATAAGGCCATATAACACATACTAAACATTTGTCCACAAGACTTTTGAGAACTGGATCTTGTAGCCTTGAGTTGTCTTGAGTTGTTGACTTGTAGCCTCACTTCGACGTTGTGTCGAAGAAGCGACACTAGGGGTCTATCTTGAGCTCCGAGTATGCCTCTGATCTTCTATGAAAAAAAGGCCAATGAGAAGTTGGCTGACATTATTTCCATACCCCGCCCCCAGACATACCGGTATAAAAGCGGGGAAATACGTCGAGTTCATTCAGCAATTTTCTTCGGAGCTGATGGTTGTACTGCAGAGAGCTGCGAGTCACACACCCATTCCTGTTCCTCTGACGCTCTCTGCTGTTGGATCTATGGCGCACTACCATGGCTTTCTCCTTCCTTGCACGGAAGTGCAGCATATTAAAAGAGTGATATTTCTTTTAAAAGACTGTTTTTGCTCTATTAGATCAATACACAGCAGCGTTGAATGTCCTTTTCAGGATGCGTCTTTATAAAGATGCCATTCCACCCCTGTGTAGTTCCTTGATGCGGTAGAGTGCTCTCCGCTTCAGACGGCCACAGGCGTTGTCTCGTGTGTCTGGGCAGCGATCACACCGAGGCAGCGTTTGTGGATGGTTCATGCTCTCAATGCGAGGGCATGACCAGGGCAACGTTGCGGTTGTGGCTCGCTTTCAATAGAAAGCACGCCACTCCAGCCACCCCGCATTGCTCCTTCCCACGGGATTGAGGACGATGTGGATGTTGATGGAGGCGATCTTGGGATGGCAGCGGGTGCAGCTCCGCCGGGTACACCCCCTCGGACCACCTGCCCCCCAGCATGCTCGTTGACTCCCATCTGCACTCGAGGCAATAACGGCTCGCCTCACAGCCAGCCTGCTTATCCTCTAGAGCTTGAAGTGGATGACTTCGGGCCAGCACGCCCAGGCTGAGGCTGACGCTCAAGTGACCGACATGCTTTCCCGGGCCGCCGCCAGCGTGGGCTTGGACTGGAACCCTTCCTCCTTCCCACAGCCATCGCGGTTGGATGACTGGTTCCTGGGGTCCGGGCGCCGCTCACAGCCTCGTCCCACGGGGCTGCGGTATCCACATTCTCAATAACAGAGCTATTTCCTTTGTCACTGGGTCACCTGGCACGCACTGCCTGACACTGTCGCCAGATGTTCACAGTCCCGGCATGCTGGATGCGGACCCCCTGCCTTCAGCCCCACAACTGTCCCCCGGCCGACCGGTTCTGAAGAGTCTAGAGGACACCGACACTGGACCTCCTCCTCGGTCGCTAACCCGCCCCCTGCCGGGTGTGCGGAGCAAGGTAAGTGCTTTGAGTGCAACGAAAATGAAGATGGGTTTCTACAGCCCTTACTTCATTGTACCCAAGAAAGGCGGCAGCTTACGATCGATCTTGTACCTGCAAGTTTTCAATCGGGCTCTGCTCAAACTCCCGTTCAAAATGCTCAAGCAATAACACATTCTAACTTGTGTCCGGCATCTAGATTGGTTTGCAGCGGTAGACCTGAAGGACGCGTACTTCCACGTCTCAATTCTGCCACGACACCGACCCTTTCTATGGTTTGCGTTCGACAGCCAAGCGTATCAGTGCAAAGTTCTCCCCTTCGGCATGTCTCTGTCAACTCGCGTCTACACGAAAGACGCAGAGGCAGCTCTTGCCCCGCTCCGAGAAGCCAGCATCCGCATACTCAATTACCTCGACGACTGGCTTATCCTGGCCCACTCGCGAGAGTTACTATGCGCTCACAGAGACCAGGTGCTCAGGCACCTCAGCCGCTTGGGGCCTCAGGTCAACTGGGAAAAGAGCAAGCTCTTCCCGGTTCAGAGCATCTCTTTTCTCGGCATGGAGTTAGACTTTTCTCAATGTCATCACATCTCAACAACGAGCGTGCGCAGTCAGTGCTGAGATGTCTCGCCACTCTCAGTCCAGGCACATCAGTCCCTTTAAACATTTCCAAAGTCTCCTGGGGCATGTGGCATCCTCCGTGGTGGGTGCGCCACTGGGTTTGATGCATATGAGACCGCTTCAGCACTGGCTTAAGACCCGATTCCCGAGACGAGCATGTCTCTGACTGTGTGATGATCACACCCGCCTGCCGCCAAACATTCAAACCCTGGACAGACCTCTGCTTTTTACGGGCAGGAGTACCCTTGCAGCAGGTGTCCCGATGCGTCCTGGTCATGACCGACGCCTCCATATTGAGTTGGGGTGCCGTGTGCAACGGGCATGCAGCCACGGGCTGTTGGAAAGGGGCCCCGCTGCACTGGCACATCAACTGCCTAGAGTTGCTGACTGTTTTCTTTGCCCTGCGGAAGTTCCTTCCATTAGTTCGGGACAAACATGTCCTAGTCAGGTCAGACAGCACCACCGTGGTAGCATACATAAATCGCCAAGACGGCATTCGCTCCTGCCACATGTCACAACTCACCCGTCGTCTCCTCCTTTGGAGCACGACAATGCTTGCCCAGTGGAGAGTGGAGGCTTCACCCCCAGTCAATCCAGCTGATTTGGGAACGGTTCGGCAAGGCCGAGGTAGACCTGATTGCCTCCCGAGAGACCTCCCACTGCCCGCTCTGGTACGCCCGAACAGAGGCTCCCCTTGGGGCAGACGAATTAGGACACAGCTGGCCTGCGCAAGTACGCATTTCCCCTAGTGAGCCTTCTTGCACAGGTGCTGTGCAAGGTCAGGGAGGACATGGAACAAGTCACTCTAGTGGCTCCCTATTGGCCCACCCGGGCTTGGTTCTCGGACCTTGTACTCCTTGCGACAGCCGCTCCCTGGCAAATTCCCCTGAGGAAAGACCTTCTTTCTCAGGGACTGGGCACGCTCTGGCATCTGCACCCAGACCTTTGGAACCTCCACGTCTGGCCCCTGGATGGGACGCGGATGATCTAGCTGGTCTACCACCTGCCATCGTAGACACAATCAGCCTAGCCATACCCCCTTCTACCAGGCATCTTTACGCCCTCAGGGGGGCCTGTTCGCAAATTGGTGTTCTCCCCGGGCTGAATTCCCACAGAAGTGCACAGTTAGGTCAGTGCTCTTATTTCTGCAGGAGAGGCTGGTGGGGAGGCTGTCCCCTTCCACCCTAAAGGTGTATGTTGCTGCTATCGCGGCCCACCACGACACAGTAGACGGAAAGTCTATGTGTAAGCACGACTTAATTATCAGGTTCCTAAGAGGTGCCTGGAGGTTAAATCCCTCCCGGCCAAGCCTGTTCCCCTCATGGGACCTCTCAGTGGTCCTCTTGGGCCTTCAGAGACCTCCCTTTGATCCGCTAGAATTAGCTGGACTCAGGGCCCTCTCTCTACAGATGGCCCTGCTGACTGTGCTCGCCTCAATCAAGAGGGTCGGGGAACTGCAAGCGTTCTCTGTTAGCGACACTTGCCTGGAGTTTGGTCCGGCAGACACGTTTGTGATCCTAAGACCGTGAAGCCGAAGGCTTTCCCACTGGGTATTGGACGCAATTTCATTGGCCTATCACACCCAGGCTGTGCCCCCCCTCATACGGGTCCGAGCATACTCGACAAGGAGTGTTGCGTCCTCATGGGCACTGGCCAGGGGTACCTCCCTAGCAGACATATGTAGAGCAGTGGGTTGGGCAACACCTAATACCTTCATGAGATTTTACAATCTCCGGGTTGAGTCAGTATCATCCCGTGTTTTCTCAGGTCCGAGCCGGTAGAACTCGGTAACACTCTGACGGTCTGACCAGGTGGATCGCTTGCACCTAGCACCCTTTAAAAAACTGTGCGCTTTCTCTCCCAGGAGATCCCACTCATTTGGATCCCTGGACGATTCCTCCCTCACCCTCTGGGTCTGCAGTTCAGTGGAGGAACTCGCCGACCCAATCCACTGCGGGTACTTAATCTACCCTGTACTGGAATAGGTGCTCCGCAGGACAGGACTCCTACGTGGAATCCCCTGTGTATATTTGCAGTGGTACGATGCCCTTACGAATGGACCCGCGTCTCCCTTAGGCAGTTCCAGCTGCCCTCCAGTCGCCATGTTGTAGCAACTCCCCACTCCTAGCGAGGTTGGATCTACCACTGTGCCATCTCCACATGCTGCCTAAAAACCCATGTGATGTATTCGCCACCTTTACTTCCCCTTTCGGGCAGGTGTGGCCTCCGCAGGGTGTTTTCCCCCTGAAAGAATAGGAAACTGGTTTAGACCCCCTTCCCTCAATGCGTGTAAGGGCCCCGGCCGTTCTTGCTCTATGCGGAGAAACATGGAGAGAAAAGAGGCCCAGCCAGGCTTGGCCCGTTCCCAGGTTGGCAAGTGTCGCCTTGTTCCCCAGCCTAGGTAACCAGAAGGATTCCGATGACTTTTGTGGGGCATTGGGGAAGGGTACGTGCAGTCTGACACAGCTGGTTGCCTTTGCATGTAAAATACCTGCCCACTCCAGTGTCAGCAGAACACATACACGGCTCAGCGCATGGCATGGTTTAAATTGGACCCCTAGTGTCGCTTCTTTGAAACAACGTCGAAGTGAGCAACAGACGGGGAACATCAAGGTTACGGATGTAACCTCCATTCCCTGATGGAGGGAACGAGACGTTGTGTCCTCCCGGCCACGTCGCTGAGCTGAGCCACTGTAGTGGCCAGACCATTTCCGGCTCCTCTGAAAAATGCTGAATGATTTATTTCCCCGTTTTTATACCCGTATGTCCGGGGGCGGGGTATGCAAATACTGTCTGCCAACTTCTCATTGGCCTTTTTTCATAGATCAGAGGCATTTTCGGCACTCAAGAGAGACTCATGTTTTCACTTCCTCGACACAACGTCTCATTCCCTCCATCAGGGAACGGCGGTTACATCCATAACCTAGATGTTTTTGCTACAAAATGATGTGAAAACCATCTTGATCTCTCATTCATCCAAAACAATATACTAATTTAACTTTTGTAAGACAACTTTAGTGTTAGAAAGGTCATATGCGAGGAGGTGTGAATGATCATGAATATTGAGGTGATTCACATCTGAGGAGACAAAAGTTTTAAGATAAAAGAAGTAATCAGACTATACATTTTCTTTACATAAAGACTTAATTTTATACATACACTACCATATAAAAGTTTGAGAAGAAGTCTCTTCATGAATATTATACGTGTTGGTAACAAAACATGAAAATCCCTGGTTACAAATCATACTGGTTAATTCCTTGGTTATACCACATGGATAAAACATTACAAGACTAGGTCTTGTATAAATCGTGGATTTAAATGCATTCTGTACATATTAGAAGGTTAAATCGGTAAAGTACTGTGACTTTGTGTAAAATGTTCCTGGATTAAGATGAAATGTCTTAATATTCGGGTTGTGCAAATCTGATGGTCTTTTGGAAACCTTTCAAGGAAGTTCAGAAGGTCAGTCTGAGGGGCCTTTCTGACCAATGATGATGCCTGGGCCATTTAATTTATGACAGTGAAGAATTCCAGGATTGCAAAGGTTGAAAATCCCTAGTTTCAAATCATGTTGTTTCAATTGTTCTGCATGTATAAATACTACAAAGCATTACAACAGTTTTATATACACAGCCATATATATATACACTCAGCTAAAGGATTATTAGGAACACCATACTAATACTGTGTTTGACCCCCTTTTGCCTTCAGAACTGCCTTAATTCTATGTGGCATTGATTCAACAAAGTGCTGAAAGCATTCTTTAGAAATGTTAGCCCATATTGATAGGATAGCATCTTGCAGTTGATGGAGATTTGTGGGATGCACATCCAGGGCACGAAGCTCCCATTCCACCACATCCCAAAGATGCTCTATTGGGTTGAGATCTGGTGACTGTGGGGGCCATTTAAGTACAGTGAATTCATTGTCATGTTCAAGAAACCAATTTGAAATGATTCGAGCTTTGTGACATGGTGCATTATCCTGCTGGAAGTAGCCATCAGAGGATGGGTACATGGTGGCCATAAAGGGATGGACATGGTCAGAAAGAATGCTCAGGTAGGCCGTGGCATTTAAACGATGCCCAATTGGCACTAAGGGGCCTAAAGTGTGCCAAGAAAACATCCCCCACACCATTACACCACCAGCCTGCACAGTGGTAACAAGGCATGATGGATCCATGTTCTCATTCTGTTTATGCCAAATTCTGACTCTACCATCTGAATGTCTCAACAGAAATCAAGACTCATCAGACCAGGCAACATTTTTCCAGTCTTCAACTGTCCAATTTTGGTGAGCTCTTGCAAATTGTAGCCTCTTTTTCCTATTTGTAGTGGAGATGAGTGGTACCCGGTGGTGTCTTCTGCTGTTGTAGCCCATCCGCCTCAAGGTTGTGCGTGTTGTGGCTTCACAAATGCTTTGCTGCATACCTCGGTTGTAACGAGTTGTTATTTCAGTCAAAGTTGCTCTTCTATCAGCTTGAATCAGTCGGCCCATTCTCCTCTGACCTCTAGCATCAACAAGGCATTTTTGCCCACAGGACTGCCGCATACTGGATGTTTTTCTCTTTTCACACCATTCTTTGTAAACCCTAGAAATGGTTGTGCGTGAAAATCCCAGTAACTGAGCAGATTGTGAAATACTCAGACCGGCCTGTCTGTCACCAACAACCATGCCACGCTCAAAATTGCTTAAATCACCTTTCTTTCCCATTCTGACATTCAGTTTGGAGTTCAGGAGATTGTCTTGACCAGGACCACACCCCTAAATGCATTGAAGCAACTGCCATGTGATTGGTTGATTAGATAATTGCATTAATGAGAAATTGAACAGGTGTTCCTAATAATCCTTTAGGTGAGTGTATATATATATATATATATATGAATGCCACACCGCCACACTGATTAGGGGCTGGGTGTGTGGAATCATGACCCGGCCCTGCTACAAATACATAGACTTTTATTTTTAAATTATTACACATGTACAATTTCATTAGAATGACGAAGTTACCATACAACAATTCAATGAAATAGCTCGAATGAATTACTGCTATTTCTTAATTTCACTCTTTAAAATCTAAAAAATTACAATGAACACAGAAATGTGACTTTTGCACGCCCATGAAAACATTGAATAATTTATTAATCACCATTATTTAAAATGTTAGAGACATAATTTTGGGGTAGAAGCAACATGCATAAATCAATTGAGTATGTATTCCCTAGTTTGTGATGAAAACAGTAAATAATATTAATGCTCATGGTTGTTGTAACTGCACCAGACAGCCAGCTGATCTACCTCCCATCTGTATGCAGACTCATCACCATCGCGGAAGAGGCCGATGATCGTGGTGTTGTGTGCAAACTTCAGGAACTTGACAGTGGGGTACTTTGCAGTGTAGTCATTCGTGTACAGGGAAAAGAGAGTGAGAGTAATCGATGGTCAACAGCTCCAGCCTAACGTCGCGCTCACATACCCATATTTTTCAATTATCAAAGATAGGTTGAAAGAAGGTCCTTCCTCAGAGGAATCTGCAATGGAGGTGCTGTCACAAGGAGCATGAGGTTCGAGAACCAAGTCTGTGTGAGCCAATAGGGGGCCACAAGGGTGGATTGTTCCTCGTCCTCCCTGACCTTGCACAGGGTCTGCAATTAAGCACACCTGGTGGAACGGATATTTTCACAGCCCACGGGGCCAGCTGTGTGTCAGCGCGCCTGTCCCAAGGGGTCCTCCTGTCAGGAAATACCAAGCAGTTGATGTGCCAACCCAGTCGCGGTCCTATCCAGGAACTAGGATGTGTGATGGCATCTGTAGTGACCACGACACACCTGGACACCTGATGTAGGGGAACTCCTGAGGTCTGTCCATGGGCTGAATAAGTGGAGACAGAGCGGCGTGATAGCTACGTGATGTGTGCCATGTGCTCAGGACTAAATTCTGAAGCCAATTCTGAAGCCAATGCTGAAGCGGTCTCATATGCATCAACCTGAGTGGTTTGACTGCTGCAGAGGAAGCCATATGCCCAAGGAGCCTCTGAAAGTGTTTCAGTGGAACCACTATCCTCTGCCTGAATGACTTTAGGCAGTTCAGCACTGATGTGTGCACTAGCTTGTGAGATGAGCTATTACTGAGACCGAGTCTAACTCCATACTGAGAAAAGAGGAGCTTTGAACTGGGGAGAGCTTGCTCTTTTCCCAGTTGACCCGAATCCCTAGACGGCTGAGGTGCCTGAGCACCAGGTCCCTGTGCACCCACAGCATCTCATGAGAGTGTGCTAGAATCAGCCAGTCATCAAGGTAGTTGAGTATGCGGACACCCACTTCCCTTAATGGGGCAAGAGGTGCTCCTGCGACTTTCGTGAAAATGTGAGGGGACAGGGGGTGGCCGAAGGGTAGGACATTTTACTTATTCGCCCGGCCATCAAAAGTAAACCGTAGGAATGGTCTGTGTCGAGGTAAAACCGAGATGTGAAAGTACGCATCCTTCAGGTCTACCACCGCAAACCAATCTTGATGCCGGACGCACGTCAAAATGTGTTTCTGCGTTAGCATCTTGAACGGGAGTCTGCTTTTTATTGCTATTAAATTAGCTGCTAAATCATCAGGGGGTGTGGCCATGAACGGTGCCCCGAAGCAAGGAACCAATCATCATGCCACGAGCTCTCAGGGGAGGCTGGAGGTTTCCAGTCCAACCTGATATTCTCGGCGGCCCGGACAAGCATGGTGGTCAGCACTGCATCAGCCTCAGACTGGGTGGGCAGACACAAAGGTGGCAGCCCAGTTGAGTCCTCAGCATCTGACATCGCCAGTGCTCTCTCAGATTCAGTGATCGAAGACTCATCCTGCTCGTAGGCCCGAAAGAGACATTAGGCTGGTCTCATTTCGGAACCAGATGGGAGCAAAAGAATGTGCTTGGGAACAGGAATTCTGCATGGAATTACCCGGCGAAATCCCAAAATCGCTTCCAGCCCAAGCCGGGCTGGCCTCATACCCGTTGGTAGATTTAGCTAGAGTGGCTTTCCCGCTTCGGAAGAAGGAAATCCGTGACGGCAACGTTGCCATGGTCATATTCTCTCAATGAGAACATGAACTATCCACAAACACTGCCTAAGTGTGATCGCTGCCTAGACACGTGAGGTAGTGCCCGTGACCGTAAGAGGTGGAGAGATAACAACCGCATCCAGGAATCACACAAAGACTTTCAACGTCAATAAGTGTGCTCTAATAGAGAAAATATACTCTTTATTATGCAATCTTTTAGCGCTGTTGAAGCGCCCAGGCGCAAAATCTGCTATTGTTGTGCAGGAGAGAAAGCTGCTGGAAATGCGCCATATATCCAACAGCATACACTTCTTAAGAGATGAATGGAACAGCAGTAGTATTCAGCTTGCTGATAGTACAATCGCTCTGTTCCGAGAAAAAATCGGAATGAGAGTGGGCATTCCTTCTCCTTTTATACCTGTATGTCCAGGGAGTGGCATGTAAATTCCACTCGCCAATTCTCATTGGCCTATTCTCAAAAGAAGAGGTATTCGAGGCTCTCAAGAGTGACCCTTCATGTCACTACATTGACACAACGTCTCGTTCCCTCCGTCAGGGAACGGCGGTTACGATAGTAACCGGGACATTTTGAGTATGCATTATTGCTGTAGATAAGAATGAAGACCTGAAAGGTGTTTGGCTGAGACATTCCAACTATGATACGTTGGTTATCAGTTTGAGTAGCCATATTCATCACTAATTCGGCAAGCCAATTGACATAAGTCGAGACATTTAAGTAATGAATACAAACACAAGTCATAATTTTTATATTTGTAGCAATTTCACAACAGACGTCATTTCGAAGCATCTGTGCAGGAAATTATGCTATAACAAAAAATAAAGCTGTAATGTCTTAATCCACATCCACACTAATACGTTTTTCTCTACTTTTTGGCCATCCATCCACACTAAGATGTCTTTTTTGTCAGCAACATTTTTGAATATGCTCTTCCAAGTGGATAAATTTGAAAACCCTGTCTTCACGTTGTAGTGTGGACTAGGAAAATGGCTATATCTGAAATCGATTATATATTTGTTTTCATGTGTAATCATGTGATCCATTCAACCAAAACAATCAAGATGGTGGCTGTTGTGCCTGATATTCACATTGATAGCGTTGTCAAAGATAAATGTTACTTTGAAAACAACATTCACATTGAATTCCTTTAATGGTGACAGGAAGTTCACTTGGAATTGGTGTCCGGCGACGGAACATGAGGACAATTGCTAAATTTTTTGCATGCGCAGTAAGGGGATTTAAGCACTTTCAAAGCACTTTGAGGACAACAAACTTTGGGAAAATGCTTGAAAATGGCTTTGTGGACGAAGAGCATTTTGAAAATGAAATACCATTTTCAAAAGTATCCGCATTAATGTAGACTTAGCCTTAGTCATCATTGTGTGATTTGATGAAAGTAGATTGTGCCTTAATAAGTAAATAATATTTGTATTTACACATAAATTATTTTTGCTGCATCATGACATAAATCGTGAATTATGACATTTCATGATTTTGACTAAAATAAGTATAAATAAATACCTTTATTAAGCATTTATAACATGTGAGTTTCAATTGGCCCACTATTTGTGAATATATATATATATATACTGCATATAAATGATTTATAATGCATTTGTAGATTAATTATTAGTCATCAATGAATCCCTTTATAAACTCTTTATATAGGGAACCTTAATGTAAAGTGTTACCAAATATTGCTCTGTTTAAGCATTCAGATAAGTGGTGTGACTGACCAATGGTGTGAGTTTGGTACAGAAGTATGAGTTCTTTTGACCAATGGAAAACAGGAAGAGTTTTAGGGAAACCTGTTTGAAAACAGTACTTATTTTTGCTATTCCATTTGGTGAAACTAGTGATAAAGAAATTATGCACTTCAACTAAAAGGCAGACAGAACAAAAGATACAGAGATAACAGAGATAACCAACCTAGTATCATAGTATGAACATTATTGTAACTACATCTTTGCAAAATGATGTTTATGTGCCGAATTCTACATTTCGTCAGAAATTCTGCATTTTCACACAAATGACAACTACAACGGCTGATTGTGACTTTATTAACAAGTATTTTTCTCACAATTACTCACACACTGCTATGTCATGATATTGAAACTTTTACTATAACGCATCTTTTGAAAAACGACAAATTTGAATGCTTGAATTACAGACTCATTCTTCATTTGCACACTTATTCTAATGGAAATAGCTTCTGCGGAAGCTCACCTGATAGAATGTTGGACTCTGAACTCTGAAGTGCGCGATTCGAGACCACTCAAGCTGACACGTGCGATGGAAGTTTAATAGCAGAGAAACAAGATGACATGGTTGCTTCAGAAATTTAAATGATCAATTTTCATTTAGTTTTTGGACATTATTGGTTAGGTTTAGGTGTTGGTTAAAGGGTTACTTCAGGATTTAGCATTAAGCTTTGTATCAGTAGAAAACCAGTAGTATTTTCGAATTAATGTATTTTTAGTCATTTTGCGTCATCGGAGGATTTTTGGGCCAGAGGCTTAAAACTACAGCCAGTATTAGTAGCTAGTTCTGCATGTTTTCACCACGTCGATATGGGGTGAGATCTCACTCACAGAATGTGAAGATAGTGTCAGCCATCATTCTGTAGAAGCTAAGCTAACAGGCTCTTGCTCTGTGTAGAAAGTTTGTATATAAGTAGGCTAATCATGATGGCGGAAGGTAGTTTTGAAGTTGAAATGGCAGAAGGGGATTTCGAAGATCTGTTGCGAGAATCTGATGCTTGCGGCTACCAGTACGAGCCGCAATACAGCGATGAACAGAGGCGGCCGGAGCAGCTGCTGTAGCAGGGAGCAAGACCTGCTTGGCAGGCAGGAGGATGAGCCCGGCCAGACTCGAGTTGGGGCGGACTGGTGGTGTCAATGCTCTCGCTGTGTGCCTATGGAAACAGATAAGAGAGTCCTATTGCTGTCGCGAATTTCAGCAATGCCATTTTCTTCTGGACGAGATCGCTGAATCTGCTGATGAAACTGCACCACACATGGAGAGGGGATTCCTGGAAACTTATTTTAGGATCCCGAAGATAAATTGGAAACGCCAGCCAAAGCCCGCAGCGACAAACAGACAGCTTAGTGTAAAGTGAGTATTTTGTTTGTTTTTCTTTTTGTTACTAAGACGTCATGTACAGAGTTTGGACACCCGGAATTATCATAATGTTCTTCCCGCGTAGTCAGTCAATTTATCAACTAACTCACGATTTATAGAGTCACGATGTATCAAAGCAAGCCTAGTTGTATCAAATTTTGAGATGCTGCCGCCTGTAACCGGTAGGCGTGGTTTGGGAGTGGCCTCGTAAGGGCAGCAAAGCAAGTGCATTCTGGGAGTTGTTGTCTTTCAGCCACATGAGTAAAAAATACATTTTCTGCCTTTTCTCAGTCTAGAATGCTTCAAATTCAAAAATAATTTCACAATTATACTATATAAATGACCAATTTTAAATACACATTCATCTTCCCAGAGGTGAAGTATCCCTTTAAGGATGCCTGTTTTTTGTATACCTCTCATTTTATTTTAGATCACTATTGTTTAAGTTTATATTAAAGTTTTAGGAGGAGGGTTCATTTTACTCATAAACCTCATCTGATTATGACAGCAATTCTTTCGCTTTTGGTGCCACCCGCTGGTCATTTCACTGGGAAACAGCAGCCAAATGTGTAATAAGGCTATTTTTTTATGAAAAGATTTGAGAGATGTCCCCCTATAAATGTCACAACAAGAGCAAAATAACAAAAGTTTTACACGTTTTAAGGGAAATGTGTGTGGTACACACCCACACAAAAGTCACCATGCAATTCTTGTGTCCAATATGTCTCTATGATATTATAGATATGGCTTGGGTCCTTCCTTATGTAACGCAGCTGGCAAGGATGTAGACGATGACATTTTACCAAACGTGATATCAAGTAACCCTAATATAAACCGTGAACTAAACAGAAACAACAGTGTTACATTAACAATACTAGACAAAGACAAAGGCAAACATAAGGGCTATAGATACTCTGGCAAGGGTAGCAAGTTAACAAGACCACCAATGAAAATACCAGACTGATAACAATATATCAAGACAATGAAACATGACCAATAACAAGACAAGACTTATAAACAAAGGAACCAATGAGAACAAAACATATGAACCATGGTGGGAACAGGATAATCACATAACTAGACAAGGAAGTGAACAAATTTCAAAATAAAGTACCTGAAGACATGAACAGGACAAACTTTTCAAATTAAAAGACACGAAAAACAAGAACCAAAAGAATAAACATGACACCTTAAATGTGTGTCTATGGGATTTAGAACAAACACCTTAACCTAATTATGGGCCATGACTAGGGATAATGTTTATCTCTAAATACACCCTGACAGAGTAATCTGGTCTTGATCACTGAAAGGGATTCTTTTTCAAATAATGATATGCTGACTATAAATGATCCTGCTTATGGCATATCTACAATCCAAATACGTAAATGAAATGCTTGAAATATCAAGTTGAGTTGCAATTATTATTATTTTATTTATTTTTTTATGGGAGAATGAGACCATATGGGACCACGAGAGACATTAAACTAGCTCAGTGGAGGAGATTAGTTGCCAAGGATAATGGTCTAATATACAGATAAAAGGTAATTATACAAAAAAATAATGCTGTGGTTGAGCAATCAAAATTAATTATTCCAGAGAGCCGTGTAATAATAAAAGTGACCCTTTCCTTTGCACACACCATTATTAAAACTGTCAAAGAAAGAGTGCAAAATATTTGATATCTTCAAAGTTAGCTTCATCAGCCTTGTGTAAATGATAACCACATTTGACTCTTCCTTATGTAGAAGAAATGTGGCTCCATAATTAGAAACTCTAGTGGTATAAAGATTTTCATCTTAAACTCTCAGATTATCAGTGTAAGTGAACCAAGAGTAACTGTAAAGTGACTGTGAGTGTGGCTCCACCCCCACCCCCCATCCAGACTCTTCAAGTGAGTAAGGCCCAGGCCTCCTAAGAGTGGCACAGGTGTGCCCAGAGCACAGGGCAGACAGCCAGTCTTTAATGGATTGGCTGTGCGTCACTGGCATATGGCGGCATTCCAAGGCTAAGCTCGGGAAGCAGCTCTCTGTGCTCATCAATGAATCTTAGACACATATGAAAGCAGCTGCCTCATGGCATGATCCAAATGCTGATGCAGCTTTGCTGTATGCTGTCATTCCGATGAAATGGTGGCCTGGCAGAATCACAAGGACAGACAGTATGGTCCCCCTTCAACATCCTGTCTCACTGAGCGAAGCGGTGATATGCACATATGAAGAGTTGACCTGAGGGCAGCACTCAGCACCACTGATCACAATGACTGTCAAAGGTGAGAATAACAGAAAGTAGTGGTCTTGGAAACGCAGTACAGCCCTCATGCTGTACTCAACTGCAGTGCACATTGAACAGTAGTCAAAAGACTAAGATAATCCTATAAGTTACTACAAATAGAGTTGTTGCCCACACACACACACAGACTTTCACTCACTCTGTCGTCAAAGTCTGTTTTACAAAAGTGGCATACTGACTTGCTACCTACTGTCTACATAAACTGATTTTTTTTTTTGCCTTAAATAATGTGCTTTATGTTTTACACTGAAATTAACATGTTTTATTCATCAAAAATAGTTGTTTAAATTTCTGAATCAACCTGAATACATAAGGTTCCATCAGCAAAAATAATTTTTACAGATTAGATAAGAGAAAAAATAACTCTAAAAATAAGATGTGTACCTCCAAAAGTGCCAAATAAAGGGCGGTGTTAATCCAAATGAACTAAATTGCACCCACAAAGTGATTTATCAAGCCTGAAAGACCTATCAGAGACAGTAATATAAATGAAAGGCAGGTATTAATATGATTCACCATGTGCATCATGCTGTCATAATTACAAAACAAAGACTTTAAGAATGAAGAATACACAGAACATTAATGTGATATTAAATTATTTCTATTGAAAAAATCAAAACAAAATTATTTTATTTGGTTATTTTAAAACTTGAAATCATAAATCATAACATAAATGATGATCATACAAGATAATATCCTACTAACAATTATGTCCAAATATAAATCATATTACAGTATTGAGTATGAAATATTTTATGTGGTTCATTACAGTATTCTATGTGGGCCGATACACACAGGTACGCCGAACAGGTGTCGTCTTGATCCCACAAAAAAGAGCACAGCTCTCTTTGCCATGATTAAGATAACTGCGGTTTGAAATAAAGATTTTGTTTTAGATTACTGTACATCTGTGGTGCGATGGATTGACGTGTACTGAACAGTACATAATACTCTGCTTTGTGAATTATGAATTCGCTCCTCTTCATTCTGAAATATTTCAAGAGAACATTGTCATGGTTACTCTTATCAGCTACTTTTACACTTGTTAAATAGCTGTTTTATTTGTATGATATCCTATAATCCTATAAACAAACATATTGATATTAATAAATTACATATTTTATAAACATTTTATAAAAATACTTTTTCAATAGTGTTTGACGTTAGTATCACTCTAAGCGAATGAAGCAGTACTCTAAAAGGCATAATACAAAGTACAAAGCTGCTTTAGAATTTGGCTAAAACATGGTGTCTTAGAAGGCAGCATAATTAAGTTGCCTACAAGCTGTTTGAATGAGCCTTTGCGATGTATTGCATCTCATTATGATAACCATCTATGATGGTTTAAATTGCTCCCTCTTTAGGCAGCCTCAATAGGTTCAAAAGATTTTGGTGCAGAATATAGCATGATTCATCATAATCAATGTTTCTTATGGACTTTCCTTAGTCGAGCAGCAGAGTCAAGATATGTGATGCTTTTCAACATGAGACAATGCACACTCACTGCAGTAGTGTTGGGTTAACAGCTGTATCAGGGTGAATGAGAAAAATATCAGGAGGCACTCACAAACCAGTCTGCTTAAACCCTTATGTGCAATCACAGTCCTTCATGCTTCCGTATTGCATTGATTAGTGGAACAATTTGGCCTGATTACTTATTACGAGTTGACTGATATCATTGTTACGGATGTTGAGAGGTACACTTACGTACCACCTGCAGCTATGATGCAAGTTAATTGCAGAGGAACACTTATGAACATTATATCAAATGTCAAGCCTTTTGCCTTTTATGCCCCAATGTTTTCATATGCAGCAACAAGGCAGCCAACTTATCTAATTGGCTGCCGTCAAATGTGGATATAATGTGAAATGTGTTATTTTGAATTCCAGAGGGTGCAATATTAAGCATATTAATGAAGCAAACAAAGCTGACAACATCTAAATAAAGAGTGGTTCCTTTTTTTCCGTTTGAAATCCAAACAGTTATTGTTTGTTATGTTGTTATATTGTCTGCTAATGGAAATGTTTTAAACCTGCTAACATTTACTGTATTAAACCTCTTTTATGGACATACTGTCACGGATCCACCGGCTCTCTCTCTCTCCCTCACTGCCGACATTGTGCTCACTCTCCTCTGAGTTCTAATTGCATGCACCTGCACATCATCAGCATCAAGAACTGCATTTAAACCCCGCTTCACTCACAATCATTGTCTGTTCTTGTCTAAGTTATACCTGTGACCACAGACTCCCTAGTTTGTCGATACTTACCCATTTATACTTACTGTGTTAAGTGTTCTTCTCTTCTGAGTTTGGTGTTGTGTATTCCCACGTTATCTCCCCTGTGTTTGGACTCTCCTGTGTTGTTAACGTTCCCTGCAAAGATTCAAAGGACTGTTGAGAGTTTACATATCATCTGTACGTACATCATTACATAACCCTGTCTGGATCATACTCACCATCTATTATCATCACTACTGTTTCTGGATTCCTATTGCCTCTGCTCTCTGGGGAGGCGCAGCTGGTGGCACACAACTCCCCGTCACCTGCCTCCTCAGTTACAGCCACCCGAAAAAGGCCATCCAGCAACGGGTCGGTCGGACCCTGGAGCAGAGTCGGCAGCTGTTCCGCTCGTTGAGCTTCGGGAATGACAGTTCGCTTTTGCGCAGCAGCTCCGTGATGCCTGCCGGAAATGGCTGCTGGTGGGGGGAACCCGCAACGTTGTGGAAATGGTCGACATGGTGGTACTGGAGCAGTTCGTCTCCCAACTTCCCCAAGGCATGTCTGAGTGGGCCCAGTGCCACCGCCTGGCATCGTTGGATGGAGTCATCCAGCTGGCAGAGTGGCAGCGTTCTCAGGAGGCAGAGAAGCAGGATTTTCTCTCTCGCCTCTCTCTCCAACCCCTGTGTCTTATGTTCCCTCCCCCCCCCATTCCCCTCACTCCCGCCAAATTCCGGCTCATCGGAGGTGGGGAGGCCCGCCCAGACACCGACCCCGGTCCAGAGGACCCTTTCCCTTGTCTGTCCCTCCAAACCCTCCTGTCTCTCTCCGCTATCCCCCCAGGTTGGTGAGGCCGCCCCCACGTGTGCATAAGGAAGACCTGGGCCGGTCTGTTGGAGATGTTGGGAAACCGGACACACCCAGGAGTGGTGTCCAGTGATGGATGTGGGGACACTGGTTCGAACCCCCGACGCTCGACAGGCTGCCCCGATCGGGCAGGTATGTATCATATACCGGTAAGTGTGAAAGGGGATACACATCAAGCTTTGGTGGAAAGGTTTTTCTCAAACCTCGATCCATCCATGCTTGGTGCAAGGCGAAGCATTGGATAAAAATAAACTGGTGAGGGTGAGGTGTATGCATGGTGACATTCATAAGTATCCATTGGTTACCATTGAGATACGATTCAGGGGAAAAAGGCATAGAGTCGAGGTCGCGGTTAATTCCCGCCTCACCCATCCACTAATTCTTGGAACCAATTGGCCCGGTTTTAAAAATGTACTGAGGGTAATGTGTGTGGATGGGTCCTGCAAAATAGGTGCGCGGGCTGTGATATGCGATACTATGGCTGGGGAGGCGGTGCCAAAGCCGTCAACGACGGCTCCGCGTCAGGGTGACGCAGACGAGGGAATTCCCATCCTCAGGGGCTTCCCTGAGGGGGACTTCCCTCTCGAGCAGTCGCGTGATGAGTCCCTCAAGCACACCTTCGACCAAGTGAAAGTAATTGATTGTCAACAGCTCCAGCCCAGTCTTGCGCTCACATACCCGTACTTTTCTATTATCAAAGAGCGGTTGTATCGAGTTACACAGGACACTCAAACCAAAGAAATTACAACTCAGCTGTTAGTACCGAAGAGCCATAGGGAAACACTCTTCCAGGTGGCTCACTATAATTCAATGGCTGGCGACTTAGGTCAAGAAAAGTCTTTGAAACATATAATGGCCCATTTCTTTTGGCCGGGCATTCACAGGGACATTCACAGGGACATTCGCAAGTGGTGTGCGGCGTGTGGGGTATGTCAGTTGGTGAACCCACCGGCCACACCAAAAGCGCCATTGCGCCCACTGCCGTTGATCGAGATCCCCTTAGACAGAATTGGAATGGATCTCGTCAGGCCATTAGAGAAGACTGCATGCAGGCATCTCTTTGTGTTAGTTCTGGTGAACTATGCAACGCGATATCCGGAAGCGGTGCCTCTACGCAACATCTCAGCATGCAATGTTGCTGAGGCACTCTTCAAAATTATCTCCCGAGTGGGGATTCCAAAGGAAATCCTCACTGATCAAGGCACAACATTCACGTCACGTATACTTCGCGAACTATATAAATTATTAGGTATTAAGTCGATTTGCACCAGCATTTACCACCCGCAAATTGACGGACTGGTCGACGATTTAATAAGACATTAAAAAACATGATTCATAAGTTCGTACACAAAGATACTAAAAACTGGGATAAGTGGCTCGACCCCGTGCTGTTTGCAGTACGAGAGAGCCTGCAAGCCTCCACCGGCTTTTCCCCATTTGAGCTACTGTATGGGCGCCGGCCACGGGGTGTGCTTGATGTCATACGGGAAGCTTGGGAGGAAGGGCCTTCGGATAGCAAAAATCAAATTCAATACGTTCTTGACCTTCGAGCAAAACTCCACACTTTGGGACGGGTGACACAGGAGAATTTGCTCCAAGCACAAGAACGCCAACCCCAACTCTACGACAGGGGCACTTGACTACAGGAATTCGCACAGGGAGATAAATTGCTTGTATTGCTGCCCACCTCAAGCTCAAGACCCTTTGAGGTCACACGACGAGTTGGAGATCTCGATTATGAGGTTAAGCGAACGGCAGTATCTGTAGCTTTGGCGACGGTGGTTCCGGAGAGGGCAGTGCTTGGGCCGGAAGTACCTCCCAAATCAAATTCATTCACCCCGGTCCCTTGTGGAGACCACCTCTCACTGTCGCAGATGACAGATGTTGCGAGACTGCAAGCGGAGTTCGCAGACGTGTTTTCTCTCCTGCCCGGTTGCACTAACCACATAGAACACCATATCGAGACCACCCCCAGGTGCACCTGATTTCTCTCTCCCCTTTATTTTGCAGACTGATGCATCTGACAGGGGGCTGGGTGCAGTGCTCTCGCAAGAGGTCGGAGGGGAGGAACGGCCAGTGCTTTTTATTAGTCGCAAGCTCTCCTTCAGGGAGACAAAATATAGCACCATCGAGAAGGAGTGTCTTGTGATTAAGTGGGCTGTTCTGACGCTCCGTTACTACCTGCTGAGGTGGGCCTTCACCCTCTGCTCCGATCACGCCCCTCTGCAGTGGCTTCACCGCATGAAGGATACTAATGTGTGGATCACCTATTGGTATCTCCAGCCCTTTAAATTTAAGTTGGTCCACAGACCGAGGGCGCAGATAGTTGTGGCTGACTTTCTAAGCCCAAGTCCCTGTCCTGGAATCAGTCCTCCTAGGATGCCTTCCAACACCTGAAAGAGGCATTCACAGTATGTCCCATATTAGTGTATCCTGATCCAGAAAGACAGTTTATTGTGGAAGTTGATGCATCCACCTCCATTGGAGCAGTGTTGTCCCAGCAGCAGGGGGATCCATCCAAGCTTCACCCATGTGCCTTCTACTCACGGAATCTAACAGTGGCAGAGCAAACTTATGACATCTGCAACCAGGAGCTGCTCACCATCAAGCTGGCGCTGGAGGAGTGGCGCCACTGGCTGGAGGGATCATGTCATCCTTTTGTGGTCATTACTGATCATCGCAACCATGAATACTTGAAAGCAAAACAGTTGAACCCCTGCCAGGCCTGGTGGGCCTTGTTCTTTTCTCGGTTTAACTTCTCTGTATCTTATCGTCCAGGGTCCAAGAACACCAAAGCGGATGCTTTATCATGACTGTAAGCTGCGGAACCTCCATATGGAATATCGTAATCCATTCTACCAAAAGATTTAATCGTCAGTCCCATCCAGTGTTATCTCGATGACCAAATAGAGGACGCCACCTGGGAAGAGCCTGAAACAAGAACATGATAACAATTTTGGTCATGGCTGTATCATTGTGTGGGCCTGTTTTGATCAGGTTGTGTGAGGTTTTGAAACTTACTTTATATTTTACTGGTGCAATGTACCGACGATTTTTATAATAATGATAAGATTTTTGTAATAATAAACCAAATGTTTTAAAAATAAGGAAACATTTGTTCCCCTTCTGTTACTCACTCGATGTTGTGTCAAGACACTAGGGTTCAATCTTGGGAGCCTGACTCACCTTCAGATCTTTGAGAAAAGGCCAATGAGAAATTGCCAAGTTGAATTTGCATGCCACTGCCCCCCGACATACGGGTATAAAAGGGAGGTATGCGGATTCATTTACACTTTTTCTTCTGAGCCGCTATCTTCTACCACAGATGTTCCATTCACCAACTCTACAAGCATTGCTGTTGGATATACGGTGCATTCCAATGGTTCTCTCCACTCTGCACTCCGCTGCAGACTACACAACTGGGTGCTTCGACAGTGCTTTAAAGAGCTTTTACTCTAAAAGCTTCCTCTATTAGAGTAGGAACAGTGACGTTGAATGTCTTTTTAAAGACGCGTCTTTTTAAAGATGCCTTCCCGTCTCAGTGCTGTTCCTGGATGCGGTGAATCTCACTGCAAGAACATGACCATGGCAATGTTGTGGTCGCGGCTTTACTTCTTCCGAGGGAAATTCACTTCGGCTGTACCCCTCGCGGCTCCTCATTCCTATGGATACGAGACCGCTTTGGCTGATGCTGAAGGTGATTCGGGGGCTTCAGTGGGTACGGTTCCATCGGGTAAATCCCCACAGACCGCCCTCCCCGGTACACTCATTCGCTTCTGTCCAGCACTGGGATAACGTAGGCTTGCCTCACCGCCAGCCTTGCTTTTCCAGAGCTCGTGAGCCGGATGAGATGTTGATCGCTGCTTCGGAGAGCACCTTGGTGATGTCAGACACTGCGGACTGAACCAGGCTGTTGCCTTCGGGTGTGGCAGCCCAGTCCGAGGCCAACGCGGAGCTGACTTTCATTCTTGCCCGGGCTGCCGCAAGTGTTGGGCTTGAGTGGAACATTCCACCCGCCCCTCAACAGTCGCGGCTATATGTAGCTGCCATAGCAGCATATCCTGAAGACTCTCACATGATCCTAAGACCCCGACCGGGCTATGTGCCCAAGGTTCCCACAACCTCTTTTAGGGAACAGGTGGCAATCCTCAAGCGGTGTGTGCTTTGCGCATCTACTTGGACCGCATGTAGAGCTTTAGATGCTCTGAGCAGCTCTTTGTCTGCTTCGGCGAACAGCAGAAAGGGAACGCTATCTCCAAATAGAGGCTTGCCCACTGGATCGTGGCTGCTATAGCGTTAGCCTACCAGGTCCAGACGTGTGCTAACAAGCCCTGTGGGTTAAGTGCTCCACAGGTCTCGGCTACTCTAGTAAACATCTGTGGGTTTTTTCCATGATACAGTCTCCCTCTTTTTTTCAGTAGACCCGCGTCTCCCTAGGCAGAGCCCCCTCTGCCCGGTTGCTGTGCTTGTAGAAACTCCTCCCCTATGAAGGGCCAGACCTACCACTGCACCTCTTCCATGTGTGGCCCAATGGGCCCAGATGACGTATTCGCCCCTTTCATACCCTCCCCCTCAGGGCAGGGTGTGGCCTCCGCGGGGTCTTTTCCCTCTGAAAGAATAGGAACGGAAAAGAATGCCTTAGAGTATTTAAATGCCCCAGACTAATCTAATTTTCTAAGTCGAGAGAAAGATGTAGACAGAAAAGACCGCTTCTGGCGCAGCCTGCTCCCATACTGGATGCATCTCCTTCCGCCCCCCTCAGGGTTGCAGGGAATCACACGACATTTTGGGGCATCTGGGGAGGCTAATAATGCATCTATTCCTATGCTCAAAGTAGCTTGCTTAAACCTTCATCAGCAGTTCACGTGACCAGTTCAGACTTTGTGGCATTTCATATTGGGACCACTAGTGTCACTACATCGACACAACATCAAGTGAGTGACAGAAGGAGAACATCTTGGTTACTGTTGTAACCTCCATTTCCTGATGGAGGGAATGAGACGTTGTGTCCCTCTTGCCACAGACTGAACTGCAACGCTGTAATGTCCGGGACCTTGTCTCGGCTCCTCAGTGCAAAACCTGAATGAATCTGCATACTGGTCTCCCTTTTATACCTGTATGTTTGGGGGTGGCATACAAATTAAACTTGCCAATTTGTCATTGGCCTTTTCTCAAAGATCTGAAGGTGAATCAGGCTCCCAAGTGTGACACCTCGTGTCACTACATCGACTTGCTTCTTCTTTTTCTGCTCTTGAGTCTATGGATGCCCATAGAACCGCTTGTGGGAAAGTTATGAAATTTAAAACATAGAGGACAGTCTGATGTGTCACTACAGCAAATTTGGCATCTCTACCTCAAACCCTCTAGTGCCACCAACTGCCCAAACTTGCACTAACGTTATGTTAATAACTTTTGAACTGTGAGTCCTAGAAAAGAAATTCTCTGATTTTCCTCTGATTCCATGGCTCATGACGATTTGATTGCACCCTATGCACCCTAACCTTTTCCTGTCATTTCCTGTCAAAACCTACTTTTTAGAACTCGTCCTAGGCCGTTTGTATGATTTGCATGAAAATTGGCCTATATCATATAGAGAACTCACGACAAAAAGATATTCACAGAATTTTGATAAACCATACAATTTTCGAATGGCACTTAAACGAATTCGATGTAGAAAGCACGGGAAAAATTTTTTACGAAACTTGGAACGTCATCACCATTAGGCTCTGAGGTTACCTGCAGCGTTTTATTCACTGCCCCCTACTTGTCATGAGATATGAAAAAAGCTAATTTTTGCTTGTAACTTCTGAACATTTTGTCATAAAATCATCAAATTGGTGTTATTAGATTCAGTAGGGCATAGCGACTCCAACGATATGAAAAATTCCTATGTCGGCCATTTTGGACGTCAGCCATTTTTAATTTAGTCATAAAATGCTGTATTTTACGAACAACTTGGCGTATCATTATGAAAATCTGTATTTGTCTTTGGTACCATGCTCTGTAGGGACTTAAAAAGTTTTGGGACAGCGCCACCATGTGGTCAAAAACTATAATGTTATTTCATAAAAATGCTAATATCCATTGACTGCTTTTGCCTACTGTCATGATTCTGGTCTTGATAGATTACGTGGTTCATGCCGAGAACAATTAATTATGTCATGATCGGGCAAACTTCCTGTCCACCATTTTTAAATGTTTTGAAAATTGGCCTTCATCATCTAGAGTTACTCACAACAAAAGTGTATTCACAGAAATTTGATAAACCATACCATTTTCGAATGGCGCTTCAATGAATTTGAAGATGCTGGTGAATACCCCCTCTTCATCCTCTCCTCCTAGAGCATCTCTTATCCTGCTGGGCTCTTAACACTCTTGACAGATTCAGCAGCTCCACAGCCGTGGGGGAACTAGCAAAGAGTAGCAACATGAGGGCGTCATGTGCATATGTTATAGGTGGTCTCCCATTTCCAGATGTCGTCGAACATGTTTGACAAACCAACGTCACAAGCACCAGGATCACAACCCAGAGTAGAATCTGCTTATGGCCGCCATTGTATGTATGTCTTTAATATGTGTATTAAATGAGATCGTCCTGAATGAGAGCCCGAAACATACAGTATCTCACAAAAGTGAGTACACCCCTCACATTTTTGTAAATATTTAATTATATCTTTTGATGTGACAACACTGAAGAAATTACACTTTGCTACAATGTAAAGTAGTGAGTGTACAGCTTGTATAACAGTGTAAATTTGCTGTCCCCTCAAAATAACTCAACACACAGCCATGTCTAAACTCCTGGCAAAAAAAGTGAGTACACCCCTAAGTGAAAATGTCAAAATTGGGCTCAATTATCCATTTTCCCTCCCCGGTGTCATGTGACTCATTAGTGTTACGAGGTCTCAGGTGTGAATGGGGAGCAGGTGTGTTAAATTTGGTGTCATAGCTCTCACACTCCCTCAAACTGGTCACTGGAAGCTTAACATGGCACCTCATGGCAAAGAACTCTCTGAAGATCTGAAAGAAAGAATTGTTGCTCTACATAAAGATGCCCTAGGCTATAAGAAGATTGCCAAGACCCTGACACTGAGCTGCAGCACGGTGGCCAAGACCATACAGAGGTTTAATAGGACAGGTTCCACTCAGAACAGGCCTCGCCATGGTCGACCAAAGAAGTTGAGTGCACATGCTCAGCGTCATATCCAGAGGTTGTCTTTGGGAAATAGATGTATGAGTGCTGCCAGCATTGCTGCAGAGGTTGAAGGGGTGGGGGGGTCAGCCTGTCAGTGCTCAGACCATACGCCGCACACTGCATCAAATTGGTCTGCATGGCTGTCCTCCCAGAAGGAAGCCTCTTCTAAAGATGATGCACAAGAAAGCCTGCAAACAGTTTGCTGAAGACAAGCAGACTAAGGACATGGATTACTGGAACTATGTCCTGTGGTCTGATGAGACCAAGATAAACTTATTTGGTTCAGATGGTGTCAAGCGTGTGTGGCGGAAACCAGGTGAGGAGTACAAAGACAAGTGTGTCTTGCCTACAGTCAAGCATGGTGTTGGGAGTGTCATGGTCTGGGGCTGCATGAGTGCTGCCGGCACTGGGGAGCTACAGTTCATTGAGGGAACCATGAATGCCAACATGTACTATGACATACTGAAGCAGAGCATGATCCCCTCCCCCTCCCAGGGCAGTATTAAAACATGAAAAACAATTATAAAAACATGAAAACAATTATAACGGGTGAGACAGAAACGCAAGGTTTGCAAGATTCTGCGTCACCAGCAGAGCAGCGCCACCAGATGTATGAAATTGAACTTGAGGCTATATCTCCGCAACGCTTTGAGGGATTAGGATGAAACTTCAACCAAAAACATGTCACAAAGCTTCTTTTGCTGCCCATGGTCCAGATACTTGGCTTGACGCCGGTATCGCTGCTTTCAGCTATATTTAGCTGAAATTGAAAATTGTCACTTAATGCAGTGCATTAATTGGGTGGGTACTCACTGGTACCTGCACTTCTCTAATTTTGTCTATAGAGTACTGGCAGTTTTTTTTTGCATACCACTGTTTATCAGAGTCTCCCAGTATGATGTAAGTCTTGATTTACTGTAAGTCAGTGATTTGATGCGGCCCACCAATCACTTTTATCTGACCCTCCAAATAATTTTTATCAAATCGCGGCAAATATCCGAGCACTTTCTGCGCAAAACTCAGTGGTGAGTTTAACAACACTAAATATGTGTAACAGAATCGGAGGTTGTGAAACGATCCTTGGTCCAGTTCCAGACAGAAGTGTAAGGTGACGGCGAG
Source organism: Moxostoma hubbsi (assembly GCA_032164185.1). Classification (NCBI taxonomy): domain Eukaryota; kingdom Metazoa; phylum Chordata; class Actinopteri; order Cypriniformes; family Catostomidae; genus Moxostoma; species Moxostoma hubbsi. The sequence continues at coordinate 12,551,990 of JAVLUX010000024.1, read as the reverse complement.
TCTGGGCTACCCCTCAGGAGAACAAAAGGCTCTCATGAGAATCAACATTTGAACTGTCTCTTGCATATGTAACAGCAACATCCGAGACACAGCCAGCAGGGGCTCGCACCTCACTTCTACCGTCTGATTATCTTCCTCTACTCCCCCCCCTCTCCTCCTCACTTAGAACTCACTAAAAACCTATACAATGTCAAGTGTGTACAAAAAAGTAACTATAACATGTTTGGTATCATTTAAAGTGTCTCAGTGCGCCTGGTAAACTGGTCTCATCCTCCCTGCCATAATGAAAAGAGAATATGAGAGATGTAGTGTGCCTCTTAAAGGTGTGCCCTCCCCCAGATCCTCTATATGTAAATGTACAGGAACCTACTCAATGGGGAGCCAAATCTAATTAGAAGGACAGACACCACCATTTGGTTAGCCTATTGAATTATCTGGGTTTATAAGGAGAAGGGGCAAAAGGTTCTAGGAGTCTGTAGGTAGACTTCCCACATGATCGCTGTGTGTAGTTTTTCGTTGCCAGGTAATATTTCTACAAATTCCTCAATTTCCGAATTGTTGTGATTATATTGATTGTTTGATGATTTTGCCTTATGAATTGGATTTTGAATTCTTGTTCTATTACCTGGTCAATAAATTGTAAACATTTGATTTTATTCTGACTGACTCTGAAATTGTTTTCCCAAACAGATTGAGCGATTCGTATGTTACCGCAAGTCTGCGTCAGATTAGTGACGACTAATATTTGGCATCAGTTCAAGTGTACTTGGTTTGCAAAGACAGAAAGTGTGTTTCCATTTAGAACAGCTAAATGCTGCTTGACTAATCTAAATTCGGGTGTGTCTTACCTCTGTTTGGACTTGAGGTTTCTTCAGATAAGTGTACGTGGGAAACCACGCATGGCCAATCCAAAGCTATTATAAGAGAAGTTATGTTGGTCAACTTACATCTGTAATAGTGGTCGTGACCTCTACTGAAGAAAATGTTAAGTTAAATTCAAGTGTATGCAATTCCATGGGGGCTATACTGAAGTATCTTTGATTGTGTATACGTGAACGTGACCGATCTCAGGTATATAGCAATTACCTCTGTTTGATGATCCCATACTGGCCGCTTGTGATCGTGAGACCCGCAGTGTAGAGAAAACATGCGAGGACCTCAAAGCGACATAGTTTCCTAATCTGAACGGGTAAAATATAATTAAAGGAGTTAAAAGAATAATCAAACATTCGCTCACTTTTAATGATGCTCAGATATCATTAAAACCTTTTTCATTTATGGAGTCAGATGAAATAACGAGGTAATAAATAAGAGAAATTGTATTTTATTGAATCTTGTTGTGTTGCGTAAAAGAAAGACAGTAACGCGCAGAGACCTTCACCCGTATTATTGGAGACCGCCATTGGACCGATAAACGGGCTTACAAAGTGGTGACAGCCCTTCTGTGATCTCGCAACCAGACGAGAAACGTCTTTCCAGCGCGACATTCAACTTGATCCCTGCCCGGGACATGAGGTTTGGTCTTCTCATCTATCTCCAGCTGCTGCGGTAAGTCCATCTTTTTTGCCTTTTAGAAGTGTTGAGGGAAAGATTGTCTGCACCTCACATACAGACACATTTTTAGTACGGGTCGGAATACCCTCTGTTTAGACCGGAACCGAAAAGTCGTCCGGTGGGCATAAGAATTAGACAGGAAACATGTCTCTCAGGGGACAGCACAGCAGCCGTGTAGATGAGGAAATAATGGAGATTCTAGGTGTACAATTGAAAAACCTCCTTGTTCGGTTAAGCTACAAGGGACTGAAATTAAAGTGGAGCAACAACGAAATAATATCCTGGTATTCTGCTGAGGGTGCGAAATTGAAATCACAATCAAAATACAAGAAAATTCCCGCTGCAATTGTTTATTTACTTCGTCGTAATGACCTCAACACCATAACCGAGAATGAACGAACAATAGCAAATATCAAAGAAATCGAAAGATTGCGATCTGACGAATTACAAAAGTTAAGAACACAAGCTGAAGCGTTCGCATACGAGCAACAGGGGTGGGCTAGACAACGCGAAGAAATGGCAACAAAAATTGATCAACTTCAAAGAAAACTTCAAACCGGCAGTGATTACATATCTGCTCTTGAAGATTGCTGCGATAAATCCGGGTTTCCAGTAGCTGCAGTTAAACGAGCAGCACTGGATGAAACCTTTCAGCTAGAGACTCAAAATGATGATGACGATGCCGCGTTAGGACACAGACCACAGAGAGAAACTCGTAAACGAGCTCCTGTGAACCTGTGGCCTGAAGAACCAAACCTGCAAAGCCCAGTAAAGACTCGAACAAAATCGAATGACTTGCCAATGAAATCAGTTAAAGTCGCTGTGCTTAAAACCATGACGAATGCGGATGATGAAATCACATCAATCAGCCGCCCGTTAACATGCGAAGAATGCTCTAGCCATATAGAGGTCGTAGGAATTATGCCGAGAAAAGCGCCGTTTCAACCCTACTGGGAAGCATTAATGTTACAGGCCACGGTGTACAAATTAGAAATTAGAGATGTTTGGCAAATAGCTCTCCTCACTATACCTGAGGAGCTCAGACCAAAACTAACCACAGAGATGAAGTCTGGCAACATAATGAACCGACACAATAACGAAACTGATGAGAGTATCTACGAGCGTCTAAAACAGGCATTATTAGCCATGAGGGGACCGACACATGCAGATTGGAGAAAAATATTAGAAATCAAACAAGTGAGTAATGAGTCATTTGAAACGTACGCTGAACGGTTATGGGTAACATACAGAGAACACTCAGGCCTAGAAAATGCAAACCGTGACCATGACGCATTACTACAACTTGTTAAGAACAATGCTGGCATCCCAGTTCAAAAGGCTTTATCCAATGGTGTCGACCCGGTCGAAAACACGTTCAGAGCAATAGTAGACTGGGGTTCAAGAATAGAAAAAAGGTGGAGATCAAAACCCCGTAGGGTTGCGTCCGCAAAATGGTTAACAGAACGGAACGGCCCAGACAAATTTAACCAAAGATCTCAAAGCAAAATGCAATGCCATTATTGCAAAAAATCTAACCATCTCATGAGAGATTGCCAAAAAAGAGATTTAAGAAAACAATCAAAACATTGTCAAAAAACGCCCTATAGCAACCTGTTGAAACTATTAACGAATTTCATCACTGAGTTTAAAAAACAAAACAACCAAAATGGCTCGCCCACAATGCGAACGGAATTACGGGAGAATACCATCAGCAATAGAGATGCGTGGCCTCCATCGCCGTAGGGAGCATAATTAAGAGTGGAAACCGAATCAGAATAAGGGCTAGTTTAGGAGGCCGGTTAGCTGAGGTACTTATTGATTCTGGTCCATCTTGCTCCTCCACATACATTCCATTACCCTTAACCAACGAAACTATTACCAAAATCGAACGGTAAATGGCGGCAGGAGATTAAAACACTCCGTCGTCAAAGTGCGCATTAACAAAAATCCAGATGAGAACAAGAAAAACAACAACAACGCAGATAAATTAGCTAAATTAGCAGCACAAAAGGGAGATGAACGGCAGCCTGACGGGCTGGTTGTTCCTGATGTGATTGTGGTTCAGACTATTCCTATTGACTTAAAACAGTACCAACAAGAACTGTGGAGTTCTGATGGAGAGCTGACACCGCACCTGCAGCAGGACCAACCAGTCAAGGTCGCTGAAGGCGTGATTTTAAGAGACGATAAACACATCGTTCCAGAAGCCCTCCAGAAACCAGTGATAAAGTTGTACCACGATTATGCACATGTATCAGCTCCCAAAACACAACCGCTTATACAAAAGAACTTCTGGTGGCCACAAATGGCATCAGACATTCAAAGATGGTGCGACACATGCATCGTATGTGCCACCATTAACCAAGGTAAGCCTGGCCGTACAAAACTGTGTAGACCAGAGCCACCCAAAGGACCTTTGGAGTCACTCAAATTGGATTTTATAGGCCCACTACCCAGTGCCAGAGGGGGGTATCTTTATTGCCTGGTGATAATTGACATTTTCCAAATGGTTCAAAGCGATTCCTACTCGCAATGGCAATGCAAACTCAGTGGCACGTGTGGTAGCGACCCAAATCCTCCCACTCTGGGGAGCACCAATCCAAATTGAATCTGACCAGGGTGCACACTTCACTGGTCAGGTGATGAGACACATATGCCAGATGCTGAATATCAAACTAAAATTTCATAACCCTGACAGACCACTGAGATCATAGATGATAAAACGTGTGAATAGCACCCTTAAAAAATGCTAAGCAGAAAACACATCACCAGAAATGTGAACTGATTCTTTGACCACAGAGTTGTGTTGGGAGCAATAAAACAAAGCTCAGAAAGTTCCCCAGCAGAACTGGGGCCTATATTGCTCACAACAGCAGACTGTGCAGACTCAACTGCGAGAGCAGCTTAAGGTGCTTCACACTTCAAACTGCACTAAAATATCAGCAGTTATTCAGATCTCACCAAAGATGTTAAGTATAATTTGATCTCTGAAATAAAATTTGCATTAGACATTGTAATGGTACATGTTTTTTAAACAAAACGCTTCTTCCCCCTGATGACACAACCCATACAGTGAGAGATTAAAACTGTCTATAACAGTTTGGCTTTGACCATCAGAGGAAAATAAAGAAAGTACCACATGTCTAATTGCAAATGTTATAAAGGTCAACATTAACTGTTTTCTCTCTCTGTGGTTGTTCCCATTTCAGGTTGCAATCTCGTGAGGGACAGATGCCAAAAGGCTTCTGATCCCCCTGCTTCAAGCCAGGACATCAATTTGGCCATGCTGGAGATGGGTGGGAAAGCAAATCTAACGGGCCATTCACACCTCACAGCTCTACAAAAACTAAAAAATAGCTGTATGGCCTCCCGGTTTAGCACCGGAACCAAAATTGTGCAACACCAATTGCTCTAGATCAGGTTCCACCCATCTCCTAAACATACAGAGCACACACTTTTATTACTACTCATCATGGAACAAAATAATGGCCAAGATTCTGAAAATACTAATCCACTGAAGATCTGGCCCGCCTCTCACATACACATAGCCTCTCACACATAGGACATTAAAATCCTGTTTCCATAAAACAGTATTTACAACTTCCCCTTTAAATACTGTAATATACATGGGACATATGCATGGCTACAGTCACACATCGATGATTTAATTACTAATTGCAAGCAAACTTGCCACCCAAATTTCAACATTTCCACCTGCATATAAATCAAACCAATTGATTGTTGTCGGAATGGTTGCAGACCAGAGGGCCCCTGGTTTTCAACACATCGCTAATAACAATATAAAAATAGAAGTTGATGATGTGAAATGCAGACACTTCTATCGATCCACTACACATTTTGAAAATAGGCATATATCATCGATTGTGACTTAGCCACCAAATCACACACATTAGATAATTTTGAATTAGCTCTGCTATTATTATACATGTCTGTAACTGTGATTCTACAATCATAAAATTATTATTATAACTATATGTTTAATGATGCATGCCACTGGTGAAGATATTAGTTATACTGAATTTGTGGTACGTTTCCTCTAATCTATTATCCACTGTAATAATGTATATCGATGATATGTTCAAATTGCCTTGAACTCTGTGCCACCTTTGCTTTAATTAATTCAGATTAAATATATCTAAATTCCACTACCACAAATCACAATGGTAGTAAATAAAAATCAGATTAATTAGACCCCTTTGCATTTTCAAAGACACACTTGAGACCTGGATTACCACTCGCACTTGTGACATTGATTCATTGTTTGTCTTTTCATCATGTATTTATGTATTACTCAACCCTTTTCTCATGTCAGTACAACATTAAGTTCTTCAGAGTTTCATCTCTACATGGTCATCTAAGAAGCTGTTCAGGTGTATATGCATTCCCAGTGAGAACTCCTTCACCTAATTGAGATCTGCCCAGAAGACCACCACTGGAGGTGGCAGAGAATTCTTCAAAGAGTCAGATCGTCATTAAAGGGAAGGTGCAACCAGAAGCAGATGTTTCTCCATGATGGAATGACATGTCCACTGAACAAGCCACAAAAGCCTTGATGGACTCTATGAACGGAACACATGTGCTAACCTAAACCAGACACAGTGTTCCGACTTCTTCAGATGCCTCCTCAGGTCTTTCCGGACATCAACTGACATTGCGCTAACTCTCAGCCTCTTACAGCTGCCCACCTTACAAAGACTGATGTGACACCGAAGGAAACCCTGTGAGTGGCCCACGGTGCCAAAGCGGGGAAAACTGTAAGGTGACGGCGAGTCTGGGCTACCCCTCAGGAGAACAAAAGGCTCTCATGAGAATCAACATTTGAACTGTCTCTTGCATATGTAACAGCAACATCCGAGACACAGCCAGCAGGGGCTCGCACCTCACTTCTACCGTCTGATTATCTTCCTCTACTCCCCCCCCTCTCCTCCTCACTTAGAACTCACTAAAAACCTATACAATGTCAAGTGTGTACAAAAAAGTAACTATAACATGTTTGGTATCATTTAAAGTGTCTCAGTGCGCCTGGTAAACTGGTCTCATCCTCCCTGCCATAATGAAAAGAGAATATGAGAGATGTAGTGTGCCTCTTAAAGGTGTGCCCTCCCCCAGATCCTCTATATGTAAATGTACAGGAACCTACTCAATGGGGAGCCAAATCTAATTAGAAGGACAGACACCACCATTTGGTTAGCCTATTGAATTATCTGGGTTTATAAGGAGAAGGGGCAAAAGGTTCTAGGAGTCTGTAGGTAGACTTCCCACATGATCGCTGTGTGTAGTTTTTCGTTGCCAGGTAATATTTCTACAAATTCCTCAATTTCCGAATTGTTGTGATTATATTGATTGTTTGATGATTTTGCCTTATGAATTGGATTTTGAATTCTTGTTCTATTACCTGGTCAATAAATTGTAAACATTTGATTTTATTCTGACTGACTCTGAAATTGTTTTCCCAAACAGATTGAGCGATTCGTATGTTACCGCAAGTCTGCGTCAGATTAGTGACGACTAATATTTGGCATCAGTTCAAGTGTACTTGGTTTGCAAAGACAGAAAGTGTGTTTCCGTTTAGAACAGCTAAATGCTGCTTGACCAATCTAAATTCGGGTGTGTCTTACCTCTGTTTTGACTTGAGGTTTCTTCAGATAAGTGTATGTGGGAAACCACGCATGGCCAATCCAAAGCTATTATAAGAGAAGTTATGTTGGTCAACTTACATCTGTAATAGTGGTCGTGACCTCTACTGAAGAAAACGTTAAGTTAAATTCAAGTGTATGCAATTCCATGGGGGCTATACTGAAGCATCTTTGATTGTGTATACGTGAACGTGACCGATCTCAGGTATGTAGCAATTTACCTCTGTTTGATGATCCAATACTGGCCGCTTGTGATCGTGAGACCCGCGGTGTAGAGAAAACACGCGAGGACCTCAAAGCGACATAGTTTCCTAATCTGAACGGGTAAAATATAATTAAAGGAGTTAAAAGAATAATCAAACACTCGCTCACTTTTAATGATACTCGGATATCATTAAAACCTTTTTCATTTATGGAGTCAGATGAAATAACGAGGTAATACATGAGAGAAAATGTATTTCATTTAATCTGGTTGTGTTGCGTAAAAGAAAGACAGTAACGCGCAGAGACCTTCACCCGTATTATTGGAGACCGCCATTGGACCGATAAACGGGCTTACAGAAGCATACATTTTTAAGCTTGTCTGGGCATAGTTCAGTTATACTCTTCTCCTAAATATGAACCAGTAACTTTTGGGTGTGCATACACCCATTTTATCATAAATTATTCAATCAAATGTATTTATGCAAATTGCTTATCTGCTGGGAGCAGTCAAAACTACAAGCTTAAAAAATGTCAAAGCTGTTACAGAAGTGATGTCAGCTCAAAAGCACAACCTTTTTTTTTTTTTTTACAAAAGATAAATTGATGAATAAAATACACTGAAAATATGCTTTTTATTCTCCATTCTTTTCTGTAGTGCTCGTAAAAAAAATTGTGAAATGTCACTGAACCGGCATACATATATTCTGACAGTGTTTAGTTCTACATACAGATGTGTGACAGCATTTACAATCCTGAACATCATCAAATCACTTTGTTCACTGATTCTAATGATTATGTACACAAGTATCTGGCTCCTGTGTGCAAATGTATTATATGTGCAGGACAAGGAAGGCAAATGTCACCTCATTGAATTGGAAGATAATAAAGAAAAAGGAAAAACAGACATAATGCTGTTTTTTTCAAAACTCAAGATTGCCTTTGTTCCCTTATGTAGGTTGATATTGTCAAAGATACAGACTTAAGCATATTTTAATGCTCTTTCTCAGTTTTCATAAACAATAACCATACATTTTATGTTTTTACTTTCAAAGTAAAGATTATCAAAAGATATTTGATAGTTGAGGGTGTGAGATCATATTTTTTCTTCAGATCTTAAGAAGGAATTTACAGCCAGACCTTACAAGTGTTAAATACGTCTTTTACTATAATAAAATACTATTTTAATGTAAATAAATGCAAACAGTCTCAAATTATCATTTATTACAAAATTAAAAAGTTTAATATTAACAAGGAGAGTACCTGCACTTTTTTTTCTTCCACTTCAAGCACTGCCTCAATGTAAAATGTACAATTGAGAACCATTTATTAATGACTTAATAAGATTAATAAGCTATAAAAGTGTACCTTAATGTAAAATGGACAAATGTGAACCATTTATTAATGAGCTACCAACACTGGTAACCTACAAAATTTACATTTATGTAAAATGGACACTGTAAAAAAGACATATGTAAAATGAGCACATACATATTATATTTATAACATACACAAACATTCTCTCCTCCCAAAGGGGAATTTGTCCTTAGCCTCAGCTAAATTCTGTTTAATAGCTTTAACTCTAATTGTTTCCTGTGCAGTTTTGACAATGACCTCAGATCACCTCTTTTATTGGTGCTGGGTTTTTAAAGTTGTGGTGACCTGTTAAACTTTTTGGCCCATCCATTCTCATTGCGACTGCTCGTTGACTTCTCACTATCTTAATTGGCTTGTGAGTGAGCGATGACTTACAGTAGAGGCTTTCGACAGACAGTCCACCAAAGGGAATACCAAGGAGGGCTAATCAATATTGATAGCAACTGACTCAAATTAGAGGGGCTGACAGCATGAGCTAACTGCTTAACATTCTGGGCATGAATGGCACTAGTGGAGTGGTAACACTGATATTTTTTATATAGTGGGCACTGGGCAGTCAAAATGTGCTGCTTGAAAACCATGTACAGTTTAGATATTGAATGGCTATAATCAAAACCAACAGTACCACATGCAGTGCTCTGGAAAACAAATTCTCTTTTCTTCAGGGGACCCATCTACATAGATAAGAAGTCTGTTTGTATTGCAAATGATTATCTATTCTTTTCACAGTCATCAGCAAAAGGATAACTTTAGTTAATGCCCTTGGATTTAGCACTCATCAAAACATTATAACTGTTCTCAAATGTTATGCAACAAAATGTAAATGCTTTCAAGGTTTTGGGAGTAAGGGATTTGGAAATTTTAGCACAAGATTACCAAGATTTGATGTATGAATAACTGGTTTTACACATTCTCGAACCTTTGCATGTCATGGTTTTCTGTGACACTGGACAAATTACAACCTGGTCTCATATCACATTACTGTAGAGTACCATCATTTTTGATAAATCATTTGTATGTGCCTTGTTGTATATATTGCGGCAGCTTCCTTGGAATAGCAAAATAATTGTGTTCAAGTTTTAGGTAAGCTTTGATTTTAGGCTCCAACAGACTCGCTTTAGCATTGTAATGACACTCAGCAATGGGCGTCTCTTTAATAAATCTACACCACAGGTAGAATCGTAAATGTAAACACTGTTAAAAAAAAATGCAGATTGGCCCACAAGTTAATGTCATGACAGAACAGCTCTATATCTTAAATACTATAAGTCTGTGGTTAATCAATGTACAGTAAAGCTTTTTTAATTGTGGCATTTTATGATACATCAGAGATGTTTTTAATGTCTTTATAATAAAATAACCTTCTTGATAAAACTTTGGTGATGATTTCAAAATTTGTAAGCAACTAAGACATGACAATATTCAGTGCAGTAAAGAGTCTTTACCCAAAGGTGGGGAACTCGAGTTACTTTACTTGACTCATGTCTGAAACGAGTTGCAAATTTAAGGACATGTGACTTGCTTGACTAGATGAAGAAAATGACTTGACTTGACTTTGACTTGAGAACCAGCGACTTGAGACTTGACTTGACTTGAGCTGCATGACTCAACAATTGAATTGACTTGAATATTTTTATTATTATTATTTTCAATAACTTATTATAAAAAGTAATGAAATGAGTTAAAAAAATATTGCAACATCAATTAATTAATATGCAAAAATGTAAGCCCGTCAGCACCACTGATCTGCATCTGCACAGTTAACGCTGTGCTCACAACGCACCAAAATGACAGATGATTGACTAGTTCCCAAAACAATCTCCTTTGGATAAAAAGATTTCAAATTGGACCGTGTGAATAAAAAAAATTTGCCAGATGCACAACATGTAATGCAAAAATATCGGATACAACCACCACAACCTCGAATTTCATCAGACATTTCCAAACCCACATGGAAAGGTAAGTCAATTATTTCATTATCATTTCATTATCCAGAAAGATTAATATGTAAAATTACTGTTCAATTGTTTGAGGGTTGTCAGTAAATTAAAATGATTCACGATTAATCTCATATTTTTTAGTGCAACAAGATTGAAATGACCCGACATTGCCTCTAAATGTGTGTGTACCTTTTCTAAACCTTCTCAACTGTCAACAATATACCATAACCATTTGTTGGCAATTTAAAAAATAACAACAGTCTCAATGTCATGGTTACTGTTGTAACCTCCCTTCCCCAATGGAAGGAATGTGACGTTGTGTTGATTGTAGTGACACAAGGGGTCTCTTCTGAGAGCCTCGCGTACCTCTGAACTTGACCAATATCAAGTTGGCAGATAGAATTTGCATGCCCCACCCCCGGACATACGAGTATAAAGGGAGTGGGTGAGCGAATGCCAGACAGGTTTTCACTGAGGAGCCGAGAATACGGTTACGGTGCATTACAGTGGTAGGGATAGTGACGTGGTAAGGGGAACACAACGTCTCGTTCCTTCCACTGGGGAATGGAGGTTACAACTGTAACCATGACGTTCCCCTTCTGTCACTCACTCAATGTTGTTTCAATTGTAGTGACACAAGGGGTCCCACTTAAAAAAACAGCATGCACTAACCCGTGTTACATGGCTGCCGAGCCAGGTGCAAGCAGGCAGTTGCGTGCTAGAAGCAGCTCAAGGGTTGGCTGCACGTAACCCTTCTCAACGCCCTCAATAAAAGGTGTCATATACCGCTCTTAGGTTCCCCGTAACTGTACGGAAACAGGCAACATGACTTGCATGGGAGCCAGCCAGCCAACCGCGGCCTTTTCTCTCTCTATGTTTCTCTACATAGCCCCAGCCGCCTTTTAACTATATCTTAACGCTATAGATGTATCAGGGAAGGCGTCCTTTTCTGTTCCTATTCTTTCAGGGGGAAAAGGCCCTGTGGAGACCATGACCTGCCCAGATTGGGGGGAGGTAACTTGTGGCAAATACGCACGGGGTTTGTCAAGCCACCTGTGGACATGGTGCGGTGGTAGATCCTGCCTAACAATGGAGGAGTTGCTACAGACACGGCGACCGGGGGGTAAGCGAGGACTGCCAAAGGGAGACGTGGGTCCTGCCAGTGGGGGGACTGTACCGTGGGAAATACGTCACAGGGAGTTGCCTGAATTGGGAACTATGCCTGTGGAGCCCAAGGCCAGCACAGAACACTCGACTCGTGGTGGGTATGGCGGCAAATTCCTCCACTGAATCTGCGGTCAGAGGGCTAGGGAGGAAGAGCATTCAGAAAGCGAGAGCTTGCTGGCTGACCTGGGAAAGAAGGTGCACTGGATCAGCTTGGTGAAGGGCACAAGGTACAAGCGGAACACCTGGTCGGTTTTTCCGTATTACCAAGTTCTACCGACTCAACCCTGAGGTTGTAGAACCTAGCAAAGGTGTTGGGTGTTGCCCAGCCCGCTGATCTGCAGATGTCTGCTAGGGAGGTGCCATGGGCCAGTGCCCACGAGGATGCCACACTTCTCATAGAGTGTGCTCGAACCCACAAAAGGGGGGAGGGCACGGCCTGGGTGTTCCCTTTCCGTTGTACGCCAAAACAGACAAAGAGCTACTTATAGCATCTAAAGCCCTGCGTACGGTCAACATGGATACGCAAATCACGTAGTGGACATGGCTACGAAGAGGCTGGGTCTGCCTTTTCCCAGGGCAGCTTCCCCTGAAAGGGGTCGTAGGAACCTTGAGTACATAGCCCGGTAGTGGTCTTAGGATGAGGTGAACTCCAGACAATTGTCGCTGACAGAGAACACTTGCAGGTCCCTGGAAGTGAGTGCGATCAGGAGGGCCGTCTTCAAGGAGAGGGCTTTGAGCTCAACTGAATCAAGCGACTCAAAGGGGGGTCTCTGATGGCCTGAGAGGACCACTGAGAGTTCCCAGGAGGGGAACAGGGTTGGCCGGGAAGGGTTCAACCTCCGGGCGCCTCTTAAGGAAACTGATAATCAAGTCGTGTTTACCAAGGGTTTTGCCGTCTACTGCGTCATGGTGGGCTGCAATAGCAGCTAAATACACTTTCAAGGTGGAGGGGGACAGCCTCCCCTCCAGCTTCTCCTGCAGGAATGAAAGCACTGACCGAACTGCGCAACTCTGTGGGTCATCAGATCTGGAAGAACACCAATTTGTGAACAGACACCACTTGAGGGTGTAAAGCTGGCTGGTAGAGGGAGCTCTGGCTTGGTTGATCATGTCTATGATTGCAGGAGGTCCTTCCTCAGGGGAATTTGCCAGGGATGTGCTCTTGCGAGGAGCGTGAGATCCCAGAACCAGGTCCGAGTGGGCCAGTAAGGCGCCACTAAGGTGACCTGTTCCTCGACCTCCCTGACCTTACACAGGCTCACTGGGGGGAATGCGTAATTGTGCAGCCCCCGGGGCCAGCTGTGTGCCAGCGCGTCTGTGCCGAGAGGGGCCTCCATTAGGGAGTACCAGAGTGGGCAGTGGGAGTATTGGGAGGAAAAGAGATCTATCTGTGCCCTGCCGAAGCGGTCCCAAATCAGCTTGACCACCTGGGGGTGTAGCCTCCCCTCTCTGCTGAGCGAGACCTGTCATGACAGCTCGTCCGCTATCGTGTTGCGGTCCCTCGGGATGTGAGTGGCGAGTGGCGACCTGAGTTGTGGCTGACTCCAAAGGAGAAGATGGCGGGCGAGTTGTGACATGTGACGGGAGCGTACACCATCTTGGCAATTTATGTACGTTACCATGGCGGTGCTGTCTGAACGGATCAAGACATGCTTGCCCCGAATCAGCGAGAGAGACCTCCGCACGTCAAGTAGTACAGCCAACAAATCGAGGCAGTTGATGTGCCAGTGCACCCAGTTGAGAGGTGACTGTGGTGACAATGAAACATCTGGACACCTGCTGTAGGGGGACTCCTGTCCACAGAAAACAGAGGTCTGTCCAAGGGAAGGCAGGAAGGGGTGACGGCAGGAATGGGTAATTAACACATAGCGGTAGAATGGAGACGTGAAGAAAACGTCCTTCGGGTCTACCGCTGCAAACCAATTTAATGCAAATGCAAGTTAGAATTTGTTTCTACGTGAGCATTCTGAACGGGAGTTTGTGTAAAGTTCAGTTAAGAACAGGTCCAAGATTGGCCATGGCCCACCATGGGTACAATGAAGTAAGGGCTGTAGAGACCCTTTTCCATCTCAGCTGGAAGGACAGGCTCTATCGCATCTCTGAGTAACAGGGTCGTAACCACTGTATGTAAGGTGCTGGCATTTCTGCCGTGCATGCAGTGGAGCAAATACTGCCGAGATGAGGCGGATGGTCCTGGCCAGCCAACGCGACGGGTTGGATAGTGACGTCCAAGCTCCGTGCGAGAGGCACTAACGGGACGACGGGACGGTTTTGAAGTACCGGGTTGGGCCTCGTAGCGGGGGGAGCAGGTAATAATGCGTCGGGAGGCAGAAGCGCGTCCCGAGGCTTGGGTGCTGAGAAAGACTCAAAGCACTTACCTCCCTCCTCGCATCCGACAGGGGGCGGTTAGAGACTGAGGAGGAGGTCCTGTAGGGATGTCTTCGGAGCTGAGACTGTAAGACTTTGGTGCCGGGGTGCGGTGAGAACAGCGGAAGTGAGGAAATCGCTCTTTTATTAACAATGTGGGTACTGATGTGCTGTTACAACATCTTCAACAGCGAAGAACTTAGGTGTTATATTTGATACAAATCTGTCCTTTGAAAATCAAATTACCAATATTTGAAGAACAGCATTCTTCCACCTAAGAAATATTGCTAAATTAAGGCACAAGCTCTCTGTTGCTGATGCCGAAATACTAATTCATGCGTTCATGACCTCAAGACTAGATTATTATAATACATTACTGGGAGGATGTCCAGCAAGATCAATAAATAACTTCAATTGGTTCAAAATGCAGCAGCCAGAGTGCTAACGAGAACCAAGAAATATGATCATATTAGCCCCATTTTATCATCGTTACATTGGCTACCTGTTAAATTTCGTATTCATTTTAAAATGAACGTACAAAGCTTTCAATGGTCTGGCTCCGCAGTACTTAAGTGACCTTCTACCACACTATATTCCATCACGTTCATTACGATCGCAAAATTCTGGCATGTTAATAGTTCCTCAGAATACCAAAATCCACAAAAGGAGGTAGATCCTTTTCATATTTGGCTCCTAAACTATGGAAATAGTTTCCCTAATACTGTTCGAGATGCAGACACACTCAGTTTAAGTCTAGACTAAAGACTCATTTATTTAGTCAGGCATACACCTAATTTATCCTCAACACACAATTAGGCTGCTTTAGTTGGGTCTGCCGGAACCAGAAACCAGAAATATTGATCATGATTTATAACTCTGCAATAAATTGAATAGCATCTATGCTAATATTATTTTATTTGTTTCCCTTTCTCAACCTTGGGACTCCTATCCTGAGGTCACCAGAACCGGCAGGATCCAGCACCATTCCTGCTTCGTGTTGGACTCCATTGCTACGTGTTGCTGAATGATGATGACTAAATGCAGCCGGTGCCAGCCAAATATCACTTCAGTCTATTCTGCCGTGCAAAGGCAAAAGACCGTAACTTCGTTTTAGGTCAAAAATGAGTTATTGATATTTTTGACAAATTCAAGACCCCCTTTATCATGTGGATAAGTATCTTGCGTCAATTCTGTTGTTTTTTCGAAAAATTATGGGTTGTCTTAACAGTAACTTCCAAAAAGCAAAGGAGAAACCAAGGCAGAAGACCGTAACGCCAGTTACCGCTGTTTGGCTTTGTTTTGGAATGCTCAAATTGAGTTACGGTACTCTGCCTTTGTATAACCGTGCGTCAATATGAAGTTACTGTGCCGGCCTGGAGTTACGGTATTCTGCCTTTGTTTCACTGTCCATTAAAGTTTGCCGCGTTTAAGTTACGGTGTAGCCTGTGTAACTGTCATACTGTCATTGAAGCACTTCTGACACACACAATACCTGAATAAAAGTGTAGGTAAAAAACAAGCCTAGCATAAATAAGGCTAAAGTTAGTCAGTTATGAATAGGCTACCAAACTGCTCCATATAAGCACTGTAAACAAGCAGAGACTAAATAATTTACCAGCAATAAGTAAATTAACCGTAAATAATCTCAAATAAATGTTTTTTTTCATAATGGTAAGACTATTCACTCAGAGCCAGCCTGTCACGTTAGACAGCAGACTAGTTGCACGATACGAGTGTGAGTCGAATGCAGTTAACGTTACCGTGATCACACATAAAAACAGTAGAAACAGCTCGCAATTAAATCCATATCCTACCTTTTCTTGTAACATGATAAAATCCATGGCAATGAACGTCATCGGAGATGTTTAATCCACAAGCATTCTGAGCATTATTCCTTCTTGCTGGCGTTCACGTCAATCCACAAGTCAGGCGATTTTCATTCAATTAGATGTAAAAGCAATTATATCCTTTTACGTTGCAATAAATAATAATTGGTTGCAAAAGGGTATCCACCCACATGTACCATACCTTTTTTGTCTGGCAGTTACGTCAGAAAAACAATTCAAATTACTCCACGCATTTGAGATTAATCCACCAGTCAGCGAGCCAAACTTAACCCTTGATTAACCAGTGGCACTAATTTGTAGGCCTAGGCCTGATAATTTGTTAAAATAGACATTGATTAATCAAATAGCCTATTGGTAAAAACAAATGTTTGCTGGACCTACGTGTATTGGATATAAAATGATTTCCTATTCAAATTTCTCTCCATGCCTTATTATTATTTTATTATTATCATTATTGTTGTTGTTGTTGTTGTTGTTGTTATTAAAATTATTAGGCTACTATTATTATTATTATTATTATTATTATTAAATTAGTTTTACTGCACACCAGATACTCTTTACTGCTATGGAGGTATTGTGTCATGTCTAATTGTGCCATCTGGATGCAACCAAATCAGAGGATAGCAACAATGGCTAAGAGTAATTGTAAATCATCCAAAATTATCAATCATTTTATTTCTAAAGCATATTTTAAAACAAAACAAGTTGATCAAAGTGCTTTACAGAACCAACCTTACATAACATATACACAAACAAACCATAAAACACAATACTGGTATTACTATAAAGATTTTGTTAATGGTGATCAGCAACCAAATATTGATAATGTGGAAGTTACTGCCTTTTGCCTTGGCATGACTTCTCACTTTTTGCAGACAATACAAAGGCAGAGTACAGTAACTTCAAAATTGGGGTCAAAGGTCAAGTTTGAGATCAATATTTTTTTATGTAGATAATTTTCATTACTAAAACATTTAATTGCCAGATTTTCAGATTCCTACCTATAATTAATTTGGCTGGACAACTAAAAAACTTTAAAGTCATTTTTCTCAGTTCCACACTCTAGCGACTTAAGGTCTTTTGCCTTTGTAGGGCAGTATTATGATGGACTTCAGAAGATGAACTGATCCCAACTCCAACCATAAGACATGGGATACTTCATATGCCATTGTCTGAACCTTGGATTTAGGATGGACCACACCGAAATTACCGGCCAGGTTGAACTGAACTGCGTTTCACATCCCTGTTCTCTGCCTGCATCACCTCAGTCTATTGATGGACTGCGATCTTGAAATAGAATGCATAGACTAACAATTGCCAACAAAAGCCTTCATCAGCCAAATAACAAGGACAATTGCACCTTTGTGAACTTCTAAAGTTAATCCAGGATAGACTTCAAAGACATTGGTCATTAATCTTGCAGTTCAAACAAAATCGATGTTTAAACACTGACCCTTAACACTTACTTAGTTTAATCATTTTAAACCATGACTTTAACTATACATAAGTAATATTTACATTATATTCATGATGTTAGCCAGAGGGGAAATTGCCCCCACAGTGAGTCTGGTTTCTCCCAAGGTTATTTTTCTCCATTAATCAACATCTTATGGAGTTTTGTGTTCCTTGCCACATTCGCTTTCAGCTTGCTCATTGGGGTTATTAATACAATTATTATTTAATTACTTATTTTTAAACACGATTAACAATCGTATTTTATCTAATTACACAATGATGATTCATCGACATTATAGATGTTATAGTTTTATCGTCTCTTAATGCCTGATCATCTGTAAAGCTGCTTTGAAACGATGTGTGTTGTGAAAGGCGCTATACAAATAAAATTGACTTGACTTGACTACTAGGAGCTTCACGGGTCCTAGTGGGGGTCCTGAAGACGGGGGATGTACACCGCCTGCGGGGCGCTCGATGCTGGAGCTGAGAGCAGGGCCCGTTTTAGCCAGATTTAGTCACAGGGGGACACCCTCGGCAGGCAGACTGCAGGCTGCGTTGAGACGGCGGTGCAGCATTATTATAGCTTCCGTCTGCCTCTTCACCACCGAAAACTGCTGGTGGAAGTCGCCGACAGTGTCGCTGAAGAGGCTGAATTGGGAGATGGGGGCGTTGAGAAAGCGTACCTTGTCAATGTCGCGCATCTCGACCAAATTCAGCCACAAATGGCGTTCCTGGACCACGAGGGTGGCCATCGCCAGCCTGAGTGCTTGCGCTGTGACCCTCGTAGCTCTGAGAGTGAGGTTGTAGGCAGAACGCAGTTCCTGCAGCACATCGGGATCAGGACTAGCCAGGTGCAGATCTTTAAGTGCCTTGGCTTGGTGAACTTGCAGGAGAGCAATGTCATGCAGGGCAGAGGCAGCCTGTCCAGTGGCACTGTAGTCAGTGATGGCGTTGTCCTACAGGCCTTGGAGGGGAATACCGGGCGGAACCGATCGAGTAGCCATGAGGGGGGGGCGGAGGTTTCTAGTCCACCTCGCACTAACAGCGGCCCGAGAAAGCATAGCGGAAATCCATGCATCAGGCTCAGACTAGGCTAGTGGTCCCGAAGGTGGCAGCCCAGGTGAGTCATCAGCATCAGACGCTGCTGTGACACTCTCTGATACAGCAGCAAAATCGTCATCCAATTCAGGGGGCTCGAAGGAGAATGCCAGCTGGCCGCGAAGTGAGCCACACTCATCCCGAGCTCGGATGGAAGCAAGCAAGCATGCTGAGGGTCAGGTGGTCCGTGGGGTTTTACCCGGCGAAACCGAGCCCGTCGTCATCCCCGAATCGCCTTCAACGCAATCTGGGTCATCCTCAATCACGTGGGAAGAAGGAATGCCGCGGGGGGGTGGCTAAAGTGGCTTTCTCATGTGAGAAAAGAAAGCTACGACTGCAATGTTGCCATGGCTATGTTCTCGCACTGAGAACATGAACCATTCATAAAACGCGGCCTGTTTGTGTTCGCAGCCCAGGCACATGAGACAGCTTTTATGACCGTCAGGAGTGGAGAGAAATCGCTACATCCAGGAACTACACAGCGGTGGAAGGGCATCTTTAAAAAGATGCGTCCTGAAAAGGAATTCAAAGCTTGCTTGTGTATGTTGCTCTTTTACCAGAATCAAACTCTTTTAAAGAAAATAAACTCTTTCAGAGAATCAACTCTTTTATAAGAGAAGCGCTGTTGAAGGGCAGAGTCTGCACAGCGTGCATAGAGGAGAAAGCCGCTGGAATACGGCGTCAAAGCCAACAGGAAAGCTCTCTTGCAGAGGTGGTGAAGCAGTCGCGCACACAGCTCGCTGAACACACAACCGTTCGGCTCCAAAGAAAAAAATCTGTCTGGCATTCGCTTGCCCGCTCCCTTTATACCCGTATGTCCGGGGCCGGGGCATGCAAATTCAGAGGTATGCGAGGCTCTCAGAAGAGACCCCTTGTGTCACTACAATTGACACAACGTTAAGTGAGTGACAGAAGAGGAACACTTTATTTAAAACGTGACAAGTTGTATAAAATATACAGAATGACTCATGACAAAAGTGCTCTCATAGTGATTATGACTTCTGAAGACTTTAACTAAAGCCCTTGAATGCAATACCTTTATGACTATTTTAGATAAATGTATCTCTGATGGGAACTGACATGACGTACATCCCTCCCCTCTTTCCCTGGGGAGGGGCGTGCTTTACGACCTGTCTGCCGGCTGGTTATCCCCGCCTTCCTCGACCTGGGAGGAGACAACAACAACAAAAAATAGGTGAGGGAAAAGACCAACATGGCGCGAAAGAGTGAGAGAGAGAGGAGAGAGAGAAAAGGCTCACTCACCGGTTCTCTGATGAACCATTGTGTGGTCCTCAAGCACTCCTCCACAGTCTCTGGCGGATGACAGCCGCTCCTCTCCGGGCAAACCGGAGTCAACCTTCGACCCCCAGCGGACAGAATGCCCCTCCGCTTTCCTGGCGACGAGTGGAGACAATCCTCCGCCCCTGGCAGCGGCCATACCGCTCCGGGCAGTCGGGGAGTTTCTTCCCTGCTCCTCTTGTGGACGGCGGTCTTCCCTCGACCCCTCCGCATCTCTAGGGACGGCAGGGCACTCCTCTACCCCCCGGCAGCGGCTCCTTCGCTCCAGGCAGTCGGGGAATCCAGTCCCCACTCGCCCCGCGGACGGCGGCCGTTTTCCACATCCGGGCGGTCGGGCTACTCCGTCACGCGGCAGAAGGCAGCGGCGCTTCCCAGGGTGGACGGCAGTGTCGAGGACTCTGCGATGGGCATCCCTCCTCCCTGCTACCTCTGAGGGAATATTGATCTGTTTAAATGCATTTTTTTATGTTGTTTGTTTTTAATTTTTTTATGTGTATGTGTGTGTGTGTGTGTATGTGTGTGTCATTGGTCTCTTGTAGAAGCTGCTTTGTCTTGTTAATGTGTGTTTTGTTCGATAAAAAAAAAAAAAAAAAAAAAAAAAATAATAATAATACAAAGATACCTGTATATATTAATGAACCCGCAGAGTTGCGTTCATAATGTGTAAGAGTGAACTATTCCGTGGAAATAAAGCGAAACTCACGAGATGAATGGAGGTCATTTGCAGCATTCTCTTAGACAACGTTATTCTTCCAAACAGTTTTGAATTGAATGAATTGCACACCTTAGAACATACAGCGAATCAGACACAAGCGCTGACGGCTTTTCTTTTTTCTGTTCTTAAAAATATCATAAAGTGTTTCTTCAAGCACGTCTTTTTGACTAACAGCATTTCTTGTCATTTGTCACTCTGAGACGTCTTACATGTCATCCACCTGTTGCGGGTAGATGAGCAAAATGACTCACAAATGAAATACATTTGAATGAAGAGCTTGCGAACTGGTTTGAGCCTCGTCACATTTTGTGGGTGGCGGGTGCTATATCACACCCTGGGTGCACATAAAAAATAATTAACATTCATAAAACAGCTCATAGAAAAAGCTCTTAACAGCTAAGATCTATAGTTATTGGGAAAGGAGGCCCAGAATAATAATAGACGTGCATGTCTAGGAGAAGCTTTCATTGCACTCGTGAACAGCGGAGCTCACTGCACACATATCAAATCAGACCTGCATCTGTGGCTTTTCTTTCGCCTGTTCTTCAAAATATAATCATGTTTCATCAAACACGTATCTTTGTGTATAATTTATTGTAATATATCCCTCTGAGAAGTCTTACAGGTCGCCTTCCACAGTGGAAGGTACATCAGCAAAATACTCTGCATGAAACATCCGCATTTGGCAGGTGTTAATTTCAAACCTTGTTCACTAGGAGTAGCTATATGACAAATTTGGATGAAAGGAAATCAAAACTGTCACAAGCTTTGCAATCACACCCACACTTTCTGTTGGAAAATTATCTCTAGAAAGATTTAAATGATCATGTGTTGATGAATGGTGATACACCCGGTGAGCCACTTGATTTTTAACAAACAGCCACTTGTGGCTCGTGAGCCAGTGCCTAATAAAGTATTGTTTATAAGTGCAGGGCTGCTTTGTATACAGGTGTTACCAGTGTAACAGTGTCACCTAGTGTCAGAAAGCAAATTTGCATTTTCATTCAGCCCCTCTGCCATATTTGTTAGATCAATGTGAATATCTGACCGCATTTTTACACAGCATACACAGTGTTAATAAATTTTAATTCAAATAATAAGGTATCTATAAGAATTCACAGTATTTTAAGTGCCCACGATAAAAATACATTGCATGTTCATTAACGCAATTTACTAATATATACACTCACCTAAAGGATTATTAGGAACACCTGTTCAATTTCTCATTAATGCAATTATCTAATCAACCAATCACATGGCAGTTGCTTCAATGCATTTAGGGGTGTGGTCCTGGTCAAGACAATCTCCTGAACTCCAAACTGAATGTCAGAATGGGAAAGAAAGGTGATTTAAGCAATTTTGAGCGTGGCATGGTTGTTGGTGCCAGACGGGCCGGTCTGAGTATTTCACAATCTCCTCAGTTACTGGGTTTTTCACGCACAACCATTTCTAGGGTTTACAAAGAATGGTGTGAAAAGGGAAAAACATCCAGTATGCGGCAGTCCTGTGGGTGAAAATGCCTTGTTGATGCTAGAGGTCAGAGGAGAATGGGCCGACTGATTCAAGCTGATAGAAGAGCAACTTTGACTGAAATAACCACTCGTTACAACCGAGGTATGCAGCAAAGCATTTGTGAAGCCACAACACGCACAACCTTGAGGCGGATGGGCTACAACAGCAGAAGACCCCACCGGGTACCACTCATCTCCACTACAAATAGGAAAAAGAGGCTACAATTTGCAAGAGCTCACCAAAATTGGACAGTTGAAGACTGGAAAAATGTTGCCTGGTCTGATGAGTCTCGATTTCTGTTGAGACATTCAGATGGTAGAGTTAGAATTTGGCGTAAACAGAATGAGAACATGGATCCATCATGCCTTGTTACCACTGTGCAGGCTGCTGGTGGTGGTGTAATGGTGTGGGGGATGTTTTCTTGGCACACTTTAGGCCCCTTAGTGCCAATTGGGCATCGTTTAAATGCCACGGCCTACCTGAGCATTGTTTCTGACCATGTCCATCCCTTTATGGCCACCATGTACCCATCCTCTGATGGCTACTTCCAGCAGGATAATGCACCATGTCACAAAGCACGAATCATTTCAAATTGGTTTCTTGAACATGACAATGAGTTCACTGTACTAAAATGGCCCCCACAGTCACCAGATCTCAACCCAATAGAGCATCTTTGGGATGTGGTGGAACGGGAGCTCCGTGCCCTGGATGTGCATCCCACAAATCTCCATCAACTGCAAGATGCTATCCTATCAATATGGGCCAACATTTCTAAAGAATGCTTTCAGCACCTTGTTGAATCAATGCCACGTAGAATTAAGGCAGTTCTGAAGGCGAAAGGGGGTCAAACACAGTATTAGTATGGTGTTCCTAATAATCCTTAAGGTGAGTGTATATATATTACTGTTATACAATTCATCTAAAAAATTGATGTAATGATATGTATATAAGTTAATCTTTTCAGAGCAAAAAAAATATTTATTTAAAAACTTTTTGTTCATAAATTAAACTTATTTATTTTAGTACTGTGGCTAGACTCGACTTGACTTAAAACTTATCAGGATTCGAATTGAGTTGCTTGAGGTGAGTCACTGAATTGACTTGCTTGATTTGTCTGCACTGCACATGCGACTTGACTCAAGACTTGATGGTTAAGACTTGAGACTTGCTTGTGACTTGAACATGTGGACTTGCTCCCACCTCTGTCTTTACCATTTGTGATGTTTGGCAGATGGATGTAGATTCTGCCAACACCTTTGATCCAGTTGTTGATGAACTTTCCAACACCTGTGCTTGCCACTCCATCATCCCAGGCAGTGCATTTCAGTCCCTCTCTAATCCTGCATCCCCAGAATATCCAACCCTCCTTCCAGACGGAAAGATACCCTGCCTCTGTTAACACCGTGCTGGGGCTGTCAGTGTTGATAAAGGGTCTGTTTATCAGTTAAATGACAGCTATGACTGAGAGGAGAAAGATGGATTGGGATTTGTTTGTAGCCCAGTGGGCATTCTAACAGTGACATTAGAGACACTTCATATTTCATCTCGGCACTGAAACATTCTGAACACCACAAGCCTGTGAGGTACTTCAACTGCCTTTATTTGTTTAAAGACTAATTCCCATTAACAGGCATATTTAAAGTACTCATTATATAAAGGCTGGAATTTTCGGATTTTTTTGTTAGCCAGCTCCATGGTGTACTTTTGATGGGTCTCGATGCTCTTCGACTTCATTTAAAATGCTGGCTGCAAAATAGCCCGTCCCACATCAATTGAGTTCAAAGTGTGCATCACCACAAGATTTCCCCATGGAACAAAATGCACTATTCATAGTAGCCCATGCATTACATTCTTTCTGGTTGGTATAATGGATACACAATGAATTTTCTAGAGCACATGACGTATGGACCTGGTTATAGGTGCTGTGCTGCAGTGCTTTGTTTATTTGCCGTTGGGGAAGAATGTACATCGCAGGTAGTGAACCATTCATCTTAGAGAGAGTGGTAATTGCTGTCTAGCTCCCTCACAACATATCTGTGGTACTCAATACTTAACGTTTGATGTGAAAATAATTAGCGGGGGCCCTGAAGTTCACGGGTTTCTTCAGCATATTTGTACCATGAGATGACAAAATGTACCAAAATTTGGTTTGGATTGGCATTCAAAATAAGGTGTTTTTCTCCTTCAGCTCTCCACTAGTGGACTTCATACCATTTCGAATTGAAAGACCATGTCCATTTCTGTGCATTCCATGACCTTATCTGTTAAATGGACAGCTTTATTTGTGCAGCAAAGGTTTATGAGATTTCTGATGTTGGCCACCGAGCTGAGGTGGGTTCAAGACCAGTGCGGCAGATGTTTACGGTTGAGACAAAGTGGAAATTGATGGTGGTGAAGCTTGGAAATTTATGATGTACTGTAACATGGATTTCATGCATAAAAGGTCACCCCCTCAGATGCTGGTTGAATTGGAGGACAACATCGGGTAATTTACAGTAAGACAGATGGAAACTACTGCTGCCCAGCTGTTTAGATGCTACCTCTGAGGGAATATTGTCAAATTTGACAGGTTTCTGTGAACAGAAGGAACCTCTGTGCAGGAACCCTGTCACTGTACGTTTTCAGGTTCTATGATGCAAGCCAGGTTTGTCATGCATATCCTTTTTGGGGGGACAGTCCTGGACAATCCTGGCTGTATTTATGTCCAATAGATTAAATCAACAATTTTTTTCATTTAGCAATTGATAGTTCATTCTGTGTAAGACATGTAAGTTTAGTGGTACAAAATGTATTTATTGTGCAAAGTACCTGGTTGCTAATGCAGACAACTGTAAATAGGCAAAATCTTTTCATTAGTAAAGCATGCAAAATTGCAAATTACCCTAATAGTGATAGATCATTTCCACTGTATAAAAAAAGTGTTACTTTGACATTTTGATAAATCCTTTTGTGTTTCATGGGGGAAAAAAAGGTTTAGTGAGTTTCGAGCAACATTTATAACAAATAATCTGCACATGATGCGACTCTGTTTGACTGTCTAAATACAGCCATGTGAATGGGAGATTTCTGCCACAGCGCTTTAGGCAAACACTTTTTTTAACCTGCTTTAATTGTGCAACTTAATTTTTTTTTTTTTTTTTTTTTTTTTTTTTTTTTAGTTAAGGAGATTAAGGTGCTATTTCTGCCTGATCTAACCCCTTAAATTATTCATATATATATAGAGATTTTTTTTTTAATCTAATGAAGTCAGGTTGATTCAAAAATGTTATTTGAAAATAATAATAATAATAAAATTAATAAGTTCGTTTAGATGAAACCACATGAAACACATTTTTTAGATAATATTTTTTTTCAGTGTGAGGTAGCATGTAGATAACACTTCTGAACCATGCTTTTTGTGATCATCTATAATCAAAAATGTTGTAAATTCAACTTATGTAATAACACATAAAAAGATGATTGAACTGAAGTGCACAAACATGCACTCTATATTTGTATCACTCTGTACTTTATATAGTGTAGCATTTCAAGATATTCGACACAATATGATTTGTTTTTGTGAAATTGAATGTCAAACAGGTGATGGATCCGTTAAAACAGATAATTGAAGATTTATTTTAGTGCTATCACAGTATGACTTTGAGGAAGCTGGGGTTTTGAGCATATTGTTAATCCAGTGAGAGGGGATGCAGCCTCTGTTTAAAATCTTTCAACAACAAGTCTTATTCTGATGTGTGCACAGAGCGTATTGCTGGCTTATTACAAATAATATGTCTTTGCATTTTTTAATTATTCACTTAGGCTAAATCAGCTGAAATTATTACAATTTTGGGACATTTTTTGGCACAATATTTCAGCATAATTTGGGTGTTAAAACAATGCAGACAGCATGTGCACATAAACAATGTTAACAACAGGAACAGTTGAATGAATTCTGGTCGGTTTAGGCCAGCACACCTTTAGAGTATTTGCCATTGGTCCTCACTTCTCTGGGATTTAGGGAGGATGTGATGTATTGGCTAAATTATTATGAAACCTGCAGATTTTTTGAGGAAGAACAAGAGAGTGAATCAGAAATGTAGATTGTTCTACATGCACTGTGCTTTGTATTTTAACACACCACAAACCCAAGTCAAGTGAGTCCCCAGACATACCAACAGAGTGTATTTTATTGATGTCAAGCTCAGAACAGCTTTTGTACTTTGAGTGAAACCTAATTTAAAATTAGCTTGTTTCATGTAAATTTTGATAGCTTAAAGGTCTCATGTATTGTTGTATTTCAAAACTGTATTTTTTTAAGCAAAAAATACAAATATGTAATTTGTTGGGGGTTGTAAACAGTAAAGAGCAAATAACTGTGATTTAAGAGTGGTTGGGATTGGCAGTTTTATTTTTATAGTTTTTAAACACCATCAGAATTGCTTCCACTAGAATAAACACCCTCCAAGATATAATGTTTGAAATAACAACAATATGCCTTATTGACTTTATAGTCAGGCTATCTCAGTGTGCAAGAAAAACACTATATGTTGATGCACTGAACAAACGTGGTATTAGTCAGATGTGGAATTTTGCATGTGTAAATAGGTGACACAATTATTTCATATTAATACAGTGAGCAAGACAGATCCTTGCAGTGTGATATTGATTGTGTATGGTACTTATTAGCTTGCTGAATTAATGTGCATTGCTGCCTTTTTATCTTTTTGTTTGATCTTTTTAACTGACCATCAAGGGAGAGGTGACATTTATAGACATATGATACTGAAATTATTACTTGTGAGCTTGCATAAATTGTTTACAAGGACAAAGCATCAGCTTGTTTCAAGAATGAGGCTCTGTGGTTTTTAACTCTGCTGGCATTTGAGGTGCATACAAAGGGTGTACGAGGAGTTATTTTGTAACATACAAATTAAAAGTAGAATAATTGTCAGCAGTCTGTGCTATTTTTGGAAATAGTCCACATATCAGAGCTGCGGCTGACACATCTGAACACATAATGTTAAAGTGCATGCCTGTTTCATTCTCCCTCTCTCTCCTCAACAGTTCCCTGTAACTTTTAACTGTCTTGTCTACATGTAGAAATGTAGAATCAAAAACTTCAGGATCAGGATAAAAAGTTCCTCTCATTCACAAATCATGACAGTCACTTGGTAACAATCCAAGTAGGCGATCCAGGCCGTTTAAACAGTGAGGAGATTGAGGTTTGCGCTAGATCCGCACAAGCTTGTGAGCTTTGTGTAACTTCAAGGCTGCCTCCGGAGGCTCTGTATACAGCCTCCAGAGGCTGTATACAGAGGTACGATGAATATAAGGTGCTTTTCAAACTTTTCAGAGACCAGTTTCCTTAAGAGTTCCACTCATCCAAAACAGCTGTCAGTTCAGCCATTAAATGATTAGGCAGCAAGATAGCAAGTCAGCTGACTATGTTTTCGGATGCAACCCAAGGTAAAATGCTTCACGTGTGCTATAAGTAAATGTTTTATTCAATATGCACTGTATGTACAATTGGTATGATTAGAATTTTTATTTTAGAAAATGCGATTGCTAATGTGGACATGTCATCCAAGGTTGCTGGACTACTGTGTGCACTGTTATTTCCTTCTTCCTAATATATTAACAATTTCTTCACGTGCAAATAAATTACTAAAATTTGATGACTAAACAGAAATTTGAAGAAACTGCTATCTGCCATTTAAAATAGACTATTGTTTTTTTTTAGTTTTCTGTGAAATATAGTGCTAAATAAGAGTTTATAATTTATTTTGTTTAGCAATTTTTATGTTTGTTATTTACTATATTAAATTGTGTGATATATCGGCATTGTATTGGCCTGTCGGCCAACCTGCTCTCTGGATATCGGTATCGGCAATTAAAAATATAGCCCTCACCCACTTATCATATACCCCATGAAGAGTGCTATGTAACCTATCTGCATATTTGAATATAAATCAAATAAAAATATAAATAATAATAACTTGCGTATATATACGTATAACAACTTGCATATATATGCATATATATATACGTATATGGCCAATGAGCCAATGACCATGCCTGCCACAGCCAATGAGCTGGAAGGCTCATTCTTTCCAGAGCCAGCGTTGCCAGCCTCGTCTGTCCCAGAGCCTGCACCGCAGACTTCGGCCTCATGGAGGAGGAGGAAGAGGAGGAGGAGGAGGAGGAGGAGGAGGAGAAGGGATTTCGTCGCTGAATCTCAGTCTGGGTTCATGACCACAGAGGTAGTTCCCAAGACTCTGTTCATGCCCACGACCACAGAGGTCACTCCCGAGACTCTGTTCATGCTCACGACCAAGGAGGTCATTTCCAAGTCTCTGCCAATGTTCACGACCAAGGAGGTCATTTCCAAGTCTCTGCCAATGTTCAACGCCATGAGGTCGTTCCCCTTCTGTCACTCACTCGACGTTGTGTCGAATGAAGTGACACAAGGGGTCTTCCTTGGACGCCGAATCGTACCTCTGAAGCTGAGAAAAGACCAATGTCAAGTTGGCAGACAGAATTTGCATGCCCCGCCCCAGACATAAAGGGAAGCGGGGTTGCGAATGCGAGTTAGAATTTTTCTTCAGAGCCGAATGGTTGTGCAGCAAGCAGCTGAGTCTCACTCCTGTTCCACTCACCTCTACCAGCAAGAAGCATTGCTGTTGGATCCGCATGACGCATTTCCAGCTGGTGTCTATCTCTCTGCACGCTGTGCAGTTCACGCCCCTGGGCACTTCGACAGCGCTTTCTTTCTGTGTAAAAGAGTGTCTCCTCCTAAAAGAGTATATTTCCTAAAAGAGTAAAAGAGCAAAACACAGTGGCGTTGATCGTCCTTTTCAGGACACGTCTTTTTCAAGATGCCTTTCCGCCCCTGATTTCTCTCCAAGAACGATGGCCACAGAAGCTGCCTCATGTGCCTGAGTAGCGATCTCACTGAGGTGGCGTTCGTGGATGGTTCATGTTCTCACTGCTAGAACATGACCATGGCAACGTTGTGGTCGCGGCTCTCCTTCCTGAAGGTGAATGCCACTTCAGCCGCACCCCATGTCGCTCCTTCTTCTCAAGGGATTGAGGACGACACGGCTGGCGATGAAGGCGATACAGGGATGATGACGGCCTCGGTTTCGCTGGGTAAATCCCCACGAACCAGTCGCCCCCCCCAACATACTCGTGTGCTTCCGTCTTGGTTCGGGATGAGTGCGACTCGCCTCACGGCCAGCCGGCATTCTCCCTCAAGCCCCCGGGCTTGCATGATGACATCACCGCTGCATTGGAGAACGTCCAGGCGTCTGACGCGGAAGACTCGACTGGGCTGCCGCCTTCGGGCCAGCCCGCCCAGTCGGAGGCGGAAGCGCAGATGGCCGACATGCTTTCCCGGGCTGCCAAGAGCGTGGGCTTGGACTCCCCCAATCCTCCCCACGGCCTTCGCGGCTTGATGACTGCATCAACCACAACCATGTACCCACATGTTCAATAAAAGAGTGATTTCCCCTCTCCCTGGTTCACCCAGAGAACCACCATTCTCACGACACCCCGGCACTAAAACTCTACAGTCCCGGTTCCCCAGACGCAGCTCACTCACCTCCGGCCCCGCGACTGATCAGCCCCGGCAGGCCAGCGCTGACGAGTTCCGAAGACACCTTCTTATGACCTCTTCCTCAGTCTCTAACCCGCCCGCTGCCGGGTGCACGGAGCAAGGTAAGTGCTTTGAGTCTTTTCTCAGCACCCAAGCCCGGCTCCCGCCTCATTTCAGCAGTATTCGCTGCACTCTTGTGCGTGGCCAACAAGCCAGTGCCTTACGAGTAGAGATCTCCACCCTGCTCCTCAAAGATGCGATAGAGCCCATCCCTACAGCCAAGATGAAGAAGGGTTTCTACAGCCCTTAATTCATCATACCCAAGAAAAGCGGTGGATTGCGACCAATCTTGGACCTGTGAGTTCTGAACCGGACTTTGAACCAGACTCCCATTTAAAATGCTCACGCAGAAACAGATTCTCACCTGCGTTCGACAGCTAGATTGGTTCGCGGTGGTAGACCTGAAGGACACGTACTTCCACATCTCCATTCTGCCGCGACATCTACCCTTCTTACGGTTCGTGTTTGACGGCCAGGCGTATCAGTACAAAGTCCTCCCCTTCAGCCTGTCCCTGTCCCCTCGTGTCTTCATGAAGGATGCATAAGCCGCTCTTGCCCCTCTATGGGAAGTGATCAAGTGAGAAGTGACCCGCGACAGGTTTCGCCCAGCGGAGAGTGGAGGCTCCACCCCCAGGTGGTCCAGCTCATATGGGACCGATTTGGCAAGGCACAGATAGATCTCTTTGCCTCCCAAGACAACTCCCACTGCCCCCTCTGGTACACCCTGGCAGAAGGACAGACACGCTGGCACACAGCTGACCCTGTGGGCTGCGCAAGTATGCATTTCCCCCAGTGAGCCTTCTTGCATCGGTGCTGTGCAAGATCAGGGAGGACGATGAACATGTCATCCTGGTGGCCCCTTACTGGCCCACCCACACCTGGTTCTCAGATTTCATGCTCCTCGTGACAGCCCCTGCCTGAAAAATTCCCCTTAGGAAGCACCTTCTTTCTCAGGGATGGGGCACCCTCTGGCATCTGCACCCAGACCTCTGGAACCTTCACGTCTGGCCCAGGGATGGGATGCGGAAGATCTAGTGTATCTACCACCTGCTGTCGTAGACACAATCAACCAAGCCAGAGCTCCCTCCACCAGGCAACTCTACGCCTTAAAGTGGTGCCTGTTCGTGAATTAGTGTTCTTCCCAAGACAAAGACCCACAGAGATGTGCAGTTCGGTCAGTGCTTCTATTCCTGCAGGAGAGGTTAGATTGAAGGTGTATGTAGCTGCTATCGCAGCCCACCACGACGCAGTAGATGGCAAGTTTCTTGGTAAGCACGACTTAATTATCAGGTTCCTGAAAGGTCCCTGACCCCACTTTGAGCAGCTTGATTCAGTCGAGCTCAATGCCCTCTCCTTGAAGACAGCCCTCCTGATCGTGTTAGCCTCCATCAAGAGGGTTGGAGACCTGCAAGCGTTCTCTGTCAGCGACACCTGACTGGAGTTCGGTCCGGCGCTTTCTCTCGTTATCCTGAGACCCCGACCGGCTACGTGCCCAAGGTTCCTACGACCCCTTTCAGGAACCAGGTCGTGAACCTGCAAGCACTGCCTCGAGAGGAGGCAAACCCAACCCTTTCGTTGCTGTGTCCAGTGCATGCTTTGTATACCTATATGGACCGCACGAAGAGCTTTAGATGTTCTGAGCAGCTCGGCAGACGGCGGAAAGGGAAAACCATCTCCAAACAGAGGTTAGCCCACTGGGTTGTTGATGCTATTGCCTTAGCCTATCACACCCAGGCCATGCCCGCCCCCTTGCGGGTTCGAGCACTCTCTACTAGAAGTGTGGCATCCTCGTGGGCACTGAGCCATGGCACCTCCCTAGCAGACATCTTCAGAGCAGTGGGCTGGAAAACACCCAATACCTTCACCAGGTTTTACAATCTGAGGGTTGAGTCGGTCTCGTCCCGTGTTTTGTCAGGTCCGAGCCGGTAGAACTCATAATGCGGCACAACCGACCGGGTGTTCCACTTGCACCTTGCAACCTTCACCAAGTTGATCCAGTGTGCCTTCTGTCTCAGGTCATCCACTGAGCGTCACTGCCTGGATGTTTCTCCTCCCTAGCCTTCTGGCCCGCAAATTCAGCGGAGCAATTCGCGGCCAGACCCACTATGAGTCAAATGCTCTGTACTGAGGTCGGGCTCCACGGGCATAGTTCCCTCTTCAGGCTAACTCCCCGTGAGGTATTTTCCACGGTACAGTCCCCCTTGTCAGCGGACCCGCATTTCCCCCGGGCAGACCCACTGCCCAGGCCGCCGTGCTTGTAGAGTCCCCCCTCATTAGGCTGGACCTTCCACCGCGCCATATCCCACATCCGGCTTCACAACCCTCATAGTGTATTTGCCACGCAGTAACTCCCCCTGAAACTGGGCAGGGTGTGGCCTCCGCAGGGTCTTTCCCTCCTGAAAGAATAGGAAATTTGCAGACCGGACAGCTACCTTGCCTCTGGCCTCGCCTACAGCCCCGGCAGCGCTTACGAGTTCTAAAGACGCCCCCTTGGGCCTCTTCCTCAGTCTCTAAATCTTCCCCCTGCTGGGTGCGCAGAGCAGGGTAAGGGCTTCGAGTCTCTCTCAGCACCTTAGCATTGGGACATCTTTCTGCTCCCGACATGCTATCTCCTGCTCCCCCCCCGGGGAAAGACCGCCTTCCCCGACTTAAAACTTAAGACAGGCTGCTGGGCTTGCTCCCATGCTAGGCATGTAACACCTTCTCCCCCTAAGGGGTGTGGAAAACCTACGGTTTGTATGCAAAAAGAAAGAGTTGGAGGCGTTGGGGAGGGGTACGTGCAGCCGGGACAGGTGCCTCTAGCACGCAATAGCCTGCTCTGCACCTGTTTTGACAGTCACGTAACACGGTCAGTGCATGGCACTTTTTTATGGACCCCTTGTGTCACTTCATTCGACACAACGTTGAGTGAGGAACGAGACGTTGTGTCCCTCCTGCCACAACACTAGACCTAGTACTGTAAATGGCCATACTTCATTTTCGGCTACTCAGAGCAAAATCCTGACTGGCATTCACTACCCCGCTTCCCTTTATACCCGTATGTCCGGGGCGGAGCATGCAAATTCTGTCTGCCAACTTGACATTGGCCTTTTCTCAGGTTCAAAGTTACGATTCGGCATCCAAGGAAGAACCCTTGTGTCACTTCATTTGACACAATGTTTTGTGGACCATGGAGGTCATATCCTAGTCTCTGTACAGGCCTACGACCACTGGTCCTTTCCCACTCAATTAGGACACTTATTTTTGAGCCTCCCACAGCTCCGCCTTCCACGACTTGGCCTCACGTCATGGTCACCAAGCCTATGTCATGGAGTTCTATGTCATGGCTGTCAAGCCACAGTTCCAAGTCATGACGGCCATGCCAGAGTCGACTCCAGGCAGTGTCACGTCCACGCCAGAGTCGGCTCAATGTCATAAGCAAGCCTCTGCTCCACGGTCCAGGCCCGACTCCGCTCCACGGTCCAGTCCAGCCCCTAATCCAAACTGGTCCTCAGCCCCCTCAGTTGGGGTGGATATGTCATGTTTAAGTGTGTTTTTGTTCATGTTTTGATTCCATATCTTTTATTTATTTCCTGATTCCTGATATATACAGGGTTGAGAGGGTTACTTTTAATATGTTTTTCACTACAGATTACAGAATACATGCTGTAAAATGTAATTTGTAACATATTCTGTTAGATTACTCAAGGTCAGTAACATACTAAATTCTAAATACTATGTATTACTTCTTCAGCACTGGTAGACTTTTTTCACTTGTTTTGACTATAAAAACTCTGTCAGTACAGTAAGACAAAATACACATTATACATTACAAAAATACATTATCTGAAAAACCTAAATTTCTTTTGAAATGTTGTTTCTAAAATTAAAAAAATTATTATCAAGAATACAATTTTTGCCCTAATATCAAAGGTCTTACTAGAAAAAAAAGAAATTATGATCCAACGTGAATTGATAAACAAATATGATTGTGCCTTGTAACATGCAAATGTAAAATGGCTAGAAATAGTATTTTAGCTTAGCATAAAGCTGACAATTTACACAAGGTTTATTTATAATTCTTGTGCTCCAAACTTACTTCAAACTTACTTCTCTGCCTATATGAATGTAACACATTATAAGAAAGTGTTTCACTGCTGTTCAAATGCATTTTGGATTGCATCATTTATATTTATATATGTTTTCCAAGTTAAAGGTCTAAATATCAAATGATAATAAAATGCTATACAATAAAATATTTGGGGGGAGGTGGCAGAGCAGCCAAAGTGTTGGGGTCTGAGGGATATTTTCTACAAAAAAATAAAATATTTCATAGATTTCATCAGTCGAGGGCAATTGGATGTGAATATTAAAATATAAGATCAACTGTTTTTTTTTTTTTAAATGAATGGCAGCAGTCCAGTTTTTGTGTTTGAATCTATTTTTAACATTCAGAATACATACCTATTTATGAGACATAGGAGGCCTTTTGATAGATAAAAAAAATACTGTATGGGAGTTGAGAGGTGCCCCCTGAAAGAAAATGTCATTTTATATAACAGTGCAGCATAAAAATACTGTTTGCTTTGTATAGATATATAGTCTGTAGGTTTAAATAAGATGACTATTAAATAATGGAAACATTCTCAACACCGGAGAACTCTTCTAGGATAACTAGAAATTTCAAAGTTTTGGTTTTCTTTATTTGCCATCCATGCCAGAGATGATGACATCTTTGATTACTTTTCACAAAATAAGAACAAAAATCAGTTTGTTTATTATGAAAGGCTCGTAATGCTGATTAAGGAACCTAAATTTAGATGGGGGAAATATAACTTTATAGGCCCCACTTTAACTTGTCCTGTCGTAAACCTGCCTTAGTTGAACCATTGGAGTCATATATCAGACAGATGAAGATAGTTTCACTTTGCTTCATTCTTGTTTTCTGCAATGTGTTTAGGCGAAAGATGCTAGTATCCATCTATATTGCTGCTCACTGTGTCTATGCTACTGTTGTTAAAATAACCACACCTGCAATTCCACTTATCAGGGTTTATGTGGCATCTATAGCAGGGAGAGAGAGGCAACACGAAAGGAGCGGGAATGAAGCGCATTCAGCGCTAGATAAATGTATGAATTAGCATAGTGTATACAGCTCTGTAGTTTTGACACGTTGCTCACTTAAACTGTAGAAACGGTAAGATGGGGCAACCATTTTCATGATGCCTTGCAGTCCAGATGAAACCAAGTTGGTGTCCAGTGCCAGACTGCAGTCCGCTAATTGGTGACCGCTTATACGGCACCTTTATGTTACACCCCATTTTTGTAGCATTAAGTGAAAATGGTTCATTTGTCCAATTGTTATGTAGCCGGTGGGTTATGAATAAGCAACACAGGATACAAAAATATATTTTGGGGATATAATCTGATGGCTGTTTTAAAAAATAAGAAATAAATCGATGGGGCGGAATATATAAAAAAGAATGAAAAACTGTAAAATTAAAAAATACAAAAACGTTTATACGGCAATGAAATACAAAGAATTAAATATGATTCAACAAAATATGGTAGAGGCTAATGTTAAATGAAAATACAAACAGGGCATTAGCTTGCCATATGCTTTAGCATACATCACTATAATATGTGCTTATAACATTGTGGCAAGGCGGATGGCGGGGCCGGGTCGTGACGATACACACCCGGTCCCGTATCAGGCTAATCAAGCCTCCGAGAGGGATAAAGGCCGATGGCAGACGGTGGTGCGACGAGAGAGTGATCATTTATGGACATGTCTGTCATGTGTGTGTTTTGTCCTTTCTTTTAAGTTTAATCATTAAAACCTTATTTATATTGTCAAGCCGTTTCTCGCCTCCTCCTTTCCCTTGAACTTTGTTCCTAACATTCACATCATTTTATGCATTTAAGTACATTGCTCATGTCAATAAAAGCAATTTATGCATTAAAACATGCTTAAATCACTCAAATTATGTTGCTTATTTTTTAACCAGGCTTGAAGGACATGTATAACAGTTTCAACAATACCACTCATACACTGTAACCCTTGTTCCCTGAAAAAAGCGGAACGAGATGCTGTGCTTTGCTAAGCACTTTGGGAACGACCCTAGTCGTGACCGAGCTGTGAATATGTGTGTAACACGTCAATGAACATTGACTGGAATTTATAGCCTCGGCTGATGTGATCATTAGACGCACCTGAGGCCAGGCTATAAATGGATACATCACCAGGTGTCGTCAGATACTTCTTTTTGAAGAGCAGTCCTGGGACGTCCCAGTGCAGCAAAGAAGCGCAGCATCTCGTTCCGCTTTTTTCAGGGAACAAGAGTTACACATGTAACCCGAGACGTTCCCTTTACAAAAAGCTTCACTTATGATGCTGCGCTTTGCTAAGCGCTTTGGGAACGCAATACCCACGCCTCCGCACTGGGGCTGTCCGGACCCCTACGGTTGTGCAGTGTGCTCACAAGAATGCGAGAGGTCTCGGACACGAGCTTGAGATGTCGACTCAAGGGCATAAGAGCCCGGAGTAGCAAAGCATCTAACCCATAAAGTTCGATGAATGTGTGCGAAGAGAACCCTATCGCAACACAAACTTGTCATAAAAACTGATGAATGTGTACAGAGAGGACCAGCCTGCCGCATCACAAACTTGTCCAGACATGAACTTGAGATGTCGACTCAAGGGCATAAGAGCCCGGAGTGGCAGAACATCCAAATTATTAAAGTCTAATGAATGTGTGCAGAGAGGACAACCTGCCGCATCACAGACTTGCTGCAGAGGGAGACCTCTAGCCAAAGCTTTAGAGGAGGAGAGCCCTCTGGTAGAGTGCGCCCTAAAACCTACTGGCGAAGCTTGACCGCGCGCCTCGTAGGCCCGTGCAATAATGTCCCTCACCCAAAGTGACATAGTCTGCCAGGAGGTGACCGCCCCCGGTCACGGCACCCAAGTGAAGAATTGCTGCCCTGACTTTACACCACTAACAAATGTGGTGGACATAAGTCTGAAGGGTACAGACTAGACAAAGTCTGAGAAGTCTTAGCTGCTCCAGTGTTACAAACGGCAGGGAACAGAAGGCTTAGAAAACAACCGGCCAAGGGTCGCACCTTGGGCAGGCAGTTAGGGTGAGGGTGCAAAAAATGCTTTTGGTCATAGCTGGGGCAAACTCTAAACAGGCCTGCAAAAGAGACAGAGCCTGTAGGTACCCAAGTCTCCTTAGAGACGAAATTGCCATAAGAAAAAACATCTTGAGAGTCAGAAGTCTACCAAATGCTGACTCTAGAGGTCTAAAAAGGGGGTCTTACACTATGAAGAGGTCCTAGCAAGGATGCCTCTTAGGGGGCACCCCGCCCGCCAAGGCGTGGCAAACCGCAGTGGAGGCCACATAGAACCTGGCAGTGGCGAGGCAAGTGCCCGCTGACAGTTCTTTCTACAGAAAATCCAGAACTGAAGCAAACTGGCAGTTAACTGGTTCTGTAATATGAACTTTTGTAGAAAGAATCACATGCAGGCGCATTTGTGCCATGTATGCATCACCACGATCAGCTCCCCCCCGAGAGGGGTGTGTGTGAACTGGGCGACTCGGGGAGAAGTAGAGGAGACATTGCGCTATCAACAGAGAAGAGGTCCTCTTCTGCCTTGTAAGAGCTGCCCAGATCAGTTCCAAGTGGAGGGAGCCCTAGCACTTGAAATGGTCCCGGTAACCTCAAGAGAAAGCCCTGTGAACCTCAGTTGGTACCCTTAGGGGCCAGACATGAAAGATTTTACAATTCAGGCCAGGGATGAGAAGGTCCTCCCTGTTCGGAATCGCCCAAGGCGAGCTGTCGAGGAGAGGTATTAACTCCGAGAAACATATCCTGTTCGGCCAGCGCAGCGCCATTAGTAGGAGGCAAGACCCTTGCTGGTGAACATTGCCAAGACTCCCGGGAGCAGAGAAACCAGGGAAAGAAACACATACAGACGCATTCTAGGTCATGTATGTGTCTTAACGCCCAGACCCAAGGGGGACTGGGTGATTTCAGGGAGAAGTAGAGGAGACATTGTCCTCTTCTGCCCGAAGATCTTACCTGAACTTCTTCCAAGTGGAAAAAAGCCTGAGCATTTAAGAAGGTCTCGATAACCTCAGGAGAAAGCACTGTGTCCCTCAGTTGGTACCCTTAGGGGCCAAACACGAAAGATTCCACAATTCAGGGCAGGGATAAAATGTTGCCCTGTGCCTGAGATAGAAGATCCTTCCTTTTCGGAATCGCCCAAGGCGAGCCGTCGAGGAGAGGTATTAACTCCGAGAAACATATCCTGTTCGGCCAGCGCAGCGCTATCAGTAAGAGGCAAAAACCCTTGCTGGCAAACTCTGCACAACTACTACCTTAGGGTGGAGTTCTTTACTCCCCCGTTGGTATTTTCTGTCTGGACAGTAAGTCTGCTCCCACATACGGGCATCCAGGGATATAACTGTCCTGAGTGACAGGAGCTTGCCCTGGGCCCTAAGGAGAATCTGACACGTCAGAAGTACAGCTGACAAGAGTGTGGATCTCCCTGATGATTTATGTAAGAGGCTACCGCTGTATTGTCCACCCGCACCAAGACATGACAGCCTCAGGAGGAGGTATTTCAGGGCCAGAAATACAGCCATCAACCCGAGACAGTGACTGACAACCGAGCTGACGACCCTCCTATCCCCTTAAGCTGGATGACCACTTAAGGCCGCTACCCCGCCCGTCAGGGAGGCGTCTGTCCTTAGCAACCTGCGACAACAAGACGCACCTAGTGTGGGACCCAAGGCAGAAAACCGGGGTCTGAACCACATAGAAAGGGAACGAAGCCTGAGGTGCGTAACCCTTATTAGCCTAGGGGTTTTGGCCCTTGGAAGAAAACCCCTGGCTTTGAGCCACAACAACAACGGTCTCATGAGCAGAAGGTCCAGAGGGAACACCGAGGAAGCGGTCACCCTGAGACCTGGAAACCGTTGATACTGATAACAGTGCAACCTTGGCCTAGCCTGACTTTGCTCAGGGTGATCTGAATGGACTCAATCCTAGCGGGAGACAGTTGTGCCCGCAATGTGATTGAACTCCATACGATGCCCCGATAGACAGTGTTCTGGGTGGGAGAGAGGACGCTTTTCTTGGCGTTGAGCCTCAACCCCAGAGAAACAGATGAGCTAAGACGATGTCCCTGTGCTGAACTGCCAGTTCCTGGAACTGCGCTAGGATCGGCCAGTCGTCTACATAATTCAGAATGCAGATGCCCCGGAGTCACAAGGAGCCAGCGCTACATCATGCATTGTGAATGTGCGGGTAAAAAGGGCTAGGCTGAATGAAAGAACCTGACACTGGAAGACTTCGCCCCTGGAAGCGAACCTCAGGAACTTTCCATGTTGTGGCAGAACTTCTAAATGAAGTATAGAAGTGCGTCATAAGATCGATGGTGACCAGCCAAATGAGTTGTAGGGCTTGAGACACGACTGTCTTGATAGGCATCATCTAGGACTTGAACAAGCTTTAAGATCTAAGCCAGACGCCACCCCTCACCCTCCATGGGAAACGGGAAGTATTTAGTGTAATAACCTAACTCTCTCTCTGGAAGGGGAACACATACCATGGCCCCTTTAACCAGGAGATTTGAGTTTTTTTTTTGTTTTGTTTTTTGACATAAAAAGAAATCTGGTTTATGGTAGTGAGACCACGCCGTTGAAACACGGAACGACGAGTGAATTAAATCCTTACACCCTTTTAAGACCCACAGCAAAGAAAGATATCTGGCAGAAGTTTCCACGCTGCCAGGATCTCTGAGACGGGTATTAGATTTTAACACTTCCTGTTGAGGGGTTATCGAGTGTTTCGCGTCCTGAATAAAATGCAGGAACAGCGAAAACACCCAATTTTGATGGGAGCCTCTGCCACCCGAAACACCAAGAGGTGGCGGGAATGGAGGGGC
Source organism: Moxostoma hubbsi (assembly GCA_032164185.1). Classification (NCBI taxonomy): domain Eukaryota; kingdom Metazoa; phylum Chordata; class Actinopteri; order Cypriniformes; family Catostomidae; genus Moxostoma; species Moxostoma hubbsi. Next base: position 12,512,234 of record JAVLUX010000024.1, on the reverse strand, counting down.
TTCGAGGGGGTACCAGGAGGGGTGAAGTGAAACACGCACCCCGTCCCGAGGGGAGCTACCCCCTAATTTAGGCGCAAGACCATCAGGATTTTCTCTTTCTAGAAATGATAGTCCTGAGGTCTTGCTTCGGGGGCTGCCGAGGGCGGCGAGACTGTCCCCAATCCCTGGGACGAGGAGCACGACTCGCCACGCTTTGCCTTTGAGCCTCCCTTCTAACAGGACCGAGGCGGGTCTGGGGGGCCGAAGGACCCGCCCCCTGAGTGTGGCGAGGGAGGAACTGCCCAAAGGCTTCCTTGTGGCTTCTCGCCTCCTGGAACCTGGAGATAGCCCTGGTGATGGCGTCTCCAAATAGGCCAGTGGGCGAAACCGGAGCATTGGTCGCGCGGAGAGAAAGATCTGTGGCCCGGCGGAGCTCAGTGAAGGCTTGCTCGCCGAGCACAGAACCCACACTCAGGTCGTCCAGGAGGTCAGCCTGGTATGCCTGCAAAACAGCCATAGTGTGCAGAGCAGCACCAGCCTGACCTGCTGCTTGATACGCCCTTCCCACTAGAGTGGAGGTTGTCCTACACGGCTTTGAGGGGAGAGAGGACTTCTTAAGTGACGATGCCGAGCCCGGTGAGAAATAGCCCGCAAGCGTCTCTTCGACCGGCGGCATCACTGAATACCCCCGTGCCTCAGCACCCACGATAGTTGAATATAATGACGTCGAGGGTATGTGAACACAGGAAGAATAGGGGTTCCTCCATGAGCGAGAAAGCTCTTCATGGAGGTTATCAAAGAAGGGAAGGGACTCATGAGGTGTTCCCTTTTTTAGATTGGAGGATAAAAATCTATCCCTTAATTTGGAGGGTTTGGGGGTCTCTCTTTCACGTGGCCAGTCCAACTGGAGTCTGGCAACCGCACGAGTAATAACATCGAGCAATTCCTCCATAGATTTATCGCGGATGGAAAGCTCGGAGGCGGGAATAGAATCGCGATCCTCCTCATGAACAGAAGAAGCATCGGAACGCACTCCGAGATCATGTGAAGGACCAGCTGGGTTTGGGGAGAGAGCAAGAGAAAGGGAAAAACCCATCTCTTGCTTCTCAGCCAAATCCATTCGAGAGCCCCATGAACTAAGCGCGGGTGCTGACTCCCGGAAGCAAGCGAGGCGAGCGCGAAGCACTTTGCCTGAAAGCAAATCGCAGTGCTCGCACCCGCCCTGGTGCAACGCTAGAGCAGCGTGCTCTTCCCCCAAACAAACAGAGCAAAACTGATGCGTGTCCTCTTTAGCTATAGAGCGGAAACAGGGGAACACGCATTATTTGCGGCTTTCAGTCATTCTCTCTTTCTTTTTTTTTCTTTTTTTCACAAATATATATATCTTCTAGACAGAAGGAAAAGGAGAAAAGGTTCACTGCACACTGTTTGACAAATTCTTACTCCTAGCAGAGGAAAGAATGTTTTGACAGAGTTGTAAAACACACACACACAGAATCGCTCTGAAAAAAGAGGATCTGACGACATCTGGTGATGTATCCATTTATAGCCTGGCCTCAGGTGCATCTTATGATCACATCAGCCGAGGCTATAAATTCCAGTCAATGTTCATTGACGTGTTACACACATATTCACAGCTCGGTCATGACTAGGGTCGTTCCCAAAGTGCTTAGCAAAGCGCAGCATCATAAGTGAAGCTTTTTGTAAAGGGAACACATATTTTACTTGTTCACTAAACTGGAAAACACTCCGGGCTATAAATCATTAAAAAAGATATGATTCATTTTAAATTTACATACCCAGTCCTCACATGTGAACAAATCGAGGTCAAACTCCACATATGCAATCCACATGCATCCTTAAAAAATAGCCCATAACAAACACTCCATTTTAACATACAACTATTCTGAACACCTATTTAATGCAATTTATAAGCATTTTCTGTAATATTTTTTATTTACCTAAATAATTCTCAAATGATGAATAAAACTGTGAGCTCTCTTGCACAATCTCTAACTCGAGACAGTGCCAAAAAGCATGTGTCACAAAACTCTGGTTTTTAAATGGGCCATGTCCAATTTATGACTGGAGTTAAATTCCACTAAGTTCTCCCCGGCTGCATACAAAAAAAAAAAAATAAAAAAAAAAAAAAAATATATATATATATATATATAGAATAAATTAGTTATGCATATGTTTCACATGATTTTAAATCCATACTAAGGCTACCTCATTACACCTGTGCTGAACCAAAATCCAAATGCTGGACCTTTTTGCTGACCAAGTCACTTACAGTAAAATATCTTTGAAGTCCAACTGCACAAGACAGCACTGTATTAACTTGTACTTGTTATATAACAGATGATCACCAACCATCCTAAGATGATCTTCACATTAATACCAAAATGGAAGTATTACAGTAAAATTTCAGCATTCTTTACCAATGTCAGTGAAATTTCATGCTTTTCGATACCAATTTCGCCAATAGTAATAGCCTATGTTATTATATAGACTCTTTTATTTAAAAAGTTAAATGTTTACAGTTAAATAAATATTGCATTAATGGCATTTAGCCTAAACATTGTTTCAAGTTCTCAATCAATTATTCAAGACAAATGGTAATTAATATAACGAGAACAAAAAAAAAAACAAAACAAATAAAAGTCTTTCAGGTGTCTAACAGTAGCATCATGTGTTCCAGTGATAAAAGAATAAATCAAAATGCAAAACAGGGCAAAACTAGGAATGAGGAAGTAAGATCAACACATAAACAAACATGAACTAGATAATTACATCTATAAAGATAACACCTAACAAGTACTGAACAGAAATCAGGGCATTATATACACGAGCGATAATGAGATAATGAAACACAGGTGTGGACAATCAAGGACAGCTGGCAGTGATGATGGCATGGAATAATGAGAAGTGTAGTCTGGGAGGAACCGATGACATGGGAGAAACACAAAGCAACAGTGATTCGTGACATAAGAAATTACCTCTTTGGTCATGGGAAGAGACTCTGGAACATCCTCTGTGGTCGTGGATATGAGCAGAGACTTGGAAATGACCTCCATGGTCGCAAACATTAGCAGAGACTTGGAAACGACCTCTGTGGTCATGGGCAAAGACTCAGGAATGACCTCTGTGGTTGTGAGCATGGGCTGAGACTCGGGAACAAGCTCTGTGGTCGTGGACACTGGCAGAGACTTGGAAATGACCTGCATGGTCGCGAACACTGGCAGAGACTTGGAAACGACCTCTGTGGTCAGGAGCATGGGCTGAGACTCGGGAACGAGCTCTGTGGTTGTGGACACTGGCAGAGACTTTGAAACGGAACCAGCAGTCTCGGAAACTGGGATCCGGATTGAGAGAGGTGGATCCTCTGAAGAGAGTGTTTCTAAGATTAGCTTCACGTATTCCTCCCACGTGTAATCTCTGGTCTCCGGCAATTCCCTCCACTGGCAAACTCCAATCTGGTATATGGATTTTAGGGTGGAATCATCAAATCCTGTGTGACTGACAATGGTGGTGAAAAGTGAGAATATTATCTTATGGATAAGTCCGCATGGCTCAGTTAAATGAAGTAAGCTGCTAGATCCATTTGTGCTGCGAGTTGTTCTGTAATGTCTGAAATGAGAGCTGGATCTAAGTGCAGCGAGTTTTTAATGATAAAAGGATAAATCAAAATGCAAAACTGGGTAAAACTGGGAACTAGGAAGTAAGATCAAAACGTAAACAAACAAGAACTGAACAGGAACATGAACTAGAGAATTACATTCATAAATATAACAACTCTCAAGGACTGAACAGAAATCAGGCTGTTGGGAGGGCAGGGAATTATGGGAAGTGTAGTCCTGGAGGAACAGATGACAAGGCAGAAACACAAAGCAAACAACAGTGAATTGTGACATCCAGTAAATTCAAGTAAATAATATATTAATACTTTAAGCAACTAAAGATATTCATCCAAGGGCAGAGAGCAGTTTTCTCTTTTTCTTTACAATATTGTTGTTTAGGTAAAATATATCAGATCAAAGATAATCAGGTCTGTAGCATAATGCCGCATTTACACTGCGAAGCCTAATGCATCCTATGTTTTGACATACATATGTTTATTTCCCCCTCTGTATTATATAAACCGACTCTGTTTAGATTAAAACCTCACCAAGAAGGGGAATTTGATTTGCGCTAGAAGTGGGCTGGTGTGTGGCAAACCACCGTACCAGCAGCTATTCTTATGTACTGGCAGCTTTTGTAAGTAGCCGGTACAATGTCCTGCTCCTGCAAAACAAATCAGATGGCAAAAAACATTTCTAATACAGTTCTCCTGGCCTCCCGCTCATTATTTTCTACTAATTGCTGGTACCCAGAATTGGGTTGATGATTGTAAAAAAATCAGGTTCTTAATGTGTGGAGCAAATTTCAGTTGATTTAGATGTACACAGTATGGATTAAAGTGCCATAATTCTCCACCATTATATTGTAGGATTATCCATGAAGAAGAATTGCAGTAATATGATTTGAATCTAGAAAAACCCAACCTTTTTAATCCAAGAATTCCTCAACGTCATAAATTAAAGGACCAGGCACCAACAGTCCAAGTGAAGGCCTGACTTTGGACAATAAAATGGTATAATGCACTGAAATTATATAATTCAAAGCATAAAAGGTAATTGGTCTGAGAGGCCCCTCAGCATGACCTTCTGAACTTCCACACCGAGCTAAAGCAGGCTTTTCTTTGAAAGGTTTCCTTGCAAAGACCATCAGATTTGCACGACTCTAATACTAGAACATTTTATCTTAATCCAGAAACATTACACACAAAGTCACAGTACTTTACAGAGTTAACCTTCTACAATGTACAGAATGCATTTAAATCCACAATTTACACCATTCCTAGCCTTGCTAGTTAATTCAGAAAATTGCTTTGAACTGTGGTAACTTTTATAACTGACAAATAAATGATTATAGCCTGAGGTACCTTTTTAAAATATTTATAGTGATTTGTAATCACTTATAACAGATGAATCGATGATTATAATCTTTAATCTTGTATGATTCAACTCATTCTACTAAGAATGGTAACTATAAGGCTTAACTTTATAATATTCCCTGACAATCAGGTTTTTCATAACATGTAATGAATTATCCATGTTGTAAAACCAATGAATTAATCAGTATGATTTGTAATCAGGGATTTTGTGTTTTGTTATTTACACGTATAATATTCATGAAAGAATGTCATATTTAGTATGCAAATGCTTACTTATGTAGGGAGAGAAAGCTGATGAAAACAAATGGCATTTCTCTTGTACCATTTTCAAGATATAAAAGTTCATGATTAAACATGCACTATTTTTGAGAAGGAGTTTTGTGAGAATCCAAAACAAAGAACCATAAAATCAACTGTCCTTGACCTTGTGACTCTGAAAAGCCACATCTGATTGGCGCAGGACAACTTTTGGGGTGCGGCCAATTTCAGTTCAAATGTCTCCAAACAAGAAGAACTCTCCTCTTGGCTCTCGACTTCTTCTCTCTTACCTCATGCTCTTCTGGATCTTCTGCCTCTTCTCATGCCTCTCTTCTGCTGAACTTGTCACTTGCTGCTTCCAGATCCTCCATGCCATGTAGAGTCCAAGGAAGCTCAGGACTCGAAGTCCCGAGAAAGTCTCTCACTCTCTGCTCTACAGTTAAGTACAGTACAGGGTAAACAAAGACCAACCTAGGCCTCTTCACAAAACTGGTTACACTCAGCTGAGTGCCAAGACTGAAAACAGTTCCTATCGCAAACCAAGCAAAGTCTTTTGCCATTACATTCCGGCATGCAACAAGCTACTTTAGTTTTATTTTCAGTCCTACTTTTCCGATAGCATAGCCAGCATCTCTTAGAGGACATGGGCTGTGTGGAATGATGACGAAGGAGGGACTACAGCCTTTAGAGTTTGCAAAGGGAAACTTGCATTAAGGTCTATCTGGGTTAAGTTCAACGGTCTACGCTCATCCCCTGGTGCCACATGAATGTGTTGCCATTCCTTAAACAATATGAAACTATTGACGATGGCAATGTCTATGAAGTGGAAAAAAAGAGTCTTCCACCACTTCTGAGTTTTTTGTAGGATGTTGTACGATTTTATCATTTGGTCTGACCTATCAACACCGCCCATGTTTTTGTTATAATCGCTGATGACAGTGGGCTGGAGGGTTACTTCTTTTGTCCAGTCGCCATCATTTTTTACAAACCTAGTAATTTCGGTTGAGCCATTCGCACTGTGGAAATTGGAGAGGCATGTAACTGCATGGGTGTCCGTCCACTAAATTACAATTATACTCCCCTCAATCCTACACCAACTCATATCCCCACAAGCTGTCTTGCGTTCCAGTTCCGATGTCTTTAAATTCTGCAGGAAACAGTTTACGATTCACCCTGCATGTCCCACAGGCATTAGTTCCCATTTATAACAACTTAACCATAAGAGCTGTGGATGTGTAAAAGTTGTCAAACCAAACATTGTGGCCCTGGTCTTTGAATGGCTGCAGTAACGATTCAACTACTTTAGTGGCCAAGTCAGTGACATGCCCATCATGACTACCTGAGTAAACATTAAAGTCGAGATTATACCCCGAGTCTGATGTTGCAATTACCCATAATTTAAAACCCCACCGAGTAGGCTTGCCCTTCATGTATTGTTTAAATCCTGACAGAGCTTTAGACTTGACCATACGTTCATCTATTGCAAAATTTTGGTTAGGCTGAAAGAGCTGCTAGCATTTTTGTTTGAGGTGGTCCATAAGATAATGCAACTGCGGTAGGGTCTACAACAGGTAGAGCTGCTAAAAGAGCCTTGTAGCGCTCATGTGACATAAATCCCCTCGCCCATGAGCTCTGAAGTGACTTGGTTCCCCAATGACGAACCCCATGTAAATGAGCAACCCAAATCATTTGTAAAATTAATCGGGGGTCACCTCCATCCAAGCTCCTTGGTAGCTAGAATATGACGGACAGTTAAGTATGAGCTCCCACCCCTGATGGTTTGCAAAGCTGCATATCTCAGCAATAACAGCCCGAGTAAAAAACAGCATGAAAAAGTAAATTTCTCGCAACATCATATTGGAGGTTGACCACACAGTCTGTCACATGCTACCTACGTCAATACCGAATGGATGGCAAGGCTTAAATGGGAGAGATTTTGGTGCCTGTGAATCGATGTCAGAGTACGAGTCAAGTCAAGTCAATTTTATTTGTATAGGCCTTTCACAACACACATCGTTTCAAAGCAGCTTTACAGAAGATCAGGCATTAACAGACGATAAAACTGTAATGTCTATAATGTCGATGAATCATCATTGTGTAATTAGATAAAATATGATTGTTAATCGTGTTTAAAAATAAGTTATTAAATAATAATTGTATTAATAACCCCAGTGAGCAAGCTGAAGGCGACTGTGGCAAGGAACACAAAACTCCATAAGATGTTGATTAATTTAGAAAAATAACTTTGGGAGAAACCAGACTCACTGTGAGAGCCAGTTCCCTTCTGGCTAGCATCATGAATATAATGTAAATATTACTTATGTATAGTTAAAGTCATGGTTTAAAATTATTAAACTAATTAAGTATTAAGGGTCAGTGTTTAAACATCGATTTTGTTTGAACTGTAAGATTAATGACCAATGTCTTTGAAATCCAGCCTGGATTAACTGCAGAGGTTCACACAGATACAGTTGCCCTTGTTAATTGGCTGTTGAAGGCTTTTGTTGGCAGTTGTTAGTCTATGCATTCCATTTCAAGATTGTAGTCCATCAATAGGTGATGCAGGCAGAGATCAGGGATGTGAAACGCAGTTCAACCTGGCCAGTTATTTTGTTGAGGTCCATTCTAAATCCAAGGTTCAGACAATGGCATATGAAGTATTCCTTGTCGTATGGTTGGAGTTGGCATCAGTTCATCCTCTGAAGTCCATCATAATAGACTGAAGTGATGTTTGGCTGGCACCGGCTGCATTTAGTCATCATCATTCAGCGACACATAGCAGTGGAGTCCAACATGAAGCAGGAATGGTGCTGGATCCAGCTGGTTCTGGTGACCTCAGAATAGGAGTCCCGAGGTTGAGACAGGGAAACAAATAAAATAATATAAGCATAGATGCCATTCAATTTATTGCAGAGTTATAAATCAAGATCAATGTTTCTGATTTCTGGTTCCGGCAGACTAAACTAAAGCAGCCTAATTGTGGGTTGGAGGATAAATTAGGTGTATGCCTGGCTAAATAGATGAGTCTTTAGTCTAGACTTAAACTGAGGGAGTGTGTCTGCATCTCGAACAGTGTTAGGGAGACTATTCCATAGTTGAGGAGCCAAATATGAAAAGGATCTACCTCCTTTTGAGGATTTTGATATTCTAGGAACTATTAACAGGCCAGAATTTTGTGATCGTAATGAACGTGATGGAATATAGCATGGTAGAAGGTCACTTAAGTACTGTGGAGCCAGACCATTCAAAGTTTTTTACGCAGTTAACAGAATTTTAAAATGAATATGGAATTTAACAGGTAGCCAATGTAACGATGATAAAATGGGGCTAATATGATCATGTTCCTGCAGTAGTTCCTGGTCAAGCAGATCTTCCTCCTGTGTGCTCATGCCCTCATGAACCTTGTCCTCCTCTGTTATGAACCTAAGCTCATCAGCAGTCAGCTGCCATCTCCTCTTGTGGGTGCTGAGCAGGGAGCCATAGTCTCTATCCATCTCTACAACAGAAAAAATTACAACAATTGGTAGCCAGCAGTGTGTTCTTCCATAAATCCATACACTGAATAGTCACCACAGGCTTGCAGACTAACCAGAATGTCCAACTGCAGACAGCCCTCTCACACTTTCCATGTGAACAGGAAGCTACACACAATCTAAATGCAATCGCTGCAGTGTATGGAGTTCTTTCTCCGGACATGTCAAAAGCAGAGAGTGAAAGGTTAGTGCAGGCAGGTTAGTGCAGTTCTTTTAGTCAAAGAACAAAATGTATTTCTACGTAGAAATTTCAGTTAACCCCAAATAAATACTTACATATATATATATATATATATATATATACATATATATATATATATATATATATATATATATATACATATAAAATTGTCAGTAGCATAACTTGACAGCTGAAGGTTTATTTATTTGTTTGTTTTTTTACTGTGTGATGGATGGGTAAGGCTATCTGCTACATTATATAAAGATATCTACCAGTTTTTTATAACATGGGAAAATCAACAAGCTAGATAACTCTAACTAGCAGGCCAGTTAAAAAAAAAAAGTCTGAACAGCATCTGCTCTCTGCCTCACATTACTTCAGGTGGAATTTTCACAAGCCATAAAATTGGCACAAAAAAAAAAATTATATTTAGTTAAAAATGTTCATAGTATTGCTAGCTAATGTTTATTTAACAAGTTTCATAGAAATGTGCAGAAATGAATAGAAATGAACAGACAGTTTTCCAGAAAAAAATAACGTTACTTCGTAACTAAAACGTTTTGAAACATGTTAAATAACTTGTCTTACCTTTATATATCGCCTAAGTTTTCAATTTGAAGCAGTAAATCTTCCACTCAGCCCCTTAACCAATCATATGTGCCTTTAGCTTATGTTGTCATGAGTATCTGGCAGTTTTCAGAAATAAAATCAATTGGATGGCGAAGATATCGAGACAGGAACCATGGGAATAATTGTTCCCAAATTTGAATGCTCCGGCTGGAAAGGGTTAAAGCTAATTCCTTACAGAAGAAATTGTGAGCAGATACAATGAGACGTTGCATTACGATTCCAATGGTGGAGAATTTTATTCAGACAAATAATCTAGTTATTTGTCGTTTATCTAATTTATAATGGTTGTCGAATGCGACTAATTCCCTTCTAAATTTCCTTACGAAATATTGTAGAATAAGGACAGTTTAATTTATTACCAAACTCACACATACTGTTTCCTTACTTATAATGGTGTAGAATTGTGGCACTTTAATCCGTACCGTGTAGATCTACATCAACCAAATTCTCTACATATATTGGTGTGAGAATGCAGGCACTTTAACTGATCTTATCTACATTTATCAACCAAAAATCCTACAATATGTAGGAAAACATTATGTGTGAGCTAGGAATTAACTTAAACTGTCCTTATTCTACATCATTATTATGTAAGTAAATTTATAATGGAATTAGTCACATTCGACAACCATTATAATAACTATTAATATATATAAATATATAAATAACTATATAAATATATATATATATATATATATATATATATATATATATATATATATGGAAGTGGTGGTGGCGTAGTGGGCTAAAGCACATAACTGTTAATCAGAAGGCTATTCCCACAGCCACCACCATTGTGTCCTTGAGCACAGGTTGCTCCGGGGGGATTGTCCCTGTAATAAATGCACTGTAAGTCTGCCAAATGCATAAATGTAAATGTAAATTGATCTGAAATAAAATTATCCACTATTTAAATTGTAATACATTGTCTCATTGTATCTGCTCACCATGTCTATTGTATGGAATTAGCTTTAATAAGGGAATTATGATTATTTCACTTATTGGAGTAATATTACTCTCATGGCTTATTGAAAATTATATCACACATATTTAGGTATAGCTTTGAAGCAAAATCTTTTAAAAACAGGGATGAGATTATATATCAAAATACCACTGTCAAATTATCTTTGAATACAGACTAACTTTATTGGTATTCTAAGCATAAACTAATCTAACACATAAAACATGAAACAGGTTGGTGAGTAAAGTGACAGAATGTGATATAAATTATCAATACAGCTAAAATGAACTTTACAGAGTCTGTTGACAATGCCTTAAGAACCATTTATCCTTCTTTGAGTCTAAATCGATTTGCAAATTATTCAACTAATATACCAGCACTTTGAGCAAAAGTCTGGAGATGTACAGATGTTTCCTTGCATTGCGTTTCCTTGTGTTGCTTGGTTCTTTGGCGTTTCAAGAAAGTTCGTTCCGTCGCTATCTTGAACTCTGTTATGATCGTGGATAGTTTTTGTCTGGATGGCTGATAAAGTGGGCTTTGAAGCGAGGCCTTCTGCAAGGAAGACTCGCGACTCCCTTTGGGTGTGTGAACTGTAGAGCAGAGAGTGAGAGGCTTCCTTCTGACTTTTGTGTCCCGAGTTTTCCTTGGACTCTACATGGCACGGACGATTAGGAAGAAACAAGAGAGCCAAAGAGAGGAGATAAAGCGACGGTTCCAAGAGAGAGCATTGCAACAGAGAATTCTAAGAGAGTTCTTTCTTGGTAGGAAAGTTTTGAACTGAAATTGGCCACACCCCAAAGGTGTCCTGAGCCAATCAGAAATGGCTTTTCAGAGTCATATGGTCGACTGGTCTGTCCTTTTCAAAGTTGATTTACAATCCTATGTGTGGAGGATTCTTTCAACTCCTGCTCAAAATAGTGCATGTTTAATCATGAACTTTTATGTCTTGAAAACAGTTCAAGAGACATTTCATTCGTTGTCATCAACTTTCTCTGTGTAAACAAGCAAACATTTACATACTAAATGTGACCTGCTTTCATGAATATTACACATGTAAGTAACAAAATGTGAAAATCCCTGGAAAACAAATCATACTGGTTAATTAATTGGTTGTACAATATGGATAATACATTACACGTTACAAGAAACCTGATTGTCAGGGGTATATTATCAAGTTGAATAGATACCATTCTTAAAAGAAAATGTAAAATGATCTTAATCATTCAACATTAAAGAATATAATCATCGATTTGTTAGTTATAAGTGATTACAAATCACTACATATATTTTAAAAGTTGCATTAGGCTATAATCATTAATTTGTCAATTGTAAAAGCAATCACAATAGCAAATACTGGTGATTAATACAGCTTATTGGCAGCAATTTTGTGACTGTTGTCTATGAAAACCATGAGAGTGAAATCCATGTGGTCTCTGCTGAGCAAAGAGAGAATGTCTTTGGAATTTGCAGATGGGGAGAGGAGGTGTCCCAGGGGAGAAACAGATGTCACTGTTTTAGGATCATGTTGATTTCGGGCCTTGGGACTGTCTTCACAAGTCTCCTTTTCCTGATATGGCTGTGGATTCTTTCATATTCACAATGATTCACCTTAATCATTTAAAACAGTAAAGGGTAATTTGGATTTGATTAAGGTGAATCATTGTGAATACAAAAGAAGATTCAGTAAAGTTAGGTGAATTCCTTCCGCCTTGTTTCTGTTGCAATTCAGAACCAAGGGTGAAGGAGTACCCATTTAAAACCAGAAGGATTGAGTTTCGTTTGACACTCTTCACTCAGGGCATACCGAAGGCTAAGTCTTTTGGAAATTAATCTGCATGGTTCAATTTTGTAGCATAATGTTGTATGTTCCTTCAATTTGGTTGGGATGGTTTCTTTGTCCACAATATCAAGGCATATCACAGATAAATGTCTTATTCGCACAAGGCTTTATGAATGCTCTATGAATTCATGGTGGCTCGTGAACGAAAAGCATAATGAGTCAATCGTGATATAATGCCCTTGACTTTCTTGCTAGCTAATTGGATTAGCTTTAGCATTTTTCCTATTGAGTGTTCCTATTATATAATGTATAAGTTACATAACCAGAGTTGACTGGTTAGCGTGACCTTGTATGGACTTAGTGTAGGGTAGCTAGGGTTAGAGTACTTTAAAGTACTGTTGTTTGCTTTATCTATGAGGAAAATAGTTTGATATTTCCCTTTAGTGTTTGGGTGTGTTCAAGGTGTGTTTTAAGAACAGTTCATACTATGTCAGACTGTTTTAGCTGTATGTGAAACTGTGTCAGACTGTTTCAAGCTCCCCCCATTTTCTGGTCTTGGAGCTCTTTTCTGTCGACTTGGTTTCAGTGGACCCCTTTGAACACTGGCGGTTTGTGTCTTGGCTAATCTGGATCATCTAGGTGACTGTGGGTGCTGATGAAGCCACAGTTTATAGAAGTCTTTCACACAGTTCTGGATGCCTGTATATAACTTGTTGTATGACTGAGTTTTTGTCATGCTGTATTGGGATGTGGTTGAGGCTAATGGCTGGGTTTTCGGTCCATAAGTGCCATGTTGGTCCTGTTGTACCTGGCACCTGTATTCCTGTCATTGGTCATGACAGAAGGAGTATGAAATGTCTTTATGGTCGGCCTTGGATGGATTCTGCTTGAAATATGCTGTGATTAGCTTCAGCAGGTCTGGCAGTCGTTCATCTGGTTCGTGAGCAGGCATAATTCTGTGTTCATGTGCAGCCTCAGTTCTGTGTCCGTTTGCACAGTGTTGCAATGGCTTTCGTCGTCAGTTGCCTTTAATTGTCCATCTGGGTTCCCATATCATCCTTTCTTTTGGACTGCTTGAGGGACGTGGTCTGTTCCATGGTTTCTCTCAGTTGTTGGACAAGCATATGGGTCTGGCGCTAATGTGGGGGTCACGCTCTTGAACGGCATGTGGTTTACTCCGCTCTATACTGAAGAACCTGGCTTTGCTGTGATGCCACATATCTTCTGATGCCAGCCCTAGGTTTTGAGCGTTAAGCCTTGAGTCTGACAATGCCTTGTGGGCCTTTCTCAAGGCCATTTTTTGTTTAACATAAGCCTTGTGTGTTAAGTCACGCAGTTGTTGTGTTGTCATCGTGTGAGTAGAGGCTGTAACTCCTAGATAATAGCTCACCATGGAATGCAGATGATTTGGAAGTTGAATTTTTCTTACATCTCAGGTTCATTCAGATCATGGAAATAGTCTTACCGTAGTCTACCACAGTAGGGTTGAATGGTTTCTTTCTGTCCCTGTTTGGTGTTCAGGGTGGTAAACAGTTCTTACCCAGACTCTGGGTCTGAAAATTCTTTAATCAGGGCCTCTCTCAGATGTTGGTAGTTGGACTTTGTGCGGTTTGACTGTCTGTCAAGAAAACTTTGTACCTCATGGCTGGATGTTATACATAGTAGGCATAAAGTGTCTCTGTTTGTCATCTGAGGCCTCATATTCAGGTGGAAATCTATGTCATGCATCAAATCTCTGATCTGGTGTGAACTTTTCAATGTTCCTTTCCAGCTTGTCGAGGTCTTTAAAATTAATTGAATATGCTGCTTCAGGGTTTGTTGGGATGTTTATTCTTTCACTGGGGTTTTAGAGGGGTTCTTGGAAGAGGGCCACTGAGGTTTTGTGCTGTGGATCCTCATGTCTCTCATTTTGTGGAAGCTTTTGGTTGTAGGATGCTGCTTTGTTGACCAGGGTTGCTGCTGTGGGATGCCTGTCCACCTTAAACTGTCGTCTTAACTCATAAAAGTGTTTCAGTTCATCTCCGACCATGTCAAGCTCATCTTTGGTGAGGTCAAGCTGCTGGGTCAAGGTTTCAATTTAATTTCTATACATTTCCAGATGGCCTTCCAAGGCTTTGTTTCGATAGTTCATCTCTTTCAAATCAAACATGGCCTTTCCCAGTTGCACTTTGGTGTGCTAGAGTTTATTTTCCAGGTCCTCTTGGGTGGCTTTTGCCTGCTGCTCTCTGTCATTGACAGCTTTCCAGGCTTCCTGGGGCCATTTAATTTCTCTCATTGACACTTGTTTGGGTTGTTTGGACACCTTGCGTCATTCTTGGGCTTCAGCTGGCTATGTGGCACATGGCATGTGTTAGCACTTTTTGGGTCTTTGTGGACTGCAGCTTTAGGTCGTTTACTTTCTTTGTCAGATGGGTGGTGTTCTTGTCGCTCGGATTCATCTGGCCTAGGAGGTTGTGGGCTGATAGTTGGTGAATTATTCTAGCATGTTACTCAGTATCGCCTTCAAGTCTTTCCATTAGGCTGTGGGGTCAGTCTTCAGCCACATGTTGGCACACTGTAGTGGAAGACTAGGGAGAGAGAGCTGATACAGGTTTGCATGGGGTTAAGGGCCTAGGTGTAGTGTTACAGATAGACATTGGCTTCAATGTGTGGGACTCAAATGAAGGGTGGTAACTGCTGTGTTGTTTTCAGTGAATGTGAGCAACTAGTGACGTTAAAAATATTTTTTTCAATCTGGCATGATTGACACATACACTCGTGTATGTGGTACAGCTGACCTGCTTACCACAGATGCCTCAAAGGGATGCTCAGGGTGTGGTGACGATTACCTAGCACTTCTCTCTGCAATTTATTTCCATGGCTGTGTTTGGATGCTCGAATTTGGATTGCGCTGATAAACGCAAAGTAGTTGCATGAGGTTAGACTAGGGAGAACACACAAAAAGTGGTTAATTTGATATTTTAAGATGATTCTTATTGATGACAAATATTTTAACGAGGATTATGTGGTTTGACAGGCTTTATCTCTAGACTGTAAAGAGTAGGGAGAGAAAAGTTAGAGGGAGACAGGGAGTTGAAAATAAAATGGAAAATACAAAGACTAAATTAACAAAATCCACCAATAAATATTCTGTCATTATGTTTAATAGCAATAACAAGGATCCTGATTGAGGCTTGGTGCATGTTGATCGTGATTGTGTAACAGAATTTTATTGGAGGGATTTTATCAATTTAAAATTCCACAATGGGGGAATATTATTCTGGGTGGCCAGAAGATTGAGTCGATAATATCTAGTGGGGGCCCTCCGCATAGAACAGATTCAGCTCAGTGCCCAACACACAAGTGAAATAAAATGAAAACAGCTGATAAGTAATTAAAAATATAAGCTGGAAACTAACAGGTGGTAGATAATAACAAGAATGAGAGGCAACCATACATTCTGTAAACTTACACTATTTCAGACTTATTATTATCAAGTATTTCAGCTATGATTAGAAATTTATAAAAGTGGAAATAAATTAAACGTGAAGAAAAGATCAATTTTAATCAGCTCTCCAAAATCAGCTCAAATTTACTTCAACTCAGTTGCTTATTGAGAGACAGTAATTGGTGCTATGAGATAATGGAGAGGGAGAAAAATTGTATACAATGCATAAGAGAGAGAAGTGTTTAAAGTTTGAGAATATAAAGGCTTAAAAGTTTTTTATACTATTTAAATCTATTTAACTGTAACAGGCCACTGAATGCTAACTGGTAGCTTTGATGCTAGTGTTTAGTGTGGGCTTTCAATAAAAGACTGCTTACTTTTTAGTTTAACTGTGCTGTGCTATGCTATTAGCTTAGCTGTGCTATTAGCTTAGATATGCTATGTTGACAATGCATGCGTGGTTAGTTGCCCTGGAAGAGTCTCTTTAGAACTTCATATTAACTCTCATCGTCATAGCAACCAACACCAGTGATTATTGATCTTTCTCTAGCACTAATAAAACACAGTTTAAATGTTTCTTATGAACATCAGTGTGTTCCACAATGCACAAATCACAGCCGTCACGTCAAGCTTGTTGCTCAATGTGGCACACATGATCTCGATTAAATTAAATTCCATTCAAGGTGAATCTTAATGCACAAATAGAGTAACACGCTTAGACATTTGCAGCGTGGTATTTATCACTCATATATACCTTTTAAATATTTATTTTAAAGAGCAATTCTTCAGCAATACTAATTACAGACAGCTGACGTAATTTTTTTTTATTGAGTGGCGCTTATACTTTCAACTCGTTGGGAGTGAGATTAGTCTATATTTAAGCAGCCAATTCACTGTGACTGTTTAAACAACAACGTCATTTGATCAGAGCAGATTTTGTGTCAGTTTCTGGATAAGCAACAGGGTCTGTCCACTGAAGTTAAACAGAATTACTGCAAATCTCTTGCGTGATAAAACATTTACACTCCCGTTCAAAATTACACTCAGACAATGATGCACATTACACAAGTTCATTTTAAATTGGCACAAAAATGCAAACATCTAATTCAATGATTAAACAACAGACTATTAAGATAGACTAGTTGAATGCACTGGAATAATGCAATGTCCATTTCTGTAGGGCCTCATGGACACAGGAACAGGACAAGGGGGAGAAAAGAGACAGAGAGAGAATGAGAGAGAGAGAGAGAGAGAGAGAGAGAGAGAGAGAGAGAGAGAGAGAGAGACAGAGAGAGAAGTGGAAAAAACTCAGCGGTCACCATTCACGCCACCAGATGGTCCTCAAACCGCTGTACTGCTTCTGTCCGTGATGCCAGTCAATGGCCCTTGAACCCATCAGCCATCCCTTTCAGTTGCCAGTTAATGCAGACCCTTTTGGTTGCTTGTTGACGCAGTGCTCGAGCGCCACCGTATCGAGCACTCCCTCGGCTTCACAATCCTCAGTCAGCGGTGAGGAACCCTTGATGATCTTCCTCCAAATTCCCGGGCTTCGGCACCAAGTTCGGGAAGGAGGGAGCAGGAGCCGAATCCACATTCAACAAACTTTAATTACAACGTAACAGCAAACTGAAATCACAGCAACATAAAAGTGCTTTTCAGCTTACAGATGCTGTAAAACACACACACACACACACACACACACACACACACACACACACTCAAGCTCTTCTTGATATCTACTTGATATAAGTAGATATCAAGAAAAAAAATCTATTCTAAATCTTATGGACTGATGTAAAAATGTTAAGTTCCTCCCAGATGAGTGTAACACTCATCCGATTTCAAAGACAAAATGAAACACAAAAAATAAGGGGTATACCTCATCCAAATATAATTGCCCAACACCAGCTCAAAAGGAATATCAAAATATTATATCACAACACCATCAAACAGTAATACTCTACAATCACTCTAACCCCAGTCCAATGAGTCCTTTAATATTAGCTCAATCCCCCCCAAAAATATAATCCACCAAGTTGATCCCACTGAAGAAGATTTGATGCTGGAGTTGCGTCCATGTTGAATACAATGATTCAGGGTAGCACAGCAAACAAACACAACTGAGGAAATATATATATATATAGTCTACATTGAGTATTGCAAACACACTGTTCCTCAATGAGTAACCATCAGATGTACCACAATTGAGCCTCAACCCAAATCCTCTCTTAATTTACAAAAGTGACCTCCTCAGTAAAACCACCACATGGCTTAAAAGCTAGATAATCATTCTTCCTCATGTGGGTATTCTAACCCCCTTACCTGAGGGCGTTGCCCCCTGGTGACCAGGAAGAAAATTACAAAACAGCTATAGTCAGCCAGTAATAGTGAACACACTCTGGAACTGTTACAAAATGTCTCCAAATATCTGTAAGACCAAGATTTTGACACATACTATGGAGCATCAGTGTTGCTCTAGGGGGCTTATACACTTTTGCTTCACTATGATCAAGGACTGATTCCATCAAAAGATTAGTCCCCTCCCAATATTATATCATGAGGAGTGCCAGCGGCTTGCAACTTCCCTTCAACATCTATAAAAAGATTTGATCATCAACGTTAGGTGCTTAAATATAAGGAGGACGTTCTATAGAGGACTATGTGGAAGACTTCTGTATCCTGGCAGATGAAGTGGGCTTCAATGAGATCTCCCACAAACACTATTATCATGCAGGCTTGAATGAACCTGCGCACACCTGGATGCCTGGCAGTGGGATGGGTGTATTGGGATGCCTGGCTCAATATTTAGACTTTGCCCTGTGGATAAGTGGTTCAACTTTCACTGTGGGGGAGGCCTATAACGAAGTCATGGTCGACGAGCCAGCGTCCCAGGTCATGGTCGACGAACAGGCTTCCCACGTCAGAGTCAATGATACAGCGTCCCACGTTATGGTTGACAAGCTAATGCCCACGCCTGCCATGGCCGACGAGTCAATGCCCACACCTGCCACGACCAACGAGTCAATGCCCAAGCCTGCCACAGCAAACGAGCTGAAAGCCTTGTCCATCCCAGAGCAAGTGTTGCCAGCCTCGTCCATCCCAGAGCCAGCGTTGCCAGCCTCATCCGTCCCGGAGCCTGCACTGCCAACTTTAGCCTCCTGGAGGAGGAGGAGGAGGAGAAAGGCTTTCGTTTCCAAGTCTCTGCCCATGTATATGACCACAGAGGTTGTTTTCATGTCTCTGCCCATGTTCACAACCACAGAGGTCGTCTATGAGTATCTGCCCTAGTTCATGTTTTCATGTTGGATTTACGGTTTTTGGTTTGCACTATTGTAAATAAACTACACTTGGGTTCTTCATCTTTACGTCATCGTCTTCGTCATTTCCAGTGCAAGCACATCATTACAGTATCGAAGGTGTGTTCCTCCACAAAAAACTCCAGCCTCTAGCAGAACCAGCTAAAAAAAACTGTTCAGTTTCATCGGACAGTCAAATGAATGTTCATTGAGCCAGCTGTTCATAAGTTCTGCAGATGCTCTAATCCTTCCAATGTCCTGCAAAAGATACTCCACAAAACAAACTCCAGCCGCTAGGTGGAACCAGCACAAAAAGAAAGAAAGAAGGCACCCAGTTTCCTCTAAGGGTCAAGTGTATATTGTACACTATGACTTCCTCAGTCTATCGATTTTATGAAAAACATCGCTTATTGTGGACATGCAAATATTTTGTGGCCATCCTCATTATCTATTATCAATTTGGCCGGAAACATCAGTGCAAAAGCGATCTTCCGTTGATTTAAGAGTTTCTTGAAGGAGAGTTACTACACAAAATAAATTCCAGCCGCTATGCAGAACCAGGTTCCTCAGACAGTCAAGTGTATGCTCAGGGAATCAATTCACTCGGGGACCACATGAAAATCACCAAATGGCTTACTCATCCCATTGTCTCTATGAAATACAATGCTTGTGGGCATTTAAATATTTTGCGGCCATCCTTAGTATCTGTTCTCAGTTTGGCCGAGAACATAAGTGAAAAAGTTATCTTTGATTGATATAAGTGTTTATTGCATTCCTTGAATAAATCATGTTTCTCTCTTGTCTAATTCACAAAGTCTGGGAACAAGAAAATGCTGTGATTCTTCCAAGAAAGCTTTCATTTGCTCCTCGCTTCACGCAACACAAGATCTTTATTGGATGATCTCAGAAATTTGACCAGAATTGATCGATTGCCTGTCTCCCTCAGCCGATCTCCTAGCTGGAACCCTGTGAGCTCTATCGATTTCCAGCTTGTGACTTGTTATGTCAAGCAGACTCGGGAAGAGCTTGTCTAGGAATTTCACCATATCTCGGCCTTCTTCATGCTGCGGAATTCCAACAGTTCGGACGTTGTTTCGCCATCTACAATTTTCAAAATCTTCCAGTTTTTACAAAACGCGTCCCAAGGTCGCTAGCGGATTAGCAGCTAATTCCATCTCCTATGACTCTAGATATTCAATCTGTCTCTTGACGTCCCCGATTCTGAGAAACCAACTCTTTCCATTGCAGTAATCGATCGACATATTACAGCAAGATCCTCTAAGTCAGCAACAACTTTCATCAGCATCACAGACATGCTCACCACTTGACATTTTGAATTCTTTGCCATGTTGACTTCAAATAACAGAAATGTAGAAGGGTATATTGAATCTCACCATTTATGACATAAAAAATATTAAAAACTAGCAAAGTGCGCAGAGCTCGCCGTTTACACGTCTGCTCCTCGCATGGTTTCACATGACTCCCATGCTCAGAGTTCTTTTGATACTTCATTAATGTTATTCAATAAATATTTAATGTTGCTTACATACTTTTGCGGTACCTCTTGATAGGTCTGCAGTCACGGTGTATGTAACGACCGTCACTGTGTATTTACATGCATCACATTATGGTGCAGTGTGCCCTTTAAGAGAATGATCACGTCATTCATGACGTGCGCTATGCGTGATGACGTTGTTGAAGTGGTGAGATTTGAGATGAGAACCACAGTAGATGCTAAGCGTGCTCTACCTTTTTGTTATACTTTGTTTATTAATTTATTTTGTGACGCTAAGAAAGTAATCTCTCATGTATGGGAGGATGGCGTTGCCTGTGTACTTGCCATTAAATGTCCGTAATACAGCCTTTCTGCCTTTAAGCTCTTTCTTCCATTGATTTCACTAGAGTTATCCTGGTCAAAGCGTTACATGTACCAGCTAAGACCAGCAAACAGATTTTATACTCTTCTTTTTATTTAACATTTTCTGGGCTTTGCTGAGATATTTTCTTTTCATCTTACTGGATATTCTGTCAAGACTGCTTAAATCAAGCAGGCTACAGCATGTCTGCAGTGGGCTTGCCTGAAGAGAATTAAGTTTTTACTAGAGATTTTAAGATTTGGACCAATCAGCAAATATTTGACAGTGACAAAATTGACGGGAAATTCTAAAATGGAGCATCGCTAGAAAATGTTTGATTTTCATTACATGAAAAGCATATGAAAGCAGATGACCTAGCTAGGGGTATTCAACCAGCAGGGAAAATCATAGGTCTTTTTGGATGTTTTAGACTGACTGATAAAATTGCAAGTTATATGTGATTTTATTTTATTCTGTTCAGATAGTAGGCACATTTGCTAACATGTCCACCACATTGTAAGTTTGCAAATAATAATGCTGTAAACTTACATAG
This sequence comes from Moxostoma hubbsi, assembly GCA_032164185.1. Taxonomy (NCBI): domain Eukaryota; kingdom Metazoa; phylum Chordata; class Actinopteri; order Cypriniformes; family Catostomidae; genus Moxostoma; species Moxostoma hubbsi. The sequence goes on along the minus strand of JAVLUX010000024.1, from coordinate 12,490,784 downwards.
ATTTGCCATTCATGATATGAAAGCATAGAAGTTTTGGCATTGATTATAAAGTAATTACCATGAGGGCAGTCTCCAAATCTGAACACATTCATCCCAGATTACAGCGTAAAAGTGGGAAAGCATGACACGTGAAATGTGTGTTCTTGTCGCAAATCCTGATGTAACAACCTGTCACAGAGCAAATGATGAAAAAAAAACACATGCAATCCAATCTTACTGATCAGACTGAGATTACCGATTATAAACCTTCTACCAGAGTCATTTATTTTGTATTTTTTTGTCTCCATGTTTAGACTGCAAACATTTTTTTACCGATCTGATTTTGGATGCCTGTCTGAACAAGACCATATATAGGCAAATGTCACCAGAATTTGGAAATTCAAAATTTACCATCGGATCATGTGCCATGAGGGGTCTCTGAACTGCTATGTGGGTTTGGGGACATATTTCAAAATCTCATAGCTCATTGTAAACTTTTTCTCTGTTCTTTTTAGGGCCCAGAGTAACAACACAATCGATACTTGCAATTGTCTGGTTACTGATAAGGCTTTTATGCTGTTTCACTTGAGAGCCTTTTAAAAAAATTATGGCACACTGAATCCAGTTCTCCTCGGCGGTAGTTGTAGTTGACTGAAGAGCCTTGACAGATTTGGACAAACAGCTGTCCCTGGCGACATTCAGTCAGAGATCAGACACTGTTGAGTACATTTTGGCAATATTTCAAAGAGTGTGACAGGCTGCAGGGCAGCACTTCTCACCAGGAGCACCAAGGCAGGTGATAAAGTGATGGTATTACAATATTTTGCAACTTAAATATTTTCTAAAAGTGTTATAGAGATTATGCATGCTTGAAGACTGTGGAGAGGCACATGAGCTTAATCTCGATATGCTGCAGGAAGAGGGCCAGACTAATAAATAAACATAACATTTTATTAAACCAATAAGTAAGCAGAGGTGGGTAGTAATGTGCTACATTTACTCTGTAAAACATTTTTTGAGTAACATTCTGGAAGAAAAAAATACTTTTTACTCTCACTCAAGTAAATTTCTAATGAAAAATTTGTACTTATACTTTTTTAATTTTAGTTTTAGTTAACGTTATTTTGAATGGGACTTTTACGACAGCGAAAGGTCACAGCTGCATGTGCTGTCACAGACCGTCACTCAAGCCGAGTCTATCACTACTGCAGCATCAAGCGCTTCAAAGTGAAACACTTTCTTCGCTCTGCACAGTGAAAAAATAATAGTTTCATCATGCAATGCCTTCATTTAACACCAAGACAAGATGATATTTCAAGATTAAAATCTCAGCTTCAACTTAAGGCAGAGCTGGTAAATTGCGGCTCTAATGCTAATGCCGGCTTTTCTGTGAGTCATTTTCAGGGTGATTCTTTAACTGGGCTCTTATGACATCAGTTTTAAGTGTACATTTAAATCAGTGCAGCAACATATCAGTCCACTATGTCCCGCATGTCATGAGCAGTATTTATGCATTTACTGGAAACTATCGCAGCTACTTCGGGCTGATTAACTCTATAAATCCATGTAAACATCCAAGTTAAGTGTAAATGCCTTTTGCTCTGCCGTTCGTGTGATTGACAACTGGAGCGCAAACAGACAGCATTCCTGCACGTGCAAAGCGAGGGCCGTGAGGCACGCTCGTGAGAGGTGAGCGGACGCCAGGCTAATGTCTGGCGAAGAGAGTGACTGTGTCCAAAATCATTCACAATTTCCTATATTGTTAATGGCAGTGAGTGCAGTGAGTATATCTCAACAGTGAGTAAACTAAATGAGTGAGTAAATTCGGACGCTGACCTATTCCCAGCTCGTAAATCTTCCCCACGATGCATTATGGGCAATTATCCATTGTCGAACATACGTTGAATGAGTGAATAAAAGTAGGGAATGAGTGGCTCACTCAGAATTCAGGCACTCCTACAAAATGGCGAACACGCAAAATAGTGCACTTTAGTGGATAGGTGGCGGTTTCAGACACAGCGAGTGTTCCGCAACAAGGGTTGGTGACCTATGCAGTCTCGTTTAGAGATCGGCGGTACTGCTGTACAGAACTAATAATCTAAATTCTTTTGACACTGAAAACTGTAACTACACTGAAATAAGAATCCACGCAGGACTTTAAAAGCTATGAAATAGCGAAAGTAGGCATTAATAAAATGTAATCTTGCTTTGGTTTATATTTCAGCATTAGCCTATATATAATGTCCCTGTGGAACATTTTCACCATAATAAGGTTTCAAAACCTTATTTCTTATTTACTAATTCATCCAGATCTGACCTTAAAGCAATAGTTCAACCAAAAACTCACCCTCATGCCATCACATATGTGTATGACTTTCTTTCATCTGCTGAACACAAATTAAGATTTTTAGAAGAATTTCTCAGCCCTTTTGGTCCATAAAATACAAATGAAGGGGCGCCAACATTTTAAAGCTAAAAGTCAGCATAAATATAATCCATAAGACTCCAGTGGTTAAATCAATATCTTCTGAAACTATATGATATGAGAATGTGTGGATGTGAAACAGAAACAGATCACTTTCACATTCTTCTTCTTGTGTTTTTGGTGATTAACATTTCTTCTCTGCATTATCACCCCCTGCTGGGTGGGGAGAAGAATGTCTAGCAAATAATTAGAAATACTGATCTCTTACTCACCCACTCCTCTCATATCACTTCTGAAGATATGGATTTAACTACTGAAGTCTTATGGATTACTTTTATGCTGCCTTTGTGTGCCTTTTGGAGCATCAACTTTTTGGCACCCATTCACTTGCATTGTGTGGACCTACAGAGTTGTTTATCTTAATTTGTGTTCTGCAGAAGAAAGGAAGTCATCCATATCTGCGATGGCATGAGGGTGAGTAAATGATGAGAGAATTTTCATGCTGGGGTGAACTCTCCCTTTAAAGTGATAGCTCAGCCACAACTACATTTTCTGACATTATTTCCCAACCTTCATGTTTGTAGGGCCTCATGTATTCAAATACAAGACAAAGGCATGCCTAACACAGTCGTAAAGCCTGACAGAGGCCCACAAAAACAAAGTCATAAAACTTGCTGATAAAAATTGCACCAAAATCAAACAAAGGGAGTACAAAACCAACTGCAGATCCCAAGAAGCCTTGCTCACTTTCCAACTGTGTGAAATTCCAAAGGATCGAACTCTCAACTCCTATTGGATGAGGCACTCAACAGAACGCACCTCAACTATGATGTCATCAGAAGTAGAAATGCATCGGAAATCGTTTCCTTCGGCGCTTCCAGTGACTTTGCCCGCCGTGTATAGACGTGGTGTTGCCTCGTTGCACAAGGAAGTAACGTGCAACTTGAAACTGCTGCAATACAATCTCCATCTCGCTGGACAAGTTGAGAACATTGTGTTCAACCGAACACTTTAACGGATCCGAAGGAAAGCGCCGAGCAATCCGCTGAGCAATCTTCATCCGTTTGCCTGCAGAAGTGAAGAAAAAAGAATTCCCTTCCCTCTTCAATCAAGTTGACGTCACTGATTTCTCCCCCAGCCCGCCGGGAATCAGCAGCCGTACCGCCCGCCGGCAGAGCGAGGAAACGGCCTACCGTTATCACGTCAGCCTCGAGGAACCGAGTCGGAGTCGAATGACGGATGAACACACGTTCTACATGCGTCCCCACACGATCCAAGTAAGAGGTTAACGTCTGGGCAGAGATAGAATATTTAGGTGTGTTAATCTTGTGGATCAAGTTTATTGTTTTGTACAGTTTACGGACTGCAGAGTCCGCTCATTGCTGCTAATAATACTCAAGGTATTAATGCAACATACTGTTATCATAAATTAGAGTTTGCTGTGTTGTAATCCAACCACGTTGGACTGTTGTGTGTTTACGCCATCGCGGATGAGACCGGCATACTGTGTTTATCCATTAAAGGACCAGAGGTCACGGGACGGGTTACGAGCCGTTCACCGCGTCTCTGAGTGGTAAACTAACAGTTGCCTTCTCTCCCACGATCGCGAAACCGGCCTCAACGCCGCCACTTTATTCTCTCTCTCTCGTACTAACCACACACACACACACACACACACACACACACACGACCCCTCACAACCATTTGCTAAAGCTCAGCTTTGTCCCCAGGCTATCAGGCAAGCGTAGACACGCTGGAAATGGACAGACGCCATTAACCGGCTTCTCTCCGCCAACATTCGCGGCCATACTCTCGGGCCGGAAATCTCACGTGACGTACTCTCCACGAGAGTCACGTCCGCCATTTTGTGCGCGTCACTCCTCTCTCTCACACACACACACACACACACCGTCCTCTCAGGTGTTACTGTCACCGTTTAGTTTGTAGTTTGAATGTCGGAAGTTTACTGACTGCATTGTATTGATTATTAATTGATATTATGTTTTCAATAAAGTTATAATTAAAAGTTTGTAAAACAGATCATAACCATGGGCAAGGAAGAGGCGAGAAACCGGCTTGTCAACATAAATAATAATTTAATTAAGAACTTAAAACAAACATTTAGGACAGCAGACGTCTGCTGATTAAGCTCTCTCTCCCGATCGCCGTCTGCGAGTGGCCTTTTAACCCTCTTGCCGGCTCAGTCAGCCCCGATACGGGACCGGGCGTGCGCAATCACGCGCCGGTCCCGCCCTCCACCGTGCCACAAAGTTATAATTAAAAGAGAAGTGTTTTGGTTTGTTTTGAATACACATGTGTCAAAGGCTGGCAGGGGATGCCAGTGCTCGAATTCAACCCTTCTTTGTTCTCTTTTTTAATCTTGATGATCTACGGACATCAAATTTCCTAAGAGAACAATCTAATATTGATACTGTTATACTGTCTGTTATTAGTCCCTGATTCCAGTGTGGGTGCCCCGTCGACATTAATCCTAATTAATATTCTTTTGATTTTGATAATTGACAATTATCTTTGATGATTGTTTAATTTGAAGGATCAATAAGCTAGTGTTAAGTCTAATCAATGTTTAATTAATTTTAATAATTAGTTATTATCTTGGATAATAATTAATATTCTATTAGATTTGATGATTGTTGATTTAAAGGATTAAAAAGCTAACATTGATTCTAATCAATGTTCTATTGATTTTCAGAATTGATAGTTATCTATGATAATTATTAATTATTGCTAATAACCAAACCGGCTACTAAACCGTGAGCCCTACATGTTGTTCCAAACCCATGTGACCTTGTGAATTCTGTGGAACACAAAATATGTTGTTAGACAGAATGTTAGGGACTGACAGTCTCAGTCACCATTCTTTTTCAAAATATATAGAAAATAAAACGCATTCCCTGAAAGTAAATAGTGACTCAGGCAAACACTCTGTATAATATCTCCTTATTGTGTTGCATGGAAGAAAGAAAGTCATAATGGTTTGGAACAACATGATGGTGAATGATGACATAATTTCCATTAATAATAATAATAATATTAATATAATACATGTTAATGTCCATTATGTCATTTGTGAGAGTAAAGAGTTACTCACTACTTGAGAACTCTTTTAATTAGATACTTTCTTACTCAAGTAATTATTTATATTAGTACCTTTACTTCTTCTTGAGTCATTTGTTTTAAGTAATTGTACTTTTACCCACCTCTATAAGTGGGTTATTGCAGTCCACTAAAGCACAAAGGGTGAATACTTTGTCACTCTTTGCCTAACCCATAGGTTGCTCACTGCAATTTTGAGCAAAGGACATCTATTATTTATTAAATAGAATCCATGGGAGAATGGACTACATTGTAATGTGTGCTCTTCTTATTAAAATTGGCCACCTTGAATCAAAGATTTACAGTCTTCATTTTACATGAGTGTGTGGGCATCAAACAGTTTAGAACAATTGGAAGAGATTACTTGCTGCTAAAGCAGACTGTTCTGAGATGCTACAGGGTGATCAGACCCACACGAAAGAAAAATCACTCATTTAATTTTCTTTGAGACAACAATGAGATTAAATGGAGAGAAAATGGAGAGTTTTTCTTTAGTATCCTGTAATTCAGGTTTCTCTTTTCAGAAAATACACCAGTAATCTCACATGCGTCTATTCCTGAATTTTTTAAGAGATCAACAATGTTATGCACTGTGCTCAGGTTTTGCCAGGTCTATAATAACAATTTTTATTATTAACTCCAAAAATTCTCTTCTAATTATTCCAAGACCAAATTATCTGGGCTATCCACATTAAGTATAGCTCTGTACTTTTATGGTATGTGAACAATTGTGCAATTTGTGTCTTTTTTTTATTTCCAAAGTTTATATTTAAATGATAAATAACTCTTAACCCCTTCTCAAGCAAAGACTGTTAATGGCCTCACAATTTGTGGCCTATGGCTTACGTACGTTCAATGCATTTTATTACCCTACAATTCTTATTAATCATGATAATCTGTAACACTCCAGAAGACTCAAACACTGAAGACGAGATTTGTAGATGTGATGATGTGAAGAACCCAAGTGCAGTTTTATAAAGTAAAAAAAAAAGTACTGGGAAAAAACAAACAAACAAACACATGAATAATAAAAAAAGACTTAATTAGGAAACACTAAACCAGAGCCTATCAAATTTATGACTACAACAAACCCCTATGAACAAGAATCTTAAACAGTGCTACAAGATCAATACACAACAATGAAAATGAGAACAAGAGGGATATATATATAAGAAAGGACAGAAAAGAAAACAAGACTAATCAACCAATGACAGGACTGAAACCACATGAAAGTGAAAAATAAAGCAGGACATGACATGACATGTGACAACACATTTCAAACTAAAATAAATGGCAAATAAAATACATGAATCAAAACAGGAAACAAGACCCAAACTGATGCTACACAAACTAAACATAATTGGGATGGTATCTTTGATATTTCCAGCCTCTATGTTTAGCCAATGTTTTAAGATAGAACTGTTACTGTGACAGTAATTACTTAATTTATTTCAAACCATCAAAATTAGATTTAATCTATGTCTAATGCTCACATTGTTTTGTCCCTTGCAGACTTCAGTGAACAACATCTAGAACACTAGAACAGTTAGTCCAAAAGTGTTTGCATTTAATGCATTTTCGTGTTGTTTACTTCATTAAGAAATTTAGGGTGCTTTCACACTGGCAGTTTAGTTCGAAACAGAGCACGGTTCGCATGACAAATTGGTAATGTGAAAGCTGTCATGCGGACCGGGGAGTGCACCGCGGTACCGAACCTGAGACTACCTGTAGGAGGTCCCCTGGACATCTGATGAGTTACGCCATGAAGTGCACATATACACAGTCGTCGTTCACTCTGTTGTGCATAATGGCACCAAAAAAACAAAGTATGATGAGTCGCGTTGTGTTCACCATACGTGTATGTGATGACGCAAGATGAACTCAAATTGACTGGTGTTCAATAGAATCAAGTGAATGTGAATCCAGGGCACCGGGAACAATTGCACTCAGACCACAGCAAACGTGCCCAGTGTGAAAGCCCTTTAGGGTGTGTTCACATTTGGCAGGTTTGGTTAGATTAAAATAAACTCTGGTGCGATTGCTCTGTTAGTGCGTCTCATTTGACCAAGTGTGATCGCTGTCACCTGAACCTTGGTGCGCACCAAACAAGTGGGCCAAGACCGCCTGAATGGTGGGTCTCAGTCCGCTTCCAAACGAACTCTGGTGAGGTTCGATTGATATATGAACACAACATGGACCAAAAACATCTGAACAGACCAAAAACAGGAAGTAATTTGCCTAATACTGACCTCAAGCATACCTGGTTCGTCTGATCATAGGTGCAATCTTTCCCATTACAGTTCGGTACAGACGTCGGAACCGCCGTCAGCTGTCCTTGCAGCATATCTGCAAAGAAGGAATTCCTGGCGGTGTTTTGACACCTTTACCCATTTTATTTGCTCTTTGTTCTCAGCTGGTAAAAATACCACCATATATACATATATAAATATAATGAGTGCGTTTCGCCCAGCAGCCAGCATTGTTTTGGATGATCGGCAATTTCCGTAAAAAATATACGTTATAAAAGCTGTCCAATCAGGTTGTGATTTTTCCTGATGCCTTTGGTTTTGTATCGTTGGGTATGGTGTAAAAAATGCCAGTGTGAACGCTAAGTGAACCAGACTAAATCTGTTTTGGTCCGGACCAAGAGGACCAAGAGAACCAAACTACAATTGTGAACACACCCTTAAAGTGATGCACTGAATCCGAACCCAAAATTTATGGACACACTGGACTGAAAACTGAAAAAGATTATTTAAAGTTAACATTGTTTGAAAAATTTAAACAAATTCAAAATGTCAAGTTTGGGGTTGGGCTTTGTGGAACATATCCTGAGCAGATCCAAGCTCTTTTACAGACACATTGAGGAAGACCGCATCAGTAAAAGCCTGGATCAAATTCACTGTGCAGATTCAATCAAAGTTTTGTAACCATCTTCACCTCCTGTTGTTCCATTGGTTGTGTTCTCTAATTTTTCACCAGTCTTGTCCACCCTATATCATTCATTGTTAATTTCAAATGATCAGCACTCGCAAGCCTTGCTCGATCATGTAAATCCTTTTCTAAATCAACAACTCTACTTCATCTGAGAGTTGTTGATTTAGTTATTTAGCTAATGTATCTTTGTGATGGAGTGGGAATAGATGGTTTCTTGCACTTGAGCATATTGCATTTTGCAGCATATGACCCTCACAGTGACAGTTAAATACAGACACAAGGGCAGTATTTTACAGCTGAGACTTATCTGTCTTTAAGTCTGTGGTGCTGCTCTCTCTAATTCGGGTTCCGCAGCTGCCTTGACTGTCCTCGTGATGTATTCTAGTTTACAGTAATGATTGACCCCAAACCTCTATCCTGTTTGTCTGGCCATTACATGAAAAAATACAATGTAAAAAAAAAAATAATAAAATTATATAAAAAATAAAGGTATGGTTCTGTCATTATTTCTTATTATATTATTATATTATTTCTTCTTATTATTATCTTATTTCTATATATTTTTGAATTTTGAAGAATCTCCACATGTCTTTTCCAAAACATAATACAGAGACCATGTCTGCAAAGCTGCAAAACTAAAATAAATGAGTAAGTAAATTCATAGAAAACAAAAATAAAAGGACCATAAATATAGTCGTTTACTAATGACTTGTTTCCTATATGTTAAGTCTTATGAGGCCACACTGAAAAAAGTGGTAACCTGCAATTGTTACCTCAAAGATCTGTGAATCCTTAATGTAACTCATGCAAATTATTTTTGTTTGTAATTTGTCAGGTAAATTTGTATTTCAGATTAAATAACATTTTTTAACTAAATAATGTAGTTAATTTAGATGTTACCCCATTTTTTTACATTTATAACTTTGTGTAATGAACAGATTGAAGACATTTAAGTCACTATTCACTCTCAAATCAAATCATTCATGCAAACCATTCTGCAGCTTTCAAATAAAATTTGATGGAGAGTGATGATAGAATTTTCTTTCTTTTTTTAGTAAACTATTCCCATAAGATCAATGAAACCATGTATTTATATTTTTATTAAGAGTCCTGCGACTTTCATATTCAAGGCTCGGAGGCATCTGAGATAAGAAATGTGAGTCATGACTCAGTAAGTTATATGAAAGTGTCCAAGTTGGACTAATCAAATATACTTATGATTTTGTCAAAGTAGTTCTGAAAAAGTGATAAGCAATAGAGGAGTCAATTTTTATTAACACAGCTGTGGATTAAGGAGACACATACAGTAGTCTTCATAAGTGGTGGGCCATGTAGGAAACCTCTTGTATAGTTTAATGTATGGCATTTTTCAGTCAAGAGAATTGTCACTCACATATAAGCAGTGTTGGGGAGTAACGGAATACTTGTAACAGGATTACGTATTTAAAATATAAAATATAAGTAACTGTGTTACATTACAGTTACAATTTAAATCAATGGAAATTAGAATACAGTTACATAAAAAAATATTAAAAATATTTTGATTACTGAAGAGGTTACTTTGCATTTTATTGTATTTTTTTTTCCATTAATATATAGTCCTTTCAGATGGAAAACATTTATACATATAAATGATGTGCTCTAAAGTGCATTTGAACAGCATTGAACATTCATACGAGCAGACAGAGAAGTACGTTTGAAGTAATTTTGGGTAGAAGCAATAGAAATAAACCTTGTGTAAATTGTCAGCTTTACGCTAAGCTAAAATTCTATTTCTAGCTACTTTACATGCACAATCAGGCACAATCATATTTTTTATCAAGAAAATTCACATTGGATCATAATTTCTTTTTTTCTAGTGAGATCTTTGATATTAGGGCAAAAATTTAAAATTATTCCAACCCTGGCACCCTTATAAGCATAGTCTTTACATAGAAGTTATGAAATCCAATTATCAAAGTAGAAGTATATAATTTTCACATTTTCTTTATAACTACTGTGTTCTGAAATAGGCTGTAAGTGATGGCTCTGTCTCTGGAGTGAGGAGGTAAGAGACCTTTCAGCAACATTGCTTTTCTTCATCTATATCTGCAAGATTTTCATCACAGCCAGAGTGGATTTAGCACCTTATTTCCCATCATGTGGCTTCATGCTGTCTTCCCCCACATCTCTCAGGACACAGTTATCAAAAATTCTCACCCTAAATCGATTCTTGCTTCTCTCATTAGGAATTTAAACCCTGGAAATTTTTGATGAGGCCAGGCCATTGATTCATTCATTGTGGTGGTCTCCATCTCCATTTCACAAGGTTATGGGGACAGATCATTAATGTTTGCAAGGCAAATGAACCTAGACATAATAGTTTCTAGCACCAGGGATTGTCATAGACTGGAGTATTTCCATTTCACAGCTGATTTCTTCAGACCTATGGGAGAGATTGCCAGCGATTGGCCTCTGTATTTTGCTTTGAATGGAATGTTTTACTGTTCAATATAACTGGTGGGGATCAGCAATACAATATCATATCAATATATGGGTCATGATACTATAATGCTGAGGTTATTTATGCACTTAGAAAAATTTGAGTTAATGATGCTGAAACCAGCATTACTCAAAAACAGAAGTTTCTCAGTTACTGCACTATTGACAGTCATCCATGAATAATTAATTATATCAGTGAAAGTGTCCAATTACACAATTTATTTAGTTAAATAAATTAAATTCTATTTATTTAAATAAAGATTTTTTTTTTATTTTATAAGTGAAATTGTACAATTACTGGGGAGGGGATTATTGAGATATAGTGAGTTAAATTTGACTGGTCATATGATCACAATATGGAGGCACTCATGAATGTGCTCTCAGCACTATATGTACAATAAATTAGCTTTTTCACCATCTCATGTGTGTATCTCATTTTAAACATCATTTTCAAAAATGGTATTCTACTATTATTATTTCTTTCTTTTAAAAAAGAAAAAAGAAATAATATAATATCAATTGGGCAAAAGTTACTGAGTGCTCCTGAATGAAGTGTATTGTAAAAATTGTGATATATTGCAATTTTTTTCCGCACCTGTTTCTCAATTGTCTTATATGGCCAGACTGATCATGCTGAATTCCGCAAAAGTTTTACTGCAAGTTGGTCTTTGCTGAAATTTGACTGTCCCACTGTGGCCAAAGCTGGAATTGTTGGTGAGCAAATGGGCATATGTGAAAGAAGTCACATTTCTTCAGAGAAATGTGTTTAGGCTTGAATTGATGCAAACATGGCTGAAGGGGTCGTAATTCAGCTGACTGTGGTTGATTTCAGATTATTTTCAGAAGCAACATGTCAATTTCATTCTGGTGCTTTGCCAACAAGATCTGAACTTCCTGCTCTAACTCATTGTAGAGCCATATAAATAATGGACAACATTGACATGTCAGTGTCTGTAAAAAAAAAGTGTCATGATGGAATAGCCCATTGGTTCCTGCATATTTAGCATAATACAAAAAATAAATAAAATGCAGTATAGCTGGACAGATGATCTCTATGTACATCTTTGCAAATAAAATACTTTGTTCAAATACAAATATCAAGTGTTTATTGACCTAATGTTCTTAGAGACTTGTTTTGAGATTTGGTCTCTATTTTCAATCAAACTGTATAAGAGCCAGTGGCTACACATACTTGTACCTGCCAGTGCTCCAATTCTCACTTTCTTTTGTTGTGTTTCCTCCTTTGAGTGGTTGACTTCCACTCTCAAGCAATTGCATGCAATTTTACAATGATCAACACAGTAATCACACAAACAGTCCAAATATGAAGAGATCTATATGCCTGCCAATGCCACTGGTGTCCTGGTGAGGGAAATTGAGTGAGCGCTGCCCCCCCGTGCAGACCGAGGAGCTTGTTTTCACTCAGCAGCAGCGTCAGCTCCTTGTGGCAGACTGGAATATTTCTAGCATCAGTGGGGGTGTTGTTGAAGTGCAATTACTACCAAACAGAAGCTTAGACTACCTGCTCCCTAGGTAGAAGCTCACAAGCCAAGAGATGTGCTTAGCCCAGCTCTCATCAAACACCACACACGGGAGTACAGCAGTCGAGAAACAAGAAATTGTTTGCAGCTGTTTTTTTTAATTTTTACTACTATTTTTGACATATGCCTGACACTGAAAATAACACATGATTTTTGTGGCTTTAGAAGCCACTTCGTTGATGATGTTGAGAAACGCCTCATCTATTGAGCAGAACTAAGGAGAGCAGTGGCATCGTTTATTTAGAAATTCTGAAAAGTCTCTCAATTCTCTGAAGGATTGTCTCTTTACGCTGAATAAATGACTTGCATATCATACACCTGGTAAAATGAACATTCCAGTAGAGAGGATGATGTGGCATATGTGAAGTTACTTTAAGAATGGCAGCCGGCAGCGTCGGGTGACAAGAATGTCTTGTTGAGGGCAACATAAACAGCTGGTTGAATGAAGAAAAAGAGTGTGTGCAGAAATCACAGAAAAACAGAGAATGGGCTTGTGGCAAGACCAGTGTCTTAAACTTACATGATGTTGTTACGTCTGTCATCCGATGTCAGGGGAAAACAGATCGAGTTTGAGTCTAATGCCTTCTGACAATTTTGCTACATCCCTTCATTTGCTTTACCACTGAGCATATGTCAGCTGTCCCACAGCTGGGGGTATTTTTCATTTGTAGCCTTGAAAATTAAGAACTTTCCACAATATCCTAAAGTTAGAATAAACATGACATGTACTGTAAAAATTGTTTGTCAGGCAACTGAAACAATATATTTTTTGAGGTAACTTCTAATTTTACTGGTTTTATTCAAGTTCAAAATGGTACATAATATGAGCTGACAACATTAGATTAGACCCACAAAAGTAATGTTTAGGGCTGTGATCAATGTTGATTGCTTTAAGAGTACACCGAAAACACGACTTCCCATTTCTAAAGAAATGTGGTAATGACAAGTTTAATATATGTACACATAATCTGTATAAATTACATACTAATCATTATGTATTTCATTATTTTAGCCAATAAAAGTATAAAACACCACACATCACTATCACAATCTTTGTTCAAGAATCACAATCTGCATTTTTCTACATGAAATGCCCCACTGCAGCCGTGCTTCAATTGGAGTCTATGGCAGATTCTGTTATCATTCGAGTCAATGGAACAAAAGATTGATTTTCATTGAACGAGGGGCCCTTATCACGTCATTTTGAAGTATACGGGAGCTTCATGAGTGCAATTTGTGGGAGCTTCATGAGTGCAGTTTGCACTGGATCTGCATTTGATTGCTCATTGGACAATGATCTTTGAATCAATGTATTTATGTCCCACCTGGAAGCCCGGATTCTCTATATGATGATTGTTGAGCTCTCAGATTATTAGAACTTTGCAATAATTGAAATGGTAATGTACACGATTGACAGCGTTTGAAATGTAAAATCACTATTGTTAAGCATAGAGTGTTTGGTAGGTCGGACATACATGTGGTTATTTGCAATCTGATGTAACACATTTATTTCAGCTTTCATAATTGGATATTTTGCCTCTTTTGTTGCAAAAACAGCTTTGAGCTTAATTAATTATGTTAATTAAAAAAAACTGTTTGATTAGTAACGTGAACAGCTTTTGGGAGCATTGCATATAACAAAAAGCAATTCTGTTCAGCCACCACTGGATCAGGTAGAAATATCTCCTTAAATTTTGGTCTACGTTTTGCTTCTCTTGCATGGTGGGATTTGCTTAATAAATAAAGAAGTGTAAAACTAAGGAAGAGTGAGTCATGTAAAGTGAGTAGGGTTGACTGAACAAGTTAGATTAGCCACAGGGGAAAACTCAAAAAATACCTCCAGCTGAAGGAGGCCATTGAAGAATTTGCTAACCGTGGTGTAAAACTGATGATCCTCTGTCTTGGGTGCAGCCACTGTGAAGGAACCTGACAGTGCATTAATATCTACATGGCTTAGATCTGTTCTTGTAAGATGTTGAGAGCACACACGTGGGTGGAGAAAATGGCTGGACTGTGGTGTTCAAGAGAGGATGTGTGGAGAGAAATGGCCAAAACAAATAAACATAGAAAACTCCAGAAGTAATGATTTGTTACAGATCTAAACTCTCGTCTGGGTATTCTTCTTCAGAATAAATGCCAGGAAACAAACTTGGAGTAGGGATCTTGCAGGTCAAGGTCTTAGAATATTGTAGATTATTGAATTTTAAGTAGGGATGGGCGATACCACTTATTTTCTTTTCAATCCGATACCAATATTTTCAAGTCCAATATCGTTGATACCAATACCGATACCGATACCGATGTTAAATATAATTTTTTGCGATTACTTTGGATAAAATGGGTAATTTAAAATAATATTTTTGGTCATTATTCAAGTCATTATTATTATTTATTTATTTATTTATTTATTGCCTATGCAGAAAATGATTAGACTTCTGTTTTGTTTATCCTTACACAAATTAACAATTTCACTACAGTAACTATAGTTTAACCATGGTATTTAGTTAAACCATAGTTACCACACAATTAACCATGGTTACTACTACAATATTACTGTAGTAAATTAATGGGTTCAATGGTATAGTAACTTCATGTTAAATATGTATTTAAATTAAGAGGTGTCATTATTGTTCCTTTTATTAGGCTACTATGAAAATCTTGTATTACCATATATAGCCTACATAAAAAATTATGTTTTCTTTTATTTATTTGTGTAATATTATGTGCTTTTCTGTGTAGAGTGAAATTGTTTTCCTACTTAGAAATACAAAGTAGGAATGCAGATGCATATTGTTTCAGAAAACCATAAAATCTATTAAATCAGAAAGCATTATTTTAGTAACAAAGCAAGCAAACTCGCCCACAGGGTTGGCAGTTTCATTCTGGATTCTGCTCCACCATTCTGTCTTTGATTGTGAATGTAGCAGGTGAAGAGATGAGTTGCTTGAACAGTATATGTTATAGTATATCTCTGAAATGCATAGAGGAAAACAGAAACAATTCAAAATTGTTGTGTACTGGGGTGGATCATACAGTAAGCCTCTATATGCAGTGGACCCAAAACGTATTTGAACACTTATGGTGCAGTCAGTAAGTTTTGCTGTTAAAAAATATGCAAAGACATGAATAGTATTTTTTATTTATTTTTTTTTTTTTAAATATGAGGAACATTATGTACACTCAGATTAGATGAAGACTTCATTCATGTTAGTCACCCATTAAAAGCTGTTTAATTTTACATTGAGCAGGTCACTCCCTCATGGGCACTGCCATGTTGACAGCACATGGCATCCTGTGTCATGCAATTTACCAAGTTATTGCCACTAGGAATGACAATAATAATAATAAAATATTTACTTTTACATTGTGCTTTCAGCAATTGGCTCAAGCATAAAAGTACATGTGAACAAAAAATGCATACCAAACAATATAACAAACATAATATACTTACTACATATTACAAATGGCAAGCATGAGCAAACATCGGTGTTCAGCAACTAGAGAGCAGATAAGTTGTGGATGCCCAGTCAATGTCCAGAATGCAACAACATGCTAAAATTAACTTGGATGAATCGAAGAATGTCCAGTGATGTGTGCAGTATGAGAAACCACAGATCACAGAAAACGTCTCGGTTACATATGTAACCTCTGTTCCCTGATGGAGGGAACGAGACGTCGTGTTGGAGAAGCGACACTAGGGGTCTCTCTTGAGCGCCAAATATGCCTCTGATCTATGAAAAAAGGCCAATGAGAGTTGGTGAACAGTATTTGCATACCCCACCCCCGGATATACGGGTATAAATGCGAGGGAAATACGCTCGTTCATTCAGGATTTTTCTGAGGAGCCTGGAGTGTTCTGGCCACCTCAGCGGCTCGACTCAGCGACATGGCCAGGAAGACACGACGTCTCGTTCCCTCCATCGGGGAACGGAGGTTACATACGTAACTGAGACGTTCCCCGTCTGTTGCTCACTTCGATGTCATGTCGAAGAAGCAACACTAGGGGTCCACTTCAAATCACTGAGCCGTGTACGTGTACTGCTGACTGCTGACACAGAAACGGGCAGGTATTTCACGTGCACAAGCGACCAACTGTGTTCAGACTGCACGTACTCTTCCCCAATGCCCCAAAAAAGTTGGCGGAATCCTTTTGGTTACCCTAGAGGGGAACAAGGCGACACTTCCAACTAGGGAACAGGCCAAGCCTGGCTGGGCCTCTTTTCTCTCTATGTTTTCTCGGCATAGAGCAAGAGCAGCCGGGGCCCTTACCGCATCGTGGGAAGGGGGTCTTACCGGTCTTACCCGTTCAGGATGTTAATGCAGAAGCGCATCCTGGTGTCAGTATGACATCAAGATTGGTTTGACTCATACTTTCACGTATCATTCCGAAGAGCAAGCTCTCCCCTGTGCAGAGCATCTCTTTTCTCGGTATAGAGTTGGACTCTCAAAGCATGTCTTACGACTGAATGTGCTCAGTCAGTGCTGACATGCCTAAAGACCTTCAGGTAGAAGGTAGCGCCCTTGGGTTGATGCATATAAGACCGCTTCAGTAGTGGGCATGGCGCCATGGCACCTGGCATGTGACCATCAGAATTTCAGGCCTTGGTCAGACCTGGAGTTTCTACAGGCAGGTGTTCCCCTAGAACAGGTCTCAAGGCACGCCGTGGTCATGACAGATTCCTTGAACTCAGGCTGGGGCGCCGTGTGCAATGGGCAAACAGTGTCGGGGCTCTGTACAGGGAACTTTAAATCTCTGAAAGCCACTCACCTTCCGGGCATCCTCAACCATGCAATGGATGCGATCTCATGACAGGTAACGCTCCGCTAGGAGTGGAGACTCCACCCCCACATAGTCTCGGGGAAAGATTTGGGGAGGCACATGTAGACCTGTTTGCCTCCGAAGACTCCTCTCACTGCCCCCTGTGGTACTCTCTGTCCGAGGCCCCCCTCGGCATGGATGCCTTGGCGCACAGCTGGCCCCAGGGGCTGCGCAAGTATGCGTTTCCTCCTGTAAGCCTCATTGCACAGACTCTGCACAAAGTTAGGGAGGACGAACAGCAAGTCATGTTCTTTGCGCTGTACTGGCCCAACTGAACTTGGTTCTCAGATTTGATGATCCTTACAGCAGCACCTCCCTGGTGCATTCCCCTGAGGCAGAACCTTCTGCAGCAGCTTGCCTGTATCTACTCTTCCATACCTCGTGACATGGTTCAGCGCCTGCAGCGTTTCCTATAGGAACCCCTAGTGTCACTACATCAACACAACATTGAGTGAGTGACAGACAGGGAAAGTAATGGATACTTATGTAACCTGTGTTCCCTGATGGAGGGAACAAGATGTTGTGTCCTTCCTGCCGTGGCACTGAACCAGCCACTGATATGGCCGGGACTCTCTATTGGCTCCTCATCATAAATCTGAATGAGTGATGCATGCCACCTCCTTTTATACCCATATGTCCGGGGTGGAGAATGGCATACAAATTCCACTCACTAATTCTCATTGGCCTTTTCTATTTTAAGCAAAGGTGATTGGGGCTCTCAAGATCAAACCCCTAGTGTCACTACATTAACACAATGTCTCGTTACCTCAATCAGGGAAAAGAGGCTACATCAGTAACAAAGATGTTTTTCTCATGTTCACACAAGTATCCTTCCAGAGTAATCACAGATGTAGTATAGCACAGTCACACATATATAGGGACATATTCCACTAACATTTGTTAACCAGAAAGTGTCTTAATATTGAACCATGTAACTATCATAACCTGAAACCCTTTTTCTAATACATTTTGCTTAAAAAGTGTGCTTGTGCTATCTTTCATTTAAAAAAAGCCACATCACATCACATGGTCACATCACAGGGACTGAGATTTCCTGATTGCCGAAACCAAGAGGCTCCTTCCAAGAACATGAGATTGTATAATTAGCGCTTGTTGAAGAAAAAATACACCAAATTCAATTGTAAAGTTATTAATACTCAGATTTCACTGCACACAGTACAGCTTGGGGTGATCAAGTGTATGGATGTATTTACTTTGCAGGAAAATTTGAAAGTACAATTATGATTGTCCCCTCAAGATTTGGCATTTATCAGATGTCAGGATCAGCTTTGTGGATCCTCAAGAGATTTCAACTAACGTTGCCCAATTCCCAATTTATCTCACTCAGCTATGATTCTTTTGTTTCATAGCCTGAGCAAGTTGGACATGGATATATATAAAGGGATGCAAAAAGTGCTCTGTTTCTCTCTACACTCCTGGCCCACCAAAATCAGCCACAACATTAAAACCACCGGCCTAATATTTTGTCAGTCCCCCATGTGCCACCAAACAATGCCAACCAGGATCTCAGAATAGCATTGTTAGATGCTATTCTTCTCACCACAATTGTAAAGAGCGGTTATCTGAGTTACCATAGACTTTGTCAGTTCTAACCAGTCTGGCCATTCTCTACTGACCTCTTTCATCAACAGAACTGCCACTCACTGGATGTTTTTTTGTTTTTGGCACTTTTCTGAGAAAATTCTAGAGATTGTTGTGCTTGAAAATCCCAGGAGATTTTGCAGTTACAGAAATACACAAACAGTGCAATTGTGGTGAGAAGAATACTATTTACTTAGAATGCTATTCTGAGATGCTGGTTGCCACTGTTTTACTGCACGAGGGGGACCTACATAACATTAGGGAGGTGGTTTTAATGTTGAGGCTGATCGGTGTATGTTCTCATTGGCACTTTGATGCAGAATGCAATTTGTCAACTGGGAGAGAAAACAGTCCAATTGCTTTCAAGTCTACAGTACAAATTCCCAGCCCCATCCCCTTCAACTGTGTCTGGGAAGATGAATGATGAAGAATAGCTTCTGTGGTCAACAATGCCTTAAATTTGTCTTGTCTGCTGATGTGAGAAGACCTTAAATACATTTTTATGCAGTTGGTGCCCATCAATGCCTCTTGAAATGTTTGCATTCTAAATATACTCAAATACAGTTGAAGTCAGAACTTTAAATACATGCACCTTAGCCAAATACATTTAAACTCAGTTTTTCACAACTCCTGACATTTAATCGTAGAAAACATTCCTTGTCTTAGGTCAGTTAGGATCACTACTTTATTTTAAGAATGTGAAATGCCACAATAATAGTAGAGAGAGTGATTTATTTCAGCTTTTATTTCTTTCATCACATTTCCAGTGGATCGGAAGTTTGCATACACTTTGTTAGTATTTGGAAGCATTGCCTTTAAATTGTTTGCACTTGGGTCAGAATGTTTCGCTTTGCCTACCACAAGCTTCTCACAATAAGTTGCTGAAATATTTTGCCCATTCCTCCAGACAGAACTGGCTTAACTAAGTCAGGTTTGAAGGCTTCATTGCTTGTATATGCTTTTTCAGTTCTGCCCACAAATTTTCAGATTGAGGTCAGGGCTTTGTGATGTCTACTCCAATACCTTGACTTTGCTGTCCTTAAGCCAGTTTGCATAACTTTGGAGGTATGATTGGGGTCATTGTCCATTAGGAAGACCCATTTGTGACAAGCTTTAACTTCCTGGCTGATGTCTTAAGATGTTGCTTCAGTACTGTATATCCACATCATTTTCTTTCCTCATGATGTCATCTATTTTGTGAAGTGCACAAGTCCCTCCTGCAGCAAAGCACCCCCACAACAAGATGCTGCCACCCACATACTTCACGGTTGGGATGGTGTTCTACAGCTTGCAAGCCTCACCCTTTTTCATCCTAACATAGCAATAGTAATTTTGGCCAAACAGTTGAGTCTTGATTTTTTATGGCCTATCAGGTTATGTCAATATGGGACTCATTTTTAATGTGGATATAGATACTTGTCTACCTGTTTCCTCCAGCATCTTCACAAGGTCCTTTGCTGTTGTTCTGGGATTAATTTGCACTTTACACCAAACTACAATGGCTGCGTGGTTCCATGGTGTTAGTACTTGTTTACTATTGTTTGTACAGATGAATATGGTACCTTAAGGCATTTGGAAATTGCTCCCAAGTATGTAACAAGCTTTTTTTCTGAGGTATTGGCCTATTTCTTTTGATTTTCCCATGATGTCAAGCAAAGAGGCACTTAGTTTGAAGGTAGGTACACATCCAATTACGAACACCTCCTATCAGAAGCTAATTGGCTAATTGTCTAAAGGCTTGACTTTATTTGGACATCATCTGGAGTTTTCCAAGCTGCTTAAAGGCACAGTAACATGGAACCCAGTGGAATTGTTGGAAAAATTACTCTTAAAAAAAATTACAATTAATGCACAAAACTGATGTCCTAAACTACTTGCAAAAATAGTTTGCTAATATTAAATATGTGAAGTGGATAAAAAATTAGTTTCAAGTATATGTAAACTGCTGACTTCAACTGTAGTCAAGTCAAGTGATGTACACTACCGTTCAAAAGTTTTGGGTCACTTACTCATTCTTTATTTATTTATTTATTTCACATTTTAGAATAATAGTAGTCAGCAAAACTATGGAATAATAGAAATGGAAATATGGGAATTATTTTGTGACCAAAAAATCCAAAATAAATCCAAAACTATGTAATATTTTAGCATCTTCAAAGTAGTCACCCTTTGCCTAGATTTTGCAGACATGTACTCGTGACATTTTCTCAACCAACTTCTTGAGGAATCACCCCGGGATGCTTTTTAAACAGTATTGAAGGAGTTCCCATCTATGTTGGGCACTTATTGGCTTCTTTTCTTCATATTTTGATCCAAGTCATCCATTTCAAAAACTTTTTTTTTTTTAGGAAATTTTAGATTTGTAATTAAATAAATGTATATGTTTTGGCAGAATAATATTTTGTCTACAAAGTTAATTTCAAACTTTTAAGCATACACCTTCAGATCAAAAGATTTTTAAGATCATGAGAAACATTTCAGACAAGTGACCCCAAACTTTTGAACGGTAGTGTATATGCCTCTACTATAAATAATATCTCTGAGATGGACCAGCCATAAGTGTTAATTTTCATCCAATCCAAAGGAGAGGATTGTAATCTGCTGGAAACCTCTGTTTCATTCTCGCATCCTGACTGGCTTTGGCAGATGGGGAGAACAGTATTTACCATGCAATTAGCTCCTCTGTTGATATAGTTTGGCTTGGCTTTAAATGCAGATACATTCATGCTTTTA
Source organism: Moxostoma hubbsi (assembly GCA_032164185.1). Taxonomy (NCBI): domain Eukaryota; kingdom Metazoa; phylum Chordata; class Actinopteri; order Cypriniformes; family Catostomidae; genus Moxostoma; species Moxostoma hubbsi. Next base: position 12,469,150 of record JAVLUX010000024.1, on the reverse strand, counting down.
TATTATAGCATACCCATCTATGAAACTTGAGATATATTCAGACTGAATCAGAGTTAATACAGTTCACTCTGGGCCCACGTATGTATTATTCAAAGATACATTTTGTAACACGTGGCCGTGTGGATTGATGCGGTAGATATTGAAAGCATACCCTCTATTCTCATACTTTTTGTCTTCAGTTCCTCATTAGCATGTCAGTTCATGCAGCTGTGTGTGGTATTACACTGGGGTACATTTACTAAAGAGTTCCATTTGAAGATAAAACAAGGTTGCTGATGACATGAAGTAGATATGGTAATTACACCTTTATAAGCACGATACCCTAGTCTTACTCAACGTCTGGAGGACTGAATGTAATAATACTGTAGATGCAGTATTGAGAGCTCTTGGATGTATTTTCAGGACCGTGGATGCTTTGGCTCTGTATCCCACATCAATGGATTCAATACTTGAATGCAGTCAGCCGAGCACGGCAGATAATGTGGATGCCAATATGTTAGCAAAATGCTGTCTTTTTCATTTTCATGCGACAACACATTTCAATCTCACAAACAGACATCAATATCATGAAATTAGATGAAAAGTTAACTCTTTATAACGAGGTTCTATTTGTTAACATTATGCTTGTGGTGTCATGAACTAGCACTGAACAATAAGTATTTAAAGCATTTACTAATCTTGTTTGAAATTCTGTCCTCACATCTGTGTCACAAGCCCACAAATGCAGTTTGTGTCTTCAAGTTGACTGTAAAGCTGAAATATAATAAAACAGAAATGAAATTACAGTTCAGCTTCTAGGACTTGATGTTAATATCCATAATAATCAGCACTTCCTTGTTTTAATTGGGGAGAAGAGTAAAAACGTCATCATGGTCTTCAAGTGTGCACCCTCCTTCACCGGTATTTCGTTGATAGGCCCACAACACCTCCACAGGGCTCAACGGCAACACCTGGCATCCCGGTTGAGCCCCCTTCTGCTTTAACTCCTCTTTATTGTTCTTTGCAGCCCAGTTGGGGTCCTTCCTCTTTATCCAGATCCACCTGCTGCTTCGCTCTGCTGCCTCCGACAGTGATTTGATGGCTTTCCTGAAAGCCTGTCCCTGAACTCCCACCCCCTTCAGGAGCCTGTCTATAGATGTGGCCACAAATCCTCTACATCCTACTTCTACCGAAAGTACCTGTGTACGCCAGCCTTGTTGTTTTACCTCAAGTGTACCTCAGTTTTTTTCTGTTCATACGCTTCTCCCACTGCAGCCTCCCATGGTACAATTAGTTCCACGATGAACAGGGACTTCTGTGAAGTTGACCACAATGCAAGATCCGGCCTGAGCTTGGTGTTTAAAATCTCAGGTGGAAACTTGAGTTGCTGATCTAGATCCACTTGCATTTTCCAGTCCTGTGCAGCATCCAAGAGGGTACTATCCACTCTTACAGATGGTTTCACTGGGCCCTGCCCTGCTCTCACAAAGGGGATAGTGGATAAGTGTCCAGATGTTGGGTGAGGGAGGGCATTGATGGAAGATCGCCTTCCTTTCAGAATGAATGCCAGTTGGCGTAGGACTTGGTTATGCCACCATGTGTAACGGCCTTGGGACAGACTGATTTTGCAGCCAGTGAGGATATGCCTGAGAGTTGCTGGGGTTTGGCAGAGAGGACATGCTGGATCATCTCCAAACCACCGATTAAGATTCTTGGGTGTTGGAAGAACATCGTAGGTGGCCCTGATGATGAAGCTGATTTGGCTTCCTTCCATCTCCTACAGATCTTTCCAAGTGAGCTTATGGTGCTCCACTGGCCCTGCTTTGCTTGTGACACTGCTTTTGCGCATCTCTCTGCTTCCTGTTGGTGCCGGACCTCAGCAACTACCATCTTTCTCCTCTCTGCAGGTGTTGCCTTGTGCCATGCAGGTCGACTTGTCCCTAGTCCAAGCACACCTCTTCCTTGTTGCACCTGTCCTACTATGTCTCCATGTCTGAGTGCGGATTGTGCTTTCTTTACAGCATTAGCTGGGGTCCACTTCCTCCCAGTTGCCAGTCTGGGAGGATATGTTCGTATGGCTGCATCTTGAGACTCTGCCAATGTCATGTTCAGCCTCACTTTGGTGCATTTCTAATCTTCGGTGAGGCTAGAGTTAGGCAATTCCAATGCACCATGTCCGTACAACCCGATGTTACTGAGGCAGCGCGGGAGTCCCATCCACTTCTTGACATATGCACTGACTGTCCTCTCCAGCTTCTCAACTTTGGAAATGGGAAACTCATACACCATTAAAGGCCACATTAGGCGAGGGAGGAACACAAACTGCAGACACCACAGCTTCAGCTTGCCCAGAAGTGAAGTCTTATCAATACTGACAAGGCCTTTTATGGTTTCTTCCCTCAGTTGATCACACTGCTCTGCATCTTTGAGACTTGCATTGTACCTCCATCCTAGGCTCTTGACAGGAAGCTCTGATATCAATAAAATAGGTGTTTCATTGATGTTGAACCTTTGGTTGGTAAGCTTTCCTTTGATGATGGATATGCTCCTAGATTTACTGGGTTTCACCTTCATCCTTGCCCATGTAATGTTGGAGTGAAGCTTCGCTAACAGACATTTGGTACAGGCAATGGTTAAGATCAAGGTGGTCATGTCGTTCATATAGGCTCAAATCGGAGGTTGCCGCTGTCCAGCCTGCTGACGCTCCCCTCCGACTACCCATTTAGATGCCCTGGTGATCAGTGAAGGCTAGGGAGGATATGGTGCACCCTGCCATGATACCCACTTCCAATGATTGCCATGATGTTGTATATTCTGCAGTTGTTATGCAGAATTGCAAATCTTTGAAATAGTTTCTAACCAGATTACAATGTGTACATTATTTTGTCATTATGTATGTATGTACAGTATATGGGCATATGCGTGTGTGTGTGAGTTTATGCAATGCAAGACATGTTAAACATTACAACATCATATCAGAATATGCATTCAAAATATTCATTCAAGACCAAATTATGTTACCACAGAATGTTCTCAATGATTTTTACAGATAATTAAACAAACACTATTCATTGTTAGTTCAAGTTAGTTCTTAGTGCATTAACTAATGTTGAATATTAAAATCTTTGATGATTTTAAATATGTATTAGTATATGTTGAAAAAAATATTAATAAATGCTTAATAATTGTTAACTAATGTTAACAAGTAAAGTCAAGTCAAGTGGGAACCTTACTGTAAGGGAACCTTATTGTAAAGTGTTACCAAATAGGAAATGAACTGTCATTCTAAAGACATCCACAAGGTGGCACCTACACACTATGACCATATAAGTGTAGTTTATAATTATAGTTTTGATTTTCCTATGATAAAGCCTACATGGCACTGACCATCATACTCTATAACCCTAAGATAACCCTGCTCTAGCTGCAGTAGAAGCATCAGAAAATATGCATACCTCTTTTTGAACAGTGGAAGACAGTGACACTGGCACATAGGGTCTGGGAACAATGAGCTTTTCAAGGTGAAATAGATCATCGGTCCATTCTCTCCACTGAGATTCTCTATGAGCTGAGAGTGGGGCATTCCATTCACACTGGTCTATGGAGGGCTCCCTGACTAATGCTTTGCCTTCCTATTAAATTGTGGTTGCGAATCCTGGCAGATCACACTGTTCACAGTAGCTAATATGCGTCTCTGTGTAAATGGTTTTACCTCTTGTGACACTTGGAATGTGAAACTATCAGCTTGAAGATTCCAGATCACTCCTAAACTCTGTTGAATGGGCAGAGAGTCCACACCTAATACTAGATCATTGGATGAGATGCCCTTATACTGAGTGCTTGAATATAAAAAAACACCCTGATCTGCCCTGGTTTTTGTGAATGAAAGAACAGAAAGTTGGTAGGTACCAAAACTCCTCACATTGTTTTAATGGTGGCACTGGTTTTGGTTGGTTTTTTGCATGAAATTATGAAAATAATCTTTCATTTTAGGATTTTTTTTGGAATGAGCACTATACTGTAGATAGAGCAGTCGTTTTTACACTTGCTCTCTGTTATTTGGTAGTTGGCAGCGGGGTGAGCAAAACTGCAGAGGTGCTACCCTTTGATTTGCTTCATCAATGTATAATACATCACCGGATGTAACTATAACGTAATGCACCACCTTCAGCCTACAGAGCAGGTTTGTCATCATTTGGAGTATTTACAAAAAGACTGTCCCCTAAGCTATCCAAATTATGTGTTGGGGTGTCCAGGTAGCACACGTATGCATGTTGTGTATGAGTACTAAAAGCCTCTCTTACTTAAATGTAGTTTGTGCAAGACATTTGTACATTTGTCTTAAAAGTGATCACATCTGCTGGCTTATGTGCTCCTCTTAAGCACTCTCCTACTTCTATTATTTCCCATCTTAAATCTAGTAGCTGGGCATAAGTTGTGTTATTAGGCCCATTGATCTGCTCACATACCTTATGAACACTTAGAAAGTCTCTTCCCAACAAGAGAAGTATTTCGGCATCAGGATCATGTTTTGGGATCTTGTCTGCTACAGGTTTCAGATGGCGAATGTACTGTGTGATCTCAGGTGTTGTAAATTCAGTCTTGTCATCAGGCATCATGTCACATTCAATGACTGTGGGAAGTTTTACCTGTGCTTTCCCATCAGTGAACTGAACAGAGAAGGGTGATGTTCTGTGCCCTATTTTCTCCATAAAGCCTGACATGTTTTTAGAGTATAGGAGAATGATTCTCCAATGATCCCGAACACATTGAAGTATTCTGATTTGGCTAATGATTGATTGCTTTGATCATCCAATACAGCGTACCTTCTTCCCTCTGTTGCATTTTATGTTAACTTTGCAGTCTTTGGCAATGCACTAAGTGGATGAAAAAAATCTGAAGCAAATGTTCTTTTCTTTCAGGTAAGCTTTACTTTTATCTACTTTATATATCTTCTTCAGAACTCACAGTACTTTGACAATGGGTGGTTTATTATGAACTGGACACTGACTGTCTTGTTCAGTCAGTTTCTATTCAGGACTTTTTATTTGTGAGGGTGCATTAGTGGCTGACACATCTGTTTTTCTGACTGAAACAGATGTTCTGTTACTGTACCTACTCCAATTTGCTCTGGTTTTGCAGGACTTTGCTGAATGTTGAGAATGTGAAACTTGAATTATTCCTAGTATTTCTAGAATCTGGTGAAGAAACTGAATGGTGGAAAAAGGAGACACAATGTTCTTTGCACTTGGAGAAAGGGGAGATCCACTTTTCTTGCAAGCTATATGGTAGCTTTTCAATGATTGGATTAACCCTGCAGGCTGTGTCTAAAAAAGCCAGTCCTGGTAAGTAGCCTCCTGACTAGCCTCCTGCCTGCTGTATTCACCTCTAGCAAAATGTCACCAAGTTCTCTTAACTTTAAATAATCTTTGTTCCAGGTATTGGGGAATTGTTCCTGTTTTTTTTAACAGAGCATTCTCAATAATTTCAGGGCTCCAATAACAGTCCACTAGTAACTGCCATACCATATGAACCCCTTCAGTTGCATTATGGATATACACTGACCTGATTATCTTGGACTGTTGAGATGACTATGGTCCAAGCCACTTTATGAGTAGATCATAAAGTGGCAGTTAGATTGAGATCTCTTGCAATGCTTTGGAATGATGACTTCCATGCCCAGTAATATTCTGTGTGATCATCAAACTTCAGTAACCCCATACACACTAAATCTCGACATGTTAAGTGTTTCGCTAGATCGGTGGTCTCTAGTGGTCTCAGTGGCCAGTCTCTGAGAGGATTCTTGAGAGTCTACAAAATGTGATGAGTGCTGTGGTACACTGTCTCTGCTGTCTTTTATGCATACCCTTGGTGTTGAGGCATTGGCTAAGTCAGCATGGAAGGTACAAATAAACTTAGGAACTCTTGGATTTGACTGTAGACATGTCAATTCTAGGAAATTCTGGGTTACATTGGAGATTGTGACAGATCTCATTGTCTCTTTCAATGAGGAATCAGAATCACAAACAATTCAATGTTAGTCTTTATTCTTATGCATTTCGGTATTCACACACACACATTAATGACTTTTCAGTACAGCTGATCACACAAACAGCCAGGTTTGTGTGTTACTCTCTCTCTCTCACTCTCTCGCTTTCACTCGCTCTCTCTCCCTCTCTCTCCTCTGGTGGTCTGGACTGCCCTTTTATACCCTTCCTGCTCTCACTATAACAAAGAACAGCTATTAGAGATAATTTATCACAGGTGTTAATCCTCATGGCCTCTCATGGACTCTCCAAAGACATTACTCGGCCACGCCCACATCACCACATACCCCATTGCCTGGAACACCGAAAAGTTCAGCTGTCACTTACGTGAAGATCTGCTAACACGGCTTCCTCCACTGGACCTGATCCGGTGCCCCCTTTTTAGTAAGATCAGTCAGCGTGCTGGTGACGGTCAAATAGTTAGACACAAACCTATGATAGTCGCCATCCAGCCCTAGGAAATGTCTCATCTCCTTTTTGGTCTTAGGTCTTGGACAGGCTGCAATCACTGTAGTCTTACCAATTTGGGGCAGCAACTGCACATGACCCCAGTGGCATAAGCAGTGTGCAGTCTGAGGATTCGGTCCATAAGCCGCTGAAATATAGCTGGGGCCACAAACAATACAAACGGAAGCGTCACGCATTGGTCACCTTTGAATAAAAGCGAGTGTCGAATAAAAGCGAGCCACACTAACTGATCGAGCAGCTCACCAATCCGAGGCATCAGGTATGCATCAAATTTAGACACAGCATTGACTATTCTATAATCCACACAGAACTGGACCTTGCCATTGCCCTTAGGAACCAAAACCACCGGACTGGCCCAGTCACTGTGGAATTTTTCTATTACCCCTATATCCAGCATGACATTTAATTCTTTCCGAACCACTTTTTTGTGCTCGGGATAATCAGTAGGGACGACTATGTACCAATACCCCTGAGGTCATCTTGATAAATGGTAAAATGGTAAATGGTATGCACATATATAGTGCCTTTTTAACCTTAGCAGTATTCAAAGAGTTTTATACTGCATCTCATTCTACAATTCACACATCAATGATGGCGCTAGCCTGCCATTGGGAGCAACTTGGGGTTCCGTGTTTTGCCCGAGGACACTTCGGCATGTGGATACAGTGGGCTGGGAATTGAACCACTAACTCTGTGATTAGTGGCCAAGCCACTCTACCACCTGAGACACAGCCAGCCACATGGTGCTCTATGATATTCTTATGACCGGGAAGAGATGAGAACACGTCAGAGAATTCTCCTTGCAACCTGGCAACCTCCATGATTTGTGATGGTGAGAAGTGGTCTCCACAAGTGACCGGGTTGACTCAGTCGGTCTTGCCGTGTGAGCTCAAAGGTCCCTTGCCACTTGGCAAGTAATTTAGAGCTCGATGTGGGAGCGATACAAGGACTTTATCTCCCAAAGTAAATTCCCATACTCAAGTCCCACTATTGCCTGACCAATAGACGGCTTTGTTGTTCTTGAACCTGGAGCAAATTCTCCTGTGTTAATTGTTCCAGCGTGTGGAGTTTTTCTCTCAGGTCAAAAACGTACTGAATTTTGTTTTTGCTTTTTGAAGATCACTTCTCCCAATTTTCCCATAGGACGTAGAGCACACAGCACAGTCAACACCTGTACAATAATTCAAATGGTGAAAACCCAGTGGAGGCTTGCGGGTCCTCTCGAGCTGCAAATAATAGGGGTTCGAGCAATATGTCCCAATTTCGAGTGTCTTCTTGCATGAACTTACGAATCATATTCTTTAGGGTCTGATTAAAATGTTGGACCAAGTCATCCGTTTGGTGTTGATAAACGCTGGTCCGAATCAATTTAATCTCCAATCATTTGTACAGATTTGTAAGTGACAAACATAGTGCCCAGATCAGTGAGGATTTCTTTCAGAATCCCTACTCAGGAGATGATTCTGAATAGTGCCTTTGCAACACTTCATGCTGAAATGTTGCGCAGAGGCACTGCTTCTGAATATCACGTTTGTAGTCCACCAGAACCTACACAAAGTGATTCCGTTGTGCCATCCGTTCTAATGGCCAAATGAAGTACATAACAATTATTTCGAGGGGGACCTCAATCAATGGAAGGGGGCGCAATGGTGCTCTTGGTGTGGCCAGTGGATTCACCAGCTGCACATTCATGGCATGTTGCACACCACCTGCGAACATCCCTACTAATGACTGACCAATAGAAACGAGCCATTAGACTATTAGACATGTTCTGGTTTTACGTAGGTGAGGGTAGGAACAAAAATTGACCGGTAGATCGAGAGCTTTGCCTTCCGGCTCAACTCATTTTTGTGACAACGGTGTGATAAAGCGAATGCAATACCACCACCGCTGCCACGATTCTATGGTCAACCTCCCACTCCACTGTCCCCTCACTCATGTACTTGAACTCCTTCACTTGGGGACCTACCCGGAGTATGCACTCCAACGGTTTCCTGCTGAGAACCATGGCCTCAGATTTAGAGGTTCTAATCCTCATCCCAGCTGCTTCACACTCAACTGCCAAGTGATCCAGTGAGAGCTGAAGGTCACGGACCGATGAAGACATGAACACCACATCATCTGCAAAAAGCAGTGATATGATATGATGCCTTGATATCCTGTCCATGAATATCACAAACAGGATTGGTGACAAATGACAGCCCTGGCGGAGACCAACCCCAACAGAGAACGAACTCGACTTTGTGCCCGGACACCGCTCTCGCTTTGGATGAACAGGTATTGGATCGCCTTAAGAAGGGAATTCCTCATCCCGTACTCCCGCAGCACCTCCCACGGTATCTCCCGGGGGACACGGTCATACACCTTCTCCAGATCCACAAAACACATATAGACTGGATGGGCATACTCCCAGGCCCCCTCCAGGATCCTTACAAGAGTAAAGATCTGGTCCATCATTCCACGACGGGACAGAACCCAGCATTGTTCCTCTTCAATCCAAGGTTCGACAATCAGCCAAAACCTCCTCTCCAGCACCTTGGAGTAAGCTTTACCAGGGAGGCTGATAAGGTGTGATACCCCTGTAGTTGGCACACACTCTCTGGTCCCCTTTTTTGAAGAGGAGAACCACCACCCCGTTCTGCCACTCCTTGGGCACTTCCACACAATGTTGAAGAGTTCTGCCTCTAGCATAGAGGGCATGTTGGGATTTAGGAGTTCTTCAAAGTGTTCTTTCCACTGCCCAATAACCTCCTCAGTTGAGGTCAACAGCGTCCCATCTTTGCTGTATACAACTTGGATGGTTCCCCATTTCCCACTTCCAAGGTGGCGGATGGTTTTCCAGAAGCACTTTAGTGCGGACCGAAAGTCCTTCTCCATGGCTTCTCCGAACTTCTCCACACCCACTGCTTTGCCTCCCTCACAGCAGAGGTCGCAGCCCTTCGGGCCTGTCGGTACCTTGCAACTGCCTCTGGAGACCTCCGGGACAACATATCCCGGAAGGCCTCTTTCTTCAGTTGGACGGCTTCCCTGACCACCAGTGTCCACCACAGTGTTCAAGGGTTACCGCCCCTTGAGGCACCTAAGATCTTGAGCCCGCAGCTCTCCACCGCGGCTTCAGCAATGGAAGCTTTGAACATTTCCCACTCCTGCTCAATGTCCCCAACCTCCGCAGGGATGCCTGAAAAGCTCTGCTGGAGGTGTGAGTTGAAGATCTCGTGGACAGGGACCTCCTCCAAACGTTCCCAGTTCACCCGCACTACTCGCTTGGGCTTCCCAAGTCTGTCCAGAGTCTTTCCCCCCCTGACCCAACTCACCACCAGATGGTGATTGGTTGACAGCTCAGCCCGTCTCTTCACCCAATGTCCAACACATATGGCCTCAGATCTGATGACACGATTACAAAATCCATCATCGACCTTTGGCCCAGGGTGCTCTGGTACCACGTACACTTATGAGCATCCTTATATTCAAACATGGTGTTTGTTATAGATAATCCATGACTGGAACAGAAGTCTAACAACAAACATTGGTTCAGATCGGGGAGGTCATTCCTCCCAATCACACCTCTCCATGTGTCCCTGTCATTTCCCACATGTGCGTTAAAATCACCCAGCATCACTAATGAGTCCACTACTGGAGCCCTATTCAGGAATCCATTCAGGGTCTCCAAGAAGGCCGAATTCTCTGAACTGCTGTTTGGTGCATATGCACAGACAACACTCCGAGTCGTCCCCCCCCCCCCCCCCCCCAACACATAGGCATAGGGAGGCGACCCTCTCGTCCACTGGGGTAAACTCCAACACAGCGGCGCTCAGCCGGGGACTCGTGAGTAGTAATGCGCTACATTTACTTGAGTAAGATTTTGGGAAAAAATTACTTTTACTCTCACTCAAGTAAATTTATAATTCATTTTTTTTACTTTTACTTCTTTACAATGGGTAGAGAGATATGTCATATATGTCATATGTCATTACATTGCTGGATTTAATTTGAATTAATGTGTAATATTATTGTGAAATTATTTAATGGGACTTTTACGAGAGTGGAAGTTCACACAGCTGCGTGCGCTGAGATGGTGTCACAGACTGTCACTCAAGTCATCAGTGCAGCAGCATCAAACTCTTCAAAGTTAAACACTTTCTTCGCTCCACACAGTGAAAAAAAATCTCTCTTCTTATTGACAACCATATATCCTTCTTTGCGTCTACATCGATTTGCTATCGGATTACCCAAAATATTTAATTAATACACCAGCACTTTGAACACAATATTGGACATGGACTGTCTTTGTGGTGTTTCCTTGCATTCTTTGTGTTGCTTTGTTCTTGGCGCTTGGTCGAAAGTTCGTTCAGTCGATGTTTTGGACCTCTGTAAGATTGTATAGTTATTGTCTGTATGAATGATGAGGTTGGCTTTGAAGCAAGGCCTTCTCATGGATGTGTAAACCGCAGAGAGTGACAAGCTTTCTTGGGACGTCGAGTACCGAGCTTCCTTGGACCTCACACAGCATGGACCTGATTCCGACGAGATCCCGAGAGGACCACGAGGGATGAGTTAGAGCGAAGTCTGAGCAGTCAGTGGAGTGAGAGAGACCACCGAAGAGCAGAGAGGAAGAGAATAAAGAGAGCATGTTCTTCCTGTTTGGAAACATTTGAACTAAAATTGGCCACATCCCCAAATGTGTCCTGCGCCAATCAGAAGTGACTTTTCAGAGTCACATGGTCAACTGGGCTGTCTTTTCTGACAGTTGATTTATGGTCCTTTTTTTCAGATTCTTACAAATCTACCGCTCAAAAATAGTGCATTTTTAATCATGAAATTTTATATCTTGAGACTGGTACAATAGACATGATATTCGTTGTGATAAGCTTTCTCTGCATACGCTAGCGAACGCTTACATACTAAACATACATTCTATGCTCATCCCCAGGTGCCGCATGAATGTGTTGCCATTCCTTAAACGATATGAAACTATTGACGACAGCAATGTCTATGAAGTGGAAAAAAGAGTCTTCCACCACTTCTGAGTTTTTTGTTGGACGTCGTAAGCCCATGTTTTTGTTATAATAGCTGATTACAGTGGGCTGGAGGGCTACTTCTTTTGTCCAGTCACCATCATTTTTTACAAACCTAGTAATTTCGGTTGAGCCATTTGCATTGTGGAAATTGGAGAGGCATGTAACAGCATGCGTTTCCTTCCACTGAATTACAAGTATATTCCCCTCAATCCTACACCACCTCATGTCCCCACGAGATGCCTTGCATTCCCATCTTTTGATGTCTTTAAATTCTGCAGGAAACAGTTTATGATTCACCCTGCATGTCCCGCAGGCATTAGTTCCTATTTCTAACAACTTAACCATAAGAGCTGGGGATGTGTAAAAGTAGTCAAACCAAACATTGGGGCCCTGATCTTTGAATGGCTGCAGTAACGATTCAACTACTTTGGTGGCCAAGTCAGTGAATCGCGCATCATGACTACCTGTGTAAACATTAAAGTCGATGTTGCAATTACCCATAAATTATAACCGCACTGAGTAGGCTTGCCCTTTATGTATTGTTTAAATCCTGACCAAGCTTTAGACTTGACCATATGTTCATCTATTGCGAGATTTTGATTAGGCTGAAAGAGCTTCTGGCATTTTTGTTAGAGGTGGTCCATAAGATAACGCAACTTCTTAAGGCGATCCTGATTATCCTCTGTGGTAGGGTCTACAACATGTGGAGTTGCTAAAAGTGCCTTGTAGTGGTCATGCGACATAAATACCCTCACCCACGAGTCCTGAAATGACTTCGTTCCCCAATGACGATGGGAATCAGGGAAAATGTAAAACCCCATGTAAATGAAGAAATAGTTAAATTCATTGGGGGTCACCTCCATCCAAGCTCCTGGCTGGAATATGATGGACAGTTTAGGACAAGCTTCCACCCCTGACAGTTTGTAAAGCTACATATCTCAGCAACTACAGCCTGAGTAAAAACAGCATGAAAAAGTCAATTTCTCACAACATCATATTGGTGGTTGACCATACAGTCTGATGCATACTACCTAGGTCAATAACAATGGACAGCTAGGCTTAAATGGGAGAGGTTTTGGTGCCTGTGACTCGATGAATCGAGTACGAGAGATAAGAAACAGTGTCATGGAAGCGTTTATGTTTTCTAGATGACTTGGGACGTGTGCCAGAATGGCTAGCCATACCCAAAATAATAAGAGTAACAGTGTTAGTGTTACTGTGAGTATCAGTCATATGAGAAATGGAAACAAACAACACATACACATTCATATATATATATATATATATATATATATATATATATATATATATATTCACACACACACGCAGTTGATGGACTTGGCTGGGGATCAGGTTCCATCTCATCCTCCATCTCCTCCTGGTCCAGGTGTTTATACTGTAGTTCCTGGTCCAGCAGATCTTCCTTCTGGGTGTTCATGCCTCTCTATCCATCTCTACAACAGAAAAAAAGTACACAATTGGTAGCCAGCAGTGTGTCTTTCACAAATCATTACACTGAATAGTCTAACCAGAATGTCCAACTGCAAATAGCCCTCTCACACTTGTCTTGTGAACAGAAAGCTACACACAACCTAAAATCATATCATGTCTGTGTGATGGATGGGTAAGGCTATTTGCTAAATTATAGAAAGATATCTAACATTTTTTTTATTACATGGTAAAATCACCAAGCTAGATAACTTATCTCATTAGCAGGCCAGTTTCCAGGCAGGTCTGAACAGCTTAAAAAAAAAAGATAATAATAAAAAAAAAATCTGCTCTCTGCCTCACATTACTTTAGGTGGATTTTTAAGCAACATTATTGGCAAAAAGTTATTGATATTTAGTTCAAAATGTACATAGTACTGCTAGCTAATGTTTATTTAGCTAGTTTCACAGAAACTGACAAAAAACGTTTATATAAAAAGAAGAGTCTTGCCGATGTCATGTTTTTTACCAGGAAAAAACTAGTTAGCAGCGGTACTACACATAAAAGCTACAAGCATTTCAAGCTCTAAGCTATATGACATGTTCTTTTTTCTAACAGCACTTAATGTTCCACCATGATATCATCCTGAAGACCAGTCAGAACTGTCTGCAAAAACTGATTTTGAATTAGCTCATGATTATATCTTAATCCTGTCTTTACATTTCCATATCCCAAAATCTTCTGTCTGAGATCCATAGATCCGACTAAGGACTGAATAGGCGTTTCTTCGGGTTCTTGAATTGCACTTGTAAGTGAGTGATACAATTCTGTAGCATCCTTTTCAATAAAGAGCTAAAAAGGTTTGACTATCTTCCATAAGCAACAAAATTGACAAAAAAAAGTTACTGATATTTAGCTAAAAATGTACATAGTATTGCTTTTTTTTTTAAATATTTTTATCAAGTTTCACAGAAATTTGCTTAAAAATAGAGGCTAGCTGCCTGTCCGATGAACGCAAACGGTTATGTGATTATTTCTAGAAATAACTAGCGTTACTCCTACAAATGAATGCTTCATAAATAAAACGTTTTGACAATCAAAAGACAATATTGACAACACATGTTAAATAACTTGTCTTACCTCGAAAGATCACCTCAGTTTTCAATTTGAAGCAGTAAGTCCAACACTGGAGGTAATCTCCCGTGATATCCCCTCTGGCACCGCCCAGGCAAATGGAGGATGACGCAGATGATGATACATTTATTATTCATGCCCAGTGACCCCCCAATCATATTTTCTTTTAGCTTATGTTGTCATGTGTATCTGTTTTTTTTCAGAAATAAATTTTGAACGCTTCGGCTGGAAAGGGTTAATGAGGAGGAACATGCACATGCTGAATAAGATAAAGGTGTCAGTACGAATAAAGAGAAAGCTCCAAAGCCTAACATCCTGATGGAAAATCTGAACGCACGAGACAAAGTGATCTGTGAAGCAATCTTTCTTCTCAAGTGGTGAGTCTTGCTCAAACATCACGACCTCAGACGGTCAGAAACAGTAACCAGAAATTCACTAATAATCAATTTCCACCTGCTTGAGCAAACACCAGACGTTGTTGACAGTGTGAGCAGTCATGGAAAGCTTACCAAGAGCTCGCTACCTGAAGGGCCATGGTCGACCAAACAAGAGAAAACATCTTGTTTGTTGGGTCACAGGTGCCTGGTGCAGTGTTCTCTAGGAGGTGTTCAAACATCGGTGCTCTGGGATACGAGGTCACAAGTTTCAATTGTGGGCTCAGAGTGGAAGAAAAGAAATCTACCTGAGGCAGAGGTGAGACCAGTGGGAGAGCTGCTTTAGGAGGGAGAACTCAACCTGACAGTGGTGAATGGAATGAGCATTCCATATGAAGGCTGGATGGAAGTGGAGTTTTGTCTGTCTGGAAACACTTAGACTGAAGGGTGGGGCAGACAGCTGCTAGCACCAATTCTCATTGCATCCAGTGAATTGGAGAAACCAAAAATCATCTTTAATGTGATTGAGGAATTGGTTCAAGCTAATGCAGCCCAGCAGATTCCTCTGAGTTTCCTTGTGAACACACTCAGTTTATCTCTGGAAGTTTATCTCTAAAACAGCAAAAGCTGTTCGATCACTCCTGAAGAAACGCAAAAATATTTTAAGATGGACAAAAATCTATCATTCTTCCGAGGAGCACAAGCGTGAAAGTCAGTTGTGGCAGACTGAATAAGACGATTCCTCTGGGAACACAAGTGATGCTGGTGCCTAGTCCAGAAGTACCCTGGCCTGCAGGGATAAAGGTAAACAAACAGCTAATTTAGATGATTCTCAAGGATAATAACAACATCACAGTGATGGTGGAAAATACCACAGATGAAGAGGTGACTCTTACTGCATGGACAGTGCTTGGGTGTTTGCATGCAGTGGATACCATCCATCTGCTGGAAGTTAAACCACCTCCTCCAACTGGATCCCAACATCAGCCATCACAATGTGACAATGACTTACCTCCAGAGAACTCGGCCAGGGTTCAGGAGAGTGAAGAATGAGACCCTTCAGTGGACAACAGTCACTTACATAAGGAACAACAGGAATGTGTGAGAGAGCTATTGAGAGAGAATAGTAGAGTGTTTGCTAAGGATGATACTGGATGTATTCAAGACCTTAGAATGGACATTAGATTGAAAAACAACATCCCTGTCCAAAAGACATACAATGAAATCCCACGACCTCTATATCTAGAGGACCCACATACAGATCTTGCTGAGTCAACATCATCCTATTCCTCGCCAGTTGTGTGTGTGAGAAAGAAGGATGGGAGCATGCTTCTATGTGTGGACTACTTCTGCTAAATGAGAAGACACACCCTGAACGGCATCCCATCCCATAAATTCAGGAGATCCTAGAAAATCTAGGGGGGAATTCCTGGTTCACAGTGCTGGACCAGGGTAAAGCCTACCATCAGGGCTTCATGAGTGAAGACAGTAGAGCATGCATGTCATTCATTACTCCCTGGGGGCTTTACAAGTGGGCACGGATTCCTTTTGGACTCACGAATGCACCCATTGCTTTTTAGAAGTACATGGAAGAATGTCTAGGAGAGTTGATGGATGATATTTGTGTTTATTATCTTGACGACGTGTTAATCTTCAGCAAGGACTTCGACCAGCACCTGGAGGACTTGAGGAGGGTGCTACAGCGACAGGAACAGTGTGATATCAAGCTAAGACCAAGGAAATGTGGCTTTTTCAAGCGGGAAGTCTGCTATGTGGGCCGCATTATCTCCGAAGATGGGTACAGCATGATCCCCAAAGAAATAGTGGCAGTTCAAGCACTAAAGTGGGAAACACCCAGCACTGTTCGCAAGGTGAGGAAGCTCATATGTTTCCTTTGTTACTACAGATCATACATTGCTGACTTTTCCAGAATAGCCAAGCCTCTTTATGAGCTTTTAACGACAGGGAGGTAAACTCAGAGTAGTGGGTTATGGATCTTGGACATTGTCCCCGGCTGAATGAAATTACAGACTGCACTCTGGGAAGTTGGAGAAAAATTATATTATATCCCAAGATGGCGCCGAGTATGGCTGCTGCGTCGCGGGCTCTGTCAAAACACTGCAGTTTATTGTTTGTTTTGTTTACAGTTTTGTGTTTTTTTGTCTTGGATGTTGTCTGCCTTATTGTGTACGACAGACAAACGCTTTTGGACATTGGTTCGGCAATCACACACCGAAAACCGGACTTCACATTCCTCAACGCCGACCCGCGGTTTACAAACACGCCAGCGGAGCCCTTTGTTTGGGCTGCCCGGCCGCGGAAACGCAGACGGAAAAGGGGAAAAAGAGCCGGCGTTCTCATCAGAGTAAGACGTCGCGCAAATCGCCCCCCGCTACCCAGTATACTACTGGCAAATGTTCAGTCTCTGGACAACAAGCTCTGCGAGCTGAGAGCGCGGATCTATTTCCAACGAGAGACGAGAGATTGCTGTGTTATCTGTCTTACGGAAACCTGGATGTCCGCGGAGATTCCAGACTCGGCCATCGAACCCACGGGTTTCTCCGTGCACCGAGCGGATAGAGCGAAAGACCTCTCAGGTAAAAGCAGAGGTGGTGGTGTATGTTTTATGATCAACAAATCATGGTGTGATCAGAGGAATGTACATTTTATCAGGTCTTTCTGCTCTCCTGATCTGGAATTTCTCATGCTTCTGTGTCGACCATTCTGGCTACCGAGGGAATTCACAGCGGTCATTATCACTGCTGTGTACATCCCCCCACAAGCCGACACAGACCGGGCACTCAGGGAACTGTATGGGAGTATAAGTGAGCAGGAAACCGCGCACCCTGAGGCCGCGTTCATTGTTGCCGGGGACTTCAACAACGCCAACTTTAAAACAATAGCACCAAAATACCACCAACACATCAGCTTTAACACACGAGGGGACCGGGTTTTGGATCATTGCTATTCTCCTTTCCGGGATGGCTACAAATCCCTCCTCCGCCCACCATTTGGCAAATCCGACCACTCCTCCGTTTTGCTTCTGCCCGCTTACAGGCAGAAACTGAAACGGGAATCACCCACCATTAGAATGATCCAGTGCTGGTCAGACCAATCAGACTCTGCACTACAGGACTGTTTTGATCACACGGACTGGGAGATGTTCCGGTCTGCCTCCGATGACGACATCGAGGTTTACGCTGATAGCGTAACGTGTTTCATCAGGAAGTGCGTAGAGGACGTTGTTCCGACAAAAAAATATACGGATCTACCCCAACCAGAAACCCTGGGTTAACGGCGATGTTCGCGCGGCACTTACTGCGCGGACCACCGCTTTTAATTCCGGGAACGCGGAGGAGCGTAAACAAGCCAGTTATGCCCTCCGTAACTCCATCCATGCAGCCAAACGCCAGTACAGGCACAAAATTGAAGAACAGTTCAACACCACTGACTCCAGAAGTATGTGGCAGGGAATTAACATCATCACGGACTATAAACAGAATAAAAACTCCGCCATGAACACCGTTGCCTCTCTCCCGGATGAGCTTAATACATTTTATGCTCGTTTCGAGGACAACAACACCGCCCTCACGGAGAGAGCACTCGCGGCCGATACTACAGAGGCTGGTTCACTCTCCGTCTCTGTTGCGGATGTAACCCGATCCTTCCGACGGGTGAACGTTCGTAAAGCCGCGGGTCCAGACGGCATTCCGGGCCGCGTCATCAGAGCATGCGCGAACCAACTGGCTGGTGTTTTTACGGACATTTTCAACTTGTCCCTATCCCTGTCTGTAGTCCCCACATGCTTCAAAACATCAACCATTGTGCCTGTACCGAAGCAATCAAAAATCACCTGCTTAAATGACTGGCGTCCTGTTGCCCTCACCCCCATCATCAGCAAATGCTTTGAGAGGTTGATCAGAGATCACATCTGCTCTGTTCTGCCCACCTCTTTGGACCCATTGCAGTTTGCCTACCGCAACAACCACTCCACTGATGATGCCATTGCATCTACAATACACACTGCTCTCTCCCACCTGGAAAAAAGGAACACATATGTGAGAATGCTGTTTGTAGACTACAGCTCAGCATTCAACACCATAGTGCCCTCCAAGCTTGATGTGAAACTCCGGGCTCTGGGCTTAAACAGCTCGCTGTGCAGCTGGATCCTGGATTTCCTGTCAGGCAGACGTCAGGTGGTTAGAATGGGCAGCAACATCTCCTCATCACTGACCCTCAACACTGGAGCACCACAGGGCTGTGTTCTCAGCCCACTCCTGTATTCCCTGTACACACATGACTGTGTGGCGACACATAGCTCCAATGCCATCATTAAGTTTGCTGACGATACGACGGTGGTAGGTCTGATCACTGACAATGATTAAACAGCCTACAGAGAGGAGGTGCACACTCTGACACGCTGGTGTCAGGAGCACAACCTCTCCCTCAACGTCAGTAAAACCAAGGAGCTTGTGGTGGACTTCAGGAAGAAAGACAGAGTACACAGCCCCATCACCATTAATGGAGCACCGGTGGAGAGAGTCAGCAGCTTCAAGTTCCTCGGTGTCCACATTACTGAGGAACTCACATGGTCCGTCCACACTGAGGCCGTTGCGAAGAAGGCTCACCAGTGCCTCTTCTTCCTGAGACGGCTGAGGAAGTTTGGAATGAACCACCACATCCTCACACGGTTCTACACCAGCACCGTAGAGAGCATCCTGACTGGCTGCATCACCGCCTGGTACGGCAACAGCACCGCCCACAACCGCAAAGACCTGCAAAGGGTGGTGCGAACGCCCAGAAACATCATCGGAGGTGAGCTTCCCTCCCTCCAGGATATATATAACAGACGGTGTGTGAATAAAGCTCGGAGGATTATCAGAGACTCCAGCCACCCGAGTCATGGGCTGCTCTCACTGCTTCCATCAGGAAGGCGGTATCGCAGCATCAGGACCCGCACCACCCGACTACATGACAGCTTCTTCCCCCAAGCAATAAGACTTTTGAACACATGATCTCTCACGATCAACAATCAGCACTGCACTTTATTAATCATCACTCTGTCAATATATTCTCCCAATTCAGTTAGTGTATATATATATATATATATATATATATATATATATATATATATATATATATTTATACCCTTATCTAGTGTATGTGTATTCTACATTGTGTGTATTGTGTACATTTGTTATGTAAATTGTTGTGTAAGTATGTGTACATTTGTTATGTAAATTGTTTTGTGTAAATATGTTGTTATTGTAAAGTGGTTTATGTCTTGTCACTGTCATTACTGCAATGTTGCTCGGAACTGCACACAAGAATTTCACCTGCTGTTGCACTCGTGTACACAGTAGTGTGACAATAAAGTGATTTGATTTTGATTTTGATTTGATTTGGAGTACCTGGGGCTCAAATGGGTGATCACAGAGCATTTCCGAGATTACCTGTTTCTTGCATTGCATTTCACTGTCTACAGTGATAATAACCCACTAACATATGTCACGAAGACCGCAAACCTCTGTGCAATGAGACAATGGTGGGTTTAAAATATAGACCAGGAAAGAAAAATCGAAATGCAGATTTTTTGTCACAGAGACCAGTGCCCATTGAAGTCACAGTCAGAGAGTGTACTCGTGAGGGTGAGCCAGAAGTTCTGTGATCGATTGAAGAAGTTCTAAAAGCAGGAGAATTGGACTGGATATCTGCAATAACCTGCAACATAGATGTCTTACCAAAGGAGCTGCATGGTGGGTCAGAGACCAGTCAACGATGAACATCTCAGGATATCAGAAACACCCAACTGAGTGATCCAGTCATTAGCCGAGTACTAGAGTTGAAACAGAAACAAATCTACCTCAAACACAAAGACAAATTGAAGGAACCAAAAGCTGTAAGATGACTACTGTGAGAATGAAATAACCTGCAGATTGATGAGAAGGTATCTTGAAAAGGAAAATAAGGACCAGAACTCAATTAGTTGTCCCAGAATGCTTGAGAAATATGATGTACAAGTATTTACATGACGACATGGCTCACCTTGGTGCTGATAGTATGGTGGCTGCAGCTGGTGTACGTTTTTTTCTGGCCAAGAATGAGTGAAGAGATAGAGCACTATGTCGCAAGAGTGTGTAAATGCTTAAGACAGAAAAAACAAATCGGATCATCAGAACACCAATGCAGAGCAATGAGACCACAGCTCCATTGGAGATGATCTCGATTGATTATTTACACCTGGAAAAAAGTAAAGGGGGAGCAGATTATATCCTCGTGGTCATAGACCAATTTTCAAAGTTTGCCAAGGCATATACGTCACCAGAAAAATGTCTGGAAAGACAGCAGCCCGGAAGATCTTTGACGATTTTGTTACCCGTTTGGTTATCCGTTTTGGTTTCGCTGCAAACAGCAATGTAGTGACCTGATGTGTATGACCCCAGCTGAGCATCGATCACCTGAATCTGTATCCTTCATACTAACTAAGAGTTGAAATAGTTATGTTCAAAGTAATATTTTGTTGTTATCAATAGTTATTGGGTATTGGGAATATGGGTATATGGGAACTGATACAAACTTGAAGGCTGTATGCTTAGCCCCAGAGTAAATCTCAGTAAATCTCTCATTAAAGCTCTCATGAATCTTGGTCTAGTCTTTGTCTCTGACTAACCTACAAGAGCTGGTTTCCTTTTAAAATACTGTTGCTGGCTCTGAAAGTGCTGCTCTGTATGTCTGGAGCCATTGAGATAGCATTGGTTGGGAAAACACATTTTCAACAGTTCCTATTGGGACTGTTTGTCATTGTAATTTGTCACACTAAAATCTTGGGTCTGTTCCAAAACCTAGTGAGCATCCTCTGGTGGCAGCATTTTAAGAAATCATCCAGTAGGTGTGCATCTGACGTGAAAGTTAGGCATTTAAATATGCTGCCTTCTAAGTTATATTGTTTTGGCAAAAATGTAAGGTATTATTGTATGCATCCATCCCTGGGTAGGCTATCCCAGAATGCACCGTGATGAGCTTGGTAGAAAAATAATTCCAAGATGGCTGACGAAGTGAGAAAAGTTTAGATTATAGATACATTTATAATCCATTCAATACAGAGAAGTATCAATAAATAACAGATTAATATGATACTAAACCGGCTATTTTAGACCAAATGTGTGTGTTCTGTGTGTATTTATGCTCATTATAGTACTGCATAATTTTTTTCACGTCACCTGTATTGAAATCAGATCGCTATTTGAATGATGTGCAGAACTGCCACTATGCAGAGTGTTCCAAATCAGCACTCCACTTATCAGGCATCAGTTCAGTAAGGATGCTGCAATAGAAGACATCTGCCTATGTAGGCAGGAGACAGCAAGGCAGCTCACTAAGTTTTGGAACAGACCCATTTTTTTGTGTGGGTTAAAACCCTCTTTTTGAGTTTAAGTTTGCTCAGTATCCTCTAAATGGTTGCCAGAGTTTTGTCTCTTTTTGTTCCCGTTGGTTTATTATATGTTGTTAATTATTGTTATTGTTTGTATTAATTTTCTTTTCTGTTTCTCTCAGGAGGACCCAATGCATGGTGTTAGCTGTCACCTGCTTATGGTGGTGGTGCCCCGGTCACTAGTGCTGTTTATTCACAGCTGATTCACCTGTGTGCTTGTGTGAGGGAGAGTGTACACCTGTGGGTGAAGTGTCTTTATTGGGTGATCGTAAACATGTGCCTGTTTTGTCCTTGGAGTGTGTGTGTGAAGCCTATTGTGAACCATGCAGTTTATTGTCTGTGCTCACAGTGATTTAACTCACTTTTAAACAATAGTAGGGCACTGGACACTCATGTGCCACTTCATTCATCTGGAAGAAAAATAAAGAACTTATTTTTTGTACATTGGTATCCAAATCTCTTGACCCTTTTTGTTTGGAACTTCGAACCTGTGTGCCCTCTCTATTGTTTTGACTGGGTTAGTGTTTCCCTGTGTACAAAAACAGGGTGGCATTGTCAGCTTAACCCCACCTCCCAGTGATCACTCTCTTTTCCTTCCCCCTCTCTCCCGCACTCTGTCTCAGATGTAAACCAAAGCTCCTTTCAAGGCAAGTCAGTTTCTAAACACCAAATAAGCATGGTTGACATGTAAATATGGGTGGTCATATGTTAATGTTTAACATCAGAAACTGGACTGGGAAGGAAGTTTTAAGTTTTTAATAATAGTATGTTTTTATAATACAATGCTCTCTTAAGATCAAGTACTTTTGAATCCTTGTGATATGACACTTCTGATTTTGCTTTCACGCAGACAGAAAAAAAAACATGCACGCAGATGGTGGACTCTAGTGTATGTCTCTGTTATGAATGTAACAGGGAACGAGACGTTGCGTAATGATGCATATAAAATTATAGTTTATATAAGCTGTGAATGCTCTGCATACTCAAGCCACTCAAGAGAATCAGTGAGGGGAGTTACATACTAGTATTAATATTAATATATATTTCATTGTTATTTAAAGAGTAACATAAATCTTATTTACATAAAAATAGTTGGAAACATGTTTGTCTCTGTCCTCAAATTATTAAGCAGCAGTTGGTGGTTGGCACTTTGATACACCAAAGACATTAGCTACTATAGTCTTTACCCTGCTGGCTTTAAAATGGATGAACCTGAAACGCTACTTTTAAATCTATTTTTATTCCAACTGAAGACACCTGACAGCTTTTATGTAAAAGAATTTGTAGATTTCACGAAGAATGATCAGAGAGTGAATTTCATCTACAAATAAGGAAAATGCGGTATTCTTTTATATTATTAGCGATACTGTGTGCAAAGCTCAAAAGTATATTTATTAAAAAGGATTCACGTTAGATTGTTTATCCAGCTCCCGCTTCCTCCTTCATAAAGAACAAGATACCTGTCACAGTCATGCAAAAACCAGAAATTTGGAGGAAGTTTTGCAATTATGGAGTCCTCGCCCTTCGCCAAGCTGATCAAGACCATCGCCAGCATCCACCAAACACAACAGCAAGCTCTGCTTAAGCTGTGCCAGGAACAGAAGCAGTGATTTCAGATCATCGCTCAAGCAGAGGACCGGCAGGTGCTACGGAGCTTGATACCCCAGGGGTACACTGGCATGACCTTGGCCGCACCTCTCATTCTCCTCATCCTTTTCCTATTCCCCGGAAATGGGGAATTCCTACACCAAAACCAGTTCCCCGGTCCCGTGGGTCATTCAATTCGCCATTTTCCCCTAGCCTTCTCTGCTCTCATCCACATGCTGGTGAATCCATTGCCACAGGTGTGGGTGTGAAGTCTGGGCTGGTCTGCTGAAGCTGTGGGGAACCTGGGCATTTCCTGTGTTGACGCCCAATGATAGAGGTGGAAGAATTGGTCCAGATTCCCAATGTGCCACAGGCCACCTCCGATCGAGCAGGAGCATATTGGATGCCTGTGAGTATAAAAGGGGGTACATACCAACCCTTGGTGGATTTAGGTTGTAATCAAACCTCCATTCATCACAGCTTGGTTCAATCTGAGGCTTTGGATACAGGCAGGTTGAAGGTAAGATGTGTGCACCCATATGTTCAAAATTACCCTTAAGTGATGGTCATTATTTAATTTTGGGGACAAAAGCATTGTGTCGAGGATACAGTTAGTCCCCACCTCGCCCATCCACTAATTTTGGGTATGAATTGGCCGGCATTTACTACTTTATTGACGGGAATTTGTGTGGATGGGTCCTGTGACAGTATATCAGTGTGTGTTGGGCAATTCGCTGGCTGGGTAAGCTGTGGCTTAGTGGATTCCCTGCAGGGGATTTTCATCTGAAGCAGATATGAGACAAAACCCTTAGGCACACCGTTGACCAAGTGAAAGTGATTGATATTCAACACCAGATATTGCACTCTCATACCCATATTATTAGATTATTAAGGATCGGTTGTATTGAGTGACACAGGACACTCAGACAAAAGAAGATACAACCCAATTGTTAGTACTGAACAGCTGTTGGGAAATGTTATTCCAGACGGCTCATTATAATCCGATGGCGGGTCACATAGGGCAGGACAAAAAACAGTAAACCATCTGATGGCCCATTTCTATTGGCCGGGGATGTTCGCAAGTGATGTGCATCATGGACCTCGTCAGGCCATTAACGCGGATGGCACGCAGGCATTGCTTTATGTTGGTATCACAGTTGTAATAAAATTAGTTTTATTTTCTAAAAGATAAACAATAATAATTAACAAAACTACTTTTAATATGTTAAAAGATAAAATAAATGAAAAGGTAAATAAATGCATAGGATGAAACATTTTTAATGTTTGAATAGGATGAAGTAATGGCAAAGTATGACTATTATCTTAATTTAAGTTTCTCTGTTAATTAATAAGGTGAAAACCTTATTTATATTTTTTTTAAAAATTCAAAGTTTATTTGCTAGACATTTGATATACTGGTTATATAATCTAAAGAACATTACATTCTTCTTGATCGTAAGATGAGTCCGGTGATGGGACATCTTCCACTGGTGCTTAGGGGCACATTACAGTGGGGAAGGAGCTGGAATCCATTTCAACAGCCTTGGACACAAAGGAGCTGAGGGATGTCGATCTTCCGGAAGCACCAAGAGTGTTCTTGCAATCTGGAACACGCAGATATATAGCCATTATGCTGGTGCATGATTCATCATCTGGAACATGAAGATGCACAAAACTAACCAGAGCAAAACATTGTCTCTGTAGTTATCTCCCTGGTATAGGGATTCTGAACTTGCCATTTCAATATTCTCTATTAGTGAGACTTGGTTGATCTTCTGCTGTCTCTCAATGGACACTATGAACGTTGGGTGATCTGTTATAGTCTCTCTCTCTCTCTCTCTCTCTCTCTCTCTCTCTCAAATGGAGACTTAGCATGTTAGATCATCATCTCCTACCAATTAGGCCGGAGATTCAGAATGTTGATTATTATTCTGCTATTGCTCCCGAACTCGAACAGCAGGGAACTCAGAACTGAGAAGTGTTATAGAAATGTATCCTGTTAATGACCCTCTGTATAGGGACTTAGGACAAACATGTGGCTGTTGTAAGGATGCTTTATACCTTCCTGATGAGGAGGAGATTTCAGTTTGGCACCTTTCTGTTTCTTTGATTGTCTGCTGACATTGGAGGGGGCTCACGCAGTGTGGCTCACCTTCCCTTCTCTGTGTGGAACATTTTCTTATTTTAAAGTACATAGTTAGAACAGTATCTTTAAAGTTTCATCTTTGCATTGTTCCTTTTCCAAAGATCTACAAAAATAATCTTGGCTTTTTTTCTGATGACACAGAGACCAAACATGATATTGAAAGATTAAATATTACACATGCATGAATATATACCACCATTGTTAAATTTTGTGTGAACCATTGTGCTAATTGAACAACAGCAATTTACATAAACAGTTCTATGAACAAACATGGAGTGAATGTGTTCAATCGGTGTCCATGTTAGGAGTAAAGTTTTGTGTGTTAAAATTTGTCTTTGTGGCATCTTTGTTTCAGCTTTTGCCACATGGTAAGTTAATGCTGCTTCGAGAGGTCTTGAAAAATATGTATGGTCCTTAGATCAACTCTGGTCTTAGGTCAAACCTTAGGAAGAGGGTTTAAAAGGTTGCAAAGAAACCACTCATGGACCAATGAGAAGTCTTTTCAAATGTATTGGAAGATCTTTCCTGCCTTGTGATGTGTGTCTTGCAGTTATCCGTGCAGATTATTGTATGGCTGTGCTAGACATTTGTTTGTGTTGGTCCTACCATGATCCATTCAAAATGGAGCCACTCTTTTTTGCCTTTGGGTTCTGTCAGAAACAGTGGGATATGTGGTGATGTGGCCGTGGCTGAGCAGTGTCTGTGGAAGCGAGGCCGGGAGAGGAAGAATGGTAAGGATTGACACCTGTGGGAAATTACCTCAAACAGCTGTTTGTGTTTGCAGTGAGAGCTGAGAGGGATTAAAGAGCAGTCCAAACTGCCAGAGGGGGGAGAGATGCACAAAGCTGTGTGTGTGTGCGTGGTTGTGTGCTGAAAAGTGATACTGTGGGCAAAGCGTAAAAGCGTGAGGACTCACGTTGGATTGTTTATCCAACTCTCGCTTCCTCCTTCGTTAAGATCAAGAGACCTGTCACAAGTCCAAATGGGGAAGAGGCCCAAGAGAACTGGGAGAGAGCCACTTAAAAGCTATGTGCCATCACCGGCAGAGGTGCATCCAATCAGCCTTAATGAGCCAAACGACTCCACCCACCAACAACCTTCAACACAGAACAAAAACACAAAAGAAAAACCAATATGGCCCAAAAGGGGCCATAACAACCTCCCCCATAAAAAGAGATCTGCAAGAGATCAAAAAAATATTAAATAAACAAAATAAAGAAATATCTAATTCCATGCATCTTCCTAAAACTCAGTCCACCCCATGACTCCAGTCATCAGAAACCACAGGCCCAGTGGAAGAAAATGAAGAGAACTGAAGAGAAGTGTAGGCTAGAGAATTGCAGGAATCAGCAGGGGAAGGGAAACAAACAAAAAATACAAACTTAAGGCAAGAAGGCTCTATATAAGGTGTCAGGCAACACGTCTTATGTCCAGTGCATCAGACTTTAAAAACAGACACATCTTTGATTTGGACACCGCAAAGAATGTATATATGTAAGGGTGTTTGGAACAGCGTACACCACCAAAGGAACAACCTCTGACGCAATATAAACCTCAAAATGTTGCAGGGCCCAAATCAAAGCCAATGCTTCCTTCTCAACCATGGAGTATTTCAGCTGATAAGAGGATATTGTTTTTGAAAAGTAACTGACAGGATGACCCTCATCATCAGCCTGAAGTATTACTACTCCTGCACCCACATTGCTGGCATCCACACACAACTTGAAAGGTTTATAAAACTGAGGTGCCTTTTGGACCTGGAATTGTTTTCTGCCGAGTCCATGTTATTTGAGATGCAATGAAAAACAATCAAACAAACAAATAACATATAATAGGGTGACCATACATCCTCTTTTCCCCAGACATGTCCTCTTTTTCAGACCTGAAAAAAGCATCTGGCCGGGATATCAATTGCCTCTAAAATTTTACTTTGTCTTCATATTGATGTGCTCTCTACAGTTAGTACTACCATACATTCTGTGTATTTGATACTGTGCATCAGTTTTCAAGCATATATGTACATATGTGTGATTATTCTGGCAGAAAGCAGCAGCACAGACTCTTTCAAAGTACTTTTTAACTCTCTCATCCGCGTGCCCGTGCTGTATGTGTGTGCGAGAAAGAGATCGCCGTTCGCCAGTGGAATCGCACGAGGAGAAGGAAGAGCATGACCGATGATGAATTCAAACCACAACTCTGGAAACAAACAATGGAAAGACTGCAAATCAGTGAGTGTAGAACTAACACATCTTAAAAGGAGCGAGGAGCACCGCCATTGAACAGGGACAGTGATAGCATTTGTGTCTCTTCTCCTGCCTAAGCAAAAATGGATGCGCAACCATATGAGTTTCACAGCCTCATCATCTGCTGATTTGACCATAGGAGAACAATAACGCCAACAAAGCACCCTGTACGTTGGTTCAAAATTACTGTATTAGAGAAAAATGCTCTTTTTTGAGCCTCTTAAGTCCCCAGGCCTGAGCACCGGTCACGTGGGAGCTCGCTCTCCGTGCAACAGCACTCCAAACACAAGAAAGAAAGAAAGAAAGAAAGAAAGAAAGAGGGACTGGGGCAGTGCCCCGAATTGCCTCATGCACATTTTTGCACAACAAAATAGAAAAAATTAGGTATTTTTAAACAAGTGCCTACCTTTTCCAGATGAAGTTTGGTGCCTGTCCTCAGTCCTTCTCCTTTGGACAAGAGCTGGAGTCTCAAGGCACCATCTGGCCTGTTTCACAATACAGTTGAATCCACACAAAAACTGCTCATTTCCAATGATGTCCTCACATGTTGTCAATCAAAAGGGAGAACTTAGTCCTCGCTTCGGCTTGAGTCGCTAGAAACCAACATGGTCTTAGATAAATTTGTGCACTGAAGTCATTGAAGTAAAATCTGGCGAGATGGTGCCAAGTGCTCGCCTATATAGAGCCCATGACATGGCTTCCTATGGACGTTGCTTAAGGGCCATCAGCCGATACATTGGTGTGATTAAATACAGGCTTCAGACAACCTGAGACCACTGACATAATCCCAATTGCGTCATTACACAACATCAACGCTTCCTTCAAATGGGAACCTACAAATTTGCCAGAATCAGAGCTAAATGCATGCTCAGTGTTTCAATTGGAGTCCATATGAATGTTAATTTTTTTAAGCTTACAGTGAAATCTAATGGAAACACACAATAATAAGTTGTGAAGCAACGCATACGTGAGCGCTATTAGTGTATTCTGAAATGTGGCTACGTGCCCAAATGGTTAAATGTGCTTCATGGCCTGAGTTCAGAATGTAATGCCATACTACTCAAAATACTTCTTCCATATGAATCTTTGGAAAAAATAGTATGAGTGGTATGGTAGTAAGCCATGGTCCAATGCCCATCCTGCAAGCGATTAACATAAACAGTCACTTAATTTTTAAATTTCACTTTAATATCTGCGTTTCCCAAAAGGAATGCAAGCCTAAGTTGACTGTAGAGATCACTTTCACAATTGATTTCTACTATCTACTTAGCTTATGATGCTTTAGGGAAATGCAGCCCAGGTATGTGTCAAAATATTGGATCAGTGCATAAGACTTTGCAGTGTAAAGGCACTTTTGCAGCCTAATAGATCTACCGCTGTCTATTATGTGATTAATATTGTAAGACAACAATATTGATAAGAAAGACACTGACTGCTCTTTATTTAAAAACATTTGATCTTTTCTGTGGAAGTTTTCACCTTTGTATCCAGTGCTTAGTAAACTCATAAAACTACAAGTACGACATAATTAAAGCTTAAAAGTGTTTTATCTCTTAAAGGAAAAGAGCCATTGATTTTCCTTTTCCTCTATCTTCCTCGCTTCCACACTGCTGTGATCAGAGCAGCCTTTGTATGGCTGGGTACAAATAAAAGGGGACCACAATGAGGACAGAAGACAGCCATGCTTATTATCAGCAGAAACAGTGTGAACTGAAAAGTGTGAACTGTTTGGGAAACACTACTTATTTCCCTCCTTCTGCTGTGCAAGGGCTCTTTGATATACTCCATGATTTTATATCATAATGAGCAATATGGATTAATATTGTTTCAATCTGTAGCATGCTTAGCAGTACCCTCTGCATATCTGATGCCTCTTAAGTTGCTGACAGACCCTGTGACCTCATTCTCTGCCCTGAACGTTGCATGGAGGTATTGCTCGTTCTGGCCATTGTACATTGGGACCTTGTTTTGCTTGCTGTTTCATTTCTTATGAAGAAGATTCAAAAATGTATTATTGTTAGGTCATTTCTGTTATACAGTAACTTATTAATACTGAAATATGTGTGTGTGTGTGTCGTATCTAAAGGATGTAGCCACATCAAATTTTATACCAGACTTTCAGAAATGTGCTCTGGACACCTGCATTATTTATTAATAAACTGCCAGTTATTAATTTTAGAACTCTAGGCGTGGACAAAACTGGCAACATCCATGCAAGTGAAAGTGTTGAAATTATACTATAAAATTAACTTTGTTCACTTCATACCTATACCTTATGTAGCGTACATGATTGGAACATGAAAATGTCTCGGTTACGTATGTAACCTCCATTCCCTGATGGAGGGAAGTGTCGAAGAAGCGACACTAGGGGTCCACTTTAAATCACGCCATGCGCTGAGCCATGTACGTGTACTGCTGACACAGGAGCGGGCAGGTATTTCACGTGCACAAGCGACCAACTGTGTTTCAGGCAGCACGTACCCTTCCCCAATGCCCCAAAAAAGTCGTCTGAATTTTTTTGTTTACCCTAGAGGGGAACAAGGTGACGCTTGCCAACCTGGGAACGGGTCAAGCCTGGCTGGGCCTCTTTTCTCTCTATGTTTCTCGGCATAGAGCAAGAGCAGCCGGGCCCTTACCGCAGCTTGAGAAGGGGGTCTTACCGGTTTCCTATTCTTTCAGGGGGAAAAGGTCCTGCGGAGGCCACACCTGCCCGAAAAAGGGGAGGTAACAGTGGCGAAATACATCACATGGCCTCTTCGGTCACATGTGTAAAAAATAGCGTGGTGGTAGATCCAGCCTCGAGGGGGTGGGAGTTGCTACGGCACGGCGACCGGAGGGCAGCAAAGAACTGACTAAGGAAGATGCGGGTCAGCTTGTAAGGTGACTGTACCGCAGAAGTACACACAGGAGGAGTCCGTGTAGGAGGCCTGACCTGTGGAGCACCTATTCCAGTACAGGGTAGCCTGGGGGACCCGTAGTGGACTGGGTCGGAAAGATCCTCCGCTGAACTGCGGACCCAAGAGGGCTAGGGAGGAATCGGCCAGGTACCCGGCTGGGTGGGATCTCCTGGGAAGGAAGGCACACTGTTTTACCTCGGCCAAGGGAAAGGGCGCTGGATGCAATCGATTCCGAGTTCTCACAGCACTCTGCCGCCAGATTTCAACAGTCCTGGCCTCCTGGACAAGGACCACCCATCTCCAGCCCCATGACTGTTCCCCGGCCGGCCGGTTCCGACGAATCTAGAAGACGTCTACCCTGGACCTCCTCCTCAGTCGCTAACCCGCACCCTGCCGGCTACTCGGCTTCCTTGGGCAAGTAGCCCGGTCAGGGTCTTAGGATCACATATGTGTCTGCCGGACCGAACTCCAGGCAATCGTTGTTGATAGAGAGCGCTTGCAGACCCTCTTGATGTAGGCGAGCGCGATCAGCAGGGCCGTCTTTAGGGAGAGGGCCCTGAGTCCGGCTGATTCTAGCAGCTCTCTGAAGGGGGATCTCTGAATACCGGCGAGGACCACCGAGAGATCCCAGGAGGGGAACAGGCCTGGCCAGGAGGGATTTATCCTCCGGGTGCCTCTTAGGAACCTGATAATTAAGTCATGCCTACACAGAAACTTGCCATCTACTGGGTCGTGGTGAGCTGTGATAGCGGCAACATACACCTTCAAGGTGGAAGGGGACAGCCTCCCCTCCAACCTCTCCTGTAGGAACAGGAGTACTGACCTAACTGTGCACCTCTGTGGGCCTTCTGCCCGGGAAGAACACCAATTCCTCAAGGGATTTCGCCAGTGAGGGGCTGTCGTGAGGAGTATGAGGTCCGAGAACCAGGCCCAGGTGGGCCAATAAGGAGCCACAAGGGTGACTTGTACCTTGTCCTTTCTGACCTTGCATAGCACCTGTGCAAGAAGGCTCAATGGGGGAAATGCGTACTTGCACAGCCCCGCCGGCCAGCTGTGTGCCAGTGCGTCTGCCCCGAGGGGAGACTCTGTGTGGGCATACCAGATCAGGCAGTGGGAGGTTTCTCGGGAGGCAAACAGGTTTACCTGGGCCTTGCCAAACCATTCCCAGATCATCGAGGTAATTGAGTATGCGGATGCCAGCTTCTCGGAGTGGGGCAAGAGCTGCCTCTGCGACTTTCGTGAAGATGCGAGGGGATAGAGACATGCCAAATGGGAGGGCTTTGTACTGGCCATCGAACGCGAACCGCAGAAAGGGGCGGTGTCCAGGCAGAATTGAGACGTGAATGTATGCGTCCTTCAGGTCTACCGCTGTGAACCAATCTAGATGTCGAACGCAAGTTAAGATGTGTTTCTGCTTGAGCATTTTGAATGGGAGTTTGTGCAACGCTTGGTTGAGAACTCGCAAGGCCAAGATTGGCCATAAGCTACCGCCTTTTCTTGGGTACAATGAAGTAAGGGCTGTAGAAATCCTTCTTCATCTTGGTTGGAGGGACAGGCTCTATTGCGTCTTTGAGTAAAAGAGTAGCGATTTCCGCGGGCAGAGACTGGGCATGTTCGCCGTGTACTGCGGAAAAGCGGACCCCCATGAAGGGGGGCGGGGGCCTGGCAAAATGAATTGCGTAACCTAGTCGAATGGTCAGCCAGCGAGACGGGTTGGGAAGTGAGAGCCACGCATCCAACCTTTGCGCTAGGGGCACCAAAGGGACAATTATTTTTGACGTACCCGGCGGGGCGGCGCAGGTAGGGCAGCGTCGGGAGGCGGTGACACGTCCTGAGGCTTTGGTGCTGAGAAAAGACTCAAAGCACTTACCTTGCTCCGCACACCCAGCAGGGGGTGGGTTAGCGACTGAGGAGGAGGTCTAGGGTAGGCGTCCTCTAGATTCATCGGAACTGGCCGGCCGGGGAACAGTCATGGGGCTGGAGACGGGTGGTCCTTCTGAATTTCTTCTGAATCTGGCGGCAGAGTGCCGTGAGAACAGCATTTGCAGGCCAGGTGACCCAGAGACAAAGGAAATAGGTCTTTTATTGAGAATGTGGGTACCGGAGCCCCGTCTAAGGGGGGCGGCAAATGAAAATTGAACAAAGGATTCTCCTCCTGGCCCTTCACCAGGGGACGGAGTGGTCTAACCATCTCCGGAGCTAACGTCTCGGTCTCTGGGTCGACTGTCTCAGGAGCGCCTGGGAGCCTTATGGGTCCTCAAGGGGGTTTGGGAGACAGGGGTCATCTGCTTCCTGCGGTGTGCTCGACGCTGGGGCTGAGAGCTGGGCCCATGTTGAGACGGAGCAGGGTGTTTCTTGGCCGCAGGGGAACGCCCTCGGCGAGCAGACGGGGCATGGTGTGAGTGATGGCCTCCATCTGCTTTTTCACCGTGGAGAACTGCTGGGCGAAGTCCTCAACGGTGTCGCCGAAGAGGCCAAACTAGGAGAGGTGGGCATTGAGGAAGCGAACTTTGTCGCCTCATGCATCTCGACCAAGTTCAGCCACAGATTACACTCCTGGGCCACAACTATGGCCATCGCCTGCCCGAGTGCCTGCGCCGTGACCTTCGTGACCCTGAGGATGAGGCCGGTCACTGAGCACAGTTCCTGCAACACATCAGGGTCAGGACTACCCTCGTGAAGATCTCTGAGCGCATTGGCCTGGTGGACTTGCAGGATGGCCATGGCGTGCAAGGCGGAAGCGGCCTGTCCCCCGGTGCTGTAGGCTTTGGAGGTAAATGAGGATGTCGTCCTACAGGCCTTGGAAGGGAGTATAGGACAACCCCACCAGGTGGTAGGGTTTCCGGGGCATAGATGGAGCGCAACAGCCCTATCCACCTGGGGAATCATCATGTACCCGTGGGCCGCTCCGCCGTCGAGGGTAGCGAGAGCGGACGAGCAGGGCTTGTGACGAGTGGAGAGGGGGGCTCTCCACGAAGATGTCAACTCGTCATGCACCTCCGGGAAAAACGGTACCGGGGGGGTGAGGCTGTGAGCGGCTCCCAGACCCCAGGAACCAGTCATCCAACCACGACGGGTGTGGGGAGGACGGAGGGTTCCAATCCAACCCCACACTGACGGCGGCCCAGGCAAGCATGTCGGACATCTGCGATTCAGCCTCAACCTGGGCGTGCTGGCCCGAAGGTGGCAGCCCAGGTGAGGTATCAGCGTCAGACTCCACGCTCTCTGATGCAGCGGCGAGCTCATCCACCTCGAGCTCCAGAGAATAGGCAGACTGGCCGTGAGGTGAGCCGCTGTTACCTCGAGCACGGACGGGAGTCAACGAGCATGCCGGGGGGGGGGGGGGGGGTGGTCCGAGGGGGCGTGCCCGGCGGAGCTGCACCCGCTGCCCTCCCCAAATCGCCTCCATCGCCAGCCTCATCGTCCTCAATCCTGTGGGAAGAAGGAGCAACACGGGGGGCGGCTGGAGTGGCGTGCTTTCTGTTGAAAGCAAGCCACGACCGCAACGTTGCCATGGTCATGCCCTAGCAGTGAGAGCATGAACTATCCACAAACACTGCCTCGGTGTGATCGCGGCCCAGACACGAGTCAACGCCTGTGGCCGTCTGAAGCGGAGAGCACTCTACCGCTTCCAGGAACTACACAGGGGCGGAATGGCATCTTTAAAAAGACGCGTTCTGAAAAGGACGTGCAACGGCACTGTGTATTGCTCTTTCAGAGAAATAAACTCTTTTATAGAGAAAATTACTCTTTTAAATACTCTGTGCTGTCGAAGCGCCCAGGGGCAAACTGCACGCCGTGCAGAGAAGGAGAAAGCCTCTGAAGATCCAACTTGGCTGAAAATGCGCCGTAGATCCAACAGCAAAACAGAGTGTCAGAGGATAGAAGCAGGATTCTGGTGTGTCACTCGCAGCTGGCTGCATACACGACCATCAGCTCCGAAGAAAATTTCTGAATGAACGTGTGTATTTCTTCACCTTTATACCTGTATGTCTGGGGGATGGGTATGCAAATGCTGTTCGCCAACTTCTCATTGGCCTTTTTTCATACATCAGAGGCATATTCGGTGCTCAAGAGAGACCCCTAGTGTCGCTTCTTCGACACGACATTGAAGTGAGCGACAAACGGGGAATGTAATGTACAGTTTGTATAGCTCTGCAAGATGTTTAATCATCTACTTTCACCTCGTCAGGATATCTTCAATTGTCTTGCTGAACTTTATCCGCTGAATGCATTGCTGATTTATCAGTCTGACACTTCAGTTACTAAGTGCTTTTGTATAACCAAAAGACTTGTATGGGGTTTATTCTTCAAATAAACAGTGCCGAAAAGGGTCATTGACAACCCATATCATATGATTTTCAAATGATTTTAGCTTTATCCATAAAACAGAGAATTGAAAAGAGCTATTAAAGCTACTTTGTCAATTTCTGGCTTTGGATAGAACTTATATATATAGACTTCCTGTTGCTTTTTTATTTATTTGAATAACTAGTCAATTAGGGTCTTTATATATGTCAACACGTCCTTTTTAGTTCTCACATACACTATTCTAATTTATAATTGGCTGGTTTCCTGTTTAAATGAAAAACAAACTATTTGCATTAACACATAATTTACAATTTCTTTTGAAATTCAACAAATTTCCGATACAGTTTATTTCGTTTTTACAACAAAGGCTATTCAAAGATTTTTAATTTTCCCTGCTTCCCCGAGTGATTGAGATAAAGTACAAACTTGTCGCATGTCACACAAAGTCAAATTTGTGGTCCTTAAATAGCAACCACACTCCAAATTATATTTGTTTCATTGAGTAGGAAACTAGAATATCTGCTACTTTAGCGACTCTTAGCTGTATTTATTTTCAGAAATATATAATGATCAACTCTTAGAATCGATTTTACTTTCACTTGATTTGACCAAGTTCTTCTGAGGCCACAATTGACTGTTTCCCATCCAGCCAATCACCTGTGTCCAATTAAACAATATGTCTCAGGAAAGTTCTGGTACTTCCGAAATATATATGCCTATTAAATAACTTCTGACCATTATATCAATGTTCAAGTTGTGCTTGGCCTCTTCAGACACAAAAAAAATCGACACACTTTTTTAAAATGTTATTAAGCACAGATGTAAAGGGTTTTAATGTTGGTAAATTTTATGATGTCCCTGCTGGTTCATGCCGCTTGTCAATTGCAATGCATTAGGTGAATTGGAGCCTGTAGACTTCTGATAGGTGTGAAATTATAATTAATTTATTCATAAATTTGTGTGCATGATTTATTCACCCAGAATAACATTCATCACTAATTTTGTCATAATGTTCATCCAATCATTTTCATAACTATTTTTAAATGTCATCTGTCTTGATTGCATATCTCATTTAACAAGCAAAACACACACGCACACATGCAGTCACTCATACTCACATTCACTTACCTCCATTGTATGAGACATACACGTGTCCTTAAACCCATTTAATTGGGTGCTGTGGTTAGTGTTAGTTAATTGATATGACTCATATGTCCTCATGGACCTGTAATCCTCCAGACCATTTTAACGACCTTTGAAAGTTTTGCCAGAAACAACTCATTAATTTTCATAGATTGAGATCAGGAAGTGCTAATATAGTCACGTGTCACTGCATGATTATAGTAAAAAAATGCATAGATGGTGCTGTTTAATCATTGACTCGTTTAGATAAGTAGAATAATGTAACAGACTCGTAGCTCTGCGACAGAGGAGGAAGCAGGAGATGCGAAATCCATCTCAAAATGTTTTTATTAACAGAACTAAAACTCACTTTTGATCAAACTTTAACAACATAGTTTATGGGTGTGCGTGTGTGCAACTCTCTCTCCTTTTACTGGCATCTCCCACTTAAATCCATCTCCAACTCTTACTGCAATTGTAGCAAGCGGCTCGATCGTAATGACTACACCCCCTGGAACAATGGGGAAAATAAGCCAAATAAAGGCACACAGGTGCGATCCACTTAGGAAAGGCAAGAGGCCTGAGTTTCCATACAAGAATATTTTTGATTGAAGTTATAATAGTTGGCCAACAGCCATTTAAAACCAGCAATCAAATACAACCTTGGTCGTATAGAAAGAAAAAAAGAACAGAAAGAAAAGTTAACAATAATAATGCAGGGGCTGAGGCTTCCTGTATGAGGAGCAGGCTAGTATGACAGCACCAGGTACACAAAAAAAGACAGAATCACACTCACAAAGTTCAGTGTATATGATGACACAGCAATAGTGACACAACAATAATGACAACCCGTGGTGAAGTAAAACCCTGTGGTGCAGTAAGAAACCAGAGTCACATTAGAAAAAACTATTCAAAAGTTGTTCTAATCTAAAATGTAATTGAAAAAAAAAAATAAAAAATCCACAAAATCCATTTACCAAATAGTCAAATGTAACAGAACCAAAAACACACAAATTACAATACACTCAAAATAAACAATTTTTTTTTTTTTTTTTTTTTTTTTTTTTTTACAAAATCATACACCTTAATGAAAAAAGCACAAAGAATGGTACTGTCACAAGAGTGTAAAAATCACTCCAAACTCGAAACTACTTACGGGTCTTAAGATTGCACAATGACTGATACCACTAATACTGCATAGCGGTAATCGATACAATTAATGGAGACTGTTACAAAGTCAAAATCGAGGAAAGGAGATTAGTGACAGTAATACAAAACAAATTTTACACAAACACATAAACAAAAAATAATACAGACACAACCAACCTTCAAGCCCACTTGGGCATTAGACGAGGATGTGACCCCAAAAGCACAGCTTGGCTCAAAGTGCGAGGAGTATTCAGAGAGCAGCATTAAGATGGCTGCTCTCACTCAGCCTACACGGTGAGCCGATGATGTAACACTCATGATGGTATAAACGGAAATCATACAATAGTTTCTTTAGTGGCTATAACAGCAGCAGCTGACACTCCGACCTGAGTATTTTAAGCTGCAATGCCTCTCAAATGGGAGCCCTGAAGGCACACCGCACTAAGAGTAAGCAGCACACCACTCACAGTATGTCATGGTAACCCAGTGTCACACTCCGTAGTCCGTAGCAATGAAAGGAAGGGGCAGGCTTTCCACCATGACAAACTCCAGAAGGCATAAACAACAGGCTTATATACTGTAGCGGGGAGATAGCTCATTGGCCACGTGTTTAATTATTATGAAATTTTAAACATCACAAACCTCACTACACAATGACAAACAGCTGTTAGAGACAGTCATTGACCATTCAGCAGAATACCATTCTCATCTCCTGATCTCGCTCTCCATTCACAAGCCGGTGCTCGACCATACCCCCACCACCACAAATGTGTTGTCTTCAAAACAGAATGCTGGATCAGTTTGGATTATATTTCTCAAACTTTCCTAAACTTCATGACTGTTGCCGCCCTGGGTAGCTGCCCATGTCGCCCATGCCAAAATCTGCCAATGGGTTGATTTTAAGATGTCTGGAAGTCTGGCACTGCCAAACAGCTGTCTCTGATTTTCTGAGGAGTTATCACAGCTTTTCACTGATCCAGGTCAATGCTACTGGTGGAACAGCAAGATAAAAGATTTAAACAGAAAGAGGCTGATTATGAAGCCTAGTTTGATTCATGTGCCAAACATTTCATAGTTTTGTCATTTTCGGAAATGCCAGTGCGTTTGTACTAATGACAGGCAGAGTGAAAAAATGCTGTCTGTGTAACATTCTTGGCATTGTAATGTAAACAACTTTTACAGTATACTGAGATTATTATTTTGTTTTTCATTAATTTCAGCTCATTTTAATGAGATTCCTCAAAAATTCCTTTACATTTCACAGACTGAAAATCACAAAATATTGATGGCTTATTTCAATTAAATAAACTCAGCAATCTTTTCAGATGTTTAGCCTGTTTCATATTGTATGCATTAGCCATGTTAAAGTGAAGAAGCAGCTGTAAAAGTAGGCATGCATTATGCTTCCTAAAATGAACTCATTTGTATTTCTAGATATTAATTTATACACTTACATATACAGGTACACTTTTGAACATTTGCATAGACCAGTGTTTCCCAAATTTCTTTCGTCAATATTTGTACTTTTCAAGAGCTTCTCCATGTTTTCTGTCTGTCTAGCATGTTTACTTATAATGTTTGAAATTTGGCTATGCAAAAAAACAACAACAACAAAACAAAAAAAAAAACAAGTCACATAGGCTATGCTGTGTGAGGTCACAGGTGGCAAAAGCACTAAATGGGTAATGAAAAAAACTTGTAGATATTTTCTTGCAATGCACAACAAATTACAGTGATGCAAACTCATGGAGGGGTGAAAAAGTTAAGACAATCACAGGTCTACGAAACATTTTTCTGGGGATATTTTTTTTTTTAAAGAATAAGCTAAAAGCACCAATTCCAGCTATTTTAGTGATTCAAGTTTATTCATTCAGTTTACAATTGTGCAGAATTTAAAATTGAAATGTGTTCAATTTTATGAAATTATTAGTTCAGTGACCCTTTCTGGAAATGTCACTATGTGGCAATAAATGAGCATCTTATGTGCTATGAGTGAGTCAGTGAACCATTTTGAGTCGTTCATGACACAAAATGTTCACAAAATCTACCAAGAGACCTTATAGTGTTTAAGCATTAAAAGAACAAAGCAGATCTATAGTCATCCTTCAGTCTGAGCATTATTTTTCATCCAAAAAGACAACAATAATAGTTTAATAACTACATCCTTCTCCTTTATTAAAACTTGCATGATTACAAATCTACAGTATCATTTTCCTACAGTATTTAAACTGCTGAGCATGGCTTTTATCAGAAAAGACCACAATAATAGACAAATAATAATAATTTTGAGTTCCAATAATGTTCTTTCTTCATTGTAAATTGCACTGTTGTGTCGAGGTGTCAACGCTTCGTTTGACATCAGCATCAAGCGCCGCATTGCCCTCCATATGATAAGGGTTGCAGAAAGCATCACAGAGGCGCAGTTTTACAAGTTTGCCATGTAAAAAAGTGAGAGGTGTGCACAATAAACATTAAAAACATATATTTGAAAGACAGAAAAAAAGATGGCAGTTGCTTTGATAGCAGAAAGTAATAAAAGGACTAGTTTATGTTTAGGTCGAAGTTTTTTCTTGGTGAATTTAAATTAGTTAATGTGGCACGGTGGAGGGTGGGACCAGGGCGTGATTACGCACGCCCGGTCCCATATTAGGCTAATTAAGCCGTCAAGAGGGATAAAGGCCACTCGCGGACGGTGATGCAGGAGAGAGAGATCGTTCACGGACATGTCCGTTGTTTTATGTGTTTGTATTTTGAGTTTTCCCTTAAGGAGAGCTTCCTACTGATGTACAGCACGGGGTGCTCCTCCCCCTCCACCACCTGCGAGAGTACGGCCCCCAGCCCTCTGTCTGAAGCGTCCATCTGTAATAAGAAAGAGAGAGAGAAGTTAGGTGAATATAAGAGCAGCCCTCCACAGAGTGCGGCTTTAACTCATGTAAACGCCTGTTGGCACTGCTCAGACCATTGGACCGGATCTGGAGCCCCCTTTTTAGTGAGGTCAGTCAGCAGGCTGGTGACATCCGAATAATTAGGCACAAATCTTCTATAATAGCCAGCCAGCCCCAGGAACTGCCTCACCCCCTTTTTGGTCTTAGGTCTAGGGCAAGTCGCAATCGCCGCGGTCTTATCAATTTGGGGACGCACCTGGCCATGACCCAAGTGGAACCCCAGATACCGTACCTCCACACGCCCAATCGTGCACTTCTTGGGGTTTGCCGTGAGCCCCGCCCGCCGCAGCGACTTCAGGACCACCCTCAAATGTTGTATATGCCACTGCCAGTCATTACTATAGATAATGATATCATCTAAATAGGCAGCGGCGTAAGCGGAGTGCGGGCGGAGGATACGGTCCATCAGACGTTGGAACGTGGCTGGGGCCCCGAACAAACCAAACGGAAATGTCACAAACTGGTGTAATCCGAACGGCGTGTTGAAGGCTGTTTTTTCTCGGGAAATTGGTGTCAAGGGGATCTGCCAATAACCCTTTGTTAAGTCCAGGGTCGAATAAAAGCGAGCAGTACCTAACCGATCGAGTAGTTCATCAACCCGAGGCATTGGGTACGCGTCAAATTTAGACACTGCGTTAACTTTTCTATAGTCCACACAGAACCGGACAGACCCGTCACTCTTGGGAACAAGAACGACCGGGCTGGACCAGTCGCTGTGGGACTCTTCTATTACCCCCATATCGAGTATCGCATCCAATTCGTCTCGAACAATTTTCTTCTTATGCTCGGGGAGGCGATAAGGGCGGCTACGAACCACCACCCCCGGCTCGGTCTCGATGTGGTTTTCGATGACGTTCGTACGACCCGGTAGAGGAGAAAACACGTCTGCAAACGCCCCATCAACCTGGACGAGGGAGGGGGCAAGGGAAGGGAAACAACAACAATTAAAAATGGGGGGGAGGTCCTTCCTGCACTGGGCAGTACCTCCCCTCCCACAAACACCATAATTTAAAAAAGAGGGAAAAGGCCAACGCAGAGCGGCAGCAAGAGAGAGAGTAGAGATACGCCGTAGCTCGTTCCTCAGCCACTTCTCCACCCTCTACAGGATGACAGCCGCGCCTCTCCGGGCAGATCGGAGGCAGTCCTCAGCCCCTGGTGGACGGAACGCCCCGACGCGTTCCCGGGGAGTCGAAGGGGCCTCCCCCCGCCCCTGGCAGCGGTTCTCCCGCTCCAGGCGGTCGGCGGCGAGCCCTACCCCCGCACGCGGTCGGCGGTCTCCAACCCCGGCGCGTTCCAGCGACTAGTAGGGGACTCCCCCGCCCCTGGCAGCGGCCCTAACCACTCCAGGCGGTCGGCCAGGAGCCCCTCCTCCCCTCGCGGTCGGCGGCCGTTCCTCCACATCCAGGCGGCTGGGCTCCTCCGTCCCCCGGCAGATGGCCGCGGCTGCTCTGCTGGGCAGTGGCGAGAACTCCACTATGGCGCATCCCTCTTCCTTCCCGGGTTTCGGCACCAATGTAAAACAGTTCACACTCACGAGTAAGAGGCGAGAAACCGGCTTAACATATAAATAATAGGTTTAATGGAAAACTCAAAATACAAACACATAAAACAAGGGAAATGTCTGTGAACTATCTCTCTCCCACATCGCCGTCCGCGAGTGGCCTTTATCCCTCTTGACAGCTTAATTAGCCTAATATGGGACCGGGCGTGCGTAATCACGCCCTGGTCCTGCCCTCCACCGTGCCACAGATGTGTAGATTTTTTTTATATTTGTCTTCTCCATGCACCTGCTGATTTATCCAGGTCTTTCTTTCTTTTTTGTTTGAGGACAACAGTTGAAAAATAACTGTTGGTATATGCTATATTTTTTACGGTATTTAGTCAAGGAGTATGCCACACTGTACCTGATGTACCTCAACTTATATTCAGGTGCAAACAGCACTGAAACTGATGGAAAAACCTTGTTGATGAGAGAGGTCAACGGAAAATGGCCAGACTTGTTTGAGCTGACAGAAAGGCTACGGTAACTCAGATAAGCCCTCTGTACAAAGTAGTGAGCAGAATAGCATCTCAGAATGCACAACATTTGAAACCTTGAGGCGAATGGGCAACAACAGTTGAAGAACATGTCGGGTTCTTCTTCTGTCAGCCAAGAACAGAAAGCTATGGCTGCAGTGGGCACAGGTAGGGTTGCCGATCCCATAAAATACGGGATCGTCCCATATTTAAAGATGAAAAGTCATGTCCAGTATTGAATCAATACGGGATGCAATTTGTCCCATATTCTAAACTGGTCAAATGGTGTCACAAAAGTGTTCAAGATCGTTAATTTAACCTTGATATTCGCTGAAAATTTTGACTAATGCAGATATGGGACTTTCGAAAAAAGTCACAGATTGTGCTAAAATGTCCTAATACTGTTGCGGGCATTAGGTTGTAGACACTCTGCCCCACGTTGCATGAATAAGTACATATACAGGAGTACGAAATAAAGTGTTCACTGATGGTATATCATTCATTGACTATTAATTTAAAGGGTGCACAGTGGATTACAAGTTTGGAAAGTCACTTTTAGTTGTTTTGCTCCTTTTCACATGTCACCGACACATCATTGACAGCGTGTGCCAATGTCACACTGTGAATTAAAATCATGTCCCAAAAGGTAAACGAAAATATTCCATAATGTCGCATTCAAATTAATACACCTACTGATATTAACCTTTAGCCTTTTCTGATAAAAAGATTATTATTCAGAGTATATTCATAGTCATTAACATGAAAGTAGTGGCTGTGCATGCATGAGGTACTTTCAATTAAAAGACTTCACGATAGAAGAATAGTCAGGTTGAGTTTCAGAGTCTGTAATAAAAATATCCAACAAGTGGCAAACTTACATAAACCTCTAACTTTGATGGGTCTATCATCCATCCATCCATCCATCCATCCATCCACCCATCCATCCGCTTTAAATCGATTTAAAATTTTTTACAAATGAATCGCACAGTTCCCTGTCTGTCACTCACATGATGTTGTGTCTGTACACTATGGGTTTGCTCTTGAGAGCCCCAATCACCTTGGCTTTATTCAGAAAAGGCCAATGAAAATGCAGTCCAGCTGATTTGGGAGAAATTCAGGGAGGCCCAGGTGGACCTGTTCACCTCCTGAGAGTCTTCTCATTGCCTCCTTTGGTACTTCCTGTCCGAATCTCCCCTCGGCGTGGATGCCTTGGTGCACAGCTGGCCTCTAGGGCTGCGCAAGTATGCATTTCTCCCAGTGAGCCTCGTTGCACAGACATTGTGCAAAGTCTGGGAGTATGGGCAGCAAGTCCTGATGGTTGCCCCGTACTTGCCCAAACAGACTTGGTTCTCAGACCTGATGCTCCTGGCAGTATCCCCTCCCTGGTGCATTCCC
The DNA here is from genome assembly GCA_032164185.1 of Moxostoma hubbsi. Lineage (NCBI taxonomy): Eukaryota > Metazoa > Chordata > Actinopteri > Cypriniformes > Catostomidae > Moxostoma > Moxostoma hubbsi. The sequence continues at coordinate 12,425,458 of JAVLUX010000024.1, read as the reverse complement.
CTGAGGCAGAATCTTCTCACTCAGGGGCAGGGAACGCTTCAGCACCCGTGGTCAAAGCTCTGGACCTCTGGCTCCTGGACAGGATGCGGAAGACCTAGCAGGAATTCCGCCAGCGGTGATGGACATGATCACTCAGGCCAGAGCCCTTTCTATGAGGCAGCTGTAAGCTCTGAAATGGCGTCTCTTCGCAAATTGGTTTTCTTCCTGTGGGGAAGATCCACAGAAATGCACGGTCGGGCCTGTGCTGTCCTTTCAGAGGGGCTGGAGAGATGGCTGTCTCCCTCCACCCTGAAGGTGTACATGACTGCTATACATTGGATGGGAGACCCTCACAGGAGCATGATCAGGTTACTCAAGGGCGCGAGGAGATTGATTACTCCCAGGCCACACCTGATTCCCTCTTAGGATCTCTTTGTGGTCCTACCTGCCTTACAGAGAGCCCCCTACGAGCCCCTCAAGCAGGCTGGGTGCACTCCATTAGTGGTGTTGCGTCCCCCTGGGCACTGGTGAGGGTCGCCTCTCCAACAGACTTATGCAGAGCAGCAGGTATACTACACCCAACACTTTTGCAAGGTTCTACAACCTCCGCATATAACCGGTTTCGATGCGAGTGTTACGGGGTAAATAAAGGACGGCCGGCAGCCAGTCGGGTGCATCGCTTGGATTTGAGTCTTTACCCTTTCAAGGTGATAATGTGCGCTATCTTGTCCACAACAGTTCCCCGTAACTGGTGAACACAGGATGCCTCTTAATTTCTAAAGGACTATTCGGTGACGAACTCTGCGTTAGAGTAACACCCCATCGGTAATCCCGTATAATGCGTTTTTACTGTTCAGCTTCACTATGCCCCGGCCACTGTTGCTGTGCACCCTCTCTGTAGATAGGGTTCTCCCAGTGGTTTCATTCCATATGTGTACTTCCCTGTTGGTAACTCCATGTGAGGTATTCTCCACATGTTAACCTCCCTCCTCTCTCGGCTGCTCAGCACAAATCTGAACGAGTGGTGCATGCCATCTCCTTTTAAACCGTATGTCTGGGGCAGAGAGCGGCATGCAAATTCCACTCGCTAATTTTCATTGGCCTTATGAATTAAGCAAAAGTGATTGGACCCCTAGTGTCACTACATCGACACAACATCTTGTTCCCTCCATCAGGTAACAGAGGTTACATCTGTAACCAAGAAGTTTTCTGGGATGAATCACGATAATTTGTGATTAAATTATGGTATGATACATTACAAAAAACAATAAAAAATCATCATAAAACATATTTGTAAAGAACTTGCAAGGAATTGTTTAGTCATTTATTTTAATTACTTAAATATACATTTTAAAATGTTGTTATTTTTTTATTAAAATCTTTGATACAAGTATATGTATATTTGCCATTAAATCAGTGGACATGCTGTAATTCCTCTAGAATTTTACAATGGACTTTAAAAAAAGGATCAAATGGGCAGATTCAGTTAATATTATACTTTATTTGCAAGATAAACTTAAGCGTTCATTGCCAATGCATTACTGGACGCATACTATACAAATTAACTTAATCCTTATCAGTCTCTGTCGCACACATGCTGGGTCTCTCTTGGGCGATTTTGCTTTTGCCAGTCGTTCAGATTCAGATACTGTTGCAGCTTGCCCTTGTCTCTTCAACGACTGGTTCAATGCTTGCGGGTGAAGTCTTATTCTCTGTACACTAAATCCACTCCAGTGTTAATTATGCCCCAGACATGCAATGTATATTATGAATTGCTTCACACAATCAGTTTCTGTGCTAGGATGTGCAGTTGAGTCGAGCGTGTACCTCCTGGAAATTTATAAATGCCCATTTTAGCCACAGAAAGTGGGGAAAATATTGTAGTTTGGACAAAGGTGCCTTGGTTTGTTCTAGGCAAGCAGCAGATTCCCTAACCCTGCCCCCGCTCCTAATCCAAGGCTGTAAGGCTTGGATTAGGAGTAGCCTCCCAGGAAAAACTGGAGACACCTTTATCCTATCGCATGATGTTTCAGGAAGTAAAAAAAAAAAAAAAAACTCATACTGCATTAATTGTTTTTTTTTTAATGCATTAAACAAACAATATTAATCACAGAAATTAACGGGTTCGTTTCCCAATCGTGTGTGTGTGAGTATATATATATATATATATATATATATATAAAATTACAGCTCAGTTTCCATTTATGCTCTTTTTGGACTGGGGAGGTAACAACATTCATAATGCATTCAACTATTAGTGTATCTCTTTTACGAGAGCCATAACTCTCATACCTCTTTTATAACAATGGAATTTGGCATAATTTACGTAAAACCTGTGCCATATTTGTTAACGCAAATGAGATTTGAGAGCTGCAGTGGAAAGGAAGATTGATGGTGAATAATGACTGTTATCTATTTATTCTCTAGTAAAACTGTTATCTCTGCTGAGGTGCACACGTTTCACAATATCAGAGACCTTTTAATTTGGCTAGATAGCACAGAAAAACCTAATCTCATGCTAAATATTCTTGAGGCTTGTAAGAATATGGATGGATGTTTGCTTATCTCCAAAGGTAGCAGAAGGAACACAGTGAATCTTAACACTCATGCATCTTTCACTAGCTTTTTGTAGTTATGGATTGTACAAATTTTGGCTCCTCTTCACAAGCTTCTCCAGATTAGACAGATAATAGCATAATAAAGAACTATGACTGCAACACTAGAGACAACTTATATAATTCAACACTAAAACACCCGTAAAGGGGATTGTTCACAGAAAAAAACAAAATATTATGTCATCATTAACATCCTCATGTTGTAGCAATGGTGACAAAATTTTCACTTTTGGGTGAACTGTTCCTTTAAAGCTTGAAATCACGGTCATCAAGGAGACTGCTGATGTCCAGATTTATTGTGAAAAAGGAGTTACATTTTGGCCTGTTTTCACCCAAAATCAAATGGATTGCTTCAGAACACATAGCCACATAACCACTGTAGTCATACAGATTACTTTTATGATGCCTTTAATAAAAATGTTCATTTGTGTTCAGCATTCTGTGGATATAAAGTCATTCACATCTTGGATGGCATGAGGGTGAGTAATTGATGAGATAATTTAAATTTTTGGCCAAACTATCCTTTTAACACCACTCCACACAAACCCTTTCTCAATGCCCCTGCTCACTGTACTTCCAAAACATGGGAAAGAGTTCTTGAACTGTCCAGTGTCCACCACTAAACATGGCTAAATTAAATTGTTTCAACACCCTATAGGCTTTGGTCAATGATATTACATCTCTGTACAGAATTCAATGGAGAGCTACAGCAATAACAAGACCGTCCAGTGGAGAGAACTTTTTGTATAAGATTGTGATAGCCTGGTGAGATTTTTTTGTCCTGTATAGCATTATGTATATGTTAAAACACATAACATTAGTTATACAGTATGTCATTTTCATCTACTGTATATACATTTTCCATGTAGACCAAAGCTTAAATAAGGCACAACTATATGCAACAGATGCAGCCTGAAGTGACTGACAGGTTATTTATTTTTATTTTTTTACTTCATGAAAGAGACCATTGTCTCAAAACATCATCTGAAACAAATGTTAGCCTATATTTTATTTGTGGCAAAGTGGCTGTTCTATATTTTGTAAAATGTATTGTATGTGGATCCTCCACTATTAATTTTGATGAATGAAAAGTAAAATAAAATCTTTATGTAATTTTGCTGCTCAGAATCTGTCAAAAAGAAAAGGGTTATAAGAGCAAATATATGCATTTGTGGAAGAAACCCCTTGATATTAAAATCCCTCAGACTAAAGAAGAAACAGAACATGCTTCATTGATTCAGCATTCACACACTAAAAAAATCTACAACAAAAAAAATCATATATTTAACCAATTTCTTCATTGTATCTCAAAACACTGTAAGTGAGTCTTTGGATTCCGTTAAAGCATAAATCTTTTAAATCAGTTTACAAACAGATTATCAAAAGAGTGAAATTTCATACATGAAGGATGTATTGAATCATAAATACAGTTTTAGTGCCTCATTTTCATGCACTGGTTAAGGGTGTCAGAACATGTTGAATAAAGCATTCAACTGAACCAAGGATTAAAAAAGGAAAAGCAGCAGTATATTGCCACAAACTCTGTTGTGTGACCAACTTCACAATGATGACTATCAAGATATTCAGGTATGAGGGGCTGTTTAGGCCGTAATTCAAACTTTACCTCTCGTGTACACACCAAACTATCTCACATTCACAAGAAACGTCCGCACATACACATGCGATGTATGCACATAATCACAAAATGCATGTACATACACACTAAAAGCTCAAATGTATAATAATTTTACCTCACACATACACATAAAACACTCACACATTCACAACTTTTACCTCTAACATACACATGTAACACTAGGGTGACCAGATTCCTGCTTATGGAAAACAGGACAGCCCCCTCCCAGCAAAAATTAAATTGATGTATCCTTACCTAGGCGCAGATCAATGCGAAGAAGAGGGAGCATCCATATCTGTAACTGTTGTCACCTTGTACTTTTCTCAGTGTGCACTTGTCTTTCAAGAGTTTGGCGTAAAATACAGGTCAGTCCAGTTGTACAGTCATAAATTAAGACATATGCGAAGCAGTGCCTTCATGACTGTTACACTGAGTTGAGATTTATCCGATGTCCATGCTGCATTCATTGATGAGAACATCTTGGTTACTGACGTAACCTCTGTTGGAGGGAACGAGACATTGTGTCAATGTAGTGACACAAGGGGTTTGATCTTGAGAGCCCCAATCACCATTGCTTAAAATAGAAATGGCCAATGAGAATTGGCATGTGGAATTTGCATGCCACTCTCTGCCCTGGACATACGGGTATAAAAGGAGATGGCATGCATCACTCATTTGGATTTATGCCGAGGAGCTGATAGAGAGTCCAGTCCATGTCAGCAGCTGGTTCAGCACCACTGCAGGAGGGACACAACGTCTCGTTCCCTCCATCGGGGAACAGAGGTTACATAATAACCAAGATGTTCCCTGTCTGTCACTGTCACTCGACGTTGTGTCAATGTACTGTAGTGACACCAGGGGTTCCTATAGGAACACGTACAGAAGATTGAACATGGGCTAGCTGCTGCGAGCCTCGTAGCGAGCGCTCAACCCAATCGTGACCTTCCAGTGAGTTAGGTAAGATGTCTCCCTAGTCCCGTTAAGGGGGGAGGAGGCACTTACCCAAGTAGGCTACCGGTGGTGCCTTTCTATATTTGATGTTAAGCTCTCTAGGAAGGAGAGCAATACGGAGACCACATCCTGCCGGATGGAGTTTAACATGAGAAGATACCTCACATGGATTTATCAAGTAACCATATGTAATGATACCACAGGAGGACCCTATCTACAGAGAGGGTATGCAGCACAGTGGCTGAGGCAGAGAATGCTCTGACGAGGGGAAACACAGGGTTCACCTAAGGGGAAACCAAACAGTGGAAACACATCATACAGGATTACCACAGGGTTTCACACACATGGAGCACTGAGCCCGAGCGCACGGGCTCACCTGAAAAAGGGGAATACCACGAGTACTGGGCCTGGTGGTGTTACTCCTCAGCCAAGATCGTAACCAAACAGTGTATCTTTCATCAGATATGGGGAACTGTTGTGGACAAAAGCCGCACATTATCACCTTTGAAAAAGGAGAAAGGTGCAATGCAAGCGGTACACCCTACTGTTACCACATAACACTCTGGTCTAAACCAGCTCTATGCTTAGGTTGTAAAACCTTGCAAATGTATTGGGTGTAGCCCAACCCACAGCTCTTCATACGTCTGCTAGAGAGGCCCCGCTTGTCATTGCCCAGGAAGACGCAACACCTCTAGTGGAGTGTACCCGGACTCCCAAGGGGCACGGCAGGTCCAACGATTGGTATGCGAGAAAAATAGCATCCACAATCCAATGGGCCTGCCTCTGCTCTGAGACAGCTTTCCCCATCTGCTGCCCTCCAAAACAGACAAAGAGCTGCTCTAAAGGGTATAAAGCTCTGTGTGCATTCCATATAGATGTGCAAGGTGCAAACTGGACACAGCAATGACAAGGCCAAGTTTTTTCCTCTGAAGGGAGCGCTTGCAGGTTCACCACCTGGTCCCGAAAAGGAATGCTGGGAACTTTGGGCACGTAACCGGGCCACGGTCTCAAGATCATGTGAGAGTGTGGTAAAAGAGCACCTGCAGGTCCCCCACCCTCTTGTTGGAAGTGAGCGCCACCAGGAGGGACAACTTGAGGGACAGAGTGCTGAGCTCAGCCTGCTCCAGGGGCTCTTTAGGGCAGTTAGGACCAAAGAGAGATCCCAAGAGGGGATTAGGTCCGGTCTAGGATGATTCAACCTCCTTGCGCCTTTTGAGAAACCTGTTGTGAGGGTCTCCCGTCCAGTGTATTGTGGTGATTGGCTATGTCAGCCATGTACACTTTAAGGGTAGAGGGAGAGATGTCTCCAGGTAATTTGCTATTTCAGCCATGTACGCTTTAAAGGTAGAGCCCTTCCTGAAGGAAAGACAGCACAGACCTGATGGCACATCTCTTTGGGTCTTCCCCATGGGAAGAACACTAGTTATCAAAAAGACACCACTTCAAGGTATACAGCTACCTCGTAGAGGGGGCCCTGGCCTGAGTGATCATGTCTACCATGCAGAAGAGCTAGCAGGTCTGCCGCATCCCATCCAGGAGCAAGATATGGAGATTCCAGAGGTCCGGCCGCAGGTTCTGGAGCATGCCTTGCCCCTGAGTGAGAAGGTCCTGCCTCAGGGTAATACGCCATGAAGTTGCTACTGTAAGGAGCATCAGATCCGAGAACCAAGACCGGTTGGGCCAGTATGGTGCAACGAACAGGACTTGCTGCTCATCCTCCCTGACTTTGCACACAGTCTGTGCAATGAGGCTCACAGGAGGAAACACATACTTACGTAGCCCCCGAGGCCAGCTCTGTGCCATGGCTTCTGTGCCGAGGGGGGCCTCGGACAGGGAGTACCACATGGAACAGTGAGAGGACTCTTGGGAGGTGAACAGATCTACCTGTGCCACCCTGAATCACTCCCAATTCAGCTGGACTATGTGGGGGTGAAGTCTCCACTCCCCGCGGAGCATTACCTGACATGAGAGAGCATCCACTCCATGGTTGAGGATGACCAGAAGGTGAGTGGCTCGCAGAGATTTCAAGGTCTGCTGACTTCAAAGGAGGAGGCATCTGGCGAGTTGCGACATGTGACGCGAGCATACACCTCCATGGCGGTTTATGTACGCTGCAGTCGCTGTGTTGTCATTTTGGACCAACACATGCTTGCCATGAATCATCGGCCAAAGCCTTCTCAGGGCCAGCAACACCACCAGCTCTAAGCAGTTGATGTGCCATTGGAGTCAGGGCCCTGTCCAGAGTCCCAACACAGCTTGCCTGTTGCACATGGCTCCCCAGCCTGTGTTCGTGCCTTGAGACCTGTTCTAGGGGAACACCTGCCCGTAGAAATGCCAGGTCCGACCAAGGGCTGAAAGTCTGATGGCACTGTAGTGTGATGGTCACACACCAGGTGTGGTGGCGCCATTCCAACCTCGGGACTCGAGTCTGTAGCCACTGCTGAAGCAGTCTCATATGCATCAACCCGAGGGGGAGAACCACGAACGAGGATGCCATATGACCCAGGAGCCTCTGAAGCACCGCTACCTTCTGACTGAAGGTTTTCAGACATGTCAGCACTGATTGACCATGTTCGGTCGTAAGACGTGGTTCGAAACGCATGCCCTGTTCACTCAGGTGGAGGCATCCTCAGGTAGATCCGACTTCCCATGGGAGGATATTTCTCTGGGGCCGGCGTGCGGGCTCCGATGGTACAGGAGCCAGGGCCATCACCACAGGGGAACGGCTCTGGCAAGAAGCAAACGAGGTGCCTGAAGGTGGCCAGGTTGCGCCATGGCGGGATGTGTTTAATCGCCTCGGTCTGCTTCCTCACTGTCGAGAACTGATGGCTGAAATCCTAATCGGTGTCGCCAAAAAAACCCACTTAAGAGACAGGCGCTTCAGTAAAGCAGACATTCTTGGTGTCACGTATCTCCACAAGGTTGAGCCACATGTGCTGCTCTTGGACCACGAGAGTGGACATCGTCTGGCCCAGGGCGTGCGCCATGACATTTGTTGGACGTAAGGTAAGGTCGGTCGCAGTGCGTAGTTCCTGCATCAGCTCTGGGTCGGTCCTACCCTCTTGCAAATCTTTTAATGCCTTGGCCTGGTGGATCTGCAGGATGGCAATGGCATGCAGGGAGGAAGCGGTCTAACCCGTGGCCTTGCAAGCCTTTTTCATTAAAGAGGAAGAGAACTTACAGGCCTGGAAAGTGAGCCTTGGTCAGTGGCACCTAGTGTCTATACCTTGTGGGCATAAATGCTCTGCTATGGCATGCTCAACCTGGGGAATTTCAACATATCCCTTAGCCTCTCTGTTGTCAAGGGTAGTCAGAATGGATGAGCCCGCAAAGTGTGTATGGGCAGTAAAAGGTGCCTTCCATGACTTTGTTAGCTGCTCTTGCACTTCTGGGAAGAAAGGCACTGGGGCGGGCCGTGGCCGTGAGTCGTGCTCCTAGCCCAGAAACCAATCACCTATCCACGCACGCTAAGGACAGTGTGGAGGGTTCCACTTCAGCTCGATGTTCGCAGCCACCTGGGCAAGTACGGCTGCCATATCAGTGTCCACCTCATCCTGTACTCTACCGCCCGTGGGCAGGAGCTCAGAAGATTCGTCCGCTTCCGATAGCAGAAGTCTACCCTCCGATGCCGCAACCAAAAGCTAATCCTTGTCGTGAGCCGCAAACGACACATCAAACCAGCCCTGAGGCAGACAAACTGCATTGCTCAACAGCTCATCTGGACAGAAAGAGTGCAGGAGGATGGGAGGTCCGCGGGGGCTGAGCCAGCGGAAACGCTCCCATGTCCACATCTAGATCTCCAAGGTGCCTGCCAACATCAGCCCAGGACGAACTGGGTTGGGGAGCAGCCACGGTGGTACTTTGATTCATGAAGAAGGAAGTGAGCCACAACCGAAATGTTCTCATGGGCGAGAACAGAACCCTTCCACGAAAGCTGCTTCGGCATGCTGGCAACCCAGACACTAGAGGCAGATTTCATGGGGTCTGGAGGGGAGAGATAACAGCCACATCTAGAAGCGCAAAGGTGGATGGACATCTTTAAATAGACGGAAAGTGTTTGTGCGATCTCTTTTAGAGGAAATATACTCTTTTTAATATACTCTTTTAGCACCCGCAGACTCAGGCTGCCGAAGCACCACGGGGAAGCACCACACTCGACCGTGCAGGGTGACCGCTGATTTGCGATGTAAAAATATCCAGCAGCATAAGCAATGGTGAGAGGACGAACACATAAGCATTCGGCTCAGAAGAAAAAATGTGAATGAGTGATGCACACCATCTCCTTTTATACCCGTATGTCCGGGCGGAGAGTGTCATGCAAATTCCACTCATCAATTATCATTGACATTTTCTATTTTAAGCAAAGGTGATTGGGGCTCTCAAGATCTAACCCCTAGTCTCACTACATCGACATAACATCGAGTGAGTGACAGACAGGGAACACACGCTCCGCAGATGCCCCAGGCAGGCATAAAACAAACTCCACAACCTTTGCTAAGACTCCAAAGTTGATGGTTTTGCTCTCCAGCTCACGAAAAACGTCTGTTCATCTCTCTGATATGTCTATCTTGTTCATGTTCACTCAGTGATTCGACAAGTGACAATGTTTTTTGTTCAAGCACATTCTTTAAAGAGAGTGGTTTCGTCAATCAAACTGAGAGTGGGGATTCTGGAGTAGAATTATTCGAGGCTGCTCTGAATGTCTTTCCACTCTGCAATGTCTCTCAGTAGAGCCAACTCAAGTTTTTCTGTGTTATCCAATGAGCGGCTCCAATTTTGAAGGTAATCCACCGATGCTGAATAAAGTGTCTCACTGCACAAAAGAAATCATCTGCTCGCATGTCAGCAGTTTCAACCAGCGCATCCAACTGCTTTATAATGTCAGAGGTTATGAATGATTCCTCCAGCCTGGCCTGCAAGACATTTCTCAGGTCACGAATGTGCAAAGCTATGACCATGTACAACAGAAAGATAAGCAAAACGTCCTTCACTTGGGGGCACCTTGTCAGATTTGGAACTGAAAAATCTCTAACACTTGGTGTGGCACTTACTTTAAGCAGCATCAACATGCTTTTTTATATGAACATGCTGTGTCATGTCGGTGAGGCCTCCATTGTTGATGGAAAAGCGAGCTCCACAAATCTCATACCTCACTTTAATAGGCTCTGTCTGTAACTTTTTTTTATTTATTTTTTATTTATTTAAAAAAATTTAAAATCCTCATTAAATGTGCAGTACATTCACGCTTCCTTGAAAATGTTCCAGCCACAATTTCATCTGTGTGGTCTTTCAGATTGACTCTTCAATCAGTTCACTAACTGGATGTCTATTGATAGGGGATTGTGATTGCATGGTTTAATCCATTCATATTCTTCAAATAACATGGGGTGATTTTATTGGTTTTACAAGACATATACTTGGCTACCTTTGATTAGAATACTCACGTGACTGAGAAAGCCACATAGGCGAGAGAAAATTTAGGAGAGGTAAAATACAGGACAAAACACAATTCTTTTCAGAATAAGATGGGACACTAGAAAAAGTGCTTAAATACAGGACTGTCCCGGGAAAAAAACGGGATGTCTGGCCACCCTATGTAACACTCCTGAATTCACGTATTGTACCTTTCACATGTATACATCTCTCTCTCTCTCTTTCTCTCACACACACACACACACAGCACATGCACATTCACTACTTTTACCTCTTGCACTCATACTGTACATTCCCCGCTTGCAAATCATTCTTTTGAGTCAGTTCTTATTTATTTTATTTGCAAATTTGGCTAAACGCCTCTTGAATGAGACTCCCGAGCTGACAGTCCAGATAATTTTGTGTAAACTGAACATTAATTATGCAGTGATGAACTGGCCATCTGGAACACCGTGACTTTTCCCTGTGGGCCAGTCGAGCATTGGGCCGATCAATCACCCCACTCTTGTTTACTAAGCACTGCCATTTACTGCTGTGCATGGAAAACACCAAATACTACAAAAGTATGATGAAATGCCATAACCACGTTTTTCTGCACCTCAAACCGAGCGTAGAAGTCATTCAGTGCATCTGGAAGGGAGGCATCTTTGTCACAGGCAACTGATATTATCCTGTAGTTGGTGATGGCCCTGCCACATGCGTATATTAACATATACACTCACCTAAAGGATTATTAGGAACACCTGTTCAATTTCTCATTAATGCAATTATCTAATCAACCAATCACATGGCAGTTGCTTCAATGCATTTAGGGGTGTGGTCCTGGTCAAGACAATCTCCTGAACTCCAAACTGAATGTCAGAATGGGAAAGAAAGGTGATTTAAGCAATTTTGAGCATGGCATGGTTGTTGGTGCCAGACGGGCCGGTCTGAGTATTTCACAATCTGCTCAGTTACTGGGATTTTCCCGCACAACCATTTCTAGGGTTTACAAAGAATGGTGTGAAAAGGGAAAAACATCCAGTATGCGGCAGTCCTGTGGGCGAAAATGCCTTGTTGATGCTAGAGGTCAGAGGAGAATGAGCCAACTGATTCAAGCTGATAGAAGAGCAACTTTGACTGAAATAACCACTCATTACAACCGAGGTATGCAGCAAAGCATTTGTGAAGCCACAACACGCACAACCTTGAGGCGGATGGGCTACAACAGCAGAAGACCCCACCGGGTACCACTCATCTCCACTACAAATAGGAAAAAGAGGCTACAATTTGCAAGAGCTCACCAAAATTGGACAGTTGAAAACTGGAAAAATGTTGCCTGGTCTGATGAGTCTCAATTTCTGTTGAGACATTCAGATGGTAGAGTCAGAATTTGGCGTAAACAGAATGAGAACATGGATCCATCATGCCTTGTTACCACTGGGCAGGCTGGTGGTGGTGGTGTAATGGTGTGGGGGATGTTTTCTTGGCACACTTTAGGCCCCTTAGTGCCAATTGGGCATCGTTTAAATGCCACGGCCTACCTGAGCATTGTTTCTGACCATGTCCATCCCTTTATGGCCACCATGTACCCATCCTCTGATGGCTACTTCCAGCAGGATAATGCACCATGTCACAAAGCTCGAATCATTTCAAATTGGTTTCTTGAACATGACAATGAGTTCACTGTACTACAATGGCCCCCACAGTCACCAGATCTCAACCCAATAGAGCATCTTTGGGATGTGGTGGAACGGGAGCTTCGTGCCCTGGATGTGCATCCCACAAATCTCCATCAACTGCAAGATGCTATCCTATCAATATGGGCCAACATTTCTAAAGAATGCTTTCAGCACCTTGTTGAATCAATGCCACGTAGAATTAAGGCAGTTCTGAAGGCGAAAGGGGGTCAAACACAGTATTAGTATGGTGTTCCTAATAATCCTTTATGTGAGTGTACGTTACAAAAACAAGCACATTAGTCAAAATAGAAAAACAGTATACCTAAAAATTGAAGTAGATAGATAAAGAAAATAATGAAAATTAGATAAGAACTGTCAGAAACTTATAGCAAGAGTATACTCACTCAAAGTTGTTGATGTAACTCAAAACATATAATTTATAGCCCTTCTCCTTCTTACTGTTAGGTGTGACAGCTGACTGCATCACAATGCTATTAACATCATTAACAGTAATCTGGGGAAGCTCCTGTAAACATTGAGTGCAAAATGTCATCCTCTCTTGCACCATCTTCACAGATATCACCAACAGAGAAAAAAGGCTTCAGGCGCTGCACCAGATGTAACTGAGCTGGCTGAGACAAAATGCAGAAGTGACTGTGCATTTGCCGCAAATTTGCCACTGTTCATTTTCACACGTAAATGAGCTTTGCAGCAAACTTGTGGCAAATCATCCATTGTTAGGGTTCACCACTACTGGTGAAGAGCTGCAAACAATTGTGGTAAATGACAAGTTAATTTGCATATGAAAATATTGAGTTGCAAATGTGTGTCAAGTTTGCAGCTAGTCTACCAGAACTAGATTTGATGTACGGGTAGTTTAACAGAATTCTCATGAATTTTTTTTTTTTCATAAAATGGCTACAACTCTTATCATTGGGGACTTAGTTTGATATTCCATTATATTTTAAGGATTTGGACATTAACCTTTTTTCCACCTGCTGGTGGACTCTCCTAACTGCAAATGCAGGAACTGAGTTGAGACTTTGCACTGTAAAAAGACATGCTTTTGAAATGTCTAAGAGCAATTACCTATTTCTCAGGAAAATAACAAATATCACTTTGCATACATACACATACAATACACCCACAGACAGCGCAAACGTTCCAATCCATGCACACTTGCGCTTTGCATTGGCACAAAAATTGCACTTAGAATTAGCGCCCTCACAAAATTGGATAAGATGTTGTGCACAAGTAGCACTGCACGTTGCACACATGAAAATAGAGTACAATATCAGTAAACTGAGTTTTTTTTGTTTCTGGTGAACTTAGAGTATAATATGAAGAGATTAATAGGTGTTCATATTCATTAATGTAATGACTGTCACTTTCCTGGTAACGTTCTCCTAGTGTTCCCCTGTGTGTTTGCTGACGGTCCATGAAAGATGGTGCACTGCAGAGATCGCCCCTAGGCTCTTCGGCAGAACATCTAAAAGAGTATATTCTAAAAGAGTATAAATCCTAAAAGAGTATATTCTAAAAGAGCGGCACACATGGAAATGTCTTTTTAAAGATGCCATTCCGTTTTAAATGAAATGAAATGAAATACACTTTATTGTACCCAGAGGGAAATTTGTTTTGGACTTAAGGTGCATTGACATTGACAACTACATTGGATCATAAAATAGCAATACAAATAAGAACAAATACAATAAAAACAAATCCCTAACCATAAAAATAAATAAATAAATTACTCATTGTTTAACATTTTAATAGAGGTAGTGTCATGTTTATGCTGTTGATACCTGTTTTTTATGTATTTTATTTTGTAAAGTTAAGATCCTGTTTTCCATGTCTCTTATTTTGAAAAGTTCATTTCATGTCTTGTGTCCTTGTCATGTGTATTTCCTGTTTCCCGCCATGCTTATATGTCTTGTTTTCATTGGTTCATTGTTTAATTACCTTGTTATCAGTTCTTGTTTGTCCTTGGTTTTAGTTTATTGTCTTGTTATCTTGTTTAGAGTTTTGGTTTTCCATTGGCTATGTTTCCCCCATGTCCTTGTATTTAAGCCCTCTTGTTTGCCATTGTCTCTTGTTGTGTATTGATGTATGTGAGTGTAGTCCATGTTTAGTCAAGCTATAGTTAAGTCAAGTTAAGTTTATGTCAAGTTCATGTTTCATGTTTGTTCAAGTTTATAGTTAAGGTTTTGGTATTTACGTTTATTTAATAAAACTGCACTTGGGTTCTTCACATCGTCATCGTCTTTGCCAGAAGCTACATACGTTACAGGTAGGTAAAAAAGATTTTTTAAAATGATTATACCTACACATTGGCAATCTGTAATGTCTTCCAGAGGGAAAAATTCATACTCTGAGTGCAATATATGAAGTGGGTCAGCTATAATTGTATGTGCTTCCCTGAGAACCGACTGTTCATACAGTGACTCAAGGGCCTGATATTCCCTTTTCCCTGCAATCTTCATTGCAATTTTAACCAGGCGCCCAAGCTTAGACTTTGCTTGAACCATAGCGTTACCAAACCATACTGTAATGCCATATCTAATTAAGCTCTCTATGGCTGCCCGATACAATAAGCTCATCATTTTCTGATCAACTCCATACAGCCTAAGTCTACGCATAAAATACAGTCTCTGCTGCACACGAGAGCAAACTGTGTCCACATGAATCCCCCAGCTAAGTGTAATATAAATATAGATACCAAGGTACTTGTAGGAACACACTTGAGTTACTGATGTTTCGTGTATGATCACTAGTGTATGATCACCTACTGATCTGGGGTCAAAAATCCCAATTTGTATTTAAGATAAGATCTACAAACCTTGATACCTCTAAAAAATATACTGACGGATCATAATTTTCATACAGAAGGCTAAGTACAGCTGTATCATCTTAGAATTTTACAATAAAATTATTCTGATTACAACTTGAACACTCATTGGTATACAATGTGAAAAGTATAGTAGAACTGATACATCCCTGTGGAACACCTGTTCTAATACTTTTCAAGTCTGATAAAGTATGGTTGACTCTAGCCTGTTAAAATTTTGTTCAAAGTTTGTGTGTTATTCCTAGTTGTGGTCATTATTTCTCTCCTTCTGACAGCCACGATTGCTGTCTTTCGTGTCTGGGTGCTGCCCATGCGGAGACCTCATTTGTGGATGGGTCATGTTCTCACGGCAATTTGGGGACCTCAATTGGACCACCTCTGCCGGACATTCCCCTGTGAACCTCCCATTCCCCAGCACACTCGTTTGCCCTAATCGGGCTTCCGGATGAGTGCCCTCATCTCAAGGCGAGTTCAACCTCCTGTTCGGGGCTCGCAAAGGTGATGAGCTCTCGAGCGCAGCATCGGAGAGTGGGCTCGTCCAGTCGGATGTGGAGACCTCGACTGGGCTTCCCCCCTCGGGTACGGTTTCCCAGTCGCAGGCTGACGCCGAAATGATGGACATGCTTTCCCGTGCAGCCGTGAGCGTCAGGTTCGAGTGGAACCCTCCACTCTCCTCTGAACCCTCATGGCTCAATGATTAGTTCCTGAGCCTGTTTCACCGCTCACAGCCACACCCCGCCCCAGTTCCTTTCTTCCCGGAAGTTCACAAGGAGCTGACAAGCTTGTGGGAGGCACCATTTACTGCCCTGTCCCACTCACTCATGATGCACCTATGCCTGCAGGGCGCCGCTATCTGGCATGTGTGCCCGAAGCTCCCGTCCAGGGCCTGTAGGTTTATGTCGTCCCTGACAGCCAAGGCCTACGGTGCTGCTGGACAAGCCCCCTCTTCCCTGCACGCCATGGCTCTCCTGCAAGTCCACAAAGCCAAGGCGCTAAAAGAACTGCACAAGGATAGTTCCGCCCTGGGATTGATGCAGGAACTCCGCTCTGTGTCGGACCTTGCCCTCCCGGGCAGGACGGCGGGCAATGTCCACCTTGTTTGACTAGGAATGCCACCTTTGGCTCAACCTGGTCGAGATGAGAGGCAGACAAGGCACGGTTCCTTGACACCCCCATTTTGGCCAGTTCCCATTCAAGACTCTGACGCAAAAATGCATTCTAGCGAGCATCCGGCATCAAGATTGGTTCGCAGCGGTGGACCTGAAGGACGCGTACTTCCATGTCTCTATTCTACCTTGGCACAGACCCTTCCTGAGGTTTGCGTTCGAGGGTCGGGGGTACCAGAACAAGGTCCTCTTTTTCAGCCTGTCCTTGTCCCCTCGTGTCTTCATGAAGGTCACAGAGGCAGCCCTTGCCCATTAAGGGAAGTGGGCATTTGCATCCTCGACTATCTCGACGACTGGCTAATTCTAGCTCGCTCTCGGGATGTGTTGTGTGCGCACAGGGACCTGGTGCTCATGCACCTCAGCCAGCTAGGGCTTCGGGTCAACTGGGAAAAGTGCAAACTCCTTCCGGTTCAGAGCAACTCTTTTCTCGGCTTGGAGTTGGATTCAGTCTTAATGACAGCACGCCTCATGAATGAGCGTGCATAGTCGGTGCTGACCTATTTGAAGGCATTCTGACAGAAAACAGCAGTTCCACTGAAACTGTTTCAGAGGCTCCTGGGGGCATATGGTGTCCTCCGTGGTGGCCACACCGCTTGGGTTGATGCATACAAGACCGCTTCAGCACTGGCTCCAGACTCGAGTCCCGAGATGGACATGGCACTGCGGGACACATTGTGTGGCGACGGACTGGCCAGCAGATATGTTGGCACATCAACTACCTCGAGTTGTTGGCAATAAAGCTCGCCCTGCGGAGATTCTGGTCATTGATCCAAGGCAAGCACGTGTTGGTTCTGACAGACAACACCGCAACTGTGGCATACATCAACTGTCAAGGTAGTTTATGCTCCCGTTTTATGTCACAACTCGTCTCCTCTGGAGTTAGCAGCCCCTCAAGACGCTGAGAGACCCCGGGCGACCTCATCACTACAGCAGATGCGCTGTTACGACAGGTTACCTGCAAAGGAAGAGTGGAGACTCCACCCTCAGGTGGTTTGGCTGATTTGGAGTCCAGTGGAGGCACAGGTAGACCTGTTCACTTCCACAGAATACTCCCACTGCCTGCTTTGGTACGCCCTGACTGAGGCACACCTCTGTATAGATGTGCTGGCACATAGCTGGCCCCTTGTGGAGCCTACTTTCACAGATCCTGTGCAAAGTCAGGGAGGACGAGGAGCATGTTGTCCTAGTAGCACCCTACTGGCCCACCCAGACTTGGTTCTCTGACCTCATGCTCCTCGTTTCAACCAGGAGAAAAGACCTTCTTTCTCAGGGACGGGACACCATCTGGCACCCATGACCAGACCTCTGTAATCTTCATGTCTGGCCCCTGGATGGGATGCGTAAGACCTAAGTGGCCTACCACCTGCCATGGTAGACACAGTCACTCAAGCTAGGGCTCCCTCTACGAGGCGCCTGTATGCTTTGAAGTGGCGTCTGTTCACTAAGTGGTGTTCTTCCCCATGTGAAAACTCCCAGAGATGCACAGTCAGATCGGTGCTTTCCTTCCTGCTGGAGAGGTTGGATGGACGGCTGTCCCCCTCCAACTTGAAGGTGTATGTAGCCGCTATAGCACAACGACACAGTGGATGGTAAGTCCTTATGGAAGCACGGCCTGATCATCAGGTTCCTGAGAGGTGCCAAGAGGTTGAATCCCTCCAGACCGCACCTTGTTCCCTCATGGGACCTCTCTGTAGTCCTTCAGGGTCTATGGAGACCCCCCCTTTGAGCCTTTGGAGACAGGTAAGCTTAAACCACTCTCTTTAAAGACTGCCCTCCTGACTGCGCTCACTTCCATCAAGAGGATAGAAGACCTGCAAGCATTCTCTATCAGCGAAAAGTGCCTGGAGTTCGGTCACTTGATCTTGAGACCCAACCGGGCCCAAGGTTCCTACAACCCCATTTAGGGATCAGGTAGTGAACCTGCAAGCTCTGCCCGAGGAGGCAGACCTAGCCTTGACGTTGCTGTGTCCGGTGCATGCTTAACGCATCTATTTGGACCTCACGCAGAGCTTTAGAGTCTCTGAACAGCTTTTTGTTTGCTTTGGGGAACAGCAGAAAGGTAGCGCTGTCTCCAAGCGATGGCATATCACATCCAGAAAGTGCTGCCTCCCGCAGGGCTATGAGCCCATTCTACCAGGAGTGTGGCGGCCTCCTTGGCCTTGACCAGTGGTGCGTCTCTAACAGACATTTGCAGAGCAGCAGGCTGGGTAAAACCCAACACATTTGTGGGGTTCTACAATCTCCGCGTGGAGCTGGTTTCTTTCCGTATCTTGGCAGGAACGAACAGGTAAGTCCAGGACAGTTGGCGGGGTGTATCGCTTGCTCATAGTGCCTTTCACCTCCCCTGAGCAGAAGACATGCACTGTTGATACCCAGTAGTGTTCACAAAATGTCTTCCCTGGATGACTTCCTCCTAGCCCTGCGGCACACGAATTTGCAGAGAAACTCACTGCCATCTCAGTACATGTGCTAATTAAGCCCTGTCCTGGGCTAGGTGCTCCACATGTGCTGGTTCCCTGTAGGTAACCCCATGATACATATATCTTCAGCTAAGTCTTTTCTCTGTTGATAAACTGCATCTTCCTTGGGCAAAGGCCCCTCTGCCCTAGTCACCATGTTTGTTGAATCTTCTCCATGGGATTTCTCCACATGACATACTTCTGGCAAGGCTCGGCAAGACCATGTGACGTATTTCCACTCAAAACACCCCCCGCCCCCTCTCTGGGTGGAGTCTTCCCCTTGGGAGTGACTCACCCCTTACATAGACACTGGTGGTCCTAGTCGGTTGACAAATTTCACTCTTTTTGAGGAGTAGAGGCCATGACTGGGCTAGCCTGTCCTTATTTTTTTGGGCAGTTAACTTGTCCCCGAAGGGCCGTTCGATGCTCATAACAATGCTGGGGAGGTTACATGTTGGCCTGGTGCGCAGACTACGAGGCACACAGTAGTCTGCTGTCTCGCACCACCAGTTCACGTAACACAGTTCAGCTAGTTGTGGCATTTTGTATAGGGACCACTAGTGTAACTTCATCGACACAGTCGAGTGTGTCACAGATAGGGAAAGTCCTGCTTATTTCTGTAACCTCTGTTCCCTGATGGAGGGAATGAAACGTTGTGTCTCTCCTGTCACAATGCTGGACTACCCACTGAAATGGCCAGGACCTTCTCTATCGGCTCCTCGGCACAAAACCTGAAAGAGCGGTTCACACGCCAGCTCCTTTATATGTTTGGGGGAGTGGCATGCAATTTATGAAAGTATTGTCAGACTTAACTTCTGATTTGGAATATGTTATTTTATTGTAATCTTGACCAATAGTTTTTAGTCTTTCCCCATCTAAGTAGAAAGCAACTGTACTTTTTATGCTGCTTGTATCTATATAAAATAGCTGCCTGGGAGCATTCCATGATGGTGGCTGAGTGGACTGAATTGCCTTGAAAGGGACTTTGATAAGCATTAGAATTGCTCTTTCCAGTGCATCAGTTCCTAGCCAATTACATCTTTGAAAAATCACATGACTCCATTAACCAGTTCTTTTTCCCGTACGATACATGTTTGCTAACAAGGTTGGAAGAGCCAGGGACTATTTACCCTGAGACAGACCAATTGTATTAAAATGAATGGGAGAAATTGGAACACCCAATATTGCTGGTGTAGAAAAGGAAGTCCTGCCTTTGAGGTAAAATAGCCCATCACCTTTTTGATACAGACATCATCTTTTAGTCAACCAGAGAATTTGCATTAGCTGGACCAGCCTGGCAAATCGCATTTCCCTTTCCTAGTTAATTGTGATGCTGTGTCAGAGCTGATGCATTGGAAACACCTCCAGCATATATTTCAAGGATCCGGCACATAACTTGAGAAGATGCAGAGAGGACAGACAGACTTTTCCTTGTGTTTTCTCCCTCCCCCTGGGCGAAAGCATCACTCTTGCACATCAGCATGCATTTTTCTACCCAGGTAGCCATTTTCTGTCAAAAAGGTGCTTGAGAATAACATGCCCAGCAGGCCACTGCCATTAGGAAATACTGTATTGGAGATTTTTTTTTTTTTTTTTTTTTTTTTTTTTTTTTTTTTTTTTGCCGGAACGATAGAGAAGGTAGGCCCTTGTTTTCCTATTTTTCTACTATTGTGTTGATCTTAAAGAGGTTGCAATGTGAATGATGAAGTTTAGGGTACGGCCCTACGGTCTTAATTTCTCTCAATTTTGGGAGAGCTACCTCACAGCGGGTAAGCTCCCGTGTACAATAGTGTCCCAACTCGGGGAGGGAAAAGGCAAGAAAAGAGTGATATTATACAGTGATGGCGAATCAAATGAGTGAGGTGCCTCATCTGCGATTATTGTTTTCCCTGGGCTCCATCAGGAGATGCAGATGCTGTGGAACTCATCAGGACCGCTTCATGGATATGTGCCCGCCCTTTTGCGGACACTAATTGCCATCTCTGTCCTTCAATGCTGGCATGGACATTGTGCTCCTCACTCCTTTTAAGCTGTGTTGGTTCTGCACTCACTGATTTTGCAGTCCTTCCAAGCATTCCATGAGTTGTGGGTTGAGTTTACTCTCAGCCTCACTCTTACTTCCCCTTCTGTGATTCTGCTGTTTGTTGCACTTCGGACACAAGGATCAGTGTGTTTAGAAGGCCTTATACGTCATAATTCTCCACTTTTTAAAATTTTTTTTTTACCCCTGCAGCTTACACTGGAGAGTGAGTTAACAGCTTTGGTGCACTCTCATTCAGCAGCATTGCAGCATTCTGGGTAAGACACAGACACAGACAAAGTATAGTTTCAGAATCATTCAAAAACTCACCGTCAGGACAAGTTCACCATTTGTTATGCTCACTATGCCCTCACTATCAGTCTAAACTCAGTCTCCCCATTACACATGCTGGGGCACTAGCATTAAGAGTTCACAATTTAAGTCTTGTCTCTACATTCAAAGCAAATGCCTCTTTGAGCTGTACACAGAGCATGCGAGCGAAGCAGAGTGAGAGCATAGTGTTGAGAGTAGCGGTGATAATTCCACCTGAGCAGAGAGCGCCTTTTTTGATGACTACTCTCGCTCAGGGCAACTCGCTTAACCCAGAATGTGCTTCATGATATCCTGGTTTGGGAACCTGTGAAATAAGCAATAGGTCTGAGGTTATTGAGATCAAACATTGTTTTAGTGAATTTGCAAACCTTATACATAAATGCAAAGTAAAAATCAAAGCTAAGAACAAGAAAGGAAAAGTAATTGAAAGGGAGTGGAGAGACTGTGTAAGTTAGCAAAGATTCCCTTCAGAATCTTAAGTGTCACATTGTCAGAAAGCACAAGGATGTTTTACCTGAACCTGGTAGCACAGCAAAAGGTGAGCTTGTAGGCTAAACTACCATTCGATCATAAATTAAGATATAAGTAGTAGCTTCCCAGAGAGGAAACATGGTGCAGCAGTCTTGTGGGACAGCGAGTGATCCTCGTGTTGACCAGGAAGGGAGCACTCATAACGAATATATGAACTATTGTCATATAGTATGAATTAACTCCTTATTTATAATGAAAGTGCTTGTGACTTTATGGTAAATTATAATGGCCTGAATGCATGTGGTTGTGTAAATGATGGTGAGCCTGTATTTAAAGGGAATGACATAAGAATATATATTTAGCCAATGAATAGCAAGTGCTCTAAACAGAGGACTTATGAAGGTTGTAAAACATTGCAAATGTGTTTTGAGAGGACCATCCTGCTGCAAAACATACTGTAAGAGTTGTAAGGACACACCATTCATCCATGCCCATGTCTCTAGTTGAGTGTGCTTTAACACTTATTGGGCAAGTATTACCCTGTGACTCATAAGCCAGGGCAATTGCATCAACAAATAAGTGAGAGAGCCTTAGCTTGGAAATGGACATTCTTTTGTGTGTACTCCATAGCATACAAAGTGCTGATCAGACAGTCTGAACTGGCAAGCACGCTCAACGTATGTATGTAGTGCCTGCACAGGGCATAACAAATTCAATGATTGTTCCTCTTTCAAATTAAATGGAGGGAAGAAGGCATGAAGGTGAACCATCTGCACTTTGAAGGACATGGTTAGGACCTTGGGGACCTTTCCTGGGTTTGACAGTGGCTCTTGAAAGACCGGGGCCAAACTCCAGACATGAATTGTTGACTGCTAGTGTATGCAGGTCACCAACAGTACCTGTTTTACTGAGTCCAGAGCCAGCAGTAGAGTGGTCTTAACGGAAAACAAGCACAAAGAGTCCAAAGGCAAAAAGGGGGGCCCTTCGAGAGCTTTTAGGACTAAAGTTAAGTCCCATGTCGGGACTGTAGCCAGCCGAATTGGGTTTTATCGCCTTGTTCCCTTAAGGGAATTTATAGTTAAATCATGCTTGCCTATAGAGGCGCAGCTTTATGTGTGTGATACACAGATATAGTTGCCACATGCACTTTGAGAATTGACGGGGTGAGTCCTGCGTCTAATTGCTCTTAAAAATATATAAGAATTTCATGTATGGGGCAGTTTACTGGGTCCTTGCCATGTAAGAGACACAAATCAGTGAACACCTTCCATTTTAGTGTGCAGAGGCATCTCGTGGACAGTGCTCTGGCCTGTAAAATATTTTTTATGTCTGAACATGTCAGTTCTGGTGTATGTAGTGCTCCCTATTCAGGGGCCACACATGTAGGTTCAACAGCTAGGGCTGGGGATGCCAGATTGTGCCTTGCGCCTGAGAAAGGAGATCCCTCCGAAGTGGTATTTCCCATGGTGAGCTGTACAGCATCGCCATCATTTCTGGAATCTGTGGCTAGTTAGGCAATTTTGGCACAACTAATAAACCATTTCCTTGTCCTTTTGGACTTTGCATATGACAGACTGAATCAGACACACCAGGACATATTTGCGTTTTGCTGGCCATTTGTGTGCCATTGCATCCATTCCCAGCAGGGCTTGGGACTTCGAGTATCAGAGGGGACAGTGGGCATTCTCCAGAGGCAAATGGATAGATTTCTAGAGTTTGAGTCTCCATTCGCCTGTTATCACCCCTTGATGTGACAGTAGGTCCATGCCGTAATTTAGGCAGCCTAGGACAAATGTCACTCTAAGGGAGAGGGGATGATGCTCGCTCCATAGGATGAGGCTACACGTCAGTCTCAACAGTGGCGATTTATATATGCCATAACTGTCATGTTGTCTGAGCAATTCAGGACCTGACACTTCCGCCATAAATCTCAATTCTTTCTGAAACAGCTTCAGTGGAAGTGTTCTCCCCAGTTTGAACTGAGAAAGGCACTGTAGAATGGTCTGCATGCGCATGCTCATGAGACAGAGACAGTCCGAAGGGCAGGACTTTGAATTGATACGCTGTTCCCTCGAATGTGAATCTCAAAAACATCCTGTGATGTCATACAATTTGGATATGAAAATATGCATACTTCAGATCTATTGACACAAATCAATCACATGGGCGTACATGCGATAAGATCCTTTACTGAGTAATCAATTTGAATGGGTGCTTCATGAGTGTGCAATTTAAATGTATCAGATCCAGGATTGGCTGAAGTACACCATCTTTCTTTGGAACAAGAAAATAACTACTGTAAAACCCTTTTTGTGCTTGACAATTTGGCACAATCTCTATTGCATTTTTCAAGATAAGATTGTGTATTGTAACACTTGCACATCTTCGGGTGAAACCGTGGAAGACAGAATGCTGTTGAAAGGGGGTGGCCGGTGTGCAAATTGGATTGGATAACCATGTTCAATGGTTTTTTTGCACCCATTCTGAAATATTGTACCTGTTAGGGCTCGCCATGCGTCCGGTTAAGGGGACAGGGAGCAATTTGGTTTGCTCACTGTATGATATGATGCGGCGCTCACAATAAGGAAGCAGTAATGCATAATGTGTGTGCTTTGAAGAGAAAAAAATATATTTTTTTGAGAATTTGTGAGCATCTTGTGAATTTGCAATGAGTGCTGTATTATTTTTTGGACTTATTGCATTTTTTATTGTTTTTATTTGAGTGCAAGACACAGAAATTTGAACAATATTGTGAACAACATTCCTTTCCCAACATTAGAAGTGGGTATATGGGGAACAGTGTTTTGTGTCTCCAATAGAGCCTTTTTTGGAGCCGACCTGGAGGGAACCGCGGGCTCTGCTTACCACTTTAAAGGGTTATGCCCGTCAAGAGTGCTTTTGCTACATTTGCTGATATGCAGGTGCCAGTGAGGCAGCAGGTTGCTCAAACAGAGCAAGGACAAACTGGCCATTGTATACTCTGTTTGGGCATAAAGTGTCTCATAGCCTTTGACTGCTGCTGAGTCGTGATGTAATGCTCAAAAAACTTATTCACAGAGCTGCTGGAGATACTGGAGCATCCAAATTAGTGGCTTTTTCCTTATCTCTCATTTCTGTGAGGGTCAGCCATATATGTCGATCCAGGATTGCCAGCTTACCCATGGACTTGCCGATGGTTTACGCAGTGACTTTTGTGTTATGCAGCGCAAAATCAGTATAGGTGCAGAGCTCTTTAAATGTCTCTGGATCGCTTGTCCATTTACCTGAAGAGCTTGGCTTGAAATACCTGGAGCACTGCCATTGTATGGATTGCTGGTCCAGCTTGTCCTGCCGCTGATTAAGGTTTTCCCACCAGTTCGGACATTTGTCGCAAGGTTTGTAAGGCTGTATGGGGCGTGAGTAACGTTATTCGCAGGATAGGGCAAGTGCCAGGACTTAGTTCATTTTGAACTTCTGGAAAGAATGGGGCAGATTTGTGGGATGCTTCCGTTTAACAGTGTCCGGACTGCTGGAACCATTCATCGTGGCGAGACAGTTCAGGTTCCTCTG
This sequence comes from Moxostoma hubbsi, assembly GCA_032164185.1. NCBI lineage: Eukaryota > Metazoa > Chordata > Actinopteri > Cypriniformes > Catostomidae > Moxostoma > Moxostoma hubbsi. The sequence continues at coordinate 12,400,337 of JAVLUX010000024.1, read as the reverse complement.
GGGGAGACCACTGAAGGTTAAACTCTTCGACCACCTTTGTAAGGATGCGGTGCATGTCCCAGTCAGTGGCGTGTGCACGTTCCTGCAGTCAAAAGGGGGACAGTGAATCTTGAGTCTGCAGACCATGAGTTACACACCTCAGAGCATTCCGTGCATGATAATAAATCATTGGAGGAATTACTCAAGGTGATTACTTGTGCAGTGGGCAGGCTTCAATTAGACTGGCCATGCAAACAAGAGACCCCCAAACGCTTCAAGTTGGAGGACAGATTTCTGTCTGGTGGCCAAGGGAAGGGAATGCCTCATCAGTCCCTTCCTTTCTTTGACCTCCATGACGAGCTCTCTCATTCATGGAGGAAACCTTATAATTCCGTGTCTTTGTGCCCTCAACGTTGATAAATTGGCTGGTCTATGTCTGCTTCAGTCAGCACGAAGAGACAATTATGGCTCAAACTGTTGGGCATCAGAGACGAGAACAAAGTTTTCCACCAGGTTCCATTAGGCAAAAAGTCACGAGGAAGCCTTTGGGCAATTCCCTCCTCGCCGCACTCAGGGGGAGGGGCCGTAGGCCACCCAGCCCCGCCCGGTCCTTCTAGATGGGACGCTCAAGAACAAAGCGTGGCGAGTTGTGCTCCCCATCATAGAGACTGGGGACTGGCTCGTTGCCCTCAGCAGCCCCCAAAGCAAGATCTCATGTCCTTTCTAAGAGGAAAAAACCCTGACGGTCTTGCACCCAGCCTTGTGGGGTTGGCCCCTCTTGGAACAGGGTGTGTGTATCATCCACTTCTACCCTCCCGATACCCCCAAGAAACCTCTCCATTCCCGCCTCCTCTGGTGTTTCAGGAGTTAGAGGTTTTCAGTGAAATGTTGGGTGTACCGCTGCTTCCTGCCTTAGTCCAGGACACTGAACACTCTACATCCCCTCAACAGGAAGTGTCAAAATTAATACCCATCTCAGAGAACCTGGCAGCATAGAAAATTCTGCCAGGAATTTCTATGTGGGTCCTAAGAACAGTAGAAAAAGGCTACAGAATTAAATTAGTTTGCCGTCCTCCGCGTTTCAATGGTGTGGTTTCCATTACCGTGAAACCGGAGCAAGCATGTCTACTGTGGAAAGAACTGCAAAATCTCTTGGTCAAAGGAGCCATAGAACATGTTTCCCTTCCAGAGAAAGAGTCAGGTTATTACAACAGATACTTCCTGGTTCCCAAGAAGGGTGGGGGGTTGCGTCTGATCTTAGATCTTCGAGGCATTAATCACTCAGTCAAGACGGTAGTGTTAGTTCAAGATGCTAACTTTCAAGACGGTCATGACCCAAATCCAACATCACAACTGGTTGGTCACGATGGATCTCATGGACGCATACTTTCATATAGAAATTCTGCCACAACACACGAAGTTCCTGAGGTTCACTTTCGGGTGTAAAGCCTTCCAATTACGGGTTCTTCCATTCGGCCTACCCCTATAACCCCGCACATTCACAAAATGCATGGGTGCACTGGCTCCTTTGCGACTCCGGGGCATCCGCATTCTGAATTACATAGTTGACTGGCTGATACTTGCACAGTCTCAAGAACTGGCAGTTCAGCACAGGGATATCATCTTAGCTCATCTGGTTTCTCTGCGTCTGAGACTCGACGTCAAAAAGAGCATTTTCTCTCCCACTCAGGGAATTACCTATCTGGGCATTGTATGGAATTCGATCACGATGCTGACATAATTTTCTCCCGCTCGAATCTTGTCCATTCAGAACACCCTGAGCAAAGTCAGACTTGGCCACGGTTGCACTGTTCGTCAGTATCAATGAATACTAGGTCTCATGGCATCTGCATCCTCGGTGATCCCTTTGGGCCTTCCGCACATGAGACCATTTCAGTTGTGGCTCAAAGACGGGGGATTTCATCCAAGGGTCAGTCCCCTAATGCTAATAAGGGTTATGCGCTGCGCGCTTCATCCTTTCTATGTGGTTCAGACCCCGGTTCCTAACTTTGGGTCCCACTCTAGGTGCATCTTGCCGTCGCAAGTTGATAACGACAGACACCTCCCTGGCGGGCTGGGGAGCGGTCTTAAGTGGTCATCCACCTCAAGGGTAATGGGAGGGTCATCAGCTCGATTGGCACATCGACTGCCTCGAGTTGATGGCTGTATTTCTGGCCCTGAATTTGCGAGGCTGCCATGTCCTGGTGCGGGTGGAATACACAGCACCAGGACATGGCAGGACTTACATAAATCATCAAGGAAGTCTACGTTCACGCCAGCTGAACATACTGGCACGTCAGATTCTTCTTTGGGCCCGGGGCAAACTCCTGTTAGTCAGGGCAGCTTATATCCCTGGATGCCTGAATGTGGGAGTAGATTTACTGTCCAGACAGAAAATACAGATGGGGGAGTGGAAACTCCACCCCGAGGTAGTGGAACAAATCTGGGTGAGATTTTACAGGGCAGAAGTGGACCTCTTTGCCTCTCAACAGACAGCGCAATGTCCCCTCTACTTCTCTCTGAGTCAGCTCCCCTGGGTCTGGACACAATGGCACATTCATGGCGCAGAATGTGTCTGTATGCGTTTCCCCCGGTTTCTCTGTTCCCGGGAGTCTTGGCCAGAGTTCGCCAGCAAGGGTCCTGCCTCTTACTGATAGCGCCGCGCTGGCTGAACAGGCTATGGTTCTCTGAGATAAGTGCTAGGGCTCCCACTACTAGAAGAAGTTATGCCAATAAATGGGGTGTCTTTGAAAGATGGTGCAGTGCACATAATGCAGATCCAGTTAACTGCCAGATTGCTTCAGTTCTGGACTTTCTGTTGGAAAAATTATCAGCAGGCACATGCCCCGCCACTCTCAGGGTTTACGTGTCCGCTCTATCGGCTTGCCATGCCCTGATTGACGGGGTGCCGTTGGGGAGACATCCACTGCTCGCTCACTTCGTTCGTGGAGCCATGCGACTGAGACCTCCTGCTAGGACCAGGATCCCTTCATGGGACTTAGCAATAGTCCTTGAAGGTCTGGTTAAGACCCCCTTCGAACCTCTGGAGTCCTTGTCTGATAAACTTCTGACTTTCCAGATGGTTTTTCTTTATGGCAATTAATTCTCTAAAAAGAATTGGGGATCTACAGGTTCTGTCTGTCTTGCCAGCCTGCTTAGATTTTGCCCCAGGAATGGCTAAAGCAATTTTGCACCCTCATCCTGACTACCTGCCTATGGTTCCTTTCTCGACTGTACATCCGGTCACTCGCGAAGCCTTCTGCTCCCCGCCGTTCATAACGCAGTAAATACTTCATGTACTTTGTCCAGTCCGTGCCCTTCAGTCTTATGTCCACCACACTAGCCAGTGGCGTAAGTCAGGACAATTATTAGTTTGCCATGGGGGCCGCCACCAGGCAGACAATGTCTCATTGGTTGAGGGACGCTATTGCCCTGGCCTACGAGGACAAGCTTCGCCTGTAGGTGTCAGGGCTCACTCTACCAGAGGGGTCACCTCCTATAAAGCCTTGGCTAGAGGTGTCCCTCTGCAGCATGTTTGTAATACGGCAGGCTGGTCCTCTCCGCAGACATTCATAAGATTTTATAGTTTGGATGTTCATGCCACTCCGGGCTTTTATGTCCTTGAGTCAACATCACAAGCTCATGTCTGAGATCTCTCGTGCTCTTGTGAGCACAACTACACAACCGTAAGGGGTTCGTACATCCACAGTGTGGTGGCTTGGGTATTCTCGTTCCCAAAGCGCTAAATCAGCACATCAAAGTGTAGCTTTTTGATAGGGAACGTCACAGGTTACTTGACTATAACCCCTGTTCCATGATAAAAGCGGTATGAGATGCTGCGCTTCATTGCAACACTGGGATACACCAGGACTGCTCTTCAGACAAAATACCTGACGATACACCCGTGAGGCATCTATTTATAGCCCTGCTACAGGTGCATCAAATGATGTCATCAGCAGAGGCTATAAATTCTAGTCAATTTCATTGACGTGTTGCACACATATTCACAAAGAAACATGCATTAATGAGAAAATAAAGTACAGATCGTGCTTTGTGTTAAAAAGTGTTACTAAGCAAAATAATCATCGAAAAATAACTGTCTGGATTAGATTAAACTGTATGGAGAAATTCTAATGCATTTTAGGATATTGGATCTGTGCATTATTAAAGCGACAGGAGACTCAAACCTGCTGATATCTACAGTATGCCATTAATTTTACAAAGAGAACACGCACTGTTCTTGACTGAATAACTTTAGTAGCTTTAATAATAATCAATTTATATCGTATAGTGAAGATCATGTAGTATTTTATTTTATTGCTTGTGGTCATACATCTCTGGTTAAAGGAAGAATAGTGCCATCTCTACTCTTCTGTATGTCCCATGCTTCTGTTTGAATTTAACTTGCATACAACTTGGTCCATATTTGTTCTGTGTCTTTCAGACCTCTGATGTGCTTGCACATAGAAAGGCTACAGCTTTCAGATGTCTACCTTTTTTATGAGGGAAAAGTCTGGAAACTTCCTGAAGACGTGCCTGGTAAGAAGATGTGTTTAATCTGTATGTACACTCATACCAGATATTAAATAATTTCCATTGAACAGTTTACTGATTACTGTTTGGTCTGTTATCCAAAACTATTTTTTAAGTAACTCTATTATCAGCCAAGAGGCAGACACAGTCAGGGGAAGGGTAAAACTGAGCAATGATTTATTGAATAATCATAGTTGTGTCATAAGTGATCAGTCTGACTTTGTCTGTTAAAAAAATGAGAACATTCACTTGCATTGTTTAGAGGAGGAGGCCAAAATGAAATCTGGAAAATCTTAAATTCTGTTTTGATGAAGAAATAAACTCTGAGGGTGATTTAAATTATCAGCAAATGTTCGTTTTGGGGTGAACTATTCTTTTAAAACTCAAATTATATCTGATCTAATTTTTTAGACACTGAGAACATCCATGCCAATGGGAAGATGGAGATCTTGACAATCGTTGAAGATGATGTTGCCACCATCCACTGAAATCCAAATATAAGGTGCCTAGATGTAGTACTAGAGGAGCATTGATTGTGTTGGATGATGTACATGACCTTCCCACTGCTGTTGCTCTCCTCTTTGGATTGAAACCATTCAAAAAGTGTTTGTGGATAGAGGATATACGGTTTGTTGTGACTTTTGGTTTAGGACTTTGGAGTATTGTTCATAGCTGCAGCATTTTTAGAATATTAGTGTTACATCACTGTCATTTTAAGAACAATTTTGTGTTACTCCAGCTCTTTAAGAGCATTTGTATTTGGAAATGTTCTTACATGTAACATATACTAAATGCAGTAGATGAGAGGATTTTTTTTTCCTTCATACTGATAAGTGGAGTGGAACTGCATTACATTTTGTACCTTTTAAATGTGCCATTTTTCAGAATGCCAATAAATGCATTCTGTAATGATGACAAAATCTTGTTTTTTTTGTATTTAGAGTATGGTTTTTTTTTTTTTGTTTTTTTTTTTTTGTTTTTATGTGAGGAGCATGCACAAATATGGGTGAATTTAAAACTATAAATTAGAAGGGGAAAAGGTAGTTGAATCAACTTAAAGTAAAGCAACTGGCTGCAAAGTTTTTGAGTTTAATGAACTTTAGGACTATGTAGTTGTGCCAACTCATTTTTTAAAGTTAGACTGGTAGTTCACTCAACCCCTTATTCCTCTTTCAACAAACTCATAATGTATATTTAGATATTTAGTTCTCTTGTTTTCTCTCTATAGTGATAGCTCAAATTTTCTTATTTTTAAATGTTGAAGACCTATTGTACTTTACATAGTTCACTATGGGTTCATTGCCATCCACCAGGCTTTATTAAATAAGTTATATAGTAATGTTGTTAATTTAATATGAATCAATACTTATGTAATTACACTGTAACAAGGACACTGTAAAATAAAGTGTAACTGTTTTTCAGTAATTGATTATATAGTTCACTGATGTCCTCTTTACATTATGGCACATTTCATAGCTTAATGTTGGCAAGTTATTAATACAGTAAATGCTTCACGGGTAACTCAATAAACAGTGCATGGTTGTCCAGCTTGCATTGTAACTTTTTTGAGGTTGCTTAAAGGTTTGTAAATCCACCTTACATTAATATTTGTATCACAAGGTACAGATATTGTTACTTAATTCATAAATGACCCATAAAATGAATGGAATTAAAGAATATAGATATATTTTTGAAAAATGGGAGAAATCAAAGCAATGGGTATACATCTTTTCTGTATGAGCATGAAGACCTTAAAGGTGTTTGACTAAGTAAATCCAAATTTTATATGTAGGTTACCACTCTGAGTAGTGCCATATTTTTTTTGTCACCAACTCAAGGAAAATGAGAGTCAATTACAGTTATTCATGTAAATAACATAGAATAATATAATATAAACGCAACACCTTTTAATCTCTATTATAGTCTATTTTTGCTAAATCGTGAATGACTTCATGATTTTGATTAAAATAACTATGAATAAAAAGCATATTTATTAATCATATATTATGTGAGTTTAAATTGGCTCACTATTTGGCAGGTATTGCATGATAGTCACAAATTTTAGTCATGTTGTTATAAAAGCAAATACATGAGTTATAATGTATTTTTAGATGATGTATAAGTCATTAATTAACCCCCTTCATAAACCCTTAACAAAGGGAACCTTAATGAAAAGTGTTATTTAAAAAAGTATACCAGGGGACACCAAATAAATGTTTGCATGATGATCTTGACAATATGGTTGCACCCTTTCCTTTATTTCACAGTACTTTGTCAGAAAGCAGGTAACATAGTATTTAGGAATACAAAATAATACTCATTGTGCTCTTTTTTTTGTCTTTGATGCTCTCTGTTCACAGATTTCCCAACATTTCTAAGTTAAATGAGATACAGGAGTGCTACACTATGCAATATAAAAACATATAAGTTACTTGCTAGATTACCTATAAATCTGACAGCTCTTGAATTCGACTGAAATGTTTTAAATGACAACAGATGAAGACTTTTAAAAAACATCAACACTGAAAGTAAAAGAAAAAATACAGTTAGACAGATATTTTAAAAAGTTTAAGGCGGTTGAAATAAAAAAGTTGGACAACCCTGTTACCCTCATCCTGTAAGTCTATTCAGTAGATATACAGATTCAGTGGCAACAGTTCAGTAAAATTCTTTCTCACTCATATCTCACCTTCGTGGTTCACTGATCATCTTTTCTGCATCCATGCAATGGCGTTCAACATTTACAAAAGCATTTCTGCCAAACAGTAGAAAAGACTAAAACAATATCCTTATAAACTTTTTTCTGATTGATCAAATATTGTTGACAGAAATGACAAATACATAAAACTGAAAATAAGTATGAATATCAAAAGCATCCAGCATGAAAAATGGGGATTGTGTGGTTGTAAAAAACAACAAAAACAAATTGCAGCTGAAAAGGCTGCTTTGTGTAATTATGTATGTAATACATTCATTACTATGGCTGTAGGCTTGATATTAGTAGAAATATCTGCAATACTGTATATGTGTGATGAGCTGCCACCCAAGCACTTTGGTTCATGATCAGATAACTCCGCACTACTAGTAGGAATTGTAAGGTCAAAGCAGAAGTGTGTATTTTGTGGAGTGTGTAACTGGTGAACAATCAAACATAATTATTGAATGTGTATCAAATGATATTAATTACTTTTCTTTTTCATTCTCAGGTTATGAAATTTCCCTTGGCTGTTTAGATTTTCTAATTCTTCCACTTTGACACTACAATCATTCAAGCAGATGTTTCATCTACACAATCCCAACCAAACTGACACACTTTGTAGTTATGATATGCACAAACATAATATTTCATTAGCCTTTGTGTAATATTGTGCGGTCAGATCAGTGGCGTGGATAAAAAAGTAAATTGGCAAAGCAGGGTAGCATAAATTGTGGTCTAAAGAAAAATATTCCATTTCACTGACAAGTGCAATGTTTATCCATCAGGACGGTAAACATTCATTTAAGGAAAGATATCACAGGAGCTAATTCCAAAATCAATGGTTTAAACCTGAATCATTCACATTAGAGACTTTTTTTGTCCATTATTTCACAGCAAACATTGCAAATATAGAAACAGTATCTGTACATAGTTCATTTGTATTTAGAACAAACTCAAATTTTGGGAGAAAACTGTCCATAAATGACAGTGGTCCTGCAAGAAGAAATACAAAGATTTCAGAAATCACTGTTGGATTCTTGTAGTCTCACAGTACAGCAAATACACTGCCACAGGACTAGGCCATGCGGTAACCAAATACTAAAATATCAATTTCAACATATACATTTGCAATATATTGTCCTCTTGTTGCTTTAAGTAACATCTTTAAATGTTGGTTCACACACCTTTTCTTTAATTAGAAATTCACTGTAGTGTAATATTTATCCATTAGAATGTGATTTCACTAGATTAAGGATTTGTTCATGTCAGTTCTTTGTGGTCTGTCAAAAATGAAAAAGACACAGACAAACACTTGAGTAGATTAAGATTTATGTTGGGCTGACACTCCTTTCCAGTAATCTAGAATGTCATGCAGGTCTTCATCCTTTGCAAACTGCACTTTTTTCCTCAGGGCATGGCCAGCAGCCATGTACTCCTCATCTTTGTGACGTTTGCGATGGAGTTTAAAGCGCTCCCAGATGCTGTGCGATGGTTTGCAGTAGTACTCGGGACTAGATGAGTAACTGAGATTGTGGTACTGGGGAGAGAGCTGTGAGTAAGCCAAGTCTCTGGGGCGAGGCCGTGTCAGGGGCTCCAAGATGGAGGATTTCTGGCTCTCCGGTCCCTCCAGCTCCTCAATTTGGTGGGCATCAGGGTAAGAGTGCCGATGCTCGCCATACTGACGAATCTTCTCTGCCTCTGCCCTTAGTATTGCAGCTGTGGGTGTGATAGTCAGGATAGTCTCCCCTGTGGGTGAAAGTTTCTCTATGTACTTCGACTCTGACTTATATGACCCCTCTGAACGGTAAGGCCTCGGGCTCCGCATTGGACCACCGGTGGCTGTACTTGGACGCTTTGGAGAGGCATCTGATGTATGATGTCTCTGTAAAGAATGGTGGTAGCTGTCTTTGTAGACAGGTGACAGGAAGACAGACTTGCTTTGAGGCTGGTCTGAGATCAGCACTAACTGAGGTTCTGCAGTTGACACTGGTCCAGATTTTACCCCTTGGAAGGAGGTGGACTCTGATTTCAGAGCATCTATGCAATTGTTAATTATCTGGTTGACCTTGTCAACCTCCTTCGCAATTGTTGAGATCTCTGCAACCGAGCCTTGGCTGTTGCCAGGAATGGACCTCTCACATTCCCTTCGATCTGGGGGCTCCCCTGTTCTCACCTCCATGTAATTCCCTTTTGCCATTTTTGGTGTGTCAGTTATGTCTTGCAGTTTGTATTGTTCCATGTCACTACCGGAGGGTAGATAGGGCATGCGGGCCATGCTCTCCCCAGCCATCATGTGCTTTTGAGACATCCTGGATATCGTCCCACCTTCCAGCTCACCACCGTATTTAAGCTCGATAATGTTCTTCTTCAAACTGCCAACCTTTTTATGCTTTTCATCTTGTTGTCTCTTTTTTCGTAGGCAGTAATATACAATGCCTAGAACAATTACCATACTGAAAAGACATCCTAAGATCGTCATTATGTAGTGAGTGGCTGTTGCTTTACTAACTACTCTTTCTTTTCCATTTCTAGGCCCTGTGGACAGCATCAAGCAGGTGTGATTGAAACGCAGGGAGTTTCTTATGGAAGCAACGCAGTAGGTGTAATCGGTGTGGGGTTTCAGGTTTTTCAGCTCAATGTCCTCCTTCTGTCGTTTCAGATTTTGTATATCAGTGAAGAAGCTGTTGTTATATAAAACGAGGATGTACATTTTCTTGTACGGGTAAGGAATCTGAACAGTGATTACAGCATTTGTATTAGATACTTGCTTGAGTTTCATGATTGGTTTCACATCTAATTCTATGTAAGTGGGACTGATGCTGATCTCCTCAGGCTCTGTCCCAGAGGGACAGTCTTCCAGCCCACAAGGTGTTGCGTCTGGAGGGAAAGTGGTGGTCTCGGGAGGCACAGGGATATACGGAGTCACATAGTCCTCCGTACACACAGTGGAAAGCATATGCAGAGCATTACGGTACGTTGGGTTGTTTGGATTCTGGCTCAGGAGGCTGTAGCCAGAGACTCCGGCAGGAGAATCGCAAACCATCCGTTCACTAGTTCTATTGGGAAAGACTGAAAGCCACTTGACAAACCCTAAAAGCTCACAGGAGCAGTTGAATGGGTTGGTGTAGAGCTCACAGGTGGTCAGCTTAGTCAGGCTGGTGAAGGTGGACCCATCTAGCACCTGGATACGGTTCATGGACAGGTCAATGTTTTCGATATTTGGGGACTCCCAAAAGGCATTGGGTGTCACAGTCTCAATCAGGTTGGCCTGGAGGTAGAGATACTGCAGCTTTCCCAAACCCCTCAGAATCCCTTCTGTCAAGTTCCGCAATTTATTGAAGCCCAACTGGAGTACTTGTAAGTTGAACTGGGCCGAAAAAGCCCCATCCTCAACATAATTAATCTCATTCTTGGTTAAGTTCAGGTAAGTAAGGTTGGTAAAGCGGCTGAGGGCTGAGTAGTGGATGCTCTTGATCTTGTTCTCATTCAAACGAAGGTCCACTATGGTGCTGTTTATATGCTGAGGTATAGCCTCATAGGGTGGCTGATTTTGACTGCAAATTGCCAGCCAAACAAAGCCTTTTTCCCCTTCTATGAGCCAGCAATCCCCCCTCACCCCACCTATGTGAGTCAGATAGATAATGGCCACAGACCAGAAGAAGGCACTCTTCACCATGTCTCCATAACAAGCTCCAGATGCCCTACTGGAAGCCATAACACAACTCAACACCTGTTGAAAGCAGCTTGGGGTTCCACTTGAGTTTTAACTAGGCTGGATGGAGCCTCACAGTATTCTGGCAGGGAAATTAACCCTTTCCCTTGATGTAGCCAATAGGACAAAATGTCCAGTCTCTGGTCCAGATAATTATTTCACATGAGTTGGGGGTTTGTGTTCTGATATTTCAGCATCTTATTAAACCTGCAGACCATAGCTTATGCATTTACAGGTTAAATTTCCAATGGAGAAGTTTTTACTATAGTGGACTGCTAGGGCTGGGTCTTAGCACTTCACCAATTGCATGTGTTTATTTCCCCAAGGCATAGCATTGTTGATGGCTTTCATCCTCTTGTCTCTTCTTCTCTTTCACCATTTTAGTCTCATTTATGTGCCCAGAGGTGCTCCCTGGTAGAGAAAAGAGAAAAGGGAAGCACTGGATGATGTACACAAAGTCTTTAAATCATAAAAGCAATTTACAAAATACAGATGAAACCCAACAAACCACAAGCATTTGTTTCATACAATAAAAAATGCCTGTAGCCAAGGAATAACACATAACATCCCATTGTATTTATTTCCCTAAAATCTCATTAATACTCCTGTGGTCCTGTGAAAGGTAGAGAATAACTTTGTTACCTGACCACCAATTTGTTGTGTACACAATTTAACTAGCTTCATATAGTACCTGTGACATATTGCTATTATTGGAAACCATTGGCCAATTACCATCTGACAGAATAAAAAAAAAATGTGTCCCTGTTCTACCACCATTAAGTCTAAGACTTTCTAAGAAAAGCACCAATACTTGGGAGAGAAAACAAATAAATTACACTTTGTCATTTAAAATGTTAGAGTAAAAGCAACCAGTGGCTCTTGAGACCAGTTTCTTAATTTCTAGAGCATAGATATAGCATAGTTGGGAAGAACTTCAAAGAAAGTTCCATATATATATTTCACCACTAGTGCTCTATTTAGGCACAAATGTAACTGATGAATACTACCATCACCAAATCATTTAGTTTTTTTTGTTCAGGTAAATTACATTGTTAGTGGTGATATAAATTACTTCAAAAGCTGCTTTGAATCTCAAGATTTCTGTTAGCTGTCTTGATAGTAATCTATTTGTAAATAAAATACCCAGCTATGGACAGAGAAGGAAATCATAAGGGAATAGTTCTTTTCTGAAAGAAACTGCCCTAACAAAGAGCAGGTAGGTTTCCCCAGTTCAGGAGAGACAAGAGTGAAAGCATCCATCAGTTCACAGTCATCCCTGGCAGGCTTTGAAATCACATTGAGACACATTGGCAATGACTGCAAATCATGTTATGAGTTATGACTGGATTAGAACTGGTGTAAAAAGCAAATACTTTTCTTTCTATTGCACTCCTCCTAAGCATGGACATAAAGATGATTTTACATTTTGTATGTTTCAGCCCGATCTCTTGAAAATGACGTGTATGTGGTAACATTTTGTAAAATGTTATTATGTGGTCAATTTCACGTATAGTTGTAGTTCCAAAGTGAAATGATCCACTGTATGGCGCTAAAAATAAGTGACATTTTCTCCTTGTGTGATTATATAACAGCAAATGGCTGTGATTTAAATAAATACAAAAATAATTTGCTCACAGTGATCACTTCAAAGTTTATTTGTGCTGTGTGTCCTGTCTGTATGTTAGTGCATTAATAAAGTGTTTTCTGAGCAGTTCTGTGCTCCACAACTCCATCTCATGCACAGAGTAACAGATGTGCTCTGAGTTTGGTTCAGTTTGCTTTCGTGCACTGAGCATATTAAACTGGCGTGTCTTGGGTGCAGCTGTCTTTATTATTGTCTGCTATAGCGGCATCTTAGTCTCTGCCAGCAGGCTTGGGGAGTAATGGAATACTTGTAACAGCTTTACGTAGTCAGGATACAAAAATGTGTAACTGCAATCCATTACAGTTACATACAAAATCAACCTATTCAGATTACAGTTAAATTTGCTAAAAATTAGGATTACAAGCAGATGCATGCTCGAGCTGACTTTTGGTTCCCTGTTGTGACTCACATGAATCTGATGCCACTCAATGTTGCATGCGTAAATAATTCCCGTCTCACATCAACGCTGGGCTCTTAAGGCTAACAAGGTGAAACCATTATAGGGCTGTTTAATTGAAATGGTCACATTATATTTAATGCAATGTATGCCTTACAGTTGTGAAGATGCACATTTTAGAGCTATTGTTTGCAAATTATGAAAACAGTGGAGGAACATTTAGATCTGCTAAAGCATCTCACAATATCAACCTACATATGAAAACAATGGTCATATAGAAATGTCATGTTTACTTAAGAATGAAATGAAATTACATTTTCTTTTTGGAAAAAAAAGAGAGAAAATTCTTCCATTTTCTCTATAAAGTATCATCTTATTCAGTGAAGAAAATTAGTTCTGCAAATATTGTGAATTTGCATACAATAGACAGTGCTGGAGCCAGACATTTGTGCAAGTAATAATTGGCAAAAGAAGAAAAAACTGTTCCCTTTACAAAAAGCTTCACTTTGATGCTGCGCTGCTAAGCGCTATGGGGAAACAATCTTATTGTGAGCTGCTCTGAACATGTGTGTAACACGTCAATGAAATTGACTGGAATTTATAGCCTCGGTTGGTGAGATCATTGGACGCACCTGTGGCCAGGCTATAAATAGGAGGCGTCACCAGAGTGTCGTCAGACATTTTTCTTCAGAGCTTTCTCTCTGTGTGTTTTCACAAAACTCTTGTTAGAAATTTGTTAAAAAATCTAAGTCTTTTCCTTCCTTCTCTCTTTTATATATATATAAAAAAAAAGAAAAAGAAAGGGGAAAATGGCGGAAAAACAGGGCAAACAATGCGTGTTTCCTTGTCAGCGTTCTATGTCTGACAAGGACACGCATCAATTTTGCTTTGTTTGCTTGGGGGAAGAGCACGCTACTCTCGCGTTGGAACAGGGCGGGTGCGCGCATTGCGACCTAGTTTCGGTCGGGATGCTTCGCGCTCGCCTTGCTTACTTCCGAGAGCCGGCACCCACACTTCATTCGTGGGGCTCTCGCATGGATCTGGCTGAGGAGCGAGAGACGGGTTCGCCCCTTTCGCTCGCTCTCTCCCCAGATCCTGCTGGTCCCTCGCGTGATCCTGAAGCGTGCTTCGGCGCCTCTTCAGTTCGCGAGGGGGACCTCCATTCCCTTGGATCAGATTCCGAGTTAACCGCATCTGAGCGCTCCAATCGCGATTCTAAATCTTCGGAGGAGCTGCTCGATGTAATTACTCGCGCGGTGGCCAGACTTAAAATAGATTGGCCACGTGACCAAGTTCCCCCCAAGCACTCTAAGTTAGAAGACAGATTTCTGTCTGGTGACCAAGGGAAGGGAACACCTCATCAGTCCCTTCCCTTCTTTGATGATCTCCACGACGAGCTTTCTCGTTCTTGGAATAAACCTTATACCTCGCGCGTTCACGTGCCCTCCACGTCAGTATATTCGACTATCGTGGGCGCTGAGGCGCGAGGGTATTTAAAGATGCCACCGGTCGAAGAGACACTTGCGGGTTATCTCTCGCCGTGTTCGGCATCGTCGCTTAAGAAATCTGCTCTCCCCTCTAAGCCATGCAGGGTAACCTCCATGCTGGTTGGGAAAGCATATCAAGCGGCGGGTCAGGCTGGTGCTGCGCTGCACACCATGGCTGTCTTGCAGGCATACCAGGCTGACCTACTAAAAGACTTGAGTGCTGGAAGAGACCTCGACGACGAAGCTTTTTCTGAACTTCGTCGAGCTACTGATTTGTCTCTCCGTGCCACCAAGCAGTCAGCCCGTGCTATTGGCCGGTCTATGTCCGCTTTGGTCAGCACTGAGAGGCACTTATGGCTTAATCTATCCAGCATCAAGGATAAGGACAGAGTTTTCCTCCTTGAAGCCCCAGTTTCGCCTTCTGGTCTCTTTGGAGACGCCATGAATTCGGTTATCTCCAGATTCCAGGAGGCGAAAAGCCATGAGGAAGCCTTTGGGCAATTTCTTCCTCGTCGCACTCAGGGGGCGAGGCCGTCAGTCACCCAGTCTCGCCCTGATTCTGTTAGGAGGGAGGTTCAAAAACAGAGCGTGGCAAGTCATGCTCCCCCTCGCAGAGATTGGGGACAGGCTCGTCGCCCTCAGCAACCTCCCAAACAAGACCTCAGGGCTTGTATCTCCAAGAGAAAGAAGCCCTGATGGTCCTGTATCCAACCCTGTGAGGGTAGTTCCCTTCGGGACGGGGCGCGTGTATCATTCACTTTGGCCCTCCCGATACCCTCACGAAACCTCTTCACTCCCGCCACCCTTGGTGTTTCGGGTGACAGAGGTTTCCAACAAGATGTTGAATGTACCGTTGCTCCCTGCCATAATCCAGGACACGGAACATTCGACACCCCCTCGACAGGAAGTCTTGAAATTAGTTCCCATCTCAGAGAACCTGGCAGCGTGGAAACTTCTGCCAGGTATTTCTATGTGGGTTCTAAAAACAGTAGAAAAAGGCTTGCCGCCCTCCGAGCTTCAACGGCGTGGTTTCCACTACCGTAAGCCCGGAACAGGCATGTCTACTTCAGGTAGAACTGCAAAATCTCTTGGAAAAAGGGGCCATAGAACATGTTCCCCTTCCAGAGAAAAAGTCAGGCTATTACAGCAGATACTTCCTGGTCCCCAAGAAGGGGTGGGGGGGGGGGGTTGCGTCCGATCTTAGATCTTCGTGCCTTGAACCGCTCGGTCAAGACGCTCAAGATCAAGATGCTAACAGTCAAGTCCGTCGTGTCTCAGTTCCAACGTCTCGATTGGCTGGTCACGATCGACCTCATGGACGCATATTTTCATATTGGAATTCTGCCACAGCACAGGAAGTTCCTGAGGTTTGCTTTCGGGGACGAAGCCTTCCAGTATCGGGTCCTTCCATTCGGCCTAGCCCTATCACCCCGCACATTCACGAAATGCATGGATGCAGCACTGGCTCCTTTGCGACTCCAGGGCATCCGCATTCTGAATTATCTAGACGACTGGCTGATCCTAGCCCAGTCTCAGAAACTGGCAGTTCAGCACAGGGATATCGTCTTGGCTCATCTAGGTTCCCTGGGTCCGAGACTCAACGCCAAAGGAGCGTTCTTTCCCCGACCCAGAAAATTTCCTATTTAGGGGTCATATGGAATTCGATCACGATGCAGGCACAGTTGTCTCCCGCTCATGTCATCTCCATTCAGAACTCCCTGAGCAATCTCAGACTAGGTCAAGGTTGCACTGTTCTTCAGTATCAACGAATATTAGGTCTCATGGCGTCTGCGTCCACGGTGTTTCCTTTGGGCCTTCTCCATATGAGACCGTTTCAGCTGTGGCTAAAAGCCAGGGGGTTTCATCCAAGGGCCAGTCCCCTCAGGCAAATAAGGGTTACGCGCCCAGTGCTTCGTTCCCTTTCTATGTGGTTCAGACCCCGGTTCTTACCTTGGCTCCCACTCTAGGTGCGTCTTGTCGTCGCAGGCTGCTAACGACAGACGCCTCCCTGACGGGCTGGGTAGCGGCCTTAAGTGGTCGTCCGGCTTAAAGGGATAGGAGGGTCGTCAGTTCGGTTGTCACAGTAACTGTCTCGAGCTGATGGCCGTATTTCTCGCCCTGAAATACTTCCTCCTGAGGCTGCCATGTCTTGGTGCGGGTGGGCAATACAGTGGTAGCCTCTTACATAAACCATCGGGGGATCCACGTTCACGTCAGCTGAATTTCTGGCACGTTCGATCCTCCTTGGGGCCCAGGGCAGCTCAGGGCAGTTTCGTCCCTGGATGCCCGTGTGTGTGTGGGAGCAGATTTACTAATCTAGGGTAGAAGAGGACCTCTTCGCCTCTATGATAGCGCAATGTCTCCTCTACTTCTCCCTAAGTCACCCAGCCCCCTTGGGTCTGGGCTCAAAGGCACTTACGTGTCCCCCGGTTCTTCTGCTCCCGGGAGTCTTGGTAAGGTTCGCCAGCAAGGGTCTTGCCTCCTTTTAATGGCGCTGCGCTGGCCGAACAGGATATGTTTCTCGAATTTCTCTCCTTGACGGCTCGCCTTGGGCGATTCCAGACAGGAAGGACCTTCTCATCACTGGTCCGAATTGTGAAAACTTTCATGCTTGGCCCCTAAGGGTACCAACTGAGGTTCACAGGGCTTTCTATTGAAGTTTCCGAGAACATTTCAAGTGCTACGGCTCCCTCCACTTGGAACTGATCTGGGTAGATTTTACAGGGCAGAAGAGGACCTCTTCGCCTCTTTTGATAGCGCAATGTCTCCTCTACTTCTCCCCGAGTCGCCCAGTTTCCCCCCTAAGTTCATATTACAGAACCAGCTAACTGCCAGTTTGCTTCAGTTCTGGATTTTCTGTAGAAAGAACTGTCAGCGGGCACTTGCCTCGCCACTGCCAGGTTTTATGTGGCTTCCACTGCGGTTTGCCACGCCTTGGTGGGCGGGGTGCCCCCTAAGAGGCATCCTTGCTAGGACCTCTTCACAGGGTAAGACCCCTTTTTAGACCTCTAGAGTCAGCGTTTGGTAGACTTCTGACTCTCAGGATGGTTTTTCTTATGGCAATTACGTCTCTAAGGAGACTTGGGTACCTACAGGCTCTGTCTCTTTTGCCGGCCTGTTTAGAGTTTGCCCCAGAATGACCAAAAGCATTCTTGTCACCCTCACCCTAACTACCTGCCCAAGGTGTCTTTAGCGTCCCTTGGCCGGTTATTTCTAAGCCTTCTGCTCCCTGCCGTTTGTAACGCCGGAGCAGCTAAGACTTCTCAGACTCTGTCCAGTCTGTACCCTTCAGACTTATGTCCACCGCTTTTGCTAGTGGCGTAAAGTCAGGGCAGCAATTCTTCACTTGGAAGCCATGACCGGGGGGCGGTCACTTCCTGGCAAACTATGTCACTTTGGGTGAGGTACATTTTTGCCCCGGCCTACGAGGCGCGCGGTCAAGCTTCGCCAGTAGGTTTTAGGGCGCACTCTACCAGAAGGCTGTCCTCCTTTAAAGCCTCGGCTAGAGGCCTCTCTCTGCAGCAAGTTTGTGATGCGGCAGGCTGGTCCTCCCCGCACACATTCATCTGGTTTCATGGTCATGTTTCTAGATGTTCATGCTACCCCGGGCTCTTATGCCCTTGGGTCGACATCTACGCTCATGTCTAAGCAAGTTTGTGATGCGGCAGGCTGGTCACCTCCGCACACATTCTTCAGGATCTATGGTTTGGCTAGATGCTCCTGCTACCCCGGTATGCCCTTGGGTCGACATCTACGCTAATGTCTAAGCAAATTTGTGATGCGGCAGGCTGGTCCTCTCCGCAAACATTCATTAGATTCTATAGTTTGGATGTCCATGCTACTCCGGGCTTTTACGCCCTCGAGTCGACATCTCAAACTCATGCAGGACCTCAAACTTGTGACGTGGTGGGCTGGTCCTCTCCACGCCCATTCTACAATTTTCTACATGGGCTAGGATGTTTTTGCTACCCCGGACTATGTCCTTGGGTTGACATCCCAGGCTCATGCCAAATCCAAGTTCATGGTACGAACTTTTGAGTTAGAGCCCTTGGGTCGGCTTCTCAAACTCATCTTTTGACTTTGTGGTCTAGATGCTCCGCTACTCCGGACTCTTATGTCTTTGAGTCGACATCTCAAGCTCATGTCTAACCAGGTTTGTGATACGGCAGGCTAGTCCTTTCCGCACACACTCTTCGGATTTTATGGTGTTAGATGTTCTGCTACTCCGGGCTTATGCCCTTGAGTCGACATCTCAAGCTCATGTCTGGAACCTCTCGCGTTCTGTGAAAACACTTCACAACGATCAGGGGTCCGGACAGCCCCAGTGCGGCGGCGTGGGCATTTCGTTCCCCATAGCGCTTAGCAGCGCAGCATCAAAGTGAAGCTTTTTGTAAAGGGAATGTCTCGGGTTACTTGTGTAACCCTTGTTCCCTGAAAAAAGCGGAACGAGATGCTGCGCTTCTTTTGCCGTACTGGGACGTCCCAGGACCGCTCTTCAGAAAAATAATCTGACGACACTCTGGTGACGCCTCCTATTTATAGCCTGGCCACAGGTGCGTCCAATGATCTCACCAACCGAGGCTATAAATTCCAGTCAATTTCATTGATGTGTTACACACATGTTCAGAGCAGCTCACAATAAGATTGTTTCCCCATAGCGCTTAGCAGACCAGCATCTCGTTCTGCTTTTTTCAGGGAACAAGGGTTACACAAGTAACCCGAGACGATTTGTTGCTCTTTGTGACTGAGAGGGCTGACTCACAGCTGTATAAAACAAAATATAATCAGGATATTTGTAGGTTTCATGTATCACTGCTTTTACGAGCACTACCGAGCCTGAACTGATCAAACATGCCCGTTTGACACTTTAAGAGTAGTGAATAAAGCCAAACTTTTCAGGACATTTATATTGAAAGTTCGGTTTTCATAATAGATTTCTGATAATAGATGTGCCTATGTGCTGACAACATTTCTGTAATAACTGTAGAGATGTGGTTTTTTTTTTTTTGCATCTGTAGATTTGAACACACTCCACACAACTAAGCAATTTCTGTAAATACATTTGATTGAAAAAGGCATGATCGAATGCTCACCTAAATGGTGCGATCCATGTTTAGCAAAGTAGTGTAACTAAACAATCGTCAGAATAGTTTAAACACTCGCTCTGATCTGGACAACTGATGACGGCTGAATGCTGTTGCACTTGCCAATGAGCGCTGTTAAACCAAAGTCATTCTTGCAAGTCAGTCTACTTGAATGGAGGAACACCGAAATCTAAAAAAATGGTTGGTCAAGATTACGACCAAAGAACATACTTCAAATCAGCAGTAAAATCTGACAACACTGGTATAATAAATTGTGCTTTTTACCTCAGGTTACCATAAAAACGCAATTTTCCAAGCTTTTATAGCTAATGCACATGCATGTTCTTGAGATGATTGACAGGTGATGCCTTTGTCTAAAAGGTGATTGGCTTTTTCACCTGTAAGAAGGGACTTCCTTTCAACATCTGTTGACAATTGAGATCTAGAGCTTCTTGGTGGGGTGTTCCAATTTCTCCCATTCATTTTAATAGAAGTGGCCCATCTTTGCAAAATAGTCTATGGTTAAACTCACCGTTGATTGCTGAGGCTCGTGCCTACAAATGGTGAGTTTTGCACAGAGCGTGTTCTGATGGCGAGGCAATTTTATCAAAAATCAGTCGGAGGGTCAGACAAAGATCATTGTCGTGCCGGATTTAGCCCGTGGGGCGCCAGTTGACTAGTACTGCTGTATAGTATCTCCTCAAAGCTGGTGAAAGCTCCTAAAAGCCTCTTGGTAGATGGAGGAATTATTTAATTTTCTACAGCTATGTCCATAGCACTAAATACTCATTCTAATTGTACTGTCTGACTGACCCTCAGTAATTCATATCAGAGCCTAACTTATCTGCTTATTGCCCTGTGAAAGTTATAATAACTGAAAGGAGGTGAGTAAGCCTTCCCCATTAGAGCAAGGCTAATTTAAGTGCATATATGCCCACGGTTCATAAAGCCCTCTATGATCGGCAATATATCAAGGCTGGGATTTCAATGTGTTTTGCCTAGGCTGCTCCCAAGCCATGTTTTAGGTGTCTGTCGCACTGGCAGTTTAGTCCGAAACAGAGCATGGTTTGCATGAGAAATTGGAAATATGTTTTGCGGACCGTGGTAGACTGCTGAACTCAAAACTATCTGTAGGTGGTGGTCTGAGCTCAGTTGCAATGGAACTGTGGCATGGTGTGCATGAGTAAGAAAGCAAACTTTACAAGTGTCTGCACTTGTTTTGGAATTAAAATATCTTGCACAGGTGTTTTTGCATATATAAGCATGAAAACATCATCAGTTGCACACACAAACACACACACACACACGTGCACCATGAGTGGCGGGGGAACATTAACAGTGCTGCATATTTGAAAAAGACTGTTTGCGAATATCAGATATAGTTGCCTTCTACTGGACATGCATATTTGCTGAATTATGGCATGCGAAGCAAAAATAAACAGGATGTAGTTGTTTATATAAATGTGTTGTAACAAGTATCGAGACACCGGCATTAACCCTTTGAGACTTCATGCTTTCAAGTTTTTCTTGGTCTCTCATTGGAAATTTACATTCACGACAAACAATGCAATATTGCAGTGGTTTGTTATGGATACATACAGTCAGTTTCATTACACTGTGAAGGACAAATTTCATGATCTTCATATACAAATGTATTAGTTTATAGGGGAGAACTGGGCTAGTTGTCACACTGGAAAATTATAAAAAAAAATGTTTTATGAAATCTAACCTCCAAAGAAAATTTTCACTATCATTATATTTTTGTTGTAGCTCCTTGATAAACAAGCGAACATAATCAAACTATTAATGAAGAAAATGTCCAATAGCTTATGTGTAGCCAAAAATTCAAAGTGTGTGGCTATGCAGAAATTGAAATTCCAAATTAAACCTACCCTGAGAAATATTCACTGAGTTAAAAAGTGTGAAAACTAGCTCTCCTAAATTTTACATGTATATATTTAATGCACAATTGTGAGTGTGATATTGCTTTTGTACAAAAGTTATATAAACAAAAATGTATTATTGAGAAACTTTAATTGTAGACACAATATGGCCAATGATTTTGACTAACAAAAAAAGTTCCAAACAAAGTCAAAGCAGGATCAACTGTTTCGTGGCACCAAGCAACTCACAGACTGACAGCCTGTATGGAACACAACAAACACAGACAAGCAGAGTGAAACAATACAAGCTAAATTGAAACAAAATCCAATGCTGTTATACTAAATATCAGGATGCCACTTGTCTAATCAGATTGGAGGATTGTAAGTATTTGTTATTTAATTCTATACATGTCTACAACCTAAGGACTTAAAAACAAAATAACAGGAGGGAACGAGATGTTGTGTCGATGTAGTGACACTAGGGGTCGCTCTTGAGAGCCCCAAACACCTCCCATTCTTTGAGAAAAGGCCAATGTGAATTGGCGAGTGGAATATTAATATGGGTATAAAAGGAGTTAGAATGCGATTCCATTCAGGTTTTTTGCTGAGGAGCCTCCATCGGGGAATGGAGGTTACGACAGTAATCAAGATGTTCCCCTTCTGTCACTCACTGGACGTTGTGTCGATGTAGTGACACTAGGGGTCCCTATAGAAAAATGCCACAACAGCTGAACCGTGTTACGTGAACAGGCTGCTGCGTGTGTAACAGCAGGTGCATCAGACTGCACGTAACCTCCCCCAACACCCCAAAAGATGTCATATAGTTCCCCACATCCCTGAGGGGGGGAAGCTACATAATTAGCAAGGGAGCAGGCCATACCAGCCATGGCCTTTTCTCTCTATACTTTCTCTCCACAGAGTATTATTTTCGGCTGGGGCCATCTAACGCTATCATGCGCATCGGGGAAGGTGTTTTTTTCCTTTCCTATTATTTCAGGGGGAAAAGACCCCATGGAGACCACATCCTGCCAAAAAGGGGAGGTCAACATGTGGCAATACATCACATGGGCTAAGCAGATGCACATGGAAGAGGCACAGTGGTAGGTCCCACCATGAAAGGGGGGAACTCTACAAACACGAGACGCGGGTCCGCCGTCAGGGAGACCGTATCGCAGAATATACATCACAGGGGTTACCGGAGTAATCGCCACCTGTGGAGCACCTATCCCAGTACAGGGCATATTAGACCCCATAATTGGGCTGGCTGTGAACTCCTCTGGCGAGTTCAGGAACCATAGGGCTAGGGAGGAACGACATCCAGGGTCCATGACTTTGTGAACTTGACTGGGGGTAAAAGTGCACATTTTCGCCTCAGGGGAGGTTAAAGGCTCTATACGCCCTGCCAGCTGTTCTGTATTACCAAACACATGTTTTAACCTGAAAGAACACGTGGCAAAACTGGCTCAACCCGGAGATTGTTAAATCTCACAAAGGTATTGGGTGTTGCTCAGCCCGCTGCTCTGCAGATGTCTATTAGAGAGGTGCCATTGGCCAGTGCCCATGAGGATGCCACACTCCTTGTAGAGTGTGCTCGAACCCACAAGGGGTTTAGGACTTTAAAAGAAGTCTTCTGCTCACCAAGACTACATTTATTTGATCCAAAATACACTAAAAACAGTGATATTGTAAACAGTTTTCTATTTGAATATATTGAATATATTGTAAAATGCAATTTGTGATTAAAGCTGAATTTTCAGCATCATTACTGCAGTCTTCAGTGTCAAATGATCCTTCAGATATCATTATAATATGCTGATTTTCAAATATGGGCATATTTAAAGTGCATTTTATTCATTTAACCTGAACACATATTTGCAAGCACAAGCTTTGTTGATGATAATGAAGCAGCATAAACACTAGTTAAAATATCATCTAATCATTCATATTATTTTTACATCATATTACATATCTTATTTTTATCATACAGCATACAATTTAAATGCCCGCTTTAGCCGAAACAGCATGTAACTAAAACTTGCTTATTAGGACATATTTCAAATTTCAATACTCTGGCAAGTCTGGAAACAGTCCCACTTGGAAAATATGTACATGTTTATATAAAATAGCATGTCAACTAATGAAAACTAATGCAAAATAACTAATAACTCATGCAAAATTTTATCCTCGGCAGGATCAAGTCACTCTTCAAAATACAAATGTTCATCAGAGTCCCGCTCTCCCTCTGAGGAAAATTTAACTCTTCATCACTATTCAGGAATTTTCTCACTTGTGTATCGTGCTGTCTTTCAAATGTGCAGAAAAGTGAATGAACTTGTTTTTACAGCACAGTTGGGGGCGTTTACCATTCGCATTGATCACCTCAGCGCATTATGGTATGAATAGCGCCATCTGCCCGTGGGTGTGATCACATTAGGTATAATTAGCTGTGCCATGAGAAACAGTACATCGCTTTGTTTCAAACAGATTACATTGCAGGAGAATATTTGTTTTAAATTTAAATTGTTTCATTTAAATGTAGACATTTTAACCTTTATTTAGACACATGTTTCATGTTTGTGTGATAAGTATTCGCGGAGTTTCAGTTCATTTTTGTGACTTGTTTCAGATATATGCTCGCAAACCCAGAGACTGCTGACAGCTCACCCTTTTTATTTTCTTTATTTTACAAAATCATAAGGTTTTGTTTTTATTGTGAGTGTACACAAATAAAAGTAGACCCTTTATAGTCTCTAATGATGTCTTACACTTATCTGTATGCCCCAAAATGACGGAGAATGTTATTTTGTTTCCGCTGTAATGATGGAAAAATCCAGTAGGATGCGCCGGCACGTCCGTCGACCCCAGAGGGTTAATATATGCTAATGTCATTGTGTTGTCAGACCGGACCAACACATGCTTGCCCTGGATCAATGGCAATAGGCTCCGCAGGGTAATACTGCCAGCAAATCTAGGCAATTGATGTGCCAACCCATTCCCAGTCCTGACCAGGAACCGGCGGCTGCGTGCCCATTGCATTGCCAGCCACCACGATGGGTTGGAAAGTGTTAGCCATGCATCCAAGCTCCGGGTGAGGGGCACTAAGGGGGGATCGCCTCTAACATACCTGGGGGTGAGGCCTCGCTGCAGGGGGGAACAGGCGACATTGTGTCGGGGAATGTTGCTTCAACCCGAGGTGGCTGTGCTTAAGGGGAGCTCAATGCACTTACCTTGTTCTGCGAAACCGGCATAGACTGGGTTAGTGACTGAGGAGGAGGGCCTCTTGGGCCATCCATGAGACTCGTCACAACCGGCAGGCCGTAGACTTGGCACGGCTGGGCACGCAAATGCGTGGAGGCCACCTTTGCGGGGCCCTGGCTGCGGGAGCTCGGTGTCTGGCGGCCGTGATAATGGTGGCTGTGGACACCGATTACGTGACCCAAGGAGTGAGGAAACCGTTCTCTTTTTGAAAATGTGGGCGAACAAAAGAGAAAAGGAAACAAAGGATTTACCTCCCGGCCCTCTAGCGGGGGATGGAGTAGTCTGGATACCAGCTCTGTAGCAGATGTATCGCTCCCTGGGTCGTCCATCTCTGGGGCGCTTAGGGACTGGGGGCATCTGCTTCCTGTGGGGGTTTCTACGCTGGTGCCGAGAAATACACTTGGGTTGAGGAGGAGCAGCCTGGGCTTTCGCCGCCGCAGGGGGAAGCCCTCGGCGAGCAGACGGGGTGCAGGATCTTGAACCGTGCCGAATGTGCTGAATGGCCTCCGTCTGCTTCATCACCGCCATCAAGGTGGCAACGTTTTGCGGGCACAGGTGCATCGCAACTGCCTTATCCACCTGAAAGGCCCGAAAGAGACGTCATGCAGGCCGTGAGGCAGGCTGGTCTCATTTCGGGACCGGACAGTAGTAAATGAGCGTG